>CM037930.1:13763622-14363622 GCA_021346845.1 Apeltes quadracus | reverse complement strand
CCACCCCACAAGTCCATCATGGCAACCGAAGTCTCTGTTCATTTCTCCATGTAAAACCATTATAGTCACTTTCATGAGTTTCAATTTGAAAGAAATCCCATTTGCACAAAGCCTGCGGCCCAGTACTGCCGTTCTTGCCATGTGACCACTAATCCCAGATCACAGCTCTTACTAATTCCGAGAATTTTGGTGAATTGTCTCTCGGTGCGGCGTAGCGGTGCCTGGAGACTGTGTTGGAGGGCGGCCCCAGGAGTCCTCCAGGCAGGCAGAGACGGACACCGCGGCGGGGGGGAAAGACGCTGCCTCCACCTCCAGCGCCATGGCCAGGGAGCAGCCGAACGTGGGGGACCTCCTCCCGCTCCTCGAGACCTCCGACCTCCCCCAGCTAGAAGAGATCCGAGGCCTCGTCAACGAGCAGCTCAACGCTGGTAGGGCCTCTTGGTTTGTCCTCACTGGTTTGAATTATCATTGTACTTTTATTCTTTTTTGGAGTTAGTTTGATATGCTAACAATATTTATTCTTTTGTTTTCCATTTTAAAGAGCGAGGTTCTATGCTGCTGAACGGGCTGGTGGACTACTTCTTGGAAACACACTCTGCGCAGGCCATGCATATCCTCTCCTCAGTCAGAGAGCCTCACGATAAGGTTACACACACACACACACACACACACACACACACACACACTGTTTCAAACGACAACATTTTTTGCGAGAAATCAATTATTTCCATTTGAATCGCCCGATTTTGAAGATCTGCTGTTTTTGTCTCACTGCGACTTGATTCATGCTTTGACTTTTCCTTTGTCTCAGAGGGACACACCCAGCAAGCTCAGTCCGATTATCTGCACAGAATTCTAGCCCGTCTGCTTTCTAAATAATGAAACCACTTGAAGGTTAACGGACACTCTTGTAATCTCTCATATGCGATCAGCATTTCAGTATGTAACGTATAGTATGTTATGTATAGTTGTGTAACGTTTATAAAGGAGTACAGGCTGAATAGACAGAAAATGATCAGTGTTGACTGGAATCGCATTTTCTACTTTTTTCTTTCTCACACACCACCAGAATTGCATTTAATGAGGAAGAAAATGGAAGCTCTACAAGCTAGTTCTCTTAGTCACAGGCAGATTTTTCAGAAGACGTGTTTTCACCATTGGCTCTTAACTGTCTTCCAGCTACTCCTGTTTGGTGGGATTCAGGGACTTGGACAGGAGTTTAAATAACTGTGAATAGCTTGACATTCATTGGGGATTCTTGTTTTTTAAACTCAAGCACAAAACTCTGAAGTGCAGGAAAGGCAAGTGAAATAAAAGGACTTAACACAGAGGACAGGACGCTATAAGAACATGGCGTTAATTCTGTTGGTGGCCTTTTCCTCGGCTCTTGGTCTTGTTTTTTTTGTATTTGCATATTGCCACAGCAAACTGAGATGGGGATTTGACGTCATTTTAGTTTCTGCAGTGTCCCATGTCTTTATTTGCGTCTAATCCAACAAGCTCACTGCAACTTCCGTGTAGCTGCTACTTTTTAATGTGTAACTGATGATGTATTCTCTAATACACGGTAACATCGGAAGTGCTGGCATATGGCGCTAACCCTCCTGCTCCTCTCCCGCAGCACCTCCTGGACAAGATGAATGAGTGTATGACCAAACAGGCCTGCCGTCTGCCCACCCTCACCCTGCTCGGCCACGTCATCCGCAAGCAGCCGTCCTGGATCCACAAGATGGCTCGATACCCTCTGCTGCTGTCGCTGCTCAAATGCCTCAAGGTATCCAGATGTTTCTCAGCCGGCTGCGCGGTTCCATGCCGGAATTACTCTTCTATGATTTACACCAGTGTGTGTTTCTCCGACACGCGCCTGCAGTGCTGGATATTTATAATTGGCAGTGTTGTTTGGTTTTGTAAATTTTAAAAAAGTGCTTGATTTCTTTTGGTCTCTGATTTCTGTCCGATGTCCCGGCAGACGGATACGGACGTAGTGGTGCTGATAACCGGAGTGCTGGTGCTCATCACCCTGCTGCCCATGATCCCTCAAGCCGGGAAGCAGCACCTGTGGGAGTACTTTGACATCTTTGGCCGGCTGGCGTCTTGGAACCTTAAGAACCCGGGTAGGAGCTTCCCGTCGTATCTCCCAGAACATGTCGTGCAACATGTGTGCATGAATGGGTCGTCCCAGCTGGTCTTTGGGGTTTCAACTACTCACATACTAACCTCCAGTGCAGCAAAGGGAAATATGTGGCGTACTGCTTGAGGAAAATATGCATTCAAAAAAAGAAGGTAACTTTTAGTCAGTTCAATGTTGTATTCACTGTATAATCTGCCACAGAGTAAAATCCCCTCGCAGGCCTCCGAGATGTTTGAACTGCCAGCAATGAGGGCAGTTGACCAGAGCGTGTGAATTCCATTGTGGTGAAAGGGGAGGAAGTGTGGGATGATAAAATCGGCCAAAACAAACCACTGTAGAGGACTGTCTTGCTTTTTCTCATTGGATTTCTGAGACTGTTTCAAGTTGCATTCTTGGATGTTTCTGCCACGCTCAGGGCACGTTTCGGAGGTTTACCTAATCCACCTGCACGCCAGCGTCTACTCACTCTTCCACCGTCTCTACGGCATGTACCCTTGCAACTTTGTGTCCTACCTGCGCTCCCATTACAGCATGAAGGAGAACATGGAAACTTTTGAGGAGGTAGTGAAGGTGAGAACATCACCCCTGCTGACGCGCTTTCTTACTCTACATCATCACAAGTGATTAATATCCATTTTTTGTGTCTGTCCGGTTCCGTTCAGCCGATGCTCGAACACGTTCGTATTCACCCAGAACTGGTGACGGGAACCAAGGACCACGAGCTCGACCCCACCAGGTGAGTGTCTCACACCTCCGCCTGGCGAAGGACCAGTTTAGGGTTGCGTCTCCTTGACTAACGGCGCTCTGCTTTGGCTGCAGGTGGAAAAAGTACGAAATCCACGATATCGTCATTGAATGTGCCAAAGTGTCTCTGGACCCCAAGGAGGCCTCCTGCGAGGAAGGCTACGCCAACATGCCTGAGAACTTCTACCCCCAAGTCCACCTGCGACCACTAGACTGCACTTCCAGCCCCTACACAGACCTCCACAGCAGCTTTGGTCAGTAAACCCTGCCTACGTGTGACCCCTACTAGAGGCCCATTCATACTGGAAGCTCATCGCTATAAACATGTTCTTTTTTTTTTTAATTGAAAAATGAATTCCTCTAGTGGACTACAACTATTGGCCAATAAATCCACACATGTGTACATTTTTCAGTAGAGTTCTAAAAGTCCAACAACCTTAAAAACCAGTACAGCGTGAGTACAAAATGGATCGGTGATTAACGGGAAGAACATAATAATTTCATACGTTTTGTTATGACAGGATGGCGTTTGGCTCCTTCAATATCGTTATTGTGTCTGTCATGGTAGAAATGCGTTGAAACACATGCGCTCGGCTTGGAATGGAATTACCACACTGTTTAGCAGCATCTAAGAGCGCCATATAACTGCCTTTATTTTTAATTTAATGAAAATTTACAAAATGAGAAGTATTTAAGGATTCAACAGAACAGTCCAATATAAAAGAAACCCAAGCATTTTCATTTATGCTGAAACGCAGTTTAATCTGACATTTAGTGAGTTTGAAATATTTTGGGCCACATTTCAGCATTGTGTTTTGTCAAGAACAAAACCCTTTCACAAGTAATGTATTTATAAAAATATAGGTAGTATAGCTACATGAGCTACCATGTCAGACACGTTTATTGGCTTCAGCCAACTTGAATATTAACTTGTATATGTGTGTCTGAAGGTTTGTTTGTTCGATCCGGTGCAAATGACGGCGATACCATTAGTGGTAATCCCTAACGCTGGTTAGTAATGCCATAGTTGGTAAGCGCTGGTGGTGTGTTTGTAATGTGTAAAGGACCTGCTTCACTTGTAGAGCCCTCGGGGGTCCATTTGTAGACTGATCAGACTATTTGTCTTCTTGACAACAGGAAGCTCTTCTTCGACCCCGTTCTCGACTCCACGGCAGCCGCTGCCCCCCCCTCTGTCCTTGCCCCCCTTCTCAGGGACGCACTCCTCCCCCCGCAGCCCACAGACCTCCGGACGGCAGGTGAGATAATCCCCAACGCTGTGGGCTGGTTGCCATGGAGATTCCATCTCTCTCCCTCTGGAGGTGGGATAAACCACACACGGGTTGGGTCTGGGTGTTTCTTCCTGTCAGGGTTCTTTCTTTTTTTTTTTTTTCTCTCTGTCACTCCCGCAGTCCTATTTGGTGGATAAATATTGAAAGTCGCATTTTTCAATCAAGGTGGTATCAGGATACTTTAGTTGAGCTGCAATAGTGAGCCAAACGGACTACTTGCGTTCTGTATTGGTTTAGTTGCCAAACACTGACGTGAAACCGCAGCAAATCTCGTCAGTATATTTACCTGCTGTGCTGTAAAATGATGGCTACTTTCTCCTTTTTGGAGCATCAATCATTGGGTCTCTTTTGCCACAGAACTCCGCCTGTGAACTGAACTCTTCCGGTGGGGCGAAGGACCCTCTGTGGAGCCCCTCCTCCTTGTGTGGCATAGCCACGCCCCCTTCCTCCAGAGGCATGTCGCCCAACCTGGAGCTCTCCCACAGTGCCTCTAGCCTTCCGGGCCGCTTCCAATGCACATCAGGTCAGCCCTGGCACGTTTACAGGAGAGCCGTCGGTGCACCGAGCTGGAATATTCGCTGACCGCTGATTGTTGTTTTTGCCCCAAGCAGGAGGAAAAGGAACGCCCGCCTCCAGCACTCCAGCCACCTCCTCCCCACCTCCCACCCTATCAGATGACTTCCCCATAATCTCCTTACCAGCTAACACGGTCCAGTCCAGTCCACCAAGAAAGGCACGCTCTATTCATACATTTGAGTCTAACGCTTCAGCTTTAAATGTTTTTCCCAGTCGTTGAGTCGTGAATTTAACTTGTATCGTCTTTCTTGCTTTTTTGTCCCTTTTTATTCTTGTGCATAAATGTAGAAGTGGGAAATTGTTCTCATCGTTAGGCTCTCTGACCATCTCTGCAATGTGGACAAGGTGTATATGGTCACTGATTTGTAATCTAAAACGAACATTGTATAAAATGTGACCTTCCAGGATCGTCGTCATGGAGAAAGTAAGCCTGCTCTGGTCAGACAGGAACCGGTGAAGGATACAGAGAAGAGTGCGGACACGTCCACAAACCGAGGCAAGTGTCTCATCACTGATATTATTGTTGATTTTCAAATGAAGTCTGGAGCCACAGGTCCTCAGTTTTCAATCCCACCGTGGAGAAAGATCATCAAGTAGGAGGTCGTGGTGAAATGGTTTAGGAATGTTTATTATCTACTGCCCCGGGACGATTATGTGCACATGTTCCAACACGGCCATATTCTCCCTGTGCGATGACCAAAATTCATGGATCTTGATGAAATGCAAGACCTCCTAAAATAAACAAAAGAATGACGACGTGTATCTTCTGCTGAGATGATTCTGAAATGGTTGCAGATGATGTTTTTGCTGACCCGCGCATTCGTCCTTCTCTCTTCAGAAGCAGGAGCTGCCGAAAACGTCTCCATGACTTTGCCGGAGCTGTCGGCCTTCATGCAGAACCAGGAGCTGGAGCTTCAGCTGAGGACGGAGAAGGAGAGGGAAGAGGGTGAGTGTTGATGGAGAGCAGACGCTGCAGGGAAACACACTGGGTGCATTGTGGGTTTCCTCGCGCATGGAATGTGGTGTGTACCACTGAGATGGCCAGACCCGGGTTCATTTAGTGCCGTCTCATGTTTAGCCTGATCCCACAGGCTAAATGAATGCATTCATGACTAAACATCCGGGGTGATAAAACTCTCGGTTGGTTTCAATCCCACTTGAGCCACTCGTACTAAAAATGAATGCATCTACAGGGGTGTGAAGCCTTTTTTCAAGGGATGCATCTGCCAAATGGCACATGCTCTTGCAGTTAGCTGCTTGGACTTAAACATTTCCATTCCCTTTGGGGGGGAAATAAAATCCCAGGAATTTGGTTTTAATAGAAATGGAAGCTACTTGGCACTTCAAACGCATCTGCATTGAGGGCGTCCAAGCGAATTCTTCAATCACCCATTTGCTGTTTGTGCCGCAGCGGCCATCACGGAGGAGCTGCAGAAGATCACCGAGGAGCCGCCGGGTCGGAGGGGCTTGGACTCCCCGTTCCATCTCACCACCGAGACGCTGACCGGCTGTCAGGCGCCAGACAAAACCTTCTCCGACGCCCAGCCCGCGGGCGCCGCCGTGCACACCCGCCACGTGGCATCGTCGCCGGACAAAGGGGAGACCGCCATGAGTACCAGTGGCGCCGGGAGTGAAAGAGGAGGAGAAGGTGGCGGGGCAGGCGATAGCCGGAGCTCAGCCGTCGGCCTCGAGCAGTCTTGGTCCTACCACTCGGGGTTCACTCCCATCGAGCACCACCTGCACCGGAGCCCCTCCGCCCCGGAAGACGACACGGCCAAGTTTGGGATGTTCTCCCCGAACCCGTGCGGCAAGATGCCGGCGCCCTACGAGTCGTTCTTCGACCTGGCCTTGCCTCGGGCCGCCTCGCTCTTTGTGGGCCAGAAGACGTCGGAGGCGGTGCACAAGGCGGCGCTGGAGAGGCTGTTGCAGCGGGAGGAGGGACTGGAGGACGGGGAGGAGGAAGGCGTAGCGACCGCGTCGCCACTGGAGGTGCTGGATCGCCTTGTTCAGCAGGGGAGCGACACCCATAATAAAGTTCTAAAGAGGTAAGGGTTCGCTTATCATCTGCACAGTTCCATTTTGATTTGAGGTTTTCTTTATTGGCCATTTACACCTGAATGTTCTTTCCTTCTGCCGTTTTCCAGGAATCGGGACAATGTATTGCCAAAATATACAAAAGACTTACAAGGAATTTGACATGGCGGCCTGTGCATAACATTAAGACAATGGACAACAAGACGAATAACATAGCATGTTCAATTTACACTTTAACTCTACAGGATAAAGTCTAAGGGGATATAGAATAAAAAGTTTAAAATAAAGTGCACTGGTGAACAGATAAGCATACACTGTGTTGTGAAGGGAGTGACCGGTGGAAAAAGCAATGTTTGATTTTTATTTTATTTTTTTTTATTTTTTCCTCCTTTTCCCAGCCAACACTTTTTGATTATTTCCCCAGCATTGGTCGCTTTGTGTGCTGCTCATGCAAGGTTTCCTGTTAATAGATAAGCATTTGGAGGATTCTGCAGCAGTGGAGAAGGTCTTTCCCTGGCTGCGCTGGTTTCTGTGAGCTGGTCACTGTGCAGATCCTCCCTCGGTTGTTTCCAGTCTGTTACTGCGGCCGAAAGGCAACACCCAGTATAGAACAAGTACAACATTGTTCAGAATATGTCGCCCCTTTTTCTCTCACACACACTGAGCCAGTCCTCAGGGCCAATAATACATTTGTGTAAAAGGTCTCCGTTGGGCTCTGGACAGTCTGGCTTCGCTTATTTGGGTCGTCATCACTACTGTGTTCATCAGAGACTAAAATCACCAGTAATTAATGCCGGATTCAAGGCTGAGGCAGATGACCAATGGGACAGATTCATACATGATCATCTTTCTGGTTTTTCCAGGGTTTTTTTTTTTTTTAACTATAATTAATTGTATATGTTCTCAGTTTCTTGCTGGTGCCTGAATGTAGCTGCATATTTATCTAAATTAAGATGGTTGCACAGCAACCTCACTGTCACTAGTGACAGAACTCCTGAAATGGCACGTAATACGTAAAGTCTAATAACATTTCTTGCTTTATTCCAAGCTAAGAGGATGCAGGAGTGTGTGTGTGTGTGTGTGTGTGTGTGTTTCGATGTCTTTATGTGTACCGTACGAACATTAGATCGTAACATGGAGGCTTTCTCTCCGTAGTATCTTTCACCCAAGTCGTATTCCAGAGCAGTCTGGCTTCTAAAGCTGCTCACAGCCGCTGCAGCGTCTTTCCTATGAACATCTCTGTAAAACCGGAATTTGCTATCAAAATAACACTGGAAATTCTTGCTTTGCCCAGATTCAAATTTCTTTTTGGCAGGGCTTCAGTTTGCTGAAATAATTGCATCATTATACATCCCAACTGCCAGGAATCACATTAGAGAGAAACGTCCCAGAGAGATCCTTCTTTTAAAATATTTTTCTTCATCCTTTTCCAGATTACCTTTGCCAAGTAAGTCAGCTGACTGGACGCACTTTGGAGGTAAAACACTCGCAGCACAAGGCTGCCGTACACTGATATAAGACGCCGTTATGAAGACTGCAGATGGAGCATTAGTCAGGCATGACTTGTGATTCGTCACGAGCTCCGAGACATGAGCTGCATGTTGAAATGTTACCAGGCCGGAAGGGGAGTTTGTCTCACGGACGTTAATCAGAAAGTTCCCACGGTCACATAGAGCCCGCTTTCTGTTAAAGTTGAGTCATCTGGCCTGATTGGCTGGTTGGAGCTTTGTCATTTTGATTGCTTCACAAAGGAAACACGACTCAGACTTATTGTGTTGTGTAATTTTTTAAAATTTAGTTTCCCATTACACAAGGAAACTGGAGATTTACACCAGAATCCCATCAGCGTATCTGGCTCGGCAAATCCCTGATCACATGGGCTATTCCACGCCTGAATAACGATTTAGGTGATTTCCTTTGCCATGTATGTGTCAGGCGTTTAATAACATTATTATTATTACCGCGGCCTCCCCAGGCTCGGCTCCGCTGGACGAGCTCCACACGCTGCGCAGCCAGCTGCTCCTGATGCACAACCAGCTGCTGTACGAGCGCTACAAGAGGGAGCAGCACGCCGTCCGCAACCGCCGCCTCCTCCGACGCATCATCAACGCCACCGCGCTGGAGGAGCAGAACAACGCCATGGCAAGTTCACTGATTAGCTCCAAAGCTGCATTGAATGCAGCGCCACATCTCTCCCAGTGTCCACACTACGTGCTGTTGAGATGTAGCGCCATCAAAGGTCTCTCACGCTACACGGCTTCGATGTCAACGGTTACTGCTTTTCAGAACTCCCATCGGTCAAAGCGGACAAGATTTAGACAAGAAGGTTAAAGTCCTGTAAAACGTGTGCATCTGTGTGCGTGTGCAGAAGGACCAGCTGAACCTGCAGAGCGTGGACATCGTGTCTCTGAGGGAGAGTCTGCAGGTGGAGCAGCAGCGGTACAGGCAGTTGTGGGATGACCGGGAGACTGTGGTGACCAGGCTGCACAGTCAGATCAGACAGCTGCAGCAGAGCCGGGACGACTACTACACCAAGAACCAGGAGCTCCAGGTGCACGCACGCACGCACGCACACACACACACAGGTTTACATGACAAACATCTGTTTGAACCTCTGGATAATGATGGAGTACACCTGTATTTTTCCACTGTATGATTCATAATGCAACGCTCTAATCTGTTTGGGGTCTCCAGAGCAAGTTGCAGGAATGTCAGAAGAGGATAGACGAGCTGGAGGCGCAGCTTCAGAAGGCCAACAACCAAGTCTGCCACACAGGTCACCTCCTCAGCCAGATGACGATCAAGGTAACGGGCTGATTATTAGTTTGAGTGAACTAGTTTTGGGTCATAGATTTTTTAAAGGCTGTTATAGACACGTAGACAGTACCTAAAACGCTGCTTTAAGAAATGTTTATCCCTTTAAATCAGCTTCTGTCTCATCCAGTGTAAAATGTATATCCACATAGAGCCCTGTGTGCTTCCTAAAAACAGTTGGTGTCACACTTGCGAAGCGGCGGGTGTCCCGCCCATAGACTGTCCAAGGCCTCGATGCCTTGGAAATGCTGCCCCTCCCTCTCTATTTTTGGGTCGGCAGCGCCGGGGGGGGGTCCGGTTTTGTTCCTGCCTCCTGGGGTTTGTCTGAGCCAGACTGAACCCGTAATCCTGGGAAACGGAGCAGGTGATTCAGGGAACAGGCTGCTGGATGAATGAATGCACTCAGACCGTACGAGTGGATTAATATCCTTGCATAAATTCCATGTCCGTACAGTGTGACACACAAACTCCTGAGAGCCCTGTAGTGCTTAGACGGATCCTTTGGTGCGGCAAGTGGAACATTCGGGGTTTTTTTTTGTGAGATCACAGCGTTGTCGATGGGTTCCCACATATTCCTGGACAGGTGTGGTTTGTTGCCTAATTGCTGATTTGCCCTCCGTCGTCATTGTTTGTCTCCTGTGTCCTTCAGCTGAGCAACAGTGAGAGCACCCAGCAGCAGATGAGCTTCCTAAACAAGCAGCTGCTGCTCCTCGGGGAGTCGCATAAGCTGTCCATGCAGGGGCTACCACACGCAGCCACCGACACTACCAAGGTACGCTGGGAGCAAGCGTGTGTCTGAGAACTGCGGAGAAGACTGACCGATTGGGGGGGGGGGAAATGGGGCTCTGATTGGGTTTTTGGGGCGCAGAGTTGAATCTTAAAATAAACCCTGATTATAAATTCCCTGAAAGTAAAAGGAACAAAGCCTGACAAGTTGAGCTGTGTTTGAAACCTTACTAAAATCTACAGTTATTGACACGCGCTTAAGCGGTCAATCATCCAAAGATGAGGTTTTTGCAGAAAAGTTTTGAGTAGCAGAACGTTCCATCTGCTACTGTGTATTGTAAAAAAGGTATAATATAAATATCAACTACAGTCGGCTTTGTAGAGCTCTTCTATAATTCTCAATTACAACCCAATTTTCATATCCAAGACTTAACTGACGGCTCCAAATGACAAGCCTGTGTTACTTTGTTTGTAACCTCTAAAGTCAAATCTAATGCATAGGTCTTCATTTTCCATTGAACTATAGGGATGCAGTCTGAAGGCTCACAGAACTACCATGAAAAGAACGAGCTGCAGTTTACTCTTTGATCTGTGTGTTCTTTGCCCTCCCATTCATTTATTTCGTATTGCTCTCTGCTCGACCCCACCACCCAGGAGGCCCTGATGCTGAGGGCATCTTACGGGAAGGAAGTGGAGACGCTGAGGCAGAGTCTGCTGTCTCAGGCTCAGAAGCTGGAGGCCGCGCAGCAGCGAGTCGGCGAGCTGGAGACTCACCAGTCCAAGAAGGAGCACCTCATTGCCGAGCAGAAGAAGTTCCTCGAGGACGTGAGGTGTCAAGCTAAGTAAGTGCCAACCTCGGGACCCGTCAACGGCGGTTTGTCGCCTTCTCTCGTTCCTCCGCGACATCGCGCGTACTCGCTGCGCTCTCTTTCCAGGGCGGAGCTGCAGTCCTCCGATGGCAGGTACCAGGCTCAGAGGAGAATCACTCAGCTGCTGCAGACTGAGCTCCTGCAGCTCTACAGCAGAGTGGAGACGGAGGCTCCGGCTGCCGCTGCCAGCGGTTCACCACCAGGGGGCAGAGCTGATTCACACCCTCATGCTGAAACCAGGTCAGGTTTCTGACAAGTTTCTTCTTCTTTTTTAGGGCAACTGTTGAGGTTAAAGTGTTACTGTAAAACTGTCAAATTACTAAATAAAAAATATAACATTACACAGAAATCGTAGCCTGTCATTCTTTCCTAACCCATTTTTATCACCAGAAACGGTGCAATTCGTTGTCTTGATATGGATGACGACAAGGAGTCGTCTATTGATGGAGTTCTCCGTACTAAACTGTTTTTCTTGTCCTCCAGTGTCATGGCACACCAACTTCACACCAACAAAGAAGTGGGCAGCAGACCATTGCGCAATTCCTCTCGGGACAACAGCAGCACTTTATCGCCACAGCAACCAATGGCGAGCAACTCTTCCAAGACGACGGGCACCTCCCTCAACGGCAGCCCGAACTTGGTCCCGCCCCTGCTGGTGGAACCCTCCCAGTCCGGACTGTATGCCAACCCGCTCGCACCGCTACCCCCCTCGGATACGCCGCTCACCGTGGGCTCCTACCCCAGCGCCAACAGCTTTCTGGGCATGAGGGCCCGCGAGCTGTTCCGCAACAAGAGCGAGAGCCAGTGTGATGATGATGAAGAGGAGGAGAAGCGGCAGAAGCCGCCCGCCCCGGTTCTCCTGCCTGGCCTCGCCCACGGCCTCAAGACAGAGTTGTGCGTGGAGCCCCATACTACAAGTTACGTCAGCCTGGCTACCCCTCCCGTCCCGGTCCCTGCCCTCGCCGCTCCGCTCACAGTGCCCACCAAGGAGCCCCCCACCGAACAGCGGGCCTCCAGCCAGGAAAGCCCCCGCCGGAAGGCGGGGTCAGGGGGGGGGCAGGGTCAGACGGGTTCAGGGCGCCCCCGTCAGCAGCAGCTAAACATTATGGACTACAATGAAACGCATCACGAGCACAGTTAGACGTCGGACTGAGCAGAGACGAGTTTAACGCCCGAGAAGAGCTGCAAATCACAAAAAGAGTAACATGACAGCAACTCTTTTTGTAGATTTCAGTGTTATTTGTTCCATTCGTCTGAGTGGACAACAGGATTTCCCACAATATTTTTCTACTTTTTTTTTCCCATTCTGAGTCATTCCCCCATTTGAATTTTGAGAAGGTGACAAGGACACAGTGGATGTGGTGATACCAGTGAAGATGCTAGTCTTATGAATTTGATTATGAGACAAAGATGCTCAGTTATTAAAGTGATCAATAACTTACATGTGATACTATGAGCCCAACGTTTATTTTTTTTAATTTTTTTTTATAGTCCGTTCATCCGAACAGTAAAACATCCCACTTGGCTCCGGTTTTATCGACCATGCGGATAATGTCGCTTTAATTTGCACAAATTGTGAGAAATTGGGTCCGTTAGATTTCTGCTTGCACAGCTGGATGTGGAATGGAAGTTGTTCTGCTGTGCTCAAAGAATTTTAAGATCACCTAAAAAAATAATTCTGAAATGGTGTCTTTGTTGTGGAGACGGGAATCTCAGACACATTTCTCTACATCTTTTCAAGTGAAACAGGCCGTACCAGTGAAACTAGGTGAGAAATTTGTATTTGGAGTTTTTCTTGGATTTGGTGCAGCCACCCTTCAAACCAATTTGGTTCTAAGCACCAGAAGAGCACGGGTTTTCATTTTCATCTGTCCGGAGCAGACTTGAATATGTTTTCGATGGGCGAGATTTCATGTTGACTGTTGCATAAGAGCGATGGAGATGGACATGAGGGTTTTTTTTTTTTTTAATCTATTTATTTATTTTTCGTCCAAAAGAGGTCTGCAGGGAGAATGGTGTTCTGGCTGACTTTAAATACCCATGAACAGAAGTGTTTTCTCATTCTGCGTGTATACTCGGCTGATACAGCGCGGGGAAGAAAAAATTGTTGTCCAATCGGGTTCCTTTTTGTGCAGGTCTGAAAAACGGGGCGTATTGGAAGTAAAATGCAGCATTGAAAGCCGCTTAAATCCTGTTGTCCACTGGGAACTTCTGCTGTTACTTCCTTTTTGCCTCGCTATCTAAAGCATGTTCAACAATCCACTTAAAACGCCAACCGCAGTAACTAGCGCAAACCAAGACAAGGTACAATCAGCACAAACTGAAGGAACCAGGACTCTTGAGAGGAGCTGGACAATCCGGGATCAAATGTCAAAAGAACTTCTTAAAGCCGTGGCTTGTGTTTAACTGTGAACAATAAAGATCGTCAATGTTTTGCACTACAATTCAGCATTTCGCTTTTATTCTGCTGCTGATTAACTTCACATTCTCTTTTCCTTGAAATGATTAATCGCTGATGAATTCTTGGTAAAACTGGTCTGTAGATGCGCTGGTGGTGGAGTGGCCATGTGGATTTTCTTTAAAGTATAAGAATATGACTTGAATATATTTCATTCAATGACCCTTAATCCAAATGACGTTGTACAAAGCATTTGTAAGATGCTTCAAATACTAAAAGCAGTTTCTAAAAACGGCTGTGACGCATTTCTCAAAGGAATAGTTCAACATATGAAAACATGGCTTCTACACCTATTAAATAAGGACCCACTAACCTCGCTTAGCATTAGCTTAGCATCAGCTTAGCATTAACTCGGGCTAGCTAAACTAGCCCCATTAGAGTAGCCGACCAGCTGCGTCACACTCGGTCATTAACGGTCAGTGCGCGCGCTGACCGTTAATGAGGCAGCTGATGGCTGCTGCCGCGTAGCTCAGCCTCGTGTTTCAAATATATATTCTGCCGGTGGGAGAAATATCTTTTCTACTAACGTTAACTCGTAGGAAGTCGCGTTATGGATGCATTTATTTACCGAAGCATAAAGTTCATAAACACGGGACAGTGTCAGGTAACGGATACATTTCCGTTTTTACCGTTAGCTAAACTAAAGATAGCATTTGCATTCTTTTTAAGAGAAAGTTGCCTTTCTAAGGGGCACGGTTGTGGGTTTTTTAGGTCCCGCAGTTGCTTCCATATTGTCTGTTATTCCTCCCCGTTGTGTCGTTTCCACCAGAGGACACTGTTGCCCCAGAAACGGCTCTGGGCCACGACAGGATCAACAGGTGCAAAGTCCGGAATGAAGGTGATTCAGACGCTTAGGCGGAGACGGCACCATCGATGATATTGGCCACGCTGTCATGTGTTTTTTCTTCAATATTTGAGTTCATATTGAACTACTACTGTTTTAGCAAATAAGGACAACTGTTAAATACCCCCGACCCTCCCTAAAGACAGCAGAGAAACCAGACCATAAACAGTGAAGTTAATTTACCCTGATTTACACACCAGGTTTAGTTCATGTTTTTTACAAATTATTTTACACAAATGTGTTTAGTGGTACAAACAACTTGGAATGGGAAAACTTGACTTTGTTTCCTGTGCAGAAATGCATTCTGCCTGTGTGTGTTTGTATCATCAGCTCCCTGGGCCTGGACGTGAACTCCGGTACTGCTTCCAGGACTGAATCATTTTCTGTGAGTACAACCGACCAAGTATGATTAGTTTATCAAACGTGTGCATATGTATTTCACAAGAGAGAGTCCAAAAAAACTGGTATGATTAATTTACCAGCATTCCGCAGGGTCAAGGAAATTGATGCAGGATAATTGGGCACATAGGGAATCGTTGGCAATTTGTGCTTTCAGACTCTACTTGAGAAATTAGATGTCAGTGCAAATGTGAAATTGCTCCTCAATGTTCTCAAAGATTCCATGAAAATTTAAACATAAATCTTAAGTATTTCCAGCAAAGGGATCCTTCCCCCTTTTTTTGTGCCAACTTGAAATGAAGCCCTGTGAAAATGATCTGAATGAAGTGAAAGTGTATGAGTGGAGGGGGGGAGACATGCGAGCTTGTGTAAAGTTGGGGCTGCACTCCGAGGATGATGTCGGGGCTCTTGCTTTTGGTAAAATCCTCATGCAAGAATTCATTATATTCTTTTTGACAGGAAGTAAAGTTTGAATTCATCTGAAGTCTTGTAATTATAATATTCAAAATATGTACACCTATAGCGCAAAATATAGCTCAGACTGCTGTATAGCCTACTTTCTTTTTTTACTCTGGTTCAAAGAAGTGTAGAGCGTTAGAAGGTACAATCGTACAACACATGCTCGTATGAATGAAAATAAATTACACAGCTGTGAATAATTGATTTAAAGGAGCAAACATTTGTCTAGTTCGTGAGGTCATTAATAAAGTTGCAGTGTATGTTTTAGTTTGAAAGAAGTTTGAAACATTTGATGTAGAAAAGGATCCAGACTCTGCTCTCTTTTTCAAAAATACACTGGTCATTAATTACATTTTTCCCGTAAAGCTTTAATTACACGCATTACTGAAAATTAATAAATCATCTTGACCGGCCCACAGTCTGATTAAAATTGTGGTGAATTTTATATTCATGCAAAATCAAGATAAACTGATCACTTAAAAAGTCTTGCTCCAAACTTGTAGTTATATTTAAATGTTAGTGTTTATTCCTCATGGGCATGCAGTGCAAAAGAAAATGCTAAACAAGAATATTTTTGGTAAGTATACTACATACTGACACTCTGAAAAACGGCTTCATTTGTCCTCATTAAATGCTTAAAAGTCCATGAATAAATAATCATTAAAGAGGATACTTTTTACTCCCCGTTTTTTCTCCTTTTTTTTCCTTTTCGGCCTTATGCAAAATACACTCGCTGCCTAAATAAATATGCTCTATAAGGGCTGTTTAGAAACGTGTCCTCCCCCTCCTACATTCCACATTTAGATAGCTGACATGCACCTAAAGATCACATCCTACATTGGCTGTTGGTTTCAGAGGGAAAAATTGGACCTCCGAGAGCAAACTTAATGCAATTAAGTGAGGATGATGAGTCTTTCTCTCTGTGTGTTGCTTGAATCACCAAGCAAGGCGGAATCGAAACTTAAAGGCAAGAAGAAAAGAGCGGGAGATGAGCGTGCACAGGCAGGTCCCTGCGGTTTAATTATTTTAATTATCTCTCGTCTTTCAGCTTTCCTTAAAAAAAAAAAGAGGCCATTAAAGGATGCCCGTTTGGGTTAATCTGATTAAAAAAACAAGATGGAGGAAGAGATGAAAGGCTGCAGATGTCTGCGCTAATCAGGGGAGTTAAAGCTGCTATTTGTGAACTGGGACGGTTGTTAAAGTGGGTAGAAAGTGTGTGTTTTTCTTTCTTTTATTTATTTTTATACGTTTTTCCTCACTTCAAAAACACCTCCTTGCTGCAGCCTCCGTTGATCAGCCCTCTCTCTCTTGCATCTCCTCAAACTAACGCCATGTCTGATTCTCGCTCTGCAACGTTGCTGGCAGCAGGTCAGGCAAACACGGTGCGACTGGAGAAAAATCTTAAAGGTTTGAGTCTAGTCTCCTGTGGTACGTTTCGATTTTCTATAAAGGAGAAAGCGATGAAAGCAGCATTAGCAATTAGCAGCATCAGACTGAGTATCTTTTTTTTTTTACAGAAAGTCTGCCAATAACGCATCATTATCAATTTACCAATCTGTGTACTGTTATTCTGAGGCGAAATCTAATCTTCAATAGCTTCTAATGAATTCATCTCAGTCAATAACTTATCGTGGGATATTCTCCAAAGAGTGCAATCAGTCAGGATGCCATTTGGGTTTTAGTTTCTTTTGATTATGTTTCAAAATGTAGATGGTTGTCATAATAAGGTTCAATTTGACATATAGCTGAGCAGATAAGAGACCAGATTTAACTCCCATCATTATTTAATGTGATGTAAAGGAAGCCGTATGCATCAACCTCACGTCACTCAGCGCGAGCAAAATGCAACACTGTCGACTTTGATAACGCAGGCAGACGTCAAAGTTCCTCAGTCTGCAGAGCGTGACATTTGTTGAGGCAAGAATAAGTACAAAACTAGGCACAGGTGTTGATCCGCATCATGGTGAGAGAGGAAGAGAGAGGAGAGACAACCCCCCTCCCCCTCCCCCCACCTCCCAATAAACAAAGATTACTTTCAAACTAAATCAAGCAGAAGGAATGTCCTGAGTGTGTAAAGAGATGGACGGGAGCCCATGCAATATTTAAGCGCCATGTCTGGCAACGCCGACCGTGCCACTCCTCTCCATGGCCCCCGCCCTCCCGGCCATCGGCTCTTCCCTCAAGGTGACACTTCAAAGCGGGCACGCAGACGTGGCATGCCTGGCTGTCGGCATGGAGCCAGCCTCTCTACCCCCCCTCCTCCCTCCATCTCCCGCCCACCACCCATTCTACCCAGTCATCCCCCACTCCACCACCTCAAAGACGCTGTTCCTACCCCTGCTGGGCCAGGTCAGCGCCAAGATCCACACCGCTTGCTGCCTCGGGAGACGCTGTCAAAAAACTCTTCCCCACAAGCTTAATTAATAACGGGCCATTCCTAATGCAAACCCTGTGCATCTGCAGCCCGTTTCCCTCCCATCTTATTGGTGAGCTCGGAGGCCGCGGCAGAAGGCAGACAAGGAGAGGAGGGCTGTTTGGGGATGCATCCAAATCATTTGAATTTCGATGGTTGAGATTCACATGCATTATTCCCGGCCCTTTTATAACCTATTTTCTGTGTTGTACGGTGTGCCTGCCTGTCTGTCTGGGGGCTTTTTCTCTTTTCTAAAGATGTCTCTTTTCTGCAGATGATTGGAGACACTCGAACAAAGAATATTGGGTTGCTGTCTTCGGCCTGTCTGACATGTGGGATAGGAAAAACCTAAATGCAAACACTCACACACACACACACAGTCTGCATCAGCTGGGTCCAGGCCTTGTAATCACCTCTCAATCCTGGAGGGAGAATTTTACAGAGCACTCCGTGATCGATATTTGCCGATCCGTCTGCCCATATCAACCTCAAATAAAAGCAGAGAGCAGGAGACAAGGCAGCACAAGCAGGTCGTCGGGAGGTCTGCTGCACCACCCTCCCCCGTTTTTGAAGTCTGCGAAAACACTCATCAGTGTGTAGAACCGGGCTCAACTTGGCACGCCGGGTCACCGCCGCCTCACCCCGAGCAGCGCACGGTTGATTGTCTCGCTGTCGGAGCGTGCGGGCTTGTTGTTTTCAGAGGTGAGAGGACAGGCCTTTTCTGGCATGCTGGGCTAGAGTTTTTTAATAGGGCCCCTCGCCGGCCTGCCCAGGCCGACACACCGATGATGATGATCGGGGGGAGACCCGTCGGAGACTCACTCTTCCTCCTCTTGCCAGCTCATGTTACTGTATTTTTATTCATCGTGTGTGCTCCTCTCTTGTTGATGGACTGACGGGGGGAAATGCAGGCTGAACAACCCTGTGTGCCTCAAGAAGCTGTGGTTAAATGGTACACGCTTTGGAAAACACAGGGTCTGCAAGAACTAACTCCGCCACGGGAGCCTTGCGGCATTTAGGGCAAGGAGCTGCTTACGTTAGCGGACACGCTGATATAATTAGGTCGTAATAAATAAGAGCGGTAACAGGGAGCTGGGGGGGTGTCTCAACAGTGGCCATTAGAGAACCACGTAGGTTGCATTTCAAGAAAAAAAAGTCACGTGTCCACCGGGAAATACACTCTTTCTCCGGCACACATTTAGTCAGTGTCCTACTTGCAGAGTCCTTGTGCGTGGTGTTCTAAACCCCAGATGCCCGGCCCTTTAAGTAAGCTAACTGGGGTGGTTGTAGGCTGAAACCAAACTGTAATTAGTGCACTTGCTGCACAGCGGGAGCAGGTACGAAGGCGAGCCTTATCATCACCGCCGCTTTCCCTGAGATTAAGCCTCGTTGACACAATGAAGCGGTAATTAGCTTTATTAGCTTTCGATTCCCTTTCACATTTTGGCACAGTGGGTGAGGCTTAGTTTTGGCCTCCGTCGAGATGGATCGGTTAATCTCGTCTGTCTGTTTTATCTCCACAAATGTTGCTGTATTTCACGCCGGCTACCTGCTGTTCGTCTTGGCGACATGCATGTGCACGAGCGGATTGTAAATGAGAGGCATCGAGTTTTAATAAGCAGAGCTTTACCCACAGATCCTTCCGTGATTTGCATCTGTGTCGGACACGAGGCGTTGAGCGGCGTGATTGATTCATGGCTTGTCCCATATCAGAGCGAGAGGCAGGAGAGAGATGGAAAGAGAGGAAGGCCGCAGATTTACAATCAAGCTCAGCGACAAAGGGAGGAAGAGAGCGTGCATATGTTAATCCGCTGGCTGAACGATGATCAAAGACTGGAACAAGCTCAGCCCTGCTGATCGCCTCGGGGCAAACAACGCTCTCCAAGCAGCTGGGATAGTGTGCAGACGAGGAGTAAACAGATAGTTAGAAAAATCAATAGGCGAGGTCCGGGCCGGGGGTTGGTCCGAAGGTCAAAGAAGGCCGGTGTCAGCGCCGCGTGGAGGGAAGTCTGGAAAGCAGGGCCGCCTTCGGCCTATTTAAGAGAAGCGATGTATTTCACAGCAGGAAGTTCATGAATGAGGTTACGGCTGCTCTGGTCAGCTACGGTTCCGGCTCAGACTTGAACATCTGAGGATTTAAATTATGGGCATGCGGCTGGGGCGTGTGCTTGGATCGAGGACCCCGCATCCGCTCATTTGGGTTTCAAAGGAAGAAGGATTTTCTTTTTATTGTCAAAACGCCCAGTGTGGGGCTCGTTTGTTTGTCATCTTTCTCCCCCCCAACCTTCCTCTTTAGACTGACCCAAAATATTCCCACGAGGCCTCTGCTTCAGGTACCCACACTCACTGGCTGCTTTGGGAATTTGTGCCATCTCTGTGAACCCCCCCCTCAAGCCTCAATTTGGATTTAATTTTGCAATTGTTCCCTCATCAAAAACATCCTTCTGCTGTATGTCCTTATGTAAATTTATTATAGAAAGTCGAGTGCATTCTCCATCAAAGGAGTCACCTCTCTCTCTTAATTTACAATAGCTGTTGGAAAATAAAATTATCTGTCACTGCTCAATTCATTATGAATTCATATCTTTGTTTGTCTATAGCTGAATAATTACGATGACTTAGCTTTTTACCCCTAAGCTTTTGCCGTCTTTTGTCTTCCTCCACTTCTGAGGCATGTTGTTTTTGTGATTAGTCATTTTGTTTAATCTGGTAATGATGGCGTCCCCTCAGGCTAAATGCCTGATTTGTGCTCACCAGTTTATTTATTCATTTGTACTTTTGACGTGTTGATCTGCATAAACGACGCCGAGCTCCACCAGGACCCCGGAACGTCTCCTGCACCTGTCAATTACCACAAATCTGAGACACCTGGAAGCAGCCATCGGGTTCGAAGTCTGCCTGTCAATCAGCCCCGTCCTCGCGGACATATTGATATTCAGCCCTTCATCTCTAGCTCAAGACCGTAGCAATGATGGACAAAAATGCACAATACAGAACTACACAATGATCTTTTTTTACTCTTGGGCCTCACTGTTTTAGCCTCAGACCACTTGACAATGGTTCAGTATATTTTAGATATGTTTATCATTGCATTCGTCTGAATATTAGACAGAAAATCAAGATTAGAGGGAAACATTAAAGATGTACTTCATTTTGACTCACACAAAGACCACTTTATTGATAAGAACTGTTTTAAAGAGAATTTATAAGGCAAGTGGATGATTGTGGATAACTTAGGATGTTCTAAGGCTGCACAAGTGTGTCATTTTTATGTGATTCTGGAGGAAATAACGCCAAGCTTTAAACAAACTGCTCACATCAGACTCGTGTGGAGGGATTTATGGCCACTGTATAATGTCTACATGGAGTAACTATAGCAGACTGACATATGCCACTTAAATTGGGAAGTCGTTTTGAATAAGTAAACGATTATAAAAAACATTGTCACACCAGTATAGCAAATTCCAAAGGTTTTGGAGATTGACCAGTTACTCGGGATGAAATTAAGGATGTAGGTAGAACAATCTAAGAGTGTGTGTGTGTGTGTGTGTGTGTGTGTGTGTGTGTGTGTGAGAGAGAGTGTGTGTGAGAGCGCGCGCTATGCATTCACTGAATGGGTTTGGCCCATAGAGGTCGTTTCGTCACGAACCAAGGAACTCAAAGGAAATACGTCTTCTCTGTCTCACCATTAGCCCAGATAAAATCAGTGCCGAACTTTAAACCAAATGTTAATATCTACCAAGTCGTTTTTGAGATGCTGTCAAACGAGCAGACCCAGATAACCAAAGACAAAGCAAAGACAACCTCCCGTGTGCTGGTACTAATTTGCGACCTGCCCGGGGAGCTGACAACCGGCCGACCGTCGAAAAGGAACTCGCTGACCTCTATGGCCATCAGCAATTACTCCGGTTTGTTGTTGGACAGCCGGAACCCTGTAACTTACTGCAGCGTGGCCCGGTTAGCCCTACAGCGGCCCTCTGGTTATCATGCAAATGTTTCCAAATGTAACGAATGGGAAATATCAACAAGCTCTGAGTAATAAAAAATGCATGTGGGCTGCGTTGCTGGACGTCCTGCAGATGCATGGAAGTTATCTCTCATTAACCGGGCCGTGATAAAGTGCACAAGCGTTGCCGTTAAGCAAAAGCAATGCATTCCGCTGCCTCTATTAAAGGCTGCCGCCGCCGACGCGCCTGCTCCAGGAATCCATTTGCAGCAGTTTGCTACGGAGGAGAAATATTGTTACGGGCTGCAGCGATTCATTCTTCCCTCATTTTTCTCTCTCTTTGACGCATTTCTCCTTGGCTAAAGATCCATGCATATGAAGTGTAGATGTTTTAGTCATTGTGAACTTTAATTTATATACGAGTGAGGATGTACACGAATGTGGAGATTTTCCCACTAACGACCCCCCCACAGTACATTTAAAAAGGGGAGTCGGCTGTCGTCATTGCTGTGCCGGGGGACCGGGACGTCAGCTTTCAAAAGCAACTGTGATTCAAGTCCTCGGGCCTTCTATCTGCCTCCTGAATGTCAGGAGTCACGACGGGCTGTAGTTCAATCTGCCATGCAAACCAGCTGTTTGGCTGGAAGAAGTCTGAATATTAAAGAGGGCGACACGACGGCTGTCGCAGCGAGCACAGCGGGGCATCCGAAGCCCACAAACATAAAAACACGAGAGCGGATTATGAGGAGCGGGTGAGGCTGGCTTCATGGCAAAGATGAGCAGCTCTTCTGTGCGGCCGGGGGACTTGTAACTCGCGGTGGTTTGTGGAATATTTGAAAAAAGTACATGTGGTTAGGGCCTGGCGTTAGAAATGAAGGACAGGTCAGCTGAAAGACGGGCCGATGTGTTAGCCCACTTTATTGCTTATTTAAACCTTCTCACCTTCCATGTTCTGCTTGGTGTGTCTTGTTTTTCACACCTTAGATTTTGAAATGCACTTATTGTAAGTTGCTTTGGATAAAAGCATCAGCTAAATGACATGTAATGTAAGAATCTACACAGATACGTAATAATAAGCAAACTTTACAATAGTCATTGTAATCTTGCAAGTGACCAATTAACTAAAAGCCCAACTGCTTTCAGGTATCAAGTTAATATTCAAAGGTCTATAATCATCTTTCAGCTCTCTACATGTTGACTGTCTTTAGTCTTTATTCAGTAGTCGATGGACGGTAATTACCTTCTCTTGGTTGGTCCACCTCTTTGGTCCAAAATTATACTAATGCCCAGTACTGAGGGGCTGTTTATCGTTTACTTTGTTTTTTATTGTATTGAATATGTTTCTGATTAATCTACGCTTTGGAAAATGTTGGACATCTACGTAAAATATAAAAAATAAAAAAATACTACATTTATAATGACTATTGTTCTTCTCAACCTGTAACACAAAAAAATGCTGTCAAAAGACGAACCCTGTTTGACGACTGATGAACTTTGAGATGTGCACGTTGCCCATGTAGATGAAAGGATCATCAGCAATTCTGGGTAGAAAAAAAAGCAACTTCACTTCTCAACTAGGGTTAATGCTTTTGGCAGTGAACTGACGTCAACAGCTGTTCTCAAACAAGCCCTTTGATGACTCATTGACAGCGAAAGCTCCCAATTGCCACTTCCACTAACTGGGGAAATGTCAGCGTATGCGCTCAACAGAGGCTGATGATCACAGTCCCTCTGCTGCCGCCGTCTGCCACAACGCAGCAGTGATGAAATAGCTGTGGTGTTAATGGATGTCAGAGCAATCTTGACCTCCTCCAAAGAGCGGGCTCTCTGTCTCCATTAAAAGAAAGAGGCCTCTGCTTTGTCTGGATCAGAGCCTGGGCTGCCTGTGCCACGGGGAGTAGCCTCCTCTGCACCTCCACCTCTGCGGCAGGACTCGGGGGAGCAACTGTGGAGGACACTGATTTTGAAAAAGACGGGTAATAATAAGGTTATTAGCGTGAAGGTGACTAATTGTACTGTTGGAAAGAAAGGGGGGGTTGGGCTGCAAGGTGAGGAGAGGAGAGCAGAGGTTGAGTGTTTGGAGAGACTCCCCAGGCTGGGCTGCAGGGGTGGGTCCCTCACTACGTCTCTCCTTCCCCGCGGCGTCCCCCCAGCCTGCTGTTTGGGTACTGGTGACATCTGCTCGTAGCACGGCGTGGCCTCCCCCACCCCCCACCCTCCCTCAGAGGCCGGAGAACACACACACACACACACACACACACACACACACACACACACACAGCAGACCCCTGCACGCTTCCCAGTGCAGATGTTGCAGTCCCTGCCTGCGTGCAGAGCGTCAGGCCCGTTTGATGTGTGATGAAACAGAATGAAGCGAGCCACTCGGGGGCTCAGGGAGCAAAGGGGGGTTGAGGGGCACCAGGAGAGGAGGGAGGTGGCGAAGTGTACAGGGAAGAAGGGATGTTGGGATAAATCTCATTACAATATCAATCAGAGGCCGCGCACAGAGCACGGTTGGGATGTCCCTGCAGTGGAGGTCAGAAACCCGGAGGAGAGAGGACGTTTGTGTGGAAGAGAATGGAGGAAATGAGCCAAAAAAAAGAAAGGAAACCAATGTAAAAAGGAAATTAGTAATGATGAGATGAATGAAGAGGAAACAAAAGCTACGACAGGAAAGGAAACCTGAAACGATTAAAGAGGAAGTATGGAAAGATAAAGTACGAGGAAAGTAGGAAGAGGAGATGAAAGTCGGTGAGAGGAGACCGGTTTATAAGGAAGAAGAACAGGAGCTCAAGGAGAGAAGTGGAATCAAAATGAGATGAAACAAAAAGAGGACATAACATAATTAATGGAAAGAAAATTAGGAAAAACGAAGAAAAAAAATAATAAAGGCCAAAGAAATGAGTGAATACAACAAGGAGATAGAAAAGAAGGCAAAAGGAGATGAGACAAACATGGCTGATGAGAAGAATCCAGACTAAAAGAAGTAAACGAGAAGGGCAAGTAAAAGAAAAGCAAGAAGTGAAAGAGGACGTATATGAGATAAGAGAAAAGCGGACAACAGAGAGAAGTAGAGGAAACCAGAGGGGAAGAGAAGGAAGCAATGAAATAAAACGAGTAAAGGAAAGAACATGAGCTGGGACAGGGTGCTGGTAAAGGAAACCAGAAGAGAGGAAAGAAGAAACGGGGGAAAAGATCTACAGTAAGCATATGAGCGTAGAGGAAACGAGATGAATAGAAACATGAAACAATAAACCGGATTCTGTTTCTGATTCTATTCCAATGGGAAAGGGAAGTGGAAATCCTAATAAGATGAGGGGAGGCAAGCCAAGACGAGCTGGTCGCAGCTCTCCTCACATGTCTCCTTCCGCTCTTTCTTCCCCACCAACATGGCTCGCTTCCCTCTTCCCTTTGCTCACGCTCCTCTGTACTCCCTCATTCACGCCTCGCTCCTGCTCCCACTGCACTATGTTAATTATTGTTGTGGAAGAAAAGCAAAAGTTAATGACGACAACGAAGCAAAAAATGATGATGATGACGACGATAATAATGATGATGATTCGGTCGGGATTACCACTTAGTGTGGGCAGCGGGAGCCACGCGTGGAGAAGTTGAGCGGTAGGAAGTGGGTGAGGGGGCGCTAACGGGGATCAGGTGAAGCGGTGGAGAGGTTAGCAGTTAAAGATCAAAGTGAAAAACAAAGGCGGATTTCAAACGGGCCCAGAGAGCTTGGCAACACACCCGCGGCTCCTCTGATAATACTTAGATCTATAAATGTTTCACTTTTTTTTTATTTTTCTTATTTATTTTTAAAATTATTCATTGCCATAATAATTTGGGCCTAACAAGCACTTGAGGGAGACGGCTTCCTTTTGCATCCCTCTCCCCCCCGTTTCTTCGGGGATTTGGGGGCACTATTAGAGAGAATTTCTTTTATTTGCTGCTAATGAATGATATGCATGATGCTATTTTCTTTTTTCTTGTGTACTTTGTGGGGGTAACTGAGGATCGGGGCACGAGCTGGAGGATTGGACTCCTTTTCAAGGCTTTGTTCACTTAACCCTCTTCGCGCCATCCGAGAGAGTGCACGGGGTTGTTATCGTCACTTTGCCAGATTTCCAATTCAAATATGCAATCATACTTCACTTGACACCAGTGATATGGCATAGTTTGACTTTGTTTTTCTATTTTCAGTCGCGCAGTGTGTTTTGAAATATGGGTTAACTGGTCTGTAGAAACAGGAGAGGCACAGCAGGTTGGTAAACATCTCTGCCACGAGAGAAATAACTGCACATTTATTGTTCTTGATTGTTAAAAGGGTACCAACTGTTTGTCGTTGTTTTTTTATTTTTTTATATCCATATAGTTCAAAACAGAGCGATTTTTCCCCCCTCGTCCTAACTGGCAGACGCGGTGTCGTTTGAGAGGGGATCTTTTGAGATCCGTCACAGAGACGCTCACACTGCGGCACAGCCGACCCGACACACACACACACACACACACACACCCACACACACACACACACACACAGATCCGGGCCGAGGTTAATGCTCCAATGACACTCTGACGTTATAATACAAGGTTTAGTTTTGTCGGGTAGATACAATGGACTCTTCAGTTTAATATTCACAACCTTTCTCTAATGAGCACCTGTTAAAGGCAGCTGTGTAGGAGGTGTAGTGGGGAACTCGCAGCAATCGTCCATCAATAATTCAGGACTTCTATCAATAAATAAGAGTAATGCTCACAGTTTGATCAAATTATGACAAACACTGCTATCTATTTCAGAGCAGCTCTACTTGTTAACTAATGTTTATTTCATAGAAAGATACAAAAGAGCAAAAAGGGCAAATCCATTCTGTATCAATTCTCACATTTGTTGAAACCAAGAACCAAAATAAAACACAGTTTTTGTATTCTGCTGCCTTATTGTATAAAGTATTTATTTAGCTGTTTGTGCAAAGATGTCTTCATTCTCTGGGGAAACACTGACACTCACCTCGCTATGCAGGAAATATTGCAAACACCTTTTAAAGTATCATCTCACACACAGGAGCATGGACTACTTTGCCTGCAGTGATGGCTGCGGTGCTGTATTCCAGATGTTAAAGCAGCAGCCCACATCAGCGGGCTCGGTAAACAAACCTTCTGACTCTGGAGAGCTGAACCTCCTCGGCTGTCCCTCCCCCCCCTCCCCTCCCCTCCCCCGCAGCGTTTTCTGCGTCGAGCCCGGGTCGCGGCAAACAAACTCTTTGAAGTTTGCCTCTCTGCCACTTTTGCCGCGCTGAGTCGTGTCCGAGGCTTCACGCGCCTCGCCAGTCAGGAGGAGAGGCTCTGGGGGGGTCGGGCCGCCCTGATCTCTACCTCCTACTGCAGGGCGGTATGGATGCGGCCTCAGGGAGCTTTGGGGCTAAAGGTCGACAGTATGAGCACAGAGTAACTCCTCGACACAGTTGTGAAAAAGACTGTAATTCAGTAAATGACCATTATTAAATTGAGCTCATCCCGGACTTGGAGGAGAGAGGTTTTACGTTCAGTCTGAACGTAAAACCAGGACAGATCGACTCAAGATGCAACATGGAGATGTTAAATCCACATCTTGTTTGGTCTCCGCACAGCTTGTTGCTCCCTGAACCTTGACATCTGTGCAAAGGGAGGGTATGTTGTTGTTTGTGGGGGGGAGGGGGGGTTGATGGCAGGCCACATGGGGAGGTCCTCCTCTCCCTCAGTCTGTTACCCCACCTGACTGCTGCTGTGGCAGGCCTGCCCAAGGCAAGACCACAGGCTATGGCCTCCTGTGGGGCATCCAGCAGGGCTAGCCAGCCTCCCCGAGCCCATTAGAGCACCCTTGCTTCCACCCCCGCCCGGGAGGCCCCCGCCTCGCCCTGCAGCCCCGCGCCCCAAGATGCCATCGCTCTCCTGCTCTGCGCTGGAATAACTCTATTGTTTTCCTGTTTTCCACTGTTTGCCATGTTGTGTCTGTAGCAGTGGTTTGGGGGCATGTTTTTTAAAAATCTTTATTTATTTTAATAACTTTGCTCGCCTTGTCCTCGGGCTGCAAGGATTCATATCCGACTCCTTAGTGGCTCAGCTTCCAGTGGTGTGATTTTTTTTTAGGAAACAAATCCCAGGAAGTACTTTTTTCATCTTTTTTTTAACACAGTTACTGTAACCGTGGAAGCTTCCACTGGTTTCTGCCGTTCTCTAACACGGAGTCGCCAGCATTCACCGGGCCTCATAGCAGAGACAAAAGAAGGGAGTATGTCTGTTGTATAGTTCTTACATCTCTGACTTAATGAGATTGTTTCTGGAGCCGCGGTGAAGGTGAAGTGGGGGGGAAATGATCAGATATTCTGGATATCCTGTGATTCTGTGTCTATTTGAGTCTTTGATCTAAATGAAACTACAGGAACAGAACGGACCCTGCATGTGAATCAGTCAGCGACTTTGCATACGAGCTTCGGAAATACCAGGAGAGCTAGTTCCTGTTCAACCCCAGATGCTGATGCAATTTGTGAACGTGAGCTTCTGAAGCGTGCTGTAATGGTTCAATTTATAATTAATAATATCTGATTTTCCAGATTCCTATAAACTTAGGGGATATAAATTTGGGTATGCTGGGGTTTGATATGTCTTTTTAAAGCATTGAATATTCATGATCCTTGATGGATATATAAACTGTGGTGAATCCATTGCCTTGAATATTGATTATGTCTAATTAAAAATGCCGTTTGATAAGGTTAGCGGCTTCCTATGGTCAGCCTCTCCCCGCTTTACAACTTCCATGTTATTATCGTTTTGTGGCGTTTCCCTGCTTGCAGTTCACTCAGCCAATTAGCCGCAGAGCGGGTCATTACTTCTAATTAGAACGTGGGTAACTGCGACGCATTAAAAGGCAAACCCCAGCATGTTGAAGGATGGCGGTGTCGCCGCTAAGCCTGAGTGGAAACAGCTGTTGACCTTACTGAGAGGGTTACGCTACAAACAAATGCACCGCGGAGAGAGGATGCACATTTGCACAGGCGAGCGTTTGGTTGGGAGGAGATGCCACTGTCGGCCGCTGTTTCATCCGGTTGGCCCAAATCTGTTTCTTATCTTAACAATTAGGGGTTTTATGCTTTGTTGAATGAGTCTGCAAAGTGTTCTTACTGAGAGGATCAGCAGAAAATATTAATTTTCGGTCTAAGCGGATGGAGTCGCTCTACTTCTGTGAGTAACGATCCCGGCTTCTCCTCGATTTGCTTACATCGGGCGAGGAAGTGTTCCAACCAGAACATCGGTGGAACACGAGCAATTCCCAAGAATAGAATGAACCATCTACCTTACCCAGGCCGCTGCTTTGTGCAGGTTACTGCAAGTTACCGCTTCACTGTTAAAAGTCTGAAAATCAAGACATTTTGCCAGAACCAGATAGATTTTGTTCTGAATTCCCCTTTTGAAATGTTAGAGAAAACAATGTCATACTTTATAACGTCCACAGTCTTATTTTGAAATTACTTGTTACACATTGTCACTTGGGCCATCTGTACAATTTCAGGAAACTCTTTACTACTACTACTTTAATGCCAACAGATACTATAAACAGGATTTTAACCACTTGGAGGACTGGGAAGCCATTTATGGAGCAGTCCACTGTGCCCATGGACACGTTTCCTTTTCAAGCAGACCAGGTTTAACTGCTTACAACAAAACATTCCTGTCAAAACAAGCTCTCTTTGACGCTTTGATTCCACAAGCCTTTTCTTGCTGTAAGCGTTCTGTCCACGCAGCGTCTTCCTGAAGTGTCTAGTTGGAAGACAACGGTTTTACGCTAATGTGTGCGTGGGTACGGGGGGGAAGGGGGGTGTCAGGGTGTAGTTGAAGATGTGCAGGTGCACAGCGAGCGTGACAGAAAAGGTACACAGGCGGGAAAAAAGGCGAGAAGACATAGAAAGGAAGAAGGGAGTCGCGGCGCGGGCTCGGCGCGAATCGTGGTAGATTACGGAGCCTGTGGAGATCCTTTGACTTGTGTTCCTCCTCTTCTTGCCTTCTGTTTGACATGAGAGTGAATGAGGTAATCCACCCTGCTCAGGGGTACACAGGCTCTGCTCCCATCTGGGCTTTGAACCTTTTGCTCACCTCATGCTCGGTCTCTGGTGTGCGTCGTGGTGCAGCGCAGCACGTCAGACAAAGAAATTAAAGATGGCAGTTTACAGGGAGACGCTCTTTTTTTGCTAACGCGTCTCTGAGAAGAAGCTGACAAATTGATTTAAAGGGAGGAAATACGTTTCCCCAACCCACAAACGTTTCCCCCCTCACCTTTTAAAACATATTTACCTTTGCGTCTGTTGCCGCTTTGTCACTTTGGGAACATGCGAGCATACTTCATGTCAGCTTAGCGACGGTCGCATTTATGCACTCATTCATTTTTCATGCCCGTAATAGAGCTTCTTAGCAGCTATCGCTATCAATAGGCCTTTTTTCTATTTTCTTGTTTGCATGTGAGATTACGTATCTGTGTGTGTGTGTGTGTGTATTTTTGAAAGTGCTCTGTGTGCAAGTGCGTTCTCAAAAGCAGGACCGCGACTGTTCTTTTGTTGCTCACAGCTGTCCCACATTAGGGATCAGCCGCTATTCCCCAGGCAGCGAGGGGTTTTAAGAGGCCCTGCTAATTGGCTGTAATCTCCTTTTTAAACTTAAAAGCCGGCGAGCCTCCAGCCTCGCAGTTTACAAGCAATTAATGCACGGAACACCAATGCTGCTGGTCACAACGGGTGTGTATCTGCTCTCTTTCCTGTGGTTTCGGCTCATATCTCACAGGCGGATTGACTCCTCTTGCTGTGCGGGGCCCCCTGCTGTAAACAGCTACTCAGTAGCGGGACCTTCTGGGGGGAGAGGCGCGGCCGGGGGATTTGGTCTGACTCTCCAAGTGTCCGTGGGGATGATGGCGGGGTTTTGGGGGATCCGAGGGGCTTCCTTTTCTTAGGCTCTGATGAAATGATAATGTACAGAGTTGGCGAGGCTGAAATTTGCACATGAAAATCCTCTGCCTTCGCGCTCCCTGCGTCTAACGCGCCGCCAATGACAATCCCTGCCTCTCGCAGTTTATATGCAAATGAGTCGTCTCAGCTCGCCGCGTCCTCCGAGAGTCGCCCAGCCCAGCTAGAGACCGCGAGAGACACAGGGAGATATAAAGTGGAAGAGACAGAGTGGGGCTTTTTTGTTGTGTTTTGTTTGTGTTTGTCTTGTTTATTTTTAAAAGGATTTTTAAAAGATGATAATATATTTTAATTTTTCCCTTTGTTTTGTTTTTTCCTGAAAGGCGATATGCAGATTCTCCGAACAGTTTGAAAAGCCTGACTTTTTCCTTTGGTGTTTAATTGGAACATAATGCCGGTAGTCTAAATACAGCGTTTGGGTGAAGTGAGAAATGGTTGTGTAATGACAAATGATTTTCTCTAGGGCAGAAACAAGACATCGGCCCCTCTGGAGCCTCCGATCGCTCTCTGTCGATATAAATACCGTTTCCTCTCCGTGACCTCTGCTCCGCGTGCTGCTCTTTTCTTTATGTCCACTAGCCTCGGCCTCCTGTTCAGCCACCCTGCAGAGTTTACCATCACATCAACCAGGCTCGACTGGCTGGGCAACAGATAGCTTGCATGCTCAGGACAGCGCGTGGATTACAGAACAGGAAGTTGAAGATGGAGGCTGTGAAACCTCATGAGCTGGCAGCTTGTTGGTCATCCACTGAGGGAGGGGCGTTCAAACAACGATTTTGCTCCCCAACCTGATAAGAGGAACACAAGCATGCGTTGTCAAATGCATTCGCAACCTCATACGCTCATGTACGCTCATGGCGGACAGCTTCACACCAACTTGGCCAAAAATGTCTGATGCGTGGCTCTAATGCTGGTGGGTTTTACTGCCCACTTGTCAAGCTGTCCGCGCGGCGCCCGTCCAATCACATTCCTCTCCCCGGTTAGGCAAATTGATCCATTTCACAAGATGAAGTCAACGGTAAGAAGAAAACAAGACACGGCTGTAGGTCTCACTGAGCTCCTGTACGCCCCCCTGAACGCACACAGGGCAAAGGCAGGCAGGCAGGCAGATAAGGGAGGGAGGGGCTTCATGTCAGCCCTGCTCCTCAGGCACGGTCAGTTAGTTAAAGCAAACGCGTGCGGACCCTGGAGAGAGCGGAGAGTGCCAATCACGGCCGAGCCCCGGGCTTTCCCCGCTCCCGCTCGCCTTGAGCAACTTTTTATTAATTTAATAAACATCCCACAGAGACGGGCTGATGTTCCCTCGCAGATAACGCCGCCGCTCGGGCCTTAATGAGACGTGCCACTCACACCCGCACGTGTTCACGCTCTGAAAACACAGGCGCCTGGCCCCCGGAGGACAGAGGTTTCGCCTAAAACATGGAAAAATACATCTTCCTCTTGTGGTCTCAAGCCATGAGGATTGTTGATGTAATGAGAGATCCGCGTCTGAGGTTTCTCGTTGCACCCCGGGGACCGTGAAAACGGGCGGTTCTATGGGTGGTGCTCACAGTGCTGACTTTAAGAAAACTTTGTATTGTACATAGCAAGAGTGTGTTTAGTGTTTAAAAAAACATTGTGGGGAATCTTTCTGCATTAATTCATAGTGTGAATGTCATCATATATTTAAATGCAACATTCCGGCACCAAGTGACAATTAAAAATAAAGAAAAGCAATGGAATATGAAGCAGGAAGCCTTCGGTTTCCCTTTCACTATTCCTTGTGAAATTGACTTTCCTCACATATTGGTATAGTCACCACACCACTCTTTCTTTCTCCCACTTGTCATTAACCTGGTAGCAGCTCACGTAGGCAACATGAATTCCGTGAGATGTGTTTATGAACCCGTGGAATTTACTAGTATGGCTTTTAGCTCGCTGTCCACTCACATATTCAACACATTTCCCACATATCTGTGTTCTCTAGATGTCGAGAATACCATTTTTTTAATTACGAGAATAGAGGCACAATTCTAATGAGCCTTGGAGTCTGAATATTTTAAAACCCAAACTAACAGACTCACTAGTCAAGCATGAATCTCACCGACGGTAACTTCCCCCCCCAGAAACGAAAAGTGTTCCTTTTAATCCTGAACATTCAAACCCGTTGAAGTGCAGAGGATCCGACCTCACTCAGTGGACCATTGGTTGTACAAATCCAACGTAACATCACACATTACATGATGCCCTCAATACTGATATCTATGAATGGTTTTATCGTCATAACAACTTTCTTTTTTTTATTTTTTCTCAAATCACTGACCTCGTAGTCGGTTACAAATATTTCTCTGCACCGCTCAACGAGTGATTCTGTGTGTGTGTGTGTGTGTGTGTGTGTGTGTGTGTGTGAGACCTGCAATGAGCAATGCAAATGAGCTCACATTTTGGTTCGCCCTTAGAATCTATATCCATAGTTACACTAGGTATTGAGTCTCAGTATTTTTTTTAACTACCCTAAGCTAAGATCCCAAAAGTATAGTTTTGCGTTTCATTGTTCAGTCCCCAGCCTCGACTATCATTTCATAATGCATTCTACAATGCATTAACTTTAAGTAGATTGTGGTCGAGGCAGAAATCCTATATCTTAAAACTGAAGCTTAAACAAACTAAAAATATGTTTAAGCATTTTACAGATACGTTTGATACTTGTCACTTTTTAATACATGATGCTCAAAGTCCTGAGGGTTCATTTCATCAGATCACCTTTATTTTACATTCCCCTTCATTGTGTTGGACTGCAGGCAGAAATCCAGAGCCAGAGAAACCCATTCTGCATTGTTACATATGACCAGATGTGGGGTTTTCCTGTGCCGATGTGAGCGTTCCGGGACAGAACATGTTGCATGTGTACAGACTCTAAAGCCCTTTGAGGCTAATTTGTGTTTTTAGGCTGCACTGACCCTTTAAACTTGCGCGCCGTCTTCGAAAATTGACTTTGTGTCTCCTCGGCCTTCAAGCAAAACGCCTCCTTTCAGGCCTGAGTTCATTATAATTCTGTGGGGCAGCGCTGCTACGCCAGGGGTCCGGCTGTGCACAAAAAAACCCATGAAAATAATAATGATCCCACTTTCACGCTCGTTTCTTTCGGGCCTCGGCTGCTTCTGGGGGGCGTCAGCGTCGATGGGAGTTGTTACAAGGGTCGGGCCCTCAACCCGACTGAGGGACCAGGGGGGAGCCGGAGAGCCGGAGAACCGACTGCGACGCGCTAACAACCACAACCATCATCATCATCATTGAACGCCATGCATAGACGCTGTCAAAGAGCTAAAGGACCCCCGCTCACCTGCAGGCAGTGGGACACACAGGCAGTTCACACGCGTGAATATATACATGTATATATAAGTACTATATGTTAGACGTGCCTCTTGCTAAATCTGCAACCCCAACACCAACACCCCCCCCCCCTCCCCTCCCCACACCGTTCTCGTCTCACTCTTCCGCTGTTCACTCCTCTTTCTCTTCCCTTCACCTCACCCCTCTGCCCCCCACCTCCCTCTCTCCATTTCCCACTGTATCGCTCCATATATTCATGAATTTCCTGTTTATCATGAAAACTTATGCATGAAAATAGAGGGTGGGAAGAGGGGTAAAAAAAAAAGAAAAGAAAAACAACAAAAAAAAGGAGAAATAAACAGGGCGAATGTTGATGGGGGTTTTGTCTCGTCTGGGTGCAGCTCAGTCCTCAGGGGACGTATGCAAGAAGACCCTGATTCCATCTCCCTTCTCTTTTCTTTCCCTTTCTGTTCTTTCCTTTCCTCCCATCCACCCTCTACCGCCTTGCTTCTTTCCTTTCTAACATTCTGCTTTAGCCCCCCCCCCCCCCCACCTCCCACCACCACCACCTACCCGCTGCCTTTCTCTTCTCGTCTCTCCTTCACACACTGTCAAAGCCAGTTACAGGCAGAGGAGCTCTCCCTCTTAAATAATTCACAAGTTGATTAATAGACTCACAAGGGTATAATTAGGCAGGGGAGAGACAGTGGCTAGTGTAACCAGTGCAGTGCTTAGGGGAATTACAGAGCGGGGTTATTGAGGAAATGGAGAGTACCAGTAGAAAATAGAAAAGAAAATGAAATAAAGATACGTTGCGGCTGCAGTGGTGAACTCGGGGAGACGCTGGGGGAGGATGTGGGAGGGGGATGCACCTTTTTCTCCGGCTATGTGTTAGAAATGAGGCAGCCTCTGCAGGAGCATGGAGCCTGGGGTTTGTTTGATGTGGAAATTGGACAGTTTGAATCCGTCTCCTTTAATTTTTCACAACTTACAGGGCCCCATTGGGTGACTCTTATAGGGTATAAATTAGTTTTGGGGTTGTCTTTTTTTCTTTCTTACTCCTTCAGTTTTGAACCCCCCCTCTAACCCCCCCTCCTTATCCTGAACATGTTACCAAGGTACCCCTGTTCATTTTTTCGTGCCCTTTCCGCTCCCTCACTGAACAAAGTTGCAGTTTTACCGCTGATGTTTGTCAAGCAGTCAGTCATCAGCACACGACTTCACTTATGTTGCCTCTAAGGCATCTTTTGTATTCTGAAAAGGATGTGCTTTCCGCTGGCAGACCGGTCTTCAAAACAAACAAACGCAACAATGGAACAACAGATCTCTCTGCTCAGTTCAGACATCATATTTCTGTTGGGGTGATCTCTGTCTGACTCCATTTCTCTGTTAAAATAAAATGAAAAGAAGCAATGGAACCCAGACAGGTGCAACACTATGCCTCTCCAGCTTGTGTGTGTCTTTTTTCTCTCTCTTTTCCTTCCCGGGGAGTTCTCAGCGAGCAAAAGCACTCGTGTTGGTTAGGAGCTGATGTTTCTTTGGTTAGTTCCTCTGGTATTTTTATATTGTCGAGATCTCAGATTGCTTCCCGCGGCCCCACCTAGCCAGGTTCTGTCTCGTTGCTCAGGATTCGCCCCGTATCCAAACACACTGATGTGTCCATCCCGTCGCGCAGGGCTGGCTCTGATGTGCGCCGTGCCTGCCTGCATGTTCAACGTGTCAACTCTAATTCAAACTCCTCTGTTCTCCTCTCATCTGTCTGCTCCAGATGTTGCACTGGGTGTCAAAACGGATCTGTGAGGGGAGGGGGGTGGAAAGCAACACATTTCTATGTTTGCTGAAACTGATAGATGCACTTTGAAATTCAATTCAGGCGTACAGGAGGAGATGAGTCCAATTCAGCATGTGGAAGCCTTGATGCCACTGCAGATTTCATTTCTCGCTTGTTATCTGAACCGATTCATCTGACTCCACTGCCAAGAGAAGAAGAAAAAAAAATCATACTGTTTATTGGTTAATGTACTTCTCTGCTGGTCCAAGTATTTGACAATTGTTAATGACTAGACCTCTCTGCACTGTGTAATTGGCCCCCTCTTTGTTCGGCTAATGACTGCCTCGTATCTGTCTAGGCTGTGCAGATGCCCCACCACCAGGAGGCGCTGACAAAGAGCGGGACCCCTGCGCATGTGTTGATTTATTTATCCATGTCTGGATTAAAGCCTGTATACCTGATAAAGGGGATGTCGAAGGAGCTTTGACAGCCACAGAGGCGGTGGAGTGTGTGCAATTTGGTCGCTACGCCGGCAGGAACAAGGAGTGTCGATGGCATCTTTGAAGTCTTGACAGACGAGAGCCTCTGAGCATCCCCTTAATCTTGCCTTCCCCTCGCAAAGGCGCGCGAAGCAGGCAGGCTCGGAGCGCGCTGTGCTCCCTGTTTGCCTTATTCTCTTAATGACACAAACCATTCAGCGGCCACGCATGATAGCATTTCATCTGCCGTAATGTGTGGTGGCTGCTCACTTCAAACACTTCGGCACCTCCCCGGCTGGAGACGGCAAGAGCCGGGACACAAGCCTCTTCCCATTGGTGACGACGGGATGCCTGCGTGCAGCGCCTGCTGTTTGATTGCGCTGATTGTTTTCGTGAGCGCACCTAAAGCAAATACAAAGAATCTGCTGTGTATGATTGTCTGGAAATCAGATCAGTGGAGAGAGATATGTTTCACACCTGAACGCTGCGTCTGCCTCGAGTGATTCGCCGCTCTCATAATGACCATTGAACTGTTCCCATTACTGTCGCTTCACACAGCATAGGCAATATTGCTTCCTCACATAAAGACACTACAAAGGCAATGCCAGGGCAGTACAGCAATAGGCTGCATTGCATTACTCTGCACTCAAGTTTATCTCCTATCAGCTCCGATCTGACATCTTTCCATCACTTCTCGTCTGCCTCCACATCACGGCCGGGACGATGACAGAGCAGCCATACGGGCGCAGTACAATATGGATGGGGGGGGGCGTTGGTTGTGGAGCACCAAAGCTGCTGGGCAGAAGAGGGCGCTGGGGTTAATTACTCCATTACTGGGTGGCTCAGCCAGGAGCTGTTTAAACAAGCCCCAGTCAGCAGGGGATTAGGCCTCATTACTCTAGCTAAAGCTACGCCCGCGACCCTTCCCCACCGCCTCTTTCTGCGGGTTTGTCGTGCATTCTGGGTGATATTCATATTGAAGGCAAAGGGGAGGAGATTGGAAAAGGAAAGGCAGATTAAGACCAAGCAGTTGCAGAAGGACAGGTGCGAGGAAGAAGAGAGCAAGCAACAAGCCTGCATCTTCACCTGGGCTCAGCCAGGGCTACAATTACCCCCACCCCAAATGCCCGAGCGTAGCAAGATTAGCATCTGAGACTCGGGTTACCCTCCCTCCCACCACACCGAACCCCCCGGGCATCCTTGGTCACCGCCTCCTCCGTCGTCTTCCTCCCGCAGGTGTCTGATGGCACTTGGTGATAATGACGGCGCTCTCGTTTGCAGGACGGTCCGTCTGGAACGAGGTCGCTGCATGTGCTCCCCGAGCGGGGCGAGATGGGTCAGTTTACCAGGTCTATAGGGCATGAAATACTGAGGTCTACAGTGACGGTCATATCACTCCGTGATGAAAGGTGTCTTTGTAAAACAGACAAAGTAGTCTTTCGCTGTGTCTAAATGGATGTTTAGGCTTTTACATTAAAATTGTTATGCACAGCAAAACTGGTACTTAATCAGAAGCTAATCTGTGCTCTTTGCGACCTAATTTACTGTACTACAGGATTTCCGCTGTCTTTAAAAACAAGTCTACTGCCAAGCTAGTGGCTCTAGAAACACTATCACGAAGTACACAACACATTATGCACCCAATGATGGGCCTCAGGATCATCTAACTGACTACAGTTTATCCAGAGCGGGACATCAATGTGAAATCCATCCAAGAATTTATGAGACATTACTAATTAAAGTGTCCAACTCCTGGTATCGGCAATAAAAACCTCTTCTACTGACATCATTAATGCAACTTGCTGAAATAAATACATTGAAGACCAGTGAAACAGAAGTAAGAGCGACCGTAGCAACAGTGATGTAATCTGGAGTGTAACTGAATATGTGGACAGGGTTTAGTTACAAGATGGATTTACATCAAATGCTGCACGAGTGGATCGCTAAAGTAGACGAGGCTCAACAATCACAAATCCACAAGGATCTGACCGGTGGCCTAAGACACGAAACCGCATTCTTTGGAGATGTTAGTAAACCCATCCAGGACAACGCCCACCCACCGCTGGTGGTGACTATTAACAAGATACATTTAGTGTACACCAGAACACAGCCATGATTCTGGAACTATGTAATCAATAAAGTAATGAGAATATTGTAAAACCACTTTCATTTTGAAACTAATCCATAGAATAATATCAATGTACAGCTATGATTGTATTCAATGTAGTGTAATCAACCGAAATGCATGCATGTAAAACTTGATGGCACCACAACTGATATTGACTGAGAGACATTCGAAATCCGAGCTACATTGAACTCACCAGGAGACGACTCCCAGTGGGCGTGGTCATCAAGTTTCACACCTTTACTGATCTGTATGAATACCTGCAGGCACCCATTGTTCTGGAGTTCACTTGTCACTAGGGAGGGTCAAAGGGCCGCCCTGTGGCCTGTTGACAGCACAGACCAGCGGCTCCTCAGCTGACGATGTTCTTTTTAGTACAACACCTTTTTTTAATTAAATACTTTGGATTTTAACTTCTCATTCCATGATGGTGATGATGTCTTCTATCCGGCCGGTTTCTTAATTTTTGAACGTAACAGCACTCAACAAGAGATGAATGAATAATCCGCATTGACAAAGGGGTAGAAAAACCTGGGCCTTACAGGGGAAAAGGCAGACGTCTTACTTGCTTTAAGTGAGAAGATATTAAATTGATACAGTGTTGGGACATTTGATGAAAACACAACAAGATTTTAATTATTGAGCCTTAGATTTAGTGCTAGGCGTAATAGTTTTGTATCACTTCACAGATCCAGACCAGACTTTTTATTCTCAGGCGCTCTCTGTGCCAAGCTATGCTAAGCTAAGCTAAGCTAAACATCTCCTAGCTCCAGTTTCATCAATCCAACCATCATACTCACCGTTACAACTGGTGTCAGAAGAAAACTTCGGATTCTAATAACGTAGTCGACCGCTCGGGCATCCACCATGTGGAGGACGCTTTTTCTGGTGGAGATGGAGGTTCTTTTGGCAGAGGTTTTTATGTCAAGAAGGAGGAGGAGGGCAACGAGTACGGATATTCTCGTCCGGTTCGAGTGCTGGGAGGACAGCGTTGTTCCGTGGACAGTCTAGGAGGGGAGATGCAACGTGAGTTACAGCCACCAACATCCACTGGGGGTCCTGGCTTAGCGACGGCTAGCGCTGAAGCTAGCTACACGGAGTAACGCAAGTAACAAACTCATTTACATCTTAGTAATTGTAACTGCGTTACTGGATTTAAGAAAATAATTCGTTACAGGCTCGTTACCGCTAGAAGTAGTGGAATTCCTACTTTGTAACGCGTTGGTCCCAACACTGCTTACGAGACGTCAGATCGCTTTAAGGCTGGACTGAGCCTTGTGTTACAACTTAAAGTGGCTTCACCTGCATGTTGCTATCGATAGTGATTTGCCTGAGAGGAGTTACCAAAGTTACCAATGGCAAAACAAACAAAATAAAATCCAATTATAAGGGTCAACTGTGTACTGGGAGAACTAATCCAAGGGGCTTTTCAGAACAGATTTGAGTTGTAGCTTGCTGAACTGTACACTCCAAAGTTTTGTGCCAGTGCCTCTTTGTCTTTAGTCCAATCACCTGGAACCGATAAGAAGAAAAAAAGAAAAGGACCTACAGACACTTTCGTACCGCACATTCACATAGCAGTCACGCAAATCTCTCCAAAGGGCCTGCCAAATGCAGTCGATACATTTTTTTTCAGATGAGTCAAAATGCTTTCTTGATTCATGGGACAGGCTCGCTCGCCAAACTGTGATTTAAGACGAAATCCAGAACAGAGCTTCTATTATATAATTGAGGACAAAAAAAATCAATAGGAGCAGCTGCATGTGGCCACGGCAGGCGCGGCTCGCATCCATATTGAGAGTGTGCCCTGTTCGATCTGTGTCTGGCCCGGGCTCAGCCCCGCCAGCCTAATCACACACGGAGCAGGTCGATCGGAGGTCTTCGCCGCCGGGGCTCTCCAATGGCATATGTTAACACGATTTTCCCTCTTGCACGCTGTTTAAAATAAAAAAGCTGCACCTGAGATCCTAAGCCATTCAGAGCTAGAGAAAAAAAAAACAGGGATTGTTTTAAACATAGCCTGAGGTGAAAGCGAGATTCTTCGCTCCGCTAACCTGAGTGAGCCGGAGGTGGGCGGCTGAGGACAAGACGGGCAAACAGGATATTTATCCTATTGATTTTCTAAAGTTGAAACAAGAAGATTTAGGGGGGCTTGACTCTTAAAATTCCCAAGAAGCCGCTGACTTCTCAGCCGTATGGCCGCGGACACACACACACACACACACAGAAAGCATCCTGCTAGTGAGAAGTGTGAGTGAGGTTTAGGAGCCGTGAGCTGCAAAGCTGGGCTGTGCTGCGGAATGATGTGCCCCAATGTGTGTCAGAGGAATCATTATAGCTGGTGCTGAAGGCCGCCTATGGCGTGTGCGTGCGTGTGTGTGTGTGTGTGTGTGTGTGTGCGAGTCATGTAGCAAAGTGGAGGTGTGAGCAGACAACAGATGGGAAGGGACCGAGTATTGCCGAGATGCGGCCTGTGTATCTCCGGCTGAATAGAGGAAACCTGCCAATATACAGCCAACCGGGGAATATGACTTTACCAATGGTGGCGGCTGGTCCACAGTGCTCTCGGACCGTGAACCTTTGCCCATTGCTATATTTACGTTACATTTAGTCGTGAGTTGTGCTTTTGAAACGATCACACAGAGCAGCAGCCTGTCTGAAGGAGGTCTGAGTGAGTCGCAGGCTCTGCTGGAGGGCATGATATGGGACGTTTGGGGTTCAAATGGTGAATCTCCAGCTCAGTGAGGTGACCGACAGATAGATTCCTAGTAACTAGAAAAGTGGAGGACCGATCTCAATGCGCTCAAAATTCCTAGACTAGTACTAACGTTTACAATTGTTTTAATAAAAAAAAATCTGATAAAAGGTCATTAAATGTGTATGGAGGATTTGTTTGGGATAGTTTTTAAGAGGCAGATGATGCTCGACATACCAGACACCATGTGACCCCTATTCTAAAAAAAGGTTCATTGGGTGCAGTTCAAACGTCACTCCAACCAATCCCCTCAGACCTCATTGACCGTCAGTCTGGTTACCTCCAGAGTCTCCGCCTCCAGGACCACAGCCAGACCCTCTTTTCACTGATTTTCATATTCAGTTCTTCAGCCCGTCCCATTAGGTTTCTGTGTAAAACAACCACCACCAGATGTTATGGATTTTCTGGATGTTGCCGGTAGGTGAACATCGTTTTAAATGACACCTTGTTTACGTCCATGTTGCATTTTACCCATTCGGCTGCTACGACCCACATGAACCAACCAAACCACTGGAAACGTGGCATGACATTACACACAAGGGCCCGCAGTCAATTACAGATGATTGCATTACATGTCATTTAGTAGACGCTTTTATCCACAGCGATTTACAATAAGAGCATTTCAACCAAACCCAGCAGAACAAGATGTCATTTAACCTGCAAACCGACCAAAACCACTTTGACTTGGCCGTTACTATAATACGTCATTTAGTGTGAAGCTAATAATCTACACGGAATACTGAGGGAGACGCATCCCTAAGTGATAATTACAGTCCATCCGTATCCAGCTGCTCTCGTTCGACCTTCCGGGTCGATCCGCCAGTCACGAGTTGCTGATCGCTGATGTCACAGGTGGGATCGAGGTCGCCGCGGTAATTGTCCTTCGGAGTGCCCCAGTTATGCCAATAAACGGCCCCTCGGTGATGTGTTAATTGCAGGAGACCTCGTTTGCATAGCATTATCTTAATAGAGCCCGGGGCCTGGCACGAAAACAAGGCCGAGATTATGTTACTGACGGATGGTGGCGATGGTCCGGCGGCAACCATTTACCCGACAGCTATATTAATTAACAGCTATCCAGTTACATGCGCTTTAACAGGGATGAATAAGTTAACATGGTGGCTGTGGTACGGTGGTGATGACAGGGCTCCTGTGCTTATATGTGCGCTTCTAATGGTGGACACACACCAGTATGTGAGACGTACGTGTGTGTGTGTGTGTGTGTGGAGGGATGCTAAAGAACGCCCGGCATCAGATCTTATTACCCATTTCCTAAAGGAGGAAACCGAGCCAGCGTTAGTACCAGCCTTTAAATAAATCACCACACAAAGCCTGTCCTAATACTTTTAATCGTGAATTAATTACACGCTCATCGCAGGGAGATAAGCCAGAAATGTTCCAATATGCTCGGCCCTGAACAATTGCAGCCCCAGAATGTTTTCGTGCAGACTCGTCGGGGGCTCGACCTCGGAGCAGGTGCCCGGAGCGTCCCAGGACCAGGGTGGGGTTATTAGATGCTGCATGGAGGCCAGGTAGCTCTTTTGTCATGTAAAGATGGGCCATGTGATCCGGCGGGATAACAGAGGAGAGAAAAAGGAACCGTTCAGATAAGCTTCGCCTCATCAGATGATTAAGGATGCCTTCGCTCCAGTTTCCCCTTCTCAGCATAAGTGTCTGATTAACTTTCAGAAGGCTCATCAGGCAGAGCTGCTCCTCAGTCTTCCACCCCGGGGGGCTTCAGCGGGACTCTCAGGTGGTGATTATTACAGCTGGATCAATAATCAGTATTGTTTTGTTGCCTATTTTGGGGCTTCAGTGTATTTTATGAAAAACATTTCCAGGGCTGCAAATTCATTAATATTTACATCTTTAATCTATTTATTCTTTTATTAATTTAATGTATTTATTATTTAATCTGAACTGTATATTGACAAAATAGCTGTCACAGGGAATCTCCAATGTCGAGAATCCCAAAGACATTTAACTCACAATGATGAGAAATATATAAATAAATAAAACTAAACAACTGAAACCAGCACTTTTCCCCTCAATGCTGAATTAAAGCGCTCAAACCATGAATCGATTCATCAACCAGCCGTTTTTGATGCAGTGATTCAACTGTAAAAAATGCGAAATTGCCCCCCACGACCCCGATGTGCACGTCAGCTTTACTTTGAGCCACATGGTGCTCACGGGAAGGATTACGGGAGAGAAGAAGCCGAGAGGTCGGCTTGTCCACAGGCTACAATAAGTGAAATTAATTACTGTTCCCTGTGCCTCTCCTTTAACGGCTTCCGACCCCCCCGTCCCCCACCCGTCCCCCTCTACATTTCCCCACCTCGACACCCCTTTGCTCCCTGTCACAACTCTTCCTCCACCTGTCATGGTTTCTGAGTTCTGTGCACGCACCCCGATCCTGCTCCCCTCTTCTTCCTCCTCTCCATTGCCCCCCCCACTGCTCCTCCTCCTCCTCCTCCATCCTGCCTCCCCTGCTGCCAGTTTTTAACTACACTCCACTCTGGCCTCTGCTCTACTTGTTACAGCCCCAACACGAGTGCAAACAATCAAAGTCTTTGGGAACGCTAAAATATGCATGGCTATCCGTGACAGACAGATAAAGCAGGGCAATTAGCCACGTAATCCTAGAGCATCGTACGGAATAGTCCGCCTCAGCTGCCCCCCCACACCCCCCTTCCCTTTACTCTCTTGGTCTCCATTAGTTAAATGTACTCTGTGTGTCGGCTCCCCATCAAATCAAGTAACACTTCTCCTAATTGGCTTATAAATAATACAGCAGGGCCTGCATTATAATTTCATCAGTGGTAAACATTGCGGGGGCAGTTGGTGAAAAACCTATCCCTCATTAATTTCTTAATTTGGTTAGATGGAACGGAGAGGAAGGGAGGGAATGAAAGGGGGAGAGAGAGAGAGAGAGAGTGTGGAGATCGGATGAGCGCAGCGACTCGTCTCACCTCAGGCGGCGGCAGAGAGAAGATGGAGAAAATTACAAAACAAGGGGAGAAAGATGCTTCTGCTGCTGCTTTTGTTAAGGTGTCAGATATTCAATCCAGAGGGTTTTGTCAGTACTTCTGAGCAATAGGTGTGCGAGGACCCCGCTGGGCCAAGTCAACACACAAATACACACTAGCAAAACGCACTTTTCTCTCACGAATCACATTCTTTGTTCTTTTCTTCATAGATACACAGACTTAATGCACATTTCATAACGAGCTACATAAATATTCATTCTAATGTTTTTTTTTTTCACATAGTTATTACCGGTATCTCATACTCATTATAAATACACATCCAGGCCCTGAAATAAATTCTCTCACAGATTATGTAGATCAACTGCTCAGTGTTTGAGCCAGAAGTCACAGTGAAAACCCTCCAAAAAACATCTGCTTTAGCTTTAAGTGTAATAATTGGTGTATAAGACGCACATATCCATCGGAGAGGCCCAATGTTCATCCACAGCTTCCGTCATCGGCTACAATCCCAAAGACAATTGTGAGAAATCCGTTAAAGATGGCCGTGTGATGAAATCCTTTTTGTAAAAGGCAAAAGGTCTGTGATCAGCCTTCCTCCCTTTGGCAGATAAATGTCACCCCAACCTGCTATTATATTGCATAATGCACTTTTAAGAGAATTTTACATGGCTCGTGATTGATCCTATGAAATGAGGTGTGAGCGCATGACACCCTTTGATCTCTGAGAGACAGATATTAAAGCAAACTCTCAAATGAGCCGCGCCCCCCCACACTTTCTCCGAGGCACACACAGCCGATCAGCCTTCAAAAGGAAAGTTAAGCGCTGCGCATTCTCGGCGAGATTTTGAAAATGGAGCCACCTGAAGGCAATCTGTCTGGGCTGGAACCTCAGCTTGTCACCGATACAGAGAGCTGTCACGTCGCGCTGCCAGCGCTGATGGAGACAGACATCCGTCATGCCACTCGACGTCTTGCAGGCCCCGCTGAACATCTGTGTTTCACTAAAGATCCACCCGACGGCACGCCGAGGCGCAGCCACCGGGGCCTCTCGCTCTCTTATCCTCGTCTCCTTGAAGGGAGAAAAAGGGACAAGAAAGTTCTATGGCGACAAAGAACCGACTATCCATCAATCAAACTCGGGACTCATTAAGCAAAACCCTTTAGTGGAGAGAAGTCACCCAACGACGGGCTGTCAAATGCCTTTAAGTATCAAACGTTTGCATTCTCGGTCAATGCCGAAGCACCGATAATGACAACCACGAAAGCAGATACGTACTCAGATCCCTTTTAACTGTAATGGTCACGTCAGGTGATTCATGAAGCATCTGAACAAACACTGTGATTGGTCTACGAAGGAGCACCTGAGCTCAGGCCTTAGCAAGTGGTTGATTGGGAAAATATGCTCTCCGGAGCACTTAACTAACAAATGTGCCATTAATTAAATCACCACGAGCTAATTGCCACCTGGTAAACCCTGGAATCTTCGGGCCCCTCGGGGGCCCGGGGGCGATCCATCTCTGCATTGATTGGTTGTTTCTGGAATGTAGACATTAATCATTTTAGTCGTTTTCTGCGCAGCTTCTCCAGTGCTGCTCTTCTATGGTTGCTTTTGTAAAGAGAACATTTGTCGGGTTCAGATTGTTTGAAACCTCACTTAGGAGTTAGTGAAGTTTTTGGTTATTTTTCACTATTTGTATTCGGTTTTCAGGAATAACTGTGAAACCATGAGGCCTTGTCCCCCTCCCCCCCTCCCCACACCTAATTGCATCTGAATACGAGGAGACAGGGAACATGTTGAGAGGGAGCTTAATTAATGTAGCAGTAAAAAAGGGGCCGTCCCTCTCCTATGTCCGCTCTGCTGTTCAGTATTAGTTCCACCTCAGTGCTCTCAAAGCCTGGAACAAATAGTGACTCTAATGATGGACATCCACCCCCCCCCCCGCCCCCTCCTTGGTTGGTCTCGGGTCGCCGCCCTCCCTCCCGCCGCTCCCCGGGGACGGCAAAGTGCGGGAGTCAACCAGTTAGACAAGCATGCCCCCCCCCCCCAACCCCCAGTTCACAGAGAGCACAAGAGAACATTGCGTACCGACTTCATTAGCACTGACAAGTTTTGGGGCGGGGGCGTGGGGGTGATGTGCCTTGATTTTGAAGACTTTACAAACAGCAGCCTCACAGGGAGGTGGAGGATGCTACACCCACCGTCACTGTGAACAAAAGGGCAAGTTAGATATCCAGAAGGGCCGCGCACAAAGCACATTCATCCACTAACTTGATGAATGCTTTAAACAATATATGTTACTGTCTATTGGGATACGGATGAGCGGCTACACAGCTAAAGCTCTTCTTCTCTGCAGTTAACTACTGGCACCATGTGCAAACATACAAGTTCACTCCTGGTTTTTGGTACAAACTGAAATTTCGTCAATATGAAGACTTTTCTTACCACCCTCCAATAGAGCTAGAACAATTCCAGGAAGAACATGAGGGTTTCCAAGAGGGAGACTATTGATAAAGTGTCATATTCTGTCTCGTTCTTCTTGTTATCTTAATGATGCCGGTGATGCGAGATAAAACCGCTTCGTTATTATTGGAGGATATGAATGACATCCTCTAGCAATCTATTTCACAGTGTGGCGAATGTTATTTTCTTGATATCTTGATTAAACAAACAAAAACACTTATAAAACTGAACACAAATGTCCGTCTTTTGACAAAAACCTGCATTTGAAATACCTTCACAAATCCCAAATCAGAGTGTTTCAGCACGATGACCTCGGCTGCTGGTTTGACACATATTCCCCCTCTCATGCCGTTTATCCCCATAAACCACTCCCACATTTACAAAACGTGTGAAGAATCAACAGGGGCAAAGCAGGGTCACCATCCCGCCGAGGTGACGCGACTAGTCGCCGTGATTTACATTGCAAACCGGAATATTCTGAAGCGACAATGAGTTGATAGTCTTGAGAGAATACGTTCAAAATCAAATCCAAACAAAACAAAAGGAACATCACATGAAATTAAGGTGTGAAAAGGTGTCATGAATGTTTTATGCCATCTCGCCACTGAAATAAAGGGTATAAATATTGTATGCAAAACGAAAAAAAATCCACCGTTTGAAGTGTTGAGAGCAAAGACAGTGGGAGAGAGGAGGGTGGGGAAGTCGGTAATTACTGGTGGAGCTGCTCTTTGACGGGTTATTATATTAGAGCGGGAGGAGGATCAACCAAACACGGCTAACCTCTGTAACAGTGCTGGTCTCCACCTATCAGTGACAGGAACATTACAACCTAAGGAGCCACTTCCACGTGACAAACTGGAACCATGGAGGCCCCAAAGGCCCCAAAACAACACAAGCTTCTGTATCCTTCACTACAGTAAGACGGCTCGATTCTTCCATGATAAAATCAGTTAGACAATTTTACAAATTGAACTAGAAATTGATGTAATAAGATATTTTACTGGTGTTGTTTTGACTCTTCACGGATGCTTTTTTCCGCTGTGCTCCTCCAACTGATCCATCCGCTAAGACCGCATAGAATAATGTAAAGCCCAAAGTCCTGGGCCAATAGATGACGCCACTGGGTAGAGAAATGTGGCCTCAAATAAAATAAAAGTAGTAAAGGAAAAGCTGCTCTTTTATGACGTCCCCCCCCCCCCCGCCCCCCCCGTGCCCCCTCCCGGGGCAGGCCATCATCTCCAGTGTCACCAGAGGGAGGACAGACCCTCGGCCCCCCTGATGTAAAAGGGGGGATTGGGGAGGCGGCTCCACTCAGGTCCGGCTTCCTCCTTGATAACCGGCCGCCGGCCTCCAGAACCTGGAGCCTCCTTGTTCTCCTCCAAATAGGGAAAAAAAGGGTTAATTGTATTTAACAATATGCTCTCCAGTTCCCCCCTCTCCAACCCCTCCTTGATTGGAATTAGAATCACATCTGGCACGGTGTTCTGTCCCTCATTACTGCCGAATCTCATTACGACGCGCTCCCGCGGGACGGACCGCGCCGGCTTTTTAAGCACACTTTCCACTTTCTTCTTGCCTCTTGCTCATCTCATCCACCTCGCCCGCTCCAATCTCTTCTGCGTTTACATTAGCGGAAGTCCTCATCTGAGGGAATGACTGAGCACCGCCGCCGCCACCCACCTCTCTCCTCCTCCTCCTCCTCTTCCTCCTCTACCCAGAGCTTCGGAAATTGTTTCACAGTGCCAATTAAAGTAGGTATGTTGAGTTTCCTTTTTTCAGGGTATGTATTATTCATTGTGAATTATTTGTTGCGCTCAAAAAAAGAAACTCACTAAAATAGGACTTGCAGAGTAAGTTTGACTTAGTTGTAATCAAAACTACACCAAAAGGTTTAGAAATAGTCAACCTAAGGAAAATGAGGGAGCTTATTTATGGCGCCCTAAAGTCCTACTGAATAATAGAAACCTCCACATGAGTACATTTTAAATAGTGTTTCTTTGCACCATCGTGCAAACACTGCGTCGGGCTGGGAAGTTGGTTTAGAAAAGGAGAAAGTAAAGAAATCTGTCAAGTCCAGATTGTTTTACCGTGACAAATACGAATTTAAACCCACCGCCGGGGGAAACCGCGTCTCTTGGGGTTATACTTGTGAGGAAATGGGAGCTAGAACGCATAATCCTTTTTATTTGAACTATCAAGATACCAATATAAAAGAAATGAACTTTGAACAAAATGAAAATGAATTTAAAAAAACAGTGTAGAAAGTGGACCCTGCGTCTGAGGAAGCCCCGAGGCTCCTCCCATCAGTCGGCTCTAGATCATCGGCGAGTCACAGAGCGTGCAGGGCGCCTGCAGGAGCTTCCTTATCCACTCCGGATCTGCAGGGAGACAAAACGCGTTACTCCACAGACCGAATACAGCCATTGTAGCCAAATATAACAGAAGGCAGGAATCTGTCGAGGCAGGAGCCGGGATGATGGGTGTTCTGACACATACTCCACAACTGCTCCGACCCGTCAGTGTGCAGCTCAGACAGGCTGGAATGACGAGAGGAGCCGGACCTCAGCTGCTCCGAAACCCGTACACACCTGGGGTGCATATAGCATCCTGCGAGGGGCCAATCCTCAATGCTCAAGCACTGCCGGAAACGCTGCTGCCTCCACACCCGTCAGTTTGTTTGTTTTGCATTTATTGATGAGCTAAACACAACCAGGATAAACGGTTCATCATTAAATCAGTACGCTTTTCAGGATCCAATTAGTGTAATCACTTGATAGAACTCTAGTTTATTGGCCTAAGACGGATCTGATCCCAGTGTTGCTTCATAAGGAATGCATCATCGTAGAAGGGCAAGGACCGATGTGCTCCAGACAAGTACAATTAACTTTAAATAATTCATGCTCATCTCGACGTTCACTGAAACATCTGTGCTTCAGACTGATCAAATCAATCAGGTAGGATCCCCGGCGTTAAATGGCCTCACTCAGGGGATCCAATGTTTACATGACGACTTTGGGTGGAATTATTAATAATTCAAAACTGTATCGCTACGTGTAGTGTATTGATCCTTCCTGTCGCCGTGCCAGATACTGCCCCTGCCTCAAGTCTTTGTCACGCTCATGTTCCCATGTGACAAAAGCCAATTGACCCTTTACAATGCCCCGCCCCCTGCTGCTCCTCTGGAGTACGCAGAGCTGCTACGGAGCCACAACTGTGACTAACGGCAGTCGCTGAATATGGATCTTTTTTTTCTGTATCCACCCAAGTCCCTTCATCACATTAGCGCTGCGTAGTGCAGCTTTTTTCCTGCACTGTTGCGCAGAAGAAAAAAAAAAAAGAAGATCATTTCGACAATTATTCACGTTACTTGAGGATGAACTTTTTGACCAATTCCAAAATGTAAATGGGAGACCTGAGCGGCGGAGTGGGATGAAGACCGACGTTGAAGGTGACAGACTGGGACTGTGAAGCGGAGGTGGAGGGAGATGGAAGGCGGCGCTTACCCTCAGGCTGTGGCAGTCTGGCGATGGTATCCAGCAGGAGGCAACGTCTGAACGTCAGCGTCTGGCAGGCCTGGTATGACAACACACACCTGGAGGAGAGCGAGAGGACGGCATGAGAGCGCTGGCTGGCAGGGACACACACACACACACACACACACACACACACACACACAGATCCCCCTCTCAGTGCCCACCACAACCGTCACGTCTCCCAGCTAGCGAGAAGCCAGGAGACGCGTTTGACGGATGATATTTATGAGACGACGAGTGGCGCGTGTGTAAATATCAAAAGGTGGGAGGCTTGATTACAGCTCTGTGAAGATAAACAAACTGCCATGGAAGGCATTTGGCATTCAAATTAAATTAATGTCCCACCAGGCACGTTAAGGCTAAAGCTAATAAAAAATGAAAAAAAAAAGCATCTTTAGTGGATTGGCTTTGAGCTCGGGGAAAGAGAACCGTCTCCATACCTGAGCCACATGTGACCGTTTTTACAAACGGCCTGTTTGTGGTCCGAGAAAGGCAGCACGGCCTGACACAAGCTGCAGCGCTCCGAGAACGTCTGCTTGTTCATCTTGTTCTTTATGTGGCCAATCAGAACCTGGAGAGGGATGACACAAACCCAAACAAGCGCACACGTGTTAAGGTGGCAAATGGGCTTAATGCTTTTATTCGGAGAAGCAGTGGCTCTACTAATGAACAATAGAAAAACAACATATAAAAGACACTGAAATCATTTTTAAAAAGATTGCAATGCTGCAATAATTCCCAAAGAAAAAATATTTAGGTTAGTCATATTGTTAAAAATATACCGAAAAAACAATCAGAACCACAATGTAACTTTGACTAAAACAGCAGCCAGGGTGTGAATGAGGGGATCCTACTAAATGCTATTTATGATTCAAGATTACTTGAAATGGGAACTTTAACTTCCGCAGTGATGTCCTGCTGCAGTACTGGGTGTAACTATAAAAACGACAAAGCAATCTTTTTAATAATGCCACTTTTACACTCAGTCAATCAAATCAAACTGCCCTTCTGTCACAACTGGAAGGCCTGCAAAGCGAAGGAACAATTAGTCCATGAGACGGTGTTATTGACAGGTCAATAGCGTTGTTACTTTTATCTGGTTGGCCATAAATGTTTTACCGTGGTTCAGTTGTACTAAGCTGTCCCATCCCAGTCAGTTCTGGTTTTAAAAAAAACCCCCAGCAGAATGAGGAGTGACAAAGAAAAGGAAAAAGACGACAGACGAAATGCTAAACACGAGACTTCTGAACAGCAGGCCACAAACCGACTTTTTACACAATCCAAGGGTTACACGTTGGACCCTGAGAACAGTAAATGCAGCACATTAAGAAAGAAAAGAGACAATGTTAATGCTACAGCAGACATTCCAGTAGCCCGTCACACTGCATGTCGCTGTATACAACGAGGGATCGTCTGCCTGTGCCGGGCCTCAAGTAACAAAAAAGAGTTTTACCTCTGAATCTCTGTCGTTGACGTCTCTAGAGAGGTACTCCACCAGCCCGCTCGTGGGAATGCTGGTGTTCTGAGCGATCCATGTGTTGAGGTACACGACCCCCAGCACCTTCTTCATGTTCTCTCTCATCATGTGGGTCTCCACGGCATTGATCCGGGCCTGCACCTCCTCCATCTGCTCTTCCAGGTTGCTCTCCTTCTGTTTCACTTCCACCACATCGTCTTTGTCCTTTTCGCCCTCATTTTCCTCCCCCTTGCCGCCGCCCTCCTCTTCCTCTTCATCCTCTTCCTCTACCTCCTCCTCCTCCTCATCCATTACAAGCACCTTGTTCACCTCGTGCGTCGGTTTCCAGTGGTGATCCGTTGGAGGCATCTGCAGCGACTGGTAAAGTATCCGCACCAAGAAGAGCTTAAAGCGCCACAGGTAGGGCGAGTCGATCTCCTGGATCTTTCGGTCGACCTCGTCCAGCAGCGCCGCGGGGATGCGCTTGTTTTTCACAACCTGCCACCTCACCAGATCGAGCAGGTCAGCAGTCTTGTACAAGTTCTGCGTGGGGGACTTGAGCAGCAGCGCCGCAGCCTCTTCCCACGTCTTCAGGGCCACAAAGTGAACCTGGTAGGTCCTGCTGATCGGGTGGTGGCCGCCGACCATCCCCTGCGTGCTGACGAGCGCGCAGTACGCTCCGTTGCGGCTCACCGCGATCCCGTGTATCCTCCTCCCAGAGAGGCTCTCGGACTGCAACAGGTCCTCCTGTTTGAAGATCAACGTGTTCTCCGTGAACGTGGGCGTCAGCTTCTTTATCAAGCCGTCCAGGGAGCACGTGTACACCGCGACGCCGTTCTGACTGATCGCCAGCGAGACCACCGGGAGCGAGTGCAGGCCCGCCACGTGGGAGTTGTGCACGTTCAGTCCGGCCGGCGAAATCATGAGCAGGCACCAGAAGACGTAGCAGCCGCGCGAAGCCACGATGAGGCTGCAGCTGGACTTCTGGATCGGGTGGATCATCGGGACGCACTTGAGGTTCTCCACTGCGAGCTCGTCGCACTCCTTCCAGAGGATGACCGGGTGCCGCAGGGTGAAGTAGCCCTTCACCCCGGCCAGGCTGACCGGCACGATCTTGACGGGCCCGACATCGCTACCAACGATGAGGCCGCTCATCCGCCGCTCGCCGTTCTCGTACTCCCACCACGCCAAGTCGCTGGGTCTGCTAACGCCCGACTCTACGATGTCGTAAAACGTGACGTCTGTGTCGCTGAGGTACGGCAGCACGAACTTCCAAAGGACCAGGTCGCCGTTTTCCATCAGGACGGCGAGGAGGACCATCTCCAAGTCTTTGCACGAGTTGTCCGGCTGCACCTGTTTGATTGTGTAAATGCTCGACCACTCCATCCTCAACGGGGTCTGCATGCGGAAGCGCCGCTGCAGCTCGTCAAAGTCCTGCAGGTTGGCCTGCGGCGGCGTGTTGTCCTTTTTGGAGTAGCCCCGCTCCTTTAGCCTCTCGCCGTACCTTTTGGTGAGGTTAACGAGCGTGTTCCACTCCAGGCGCTTGTGGCTGTTGTGGATGGTGAGCCGGTGGTCGAGGGTGAGGCAGGCGAGCAGACAGCGCCCGCTGGAGTCGCATCCCAACGGGGACCAGCTGGCGTATTTTATTCCCTTGTGCGGTCCTATCGACGGGTTCATTACCGTGTCGGCCAGGAAAAGTTGTTTCACCGAGGGGTCGGGGTGGGACGACAACTTCCCCACTGCTTCAGCTAGCTCCGCCGCGGGTCCCACCTTCAGGGTGGGAATCATGAATGAAGATTAGAACGGTCTGGCACGTATGATATGTACACAATATGTAATCAAGCCGGTAATGTTTGCAGCTGGACTGTTGCAGACTATATTCAAGGGTCAGTGCCAACTGATGTATTAATCCAACCCAAAACACATCAGACACAGTACCAAACAGAGCGGGGCCGCTTTGAGCGGGCCTTCGTCTGCCGCTCCCTGCTCAGGGACCCCCTCCACCCCCCTATTTACAAGCACTTAATTATATCTATAAATGACAGCAGGAAAGCAACGCTGCCTGTCTGCCACTGTGCCGAGCGGATTATAAAATTCTGCTCCATCCAGCATTTCATCTGCCAAGTGGATTTTTGGACCAGAGGACGAACCTATAAACAATCATGTTTACACACCAGAGCAGCTGCGCCGAGGCAGATTCAACCGCAGCGACATTGTTTTTCAGTTTCTCTTTCCATCAACATTTGTATCCTGTCGCTTTAATCATCCGCTCCGTTCAGTTCGGTAAATAACAAAATACGCCGCCGCTAAACTAATAGCACACAGGAGAATAGCAGCTTGGCTGTGTTTACACAGGTTTGGTTGACAAGGAAACAAAAAGTGGCAAGACTGCAGCAGTAGACGAACACATGTCACGTTGTAATCACCTGGTCTTATCACTTTCAATTTATGGACACTTTTGTTGCAAAATCGATGCATATTGTTAAAAAACCTACAGTAAATGAGAAACACTAGTCCCTCTCAAACAGTTGGCAAGATAAATAAAACTGCCGCAATAAATAACACATCTGCATGCAGACAAACGTGAAAGACAATGCAGGGATAGACACACTTTTTCCCCGGTTAAATTTGCATCACTGAAAATGCAAATTAATCTTCGGGTAGATCTTTCAGCCTGATCCATAACGGGGTTTTCCGTTCCCTCACTGGAAGTCACACTCACAGGGGCCATGTGGACGCCTCACAAGGTGGAACGTTACAGACGTTTAAAACCCAAACACATCTGGATGGAATATCAAATAACCTACAGACACGACCAGACTGATTTCACTTAGAGTTGTTCATTTGTAACTTCGCGAGGATGGTTCTCCAACTGGTGGAAGCGTTCGTTGTACCGACTGTGTTCGAAGGCAACGAATGGTTGGTGTTTCGTTTCAGCGGATGGCCTCAGGATGCTTTCAATCATTGGCTGACCTCTTAGTACTACAGAGACTCGGAGGGGCATTTGGAGAATTGGTGCAAGCTGTGCTTGTTGGTTATGACACATTAGGACTACCAGAGACTTCGTGAACGCGCTCGGAGACCACATGACGGCTCCAGGGTGATGGTCACCGGTGTCGCTAAGCTAAGCTAACGCCACAGGGCTACCTGGCTGCGTGCTATTTCCTGGGACTCCTGGGCATTTACCCGCAGTTTCGGAGCCTCGGTCGGGACGGGGATGGAGGTCCTGTGCAGCGTCAGCTCCTGCTTGCTGCTGTGGACGTCGCACACCAGCTCCATGAGCGACACGGAGCTGGTGGTGCACACAGCCAGGCGGTGATCCTGTGACCAGGCGAGCGGCTGCAGCCCGCTGACCCGGGGCCACGAGCGAGACGACGGGGTCGCGTTTGACCGGCACCTCTTGCGGGCAAATGCGCACATCGTCGTCGGCTTCTGGCTCGGTCTTAATCAGTACATTGCTGGTCTGTGTTTCCACCGCAGTTGGCGGACCGGCGGCCGCCATGTTTTCCCTTTGTGGTGGAAGTGACGTCGACGCGCGCGGGGAGACTGAAGGAGGGACTTCCTCCGCGGAGATAAATAGTTCTCTGGATGTTGTGTGTGTGTCAACGGCAATGAATCGATTTCATAATGAAACGTATTGATAGTTTGAGTCCCAGACGTACACAGATCATCTGCAGAGACAGTAAAAGTGAAACCAATAACAAAGTTGAAGGCTCGACATGTTATGTGATTATCCCTTTCTTATCAAATATTGTATAATGATATCAATACAAATGTTGTCATTTGTCAAACCGATCCCATAAGCTGCTTCTTCTTGCGTTTTTTTGTTAACTCTCCCTAGCAAGAAGAAAAACTGATTTAGCGGTTAATACCGTTCACGATCTCCCGCAAGTCTCCACGTCACTTGAGTTCCAGTTAATCTGTTACCCACGACAGACAGACAGACAGACAGACAGACAGACAGACAGACAGACAGACAGGCAGGCAGGCAGACACAACACCCCTCACACGTGTTAATGAAGGTTGTGATTACTCACATGCACTGTGTTAATAAGCTATTTATACATTTTATATTTTGTATAGTGTCTTTGTGAATTTTTATATTTCAATTGCGTCATTGTTACATTCATGCTACAACAATGAAGTTGAAATGAATTAAGGCGACTGAGTATTTTAACGCCGGTAAGGCTCGCTTGGCTGGTATTAGATCACACTATATTTGTGTATGTGTCTCCATATTATACATCCATTTCAGTGGTGAAATTAAAAACGCAGTTAAAATACACTTGTAATGCAAACTGAGCATGTCTTTATGTTGGCTCTCTAGGTAGAATAATGGTTGTGTTCTGAGACATAATGTCTGAGAAGGAAACAGCACTGGCAGCCTTCGGCAGTGTGTCAGGACTTGCACATCCTCGTTTTAATTAGAGCAGATTAAATGAAACTTTAATGTGTTCCACAGGGAAATTTTGCATTCAATGTGACACACTCACTCAGCGAGATTAGGCCTGTGTAGAAACAGCACTGGCACTCAACAGTGACACATTCACCACTCTGAGAGAAAAAAGAAGAATGAGCCTTGTCCTTGACAGGCGCGACATTACTCATTTCATCTGTCCGAGCGCCGCCGCCGTTCAACGAGAGAGACCATTAATTGTCACATTTCATCGTCAATTAATTAGAAATATGAAAACTGTCCCGTCCCCACTTGATGGCTCAGATACATATCAGCATGCGTAATGCGATGAGTCCCCGGCTGCCCCTGGACCGGTCAGAGGTGGAGCTGCTGCAGCGGGACGCCGAGCGGGAGACCCATGCAGACAGTGATTTGTTATGGCCCGCACATGAAAAAGCTCCTCGCTCACTCGCTGCCTCGCTCTCAGGAAGATGACAGCAGGATTTCAAGAGGCATGGTTATTTGTCACATAACAAATTGTTACAAATCTGTGAGACAAACATAGAATAGCGCGCCCTCCGTGTTTTAATCTCTCATTTTTCTGTCTTTTGTTTCGATAATCGGAATGAATAAATGAACCATGGTATGTTTCATTCTTAATGAAGCGTGTAGCGGATGAATATTTCACACACCTGCTGTGTGTCTTTGGTGGGTTTGGACTGGGGACCCGATCCCAGCCCGGGAACGCATGAATGTTGGATGAAACATTCATCAAACACTGTCACAAAAACTTTATCCTCTCCTGTCGGAGAAACGGGCCCCGGCACGGGCCAAAGTAACCTCAGCCATAATTCGATCCCCGGCCTTTGTCTTACGTTTTGTGTGGTAGTGGAATTATTTAGGCTGCACCGGAGTCGTGTCTGAAGGTGTATAGGTTATGTGGTGTGGGTATATGGATATGGGCGGGGTCAGCTCAGGTCAATCCCCTGCATCTCTAAAATCCACCTGCCGTCTTGTTATCGCCTGCGGTTTCCTCCTCAGCCCTCCAACCCTCGGTAGACCACGCCGCTCCGCCGCCTGCTTGCTCCCAGCGCCACCGGAGCCGCTTACATATATCTGGCGAGGAAGCCCGCTGGGACGTTTTGATGCACGGTTCATCGTGCATGTTTTAATCATTCAGTCCCTCAGACAGGTCCCGGGAGGGGGCCGCTGTAGCACATTACCGAGTACACACAATTAGGGCTGTAATCACGGCGATGATAATGAAATGTATTTAGAGCATATCAGCGCGGTTCACTCTGCGCGGGGAGACATTAGCGGGACTGCAGCCCCAGAACAAGCCTCAGCTCTCTCCCTCCACCAGCGCCCCCTCTCCCCCCCGCACCCCACAACCCCGCCCTCTGGAGACAGGCACAGCCCGGCAGGTTGCCACGTCAGAGATTAGCAGTCCACTTGGCGCTCCTTCTGGGCCGTCAACTGCGAAAGCCTCACCTGACAGGTGTTGCTCTCAATCAGTGCTCCTCTGTGCCCCCCCGCCCGCCCCCTCTCAACCCCTTCCCCACCCACCCCAGCAAGCTGTCCTTGGAGTGGGAGGGGACCAGGAGGCCCCCCCTCCCCCTCTATACATCCTGACAGCCTCTTCAGGCGATGCTCGGAGATGGAAACGGTAAATCCCTCCCCCAGTGAGAAACTAGTGATATCACATCAGTGACATCAGCAGGAAACTCAGAGCTGCTCTTTTTTCTTGTTTTTTTTTTTTAGTTCCCGTCTGGGATGTTCAGTCACCTGTTAAAGGTCAAGGTGATAGTATGCTTCAAGGCAGCAATAATGGTTCATGCTGGGAACTGTTTTAACAGACTGCAAGCCAAAAATAAACTCTGATCAACAATCTACTGTTTTTTTAATGTAAACGGATTTAAAGGTCTAATATTGCTAAGGAAGCTTCTGACATCTACCTCAACGGCTATTGAAGGTGACTGAGCATACCGTACATTGATTAATAGAGGCCAATGGCCCCTTTCATATTGAGTCATTTAAAGGAACATTGATGTTTAAGTTGGTTGAATACAAAACATGGGTGGCTGCATCATTTCAAAGCATAATGTAAAATGTCATTGCTGAAACGTCTAGACATATTTTACTGGCTTGTGTCACATGACTGTGGAAGTCTGTTTTCAATGGTGGGAGTTACCAAACACATCTTTACACTTGCAAGCACAGCCATTTTATTTTCAATCTGTAGTATATAAAGGGCCATTTGTCTTATGTGATTTCACTTTAAGCGATAGAATTATTTGGGCAAATCAAATAGTTGGAATTGTAAATACACTGTGAGTATTGGCACATCCGTGTCTTTATAATTGGAACAGGAAGTGCTAGTATCAGACTGTTGAAATGTCATGCCCCGCCCACTTTTCTTCTCCCCTCTGCTCATTTAGACCCACTGTACAGTGGAACGGTTGTTATTTGTTGTTTTTATGTGTGGTAGACTTCCACTTGGAACTTGGTTTGCCTCTGTTAATAGCGTGAGACGGTATTGTTTTTTTTTTCTCTTAATAATATTTTTCTTTTTATGGAAGACATTTTCATGTGTCAATCTGGCAATAAACACAGGTGTGTTATTGCAAATGAATATTGAGGGTTTGCTTGGGACTGCTGAGCGTTTTTGTCTTTGATGCTGTTCATTTGCATCATATTGACTCTAGTTTCATTCATTTCAATGCGTTCAGCGAGTTGCTGTTTTGTAGGGCTTCCTGTTAGCTCACCCGATCATCTGGTTTCTAGTTATTATTGTAAAAATATGGGATGTTCTAATCATTTTCACCTGTAATATTAACAAGGTGAACATTCCTTGCAATGTTTTTAGTCAATCACAAACCATTTCATGAGCTTCTACCAGCTGTGGACAAGCTTTTCTTCGCTGGAATCCATGTAGGAAGCCTACTAAAGGGACATATTTCTTTGTAATAATATTCATGTTAAACAAACATCCATTAGTTCTCTAAATAAAAAATAAAAAGTTTTGTCATGAAGGTTTTTCTTTTTAACTGAGTTTAAAACTAGCTATTTTTCTTTTCTGTTTCCCTGTATAAAAAGGTATTGTGAAAAAATAATGAGCAGTTGCCAAGCTGTAAATCACCTGTGGTCATTTTGCATGATAACATTCAAACGCAGCACTCTCCAAACAGTACAGCTTCACTAGACCTGCAGAATCAAGGGACTCATTTTTTTAGTTTACAACATGCCGCCACTGCCTATTAGCTAGAGGGTATGTTTACCTCAGACCGGGCCAATCTGTAGGTTATTAACTCAAACATGCAAACAGATTGGTTGGAACTCTGAAGGAAAACCTACCTTTCTGTTGATTCCCAGCGATAATGGCTGAATTATTCATCCCGTGTGATGATTAATTAAAAAGGCCTCGGGTCCTGCATGGCAGGTACAGGCTGCCGAGGCACACGCTGTCATTCCCATGTGATGTGCTGGATGTCTCATGCCGGCACCCGGCCTCCTCCTGCTTTCCTCTGCACGTCTTAAGGGAAAGTTCCCTCGCACGCGTTACAGCCCCGTGCAACCAACACTTTAACCTAATTCACAGATGCACCAGGGGAAGGACCAGGGGCCTGGTAATCTCAAGCAAACGCAGGCTGGGGGTCAAATTCAAATCGTTTTCAGGGCTTGAGCCTGTGAGGGGTCTTTAATATGCCATGTTGGCTAGTTTATAGCCGGATACATGATTCATATCGTTAGTTCTGAGTTCTACAATGTGTAACTGGAAAGGAAAAGCAGTGCAACAGGGTTTGGTTTCCACCGAGCTCCCACACCAAATTGATTAGGATTCAAAACTATTCATGAATAAATTTCGATCACCCTGTTGTTTTTAAAAACCGGCAGAGGGATCGGCAGTGACACATTGTATATCCTACAGGCAGTAGTCGATTGTTAAACAGCACAAACCTGTCCAAAAAGTCATGTGACAGTGTGGAATTAAAAAAGTAGTGCAATGGCAGGATTTGAATAACAGCAGTATTGCTTTACTGACCCAGGCTGCGCTAGGAAAATATTTGGAAGTTGTGTCGTTCAGCGCGGATAATAAGTTGAAAAGAGCTTTTAGTAGAAAAAGCAAGAATACTTGAACAATCAAATTGTGTTATCCGAGAGGTATAGAGCTACAATATTGTCACGGCGAGCAGGAAGGGGGACTCAGACGCAGAGTATTTACAAAATAAAAAGGACTTTAATAGTCAAAAAAGGCACCAAACTAAAAACCCCACAAGGGGCAAAAACGGACTTGATCATGGACAAGGAACAAGACGCTTACCGCCCCGACACAAGAGACACACATGACTTAAATACACAAGGGAGGTGCAGGTGATTGGAAACAGGTGGAATCACTCAGACAATCACAAGGGGAGACAGGACAGGGCAGGAAGTTACCCAGGGAAACCAGAAACACAAAACTTCACAATAAGACATGGACGAGACCAAACCGTGACAAATATGCTGTGGGATCGTCCTCTGGGTGTCGAGAGTCAATGTAACACAAGAGTCTGGTATCATAGCTGTTAAACAACAATTTCCATGGACTCTTATGCACGTCGATTCATCTCGCCTCACTCGTAACCAGCGGCTGGTTGCTGCCAGACTCAGGTAGGCGGCGGCTGTTGCGTCCTCTGACCTAGTGTGGGCAGCTGGCAGTCGGCAGTCGGCAGGACATGCCCTGTGGCAGTGCCAGGGGAAGGCCAGGAGGGCTGGGGTCCAGGCCTGCTCTTGTCTCCGCTCAGGCCCCGCTAATGGAATGGGACTGGGCCGCCCATATGGCACTTGTGAGAAGAACTGGGGTCTCTGGCGGTTGGCACGCCGAGTCACCAGGCAGTCTCCCATTAGAAATTGAACAGGACAGGGCCAGATCGAGGTGATCACCCCACGATCCTCAAACGTTATGGATGTGCTCGCTGATGGCGATGGAGACACACCTGAACCAGAGGCTTCCATCTGCCCTGAAAAGATCCTGGCCTTGCTTTTTGGATATTTCATTCCATTGAATGAACATAATGTAACATACACATGTTACATTAAATACAAGTTTGCAAACCATCTAGTTAAATCTCCTTTTCAGGCATGAATTAATTTACTACGTTCCAGCATTTGGTTTTCCGTTTTAATACCGTATGGAAAACCACTTGGCACATTGGGGTTGCAGAGTGATGCAGTTGAGAGCGGTGGTTGGTCATGGTGGACATGCCAAAAACCGTGTATTCAAAAGGATGTTGCCGGAAAAAACTAAATTGGGAAACAAACTGTTGAGAAACGTTGAGACCCTGCATTGTGACTCGAATAATGTGATATTGGTCTTCCGTACACTTGTGCTTACAAAGAACAGTTTGCCATCAGATACTGTTGGCAGGGAAGACAACATCAAGAATATTAACAAAAGGCTTGATAATCCTGCTCTTATGAGGAACTAAACATACAGTATGCTGTGTTTGCCATTTCCACTGAGAAGCTGCTGACTAGCAGCAATGCCCTGCTCTGTAAGACAGGGAGAAAGAATGTACACAGCAGCAAATTACCGTTTATTGCTTGACCCTCCCTCCACTTCCTGGTTCAGGATATTTGAATTGTGAATTGTTTACTTCTACAAATCACCACATTGTCATTTTCATAGGTTTCATTCAGTCCGACTGAACGGAAATTATTTTTATTTGCTGCTCCGCGAAGGCCTCACATTTGTGGCTGCGGTTGCCGGTTGACAAAAATACAGTTTGAGTTAATGAGCCAACAACTCGAAGAGAACGTCCTCTGAGTTGGAGGTCAAGGAGGGAGCGGTTTGCCAGGACGTACGCAGCGTTAGCCCCGGGTTCAGGAGCTGGCCAGATAGGCCGTGTGTAGGCAATGAGGTGAGCGACGTGGCCCGCCGACCCTTTCTGGCACCGGACGGACCTGGCTGTTCTCTGGGCTGCGGGCGTTCCGGGGGAAGGAGAGCCACGTGGGATGGGAGCGGAGAGGCAAAGCGTGCTAGAGCCGTCTGCAGTGCTGCAGTGTGAACAAACGTGGTGATGCTTACTCTCTGGAATAAGCGTGCTGACTGTACCACACAGACCGATGCAGACAGAACAAAAATGACAGCTTCAGGATGACAATGGATATTTTTACTGGAGAAAATGAAAAAGTAAAAGAGAAATCGAGAGGGTAATAGCAGGGAGCAGAAAAAGACCCGTTTGACGTCGGAGCTCTCCGTTTTTGCTCCAGATATTCAGTTAATAAGTGAGGACAGACTTTTAAAACAGGTCACTCTAACCAACCTTCCCTCCCATTTCTTCCAGCCCTCTCCCTCCTCCTCCTCCCCCTTCTCCTCTTTCACCCTGTCTTCATCCTCCCCCTCCTTCTCCTTCCACCACCCACCTCTCTGGATCTGGAACAAAAGCCACCTCCGCTGCCGCCACCTCCCCTCCCCGTCTCCCGCTTCTCCATTTTATTGGTGACAGCTGCTGCGAAACAAACTCGCGGAGCGAGAGAAATGATGTGTCAGTGGAAGGTCCTTTAGCCCGCGCTGCTAATCTGTCACACGCCGTCCGTTGTTTACCGTTTCCTCCCGCGCGCCGACCGGCCGGCGGTGTGCACGCCGCCGTAATGGCGACAGATGCTGACCCGCAGAAGTGTGAATCTCGCCGATTTCTCCCCGCTGTCAACCTGTAAATTACAGCTATCGGGAGTAATTAGACCCGATAAAACCCTTCCAAGCTTCACCCTCTCCCCCGCCCCACGGCCCCAAACACACACACACACACACACTGCTCTGGCCTGACCTCAGTGTGTGCTATTTTGAGAAAAGAAAGCTTATGTGTTCAAAACTATTTAAAATATATTCAATTCATCGCTCTAACGACAGCAGCTTTTTAAAGATTTTGTGACATCTCTCCCCAAAACACTCCCATGACTTTGAAGACTCTCCGATCGATGCTGGCAGCGGCTCGGGAGTTGCAGAGGTGAGTTGGTCCGCAGCCCTCTGGATCTGCTGACGCTGCCAGTCGTCCTCTACTTATCCTCTCCGAAGGTTTTGCAGGGGGACAGCGGGTTCCTGGACGCAACCAGTAGAAGCCAGTAACGAGGCCACCTCTCCTTGCCCTGGCATCCGTGTTAGGCCTGCAACCTCCACGGCGGCCACCACTGCCAAGCATGCCCTCAAAAGCAAGGCCCGTGGCCCTTTAAGTAACTCGCACGATACCAGAGGTCACGCAGCCGGGTCTTGTCATCCTCTCCCTGACTCCTTTGCTCTCGTCCTCCGCCTCTTTCTCCTCCTCCTCCTCCTCTTCTTCCCCTCCCCACAGCCCTCAGTGCCCACTTCCTGACCGCCGGAGCCAATCACTTTCCACCCGTTGCCTAGTCCGCCGCCAAAGCAGAGCGGCAATCTGTCACCCGGGCGCTAGGAGAAGCCACCCCGCCGGCCGCCTTCCGTACACCGCGGTAATGGCTTCTGGCAGCCCCAGAAAGATAAGTAACAGGCAAAAAAAAGGCAGGGAAGCGGGACGAAGAGGGAGGGCCGAGGGCCACGGAGCAGAGGACCCCATCTCACATCCAGTCCGCCCCTGCCTCCTGCCGCCGCTCGACCCTCCTCTCCCCCCTTTCGCTTCACCCCACTTTGGCCCGGTCGCTTTGCACGATACTTCAGTGAATAAATGAGTCGTTTTAATCCGACTGACAAGCTGGCATTGCCCAGCCCTGCCCTCCATCTGTACTGGCGGCCAGCGCAGCAGCAGGCCCCAGGCAGCCCGATGTGCCAATCCAACACACAGCTTATCCTGGCTGTAGCTTCAGGGACAGAAGGGTTAGAGCTCTATGCGGCAGCTACCCTCTCCACCAAAAGAGCTATTTATATGAGAAAGGGATTAGCCAGTGGAAGCTTTGATGAACCGGAAAAAATAATCTTTCCTGAAGCCCACGTCTTTTTAAACAAATAATATACTTTAGTTTTTGCTTTTCCATGCGATCAAAACTATTTATTTTACACCCATCTAGTTTTCAATGTACACATTCATTTTTTCATTTCAGGGCTGATATTTTGGTTTTGAGAGACGATGTGTTGGTTCCACACGCTCACTCTGCAAAAGATGACTTGACGGGTTTCATAAAGCAAGAAAAAGCCAAACTCAAACGGGCCTCATTTCCATCTGTTCCCACCACTGAGGGGTTCTTTTTTGTTTCTTGCCCGGTCATTCTCGGCACAGCGAGAGGCCAAATGCACTATCACTCACGCTGACCGCCGTCCCAACCCAAAAAACCCAGTGGGAGGGAAAAAACCTGGCCGCAGGAGGTGCTAAACCCTCTGCTCCATTTCCTCTCTCCACAAGCTCCCCTCCACTCCCCCACTCGTCCATGTGTCCACCTCCAAGTCGTTTGAGAAGGGACCTGGTCACATTTGAGTGGCCAATTAAGCGCAGGGGCTCGGCCCGGCCCCCCTCTGGGTTCCGTTCAGGCACGTCGCTGATGAGCGGGCTGCCCTCCTCCCTGTGAATCACACACACACACAGATTCCTCCCACCCACGCATTCTATTTCATGCTTACTTCCCCCGTCTGTTCTGCCTCTTTTTCACACAAACACGCTCGTCCCTGGTTAAAGATCCCCCACGGATCTGATTGCAGCTTATCTTTGGAACAGGAGGTTACGGCTGTTTGATCCATGGCTGCTGAGCGTGTTGCCAGTTACGCGCCGGGGCCTGGATGCTGCTTATTAACCGGAGGGGTCGTCCCACTGTGCCGCTGACGATGCGAGGGCCCCGGTGTTTTCGCCGCTTTTGGTGAAAGATTAAGCACTGTTTTCTTAAATTAGCCTGGAAAACATGAAGCATAAACATAAAAGGAAATATTCCGTATCCGCAAGGTCAACTATGCGCTCATTATCGCCCAGATTGAATAATTACTGAACTTAAGAAGCGAAGAGAAAAAATAAAACAACTGTGCTTTAGTGCAGTAGGGCCTTTTGAAGTGTTTAAAGGAGTGCTTATTCCCTTAACTGGAGTGAAAGAGCATCGCTGGATAATTTAGGTTAGAGACTCGACGGTGACAGCTGGGCAGCATTGAAAGCCGACCAAATCGGCATAAATCCCCGACTTTTTTCTTTCATTAAGTGGGTTAATATCTCTTCGACGTGTTTTTAATGTTTTATTCAGCACCGAGTCAGGGACAGTGTTAAGGGACGGCAAGTGTTTTGGAATGCAGACGGGAGGTGGAGGTCTGGGCAGGGTTTGGCATCTCCCCGCGGTCGCCTCCGTTAAAGGAGGGCGGGAGCGACTCTCGGCCCTCTCCCCGTATCAAACAAGTGCTTCCTAAGTGTGCCGTCATCACTATTCATCAGAAATAAATACTTAAGCATCAAGAGCTTAGCTCCCCGCTGCTTTACAGTTATTCAGAATTTCCGTCACCTGTTCGTCCTCTTTTCTTTCTGTCCCGTCCCCCTCGCTGCCGCTCGTCCACCCTGTTTGCGTCTGAACGTTCTGGTGCCCTTCAACTCGTGTGCCAAGCCCCCCCCCACCCCTCCCTCACCCCGGCCCTGTGTCCCACATTCTCTGCCCTCCCCTGAGGCCTTGCCCCAGCAGGGGAGCAGGGCCAGAGGCTTTATTGTGAGCCACGCGCTCCCCGAGGCCATGCCCTTCCACTGTTCTCCACACTTTGGCCCTCCACACTCTTTGGTTTTCTATTTCCACAAACACCCACCCAAGTTCAGGTCCCCCCCCCTTGCCCCAGACAAGGGGGCAAAAGTCCACTGCACCTTGTCCTCTACGGTGCGTTTTTGGGAGGCGATCCCATCCCTCTTTTTTCTTCTCCCCCTCTGCCACTGCGCTGGCTGGCTCCGGTGCCGTGTGCTGGCGTGGGCTGAGGCTGGGCCAGAAGCTGATGAATTGCAGGCGAGATGCGGGGCGGCAGCCGGCGAGGAGCGCCAGCGAGCGGCCGTCATGCGCCATCACCGCGTGCCCGTGTGATGGGGGAAATCGGAGAGACAGCGCTGACAACTTAATTTAACACTAGATCTGGAGGAAGCCGGAGTGCCACAGCGCTCTGGATAATTGATAACTCTGCCACTCCACCACGCCTCGCCTCACCTCGCGCCCACAACGCCTCGGCTCATCATCCACCCAGAGCAGTCAAAAGCAACCAGATGAACCTAATGGTTTATTATCTGCTTCCAGACTTAATGGTGCTGATACATTTCTTTAGTTACTGATACTATGATGATTAACGAATAAGCCATTGAGACTATGAACCCCAAAAGTGTTTTAATGCTGCTCTCCTCCTGCACAAACTAGAGCTCGCAGTCGGATTGGACACCCAATCCTGTCCTGAGAGCGACTCCGATGCAGCGCTGCGGGGGGAGAGCGCTGCCTGGATCTCCCTCCCAGGCTGTTGGAAGCTGCCGAGCAGGAGCCCGGCTGACTGGTAATGCCTATTAATTACTAATACAAACTGCTAATTAGCAGACCAAACACTGGCATCTGTATAGTTAGTTTTCCCTGCAGCGATGATACTGAGCTCTAACACAAAGAGGCAGAAGACTCTGACGTGCATCACAATCAAAGGGGACTAAGCATTCTTAATGCCAGGATCATGCGCCACAAAGGTCAAATGAAGGGCAGATACAAAGTGCAGGAGGATGAGGTGGGATGCAGTCTAGCAATACCTGCAGATTAATTCATTTAAATCATAAAAGGTATTAGGGATGAAAATGGGGTCTCAGGCAAAAACCTTGTTTTTTCACCTTTTTTCAGAAAGCAGATTGTGTCAGTTTTGATCCCAAAGCATTTTTGAAAAGTGACTGAATGGTGATTGAGTAGTTTCACTTGTAATCACACCTCGGTATTAATGCTTTACTCTCACTTAATTAAAGGATTTAAGGGATTTGAATTGTTCTCAGCGGGTAAAGATTCGGGCTGGTATCCATCCTCAATCTGCCTTTCCTACTGGAAGAAATGTGTTCGTTTTAAGAACTGTCATGTTCCGCCTGCTGCCGTCGGAGCTCTGGCCACCCTTTTACTCATGTTTACTTATTCTTTCAAAGTAAAAAAAATCCTGATTTATTTCTACATTTGTTCAATTTTATTAAATGTAATGATTATTTCACAACTTCTTTTATGTATTTTGTTCAATTTCTTATATTTCTCAAAAAGACCAATTTATTGTCGTATGAGCAGCTGCTAATCACATTTCAAACAAACCCCGGCCCTGGTTTCCCAATAAGTCACTTTATGATGCGTTTGGCACCTTGCACTAAAGTATCTGCCCACATCCAAGACAAGACCCTTTACGCTTTCACCAAGAGAAGAGAATTAAAATGAGTAATCGGCCACAAAGTGTCAGCCAGCCCTAATCCCCTTTTAATTTCCTTGTGGGGCCTTCGCCAGCGCTCTGGCTGCAGCGCGAAGCTGGCCGGCGTGACAGGCCGGCAGGCAGCGCAGGCCTGGGGGTGTTTACTGGGATCCAAGCAAAGAAAATACAATAACCACACACCGCCACCACTGTTTGCCTTACACTTGAGCGGGATTTAGGTTTCCCCAGCACTCTGTCACCGGCATGTGTGTGCTCATGTGCACACACGCACGCACGCACGCACACACACACACACACATGCCAACAGAATGTGCAATGGACATATGCACTCTTTTTTTTGTTATTTCTCCCGCTGCCTCCTTTATGAGGGTACACACACACACACACACACACACCTACATGCATATATTAAGCCCGCGCTGCAGCACTCCAGCACACCCCTGGTAATACCCCTCTAGATGAGTCTATTTATATCTTAATTTATAAGGGTTGGTCTCAGCGAAAGGGTCGTTGCCACACAGCTGCCCGATCCCCAGCAATCCCACAATGCCAAGAACATTATCTCCTTTTGAACAGCAATTTATTTCCGCCCTCCCCGCTGTTGCTCCAAACTAAAGGTCCCGTCATTAAAATGTATGCTTTCTCCTCGATGCACCGGGAAAGGAAAAAAAAGGTCACCCGGCCGGAAGAACTGCATTCAATCCCGCTCGGCGCAGTGGAAGGCGCACGGCGGAGGAGACGCATCTTTGTTACACATTTGCCCGAGAGGTGCGTTCAGTGGAACAAAATGGAGAAGGTTAACGCTATTCCTGCAGATGAAGGGATTTTTCTTGACATTTACACTCGGCCGGGCTTTTCTCCCCTCAGAGCTCCCTCATAACACTCGCCTATGCAGCGTATGAGCAGTGGCATATCCATTAAGCGTACAACATATTAAAAGAGGTTGCTCGTTCCCAGAAAACACACACTCAGAGGAGGCTGCGTGATACTACACACACCTATTAGCGCCTTCACCGCTTTGATTGGGGCCCGATCGCAGGCGGTGAAGTGTGCGTTAAGGAAAGGGGCCGAAGGTTTTTTTTTTTAGTCGAGTCAGTTGTTTGATATTTGGAGTGTATTTGGATCATATCGCTGACAGGAAGTAATTATACACCCAAGCTGTTGCCTAGCAATTCAATTCTGTTGAAATGCTCCATAAACAAGAAGACACTGCAGAGAAGACACAGTTTATCCACCAGAGACAAGTCCATTTTGAACTGTTTAATGTCCCACTTAGTACATATATTGGACACAGATACGAATGAGCAAATAACAGACTGGACAAGGTACAAATTGCTTATGGGATGTGATAGTAATTGTGAAGGAAAGTGTCATCAGTTCAGTTATTTTTTCTTTTCAACATAAAAATACCCCCAAACTCATTTGTTCGCGCTTCTCAGTTGAGACAGCGTTCGCTACTTTGTCCTGTTTTGTAATATCCTCAATCTCTTGGGAATGACTGCAAGACAAAATATGCTATTTTAAGATGCCACCTTGCTTAGGGACACACCAAAAGACATAGATCAACTGGTGGGTTGAATAAAGTTAGCTGGAGTAATACATTAAACAGGATGTCTGGAACCAGCCTCTCACGTGTGAGGAATTGGACTGTGAGTTGGACCGAGATTGAAGGACGTGACCTTGGACGCTTCGGCCTATTAACTAACTTAACCACTAATGAAAAGAATCAGTGCATTCGGCACCACCTAAATGCAGACTGAGCCATAAAAGCATCTGCTGTGTTATTTCTTATTAAAACCCTCCAAATGAGAAAGAGAATACATTCAAGTGTCTTCTGTCTATAGGATGTTTTTTTTTTACCTCACAGCGAAGGTCTTAATGGCAACATAAGGGGTTAGCCTAGATTTTCATTCCAGTCTCATTTAAGGCTAATTCCTGTGTGGGTCTGGATGTTTGATCCCATTGCCCATCTGAAGTAATTAAAGGGTTATTAGTAAACAGATATTCACGCTCGCTCACTCTTGCCAACTGTTTCATGCCATCTGCTGCCGGCGCGCGCGCTTTGACATTGGAAATATGCTGCCGAACCGACATGGGTGTTTCAACGCATAGGGACTGAGCCCAGCTTTCATCAAGTCTAAACACAGTCAAACAGTGTCATCTTAGCGTGTGTGTGTGTGTGTGTGAGAGAGAGAGAGAGAGAGAGAGAGAAAGAATAGAATAGAAGGAAGAGCAGGACTTTATAAGCCCATGTGTGCTATTTTAAACCGGCTTGTTAATTTCAATCCCCTTTAGCTGGCTCTGCTTTTCATACCAGCCGACCACCATTCTCATATTTTATCTCCTCTCCCGCCTCCCCATCGCCTCTCCCCAGCCCCTGCCACACACACACACACACATGCACAAACACACGCACACACACACACACACACAGACACACACGCACAAACACACGCACACACGCACACACACACACACATGCACAAACACACACACACCCACACACACGCGCGCGGCTCCAGCCCTGCCCTCCTGTCTGTTTTTATCCTTTTTTATTTTCAGTAATATAGAAGGGATTAACCCTGCTGGCCCCTCGGTGGTTACTGTTTCATTTTATTCTTATTAAAATCTTAAGAACCTGCTTTATTATTCCTGTTTGATACCACCTCAATAATCCTCGCTCTGCCTGCCGACACGTGCGTGTACGCGTGTGTGTGCGTGTGTGTGTGTGTGTGTGTGTGTGCGTGTGTGCGTGTGTGTGTGTGTGGCATGCAGCCACAGACCCATAGGTGTGCTGTGTGAGGAACGTGTGTGCTTGTGTTTGAGAGCCGGCAGAAAGTCCAAGAAACATTACACACACACACACACACACACTTTTATTTTTAATCAGTCCTCCAACATATAGATGCACAAACACAATCTAACTGGGACTGAGATTCTAGAGTTTATCCCTTTGCACATACACAAGCCTTTTTAATATATCGCTAGCAGTGTCACCACATGACACGTCATTCCATTTCATCCCGTTTGTCTCGCGTGTGTTTTTCCTGCAGTTCTCTACTTCTGACAAACACACACTTCCTTTGTCTCTGTCTCTCCCTCATTGGCTATCACCGCTGATGGGCCTCCCGTGTTCGCTGTGATCTCTCTTAGAGCGAGCTGCATTGATTTTGTGAAACCTCTGATAAATCTCCGACAGGAACTAGACAGGAGCGTTGTCACAGCAAAGCTTCCCCGGATCACGCAGCGATTCTTCTGCCGCCGCTCCGCTGACCCGGGGCCCGTCTATTTAGAGGAGCGCTGTAAGGTGTCCTTCTGTTGGGGGCTTTCATTACAATTACAGCTAAATGTTCCCGCCAAACATCATGCTGACGGATGGGAGGGCACTATCCATCCATCCAATTACAGTGGATGGATGGAATTACATGGATTTTGCTCTTTTCTATTCTTTTTTTCCCCGAAGGGCTTAAATGAAGAACATGGAAGAGGCCCCCTTGCAGTCCAGCTGTTGCTCTGCGAGTTTTTGTCATTTGTCATCAAATGAGCGGGCAAAAGGAACCCTGGGAGAGGAACAGCAAGTGGGACGTTAACCTATTCAGTATGCTTTTGGAAAGCGTGTGTCCGACTGCCGGCTGTAAGCTCCCCCACCTGCAGACCATCATCTCTTCATTAAAGTGTGACACTGGCACACAAGCTTACACTATCGACTCAGAGAAAGGTCAACTTTATTTGATTCTCTCAAAGGTTGCTATTTATACGTAGTTATCGACCCCCCCCCCCCCCCCCCCCCCCCGCCGCTCGGCACCAACGTGTGCGTTGGTAATTTCTCATATAGTCAGCGTTCGTTTGAGATGAGAGGGGGATCACCATCGGAAACGGGGGTAAAGTGTTTCATTAAGAGCCGTTGCCTGGCTGCTAAGACAACACGGAGGGGGTGAAGTCACTCCCCGACCCCCACCCAACCCCCAACCGACCCCCCCCCACCCACAGTAAGGCCTTCTATCCTTCAGTTACCGTTTTCCTTCTTAAATCTCTCTTTCTATCGTATGTCTTGCATTGACACTTTTCAACCCTTTTGAGAGCACACCTCCCCCCTGCAAACAGACACAACCAACCCCCGCCTCCCCCCCACACCCAACCCCCAGCCTCTCCAACCCCACCTTTTGCCCGCCGCGCCGTCAAAATGACTCTTTTTATTGCATTTCATAAACAGCGACTCCCTCGGCGGCCCTGTGAAATTTCCCATAAACTTTGATCAAACAGGCGTTAGCCTCGCTGGTCCCGCAGCCCGGCTCCGCTCAATCACAGGCAGAGACAACACGCCGGTAACAGTGCAAATAGCAAGGCACTCGCTGATATATCAAGTCATTATTGACCGGAACACCGGGGGAATAGATCTCATATAAAAACAATAAGTTACTCTTGTTTTTCTCTTTTCCTTCTCCCCTCCCCTCTCTCGGCGGCGGCAGAAATAAAAGGCGAGGCACTGGCGGTAAACTTTGTGGCTTAAAATTAATAGCTTTGAGGGGAGCTCAGGTGAGCGCTCCAAAGTGATGAAAAGCATCCAAAATAGAAGCCGGCGGCTGATTTAAGTGAGTGTGCGTAAGGCGCCGGATCCTCACAGGCTTTCTTTCCCTCCCGCTTCCTCGTCTCGTTTAGCCGAGCTGTCGGACCTGGGGAGGCCTCGCAGCGCTGCCTGGTCCGTCGTCGTGGTCGAGGCTCGCCTCCATGGTGAGGATTGTCCACCCCACCTCAAAACATGTAGCTACACAACGACCACACCGCCAACAGCTTTCCTGGCTTGTGGGTTAGGGTTAGGGTTAGGGTTAGCAAAGGACGAAGGTCATTGGCACTGTTGAGGTCGTGCACGACATTTGTGGTTTTCTCCGTGTCTTATTCAGGATGTTACCTCCATGTTTGATGTCTAACAGTGAACAGAATAAATTATCTTCGATTTAAAAAATACAGTTTTCCCCCAGAATGACCTCAATATAATTCAGTTGGGACAAATGAAATAAACTGAGGATGCTTTATGTTTTTTATTCTTTATGTGCTTTATGTTAATTTATTATTATTTTAGATTATAAAAAAATCTTAAAGAATTATATTACCCAATTTCCTTTTGAGCAAGTAGGAATCCAAACTCTTACAACATTACACTTGTTCCTTCTTCAATGGACTTGTGTTCTTTATTCCAGAGTTGTTCTTACGTGGGGGGGGGGGGGGGGGGGGGGGTCGATCCTCAAAGGGACAGAAGACTCCCCCTCCTCTGCTTCTCATCCGGCCCGATGACCCAATGTCTGTCTCTTCTCTTCTATAGGAGCCTCAGAGGAGCGTGACGCAGCTCAGCTATAGTTACTCCTTCTGCATTGTGTGTTTGTGGGGCTCAGCCTGGGTCCTCATATCAGCCGGTAAATCTCCCCCCCCTGTACCTCGCCAACTCCTCACCTTTCCCCCCGCTGCATCTCATGACTCAACCTCCCCTGCCTTTTATACTCCGTCAGCCTGCCCCCCCACCCTCCCCCCCTCGCCGCTAATCCTCTCCCAGGCCTAATTGAAGGGGACAGCGGCTCGGCTCTGAGGGGGTCACGCGGCGGTAAAACAGAGAGCCCTGCTACTCGGTGACACGTCCCTCCGTCCTGATCACTCCTATCCATCTATTTATGCACGCCAGTCATGCATATCCACGCTCCGCCGCTGTCATCGCCTCAGCCTCTTCTGATCTCCCTCTTCCTGCTCCCGGGGGTCAGAATGCAGCCCCGCAGCCAGCAGCAGTCCACAAATTGTCAGCAGGAAGCCCGGAAGAAGCAACGTGGGCCGCGCTGCCTCTAGTTCATTATGAGTCAGGATGGGAGTCGGGCAGCAGCGTGTGTTGACATTGTCATAGTTATCAGGGGAACATCTGTGTACGGTCTGTCACAGGTGTGTGTTAGGGTGTGCACAGCGAAGAGGTTTGTGTACCTGCATGCATATGTACGCAGAGCGCAGCGCCTCTTTCTTGTGCGTGTGCGTGTGTGTGTGTGTGTGTGTGTTTTTATGTGTCCATGTGGAGGCTGATGGTTCCAGGTTTGGATGGCGGCGTCTTGGCACCCGCGGGGTCTGCTGAGATCTGCCTCTGAGTAGGATCAAGGGGGGGGGGGGGGGTTGCTGCTGCCGCCGCCGCACCCAGCCAGTCTGCCTGCGCGCCAGCTGCAATCCCTAATGCCTCCGCCACATCCCACATGCATCACATGCAGGATGCGCCCCTGCACTGTTTTCTTTCTTCCTCCCAGTTCTCCATCTTGGCAAAAAGAGAGGAAGGGAGGAAAAAGGTGCAACCTTCCTCTCCTTCATACCTTTCGTTCCTGCTTCCTCCTCTTCACGCCTCGGGATGCGTGGGATACATCGATGCCATCAGATGACAGTGTTTAACCAGCGGGCGCACAAAGCTCGGCCCCTAAACCGGCTGAAACAGGGTGTTCATGGGTAATTACGCTGGAAGCAGTGGCAGAACGTAGAAGAAGACACCAGCGGCCTCCTGAATCCTGCTGCAACGCATCTGATGTGGTGGATTTTTATAGGAAAGCCTGTTTGCCTTTGTGCTTGTGTCCAATGTTGACAAATATGTTAGAATTATTTTGCATGGCTCACGGTGTTTGCCCTTTTCTGCCTGTAAGAGGATGTTGATATTCTTCGGAAAAAGTGTTATGAGAGCAGTCAGTAAAAGTCGATTCCCATAAACAGGCTAACTTGAGACATCTGTTGTTCGAGACACTTGAATCACTATTTACTGTTTTGCAAATATCCAACGCACATCACTCCCTGTATTTTTTGGTTTTGTTGTTATTGGCAAGTGGGAGAATTTGTTGTGTTTTCTCCCGGTGTTATTACGGCGCAGTTCGGGGGACTGTCAAAGGGGGCGAGGCGCCGCGCAGTTAAACTGGGACTCTCAGTACCCATCAGGCCCCTGCGACTCGCTGTGAAGACGACACACACCGCAGAAGGCGCCTTCCAGAGAAAAAGTCACATCCCGTTAGCAGACATCCGGCGCGCTAAACAGGTTAAACTGCCGCGCCTGGCACAGCCAATTGTATTGATAGCTGTTTGAAGGCGGCTTCCTCTCCAAGCCGCCGTCACGCTTCACACGCCTGCCACTCCAGACGAAAGTTCAAACCCGGGAGAGCGTGTTTCCCTCCACTAAGGTGGATGTAGGCGTGGGTGTCTGTGGGCGTCTGTGTTTGTTTACACGTGTGTGTGTGTGTGTGTGTGTGTGTGCAGAGCCAGGGGCCTTTACTGTTGTTTGTTTATGTTGCCTCCTTTCTATAAACCAGGCTTCTGATCTCCCCCGGCATCATGCCTCAAAATTCCTGCACCGCTCCCGCTCCATGTAAATATATCGGTGTCAGTTTGTCTGATGATGAGATGAGCATTAGGATCCGGAGCAAGGCAGGGAAGCTACGCGGCTTCTTTCGCGATTAAAGCCGTCCTCTCGGCAGCGTGAGATCTCTGGTGTTAGAGAATAAAGTTTTCCGCGAGCAGGAAAGTGTCGCAGCACATCTGTGTTTTCCCCTCGACTCCTCGGCCTATTCCGACTGTTGCTTCACCGCACTCTGTCCCCACCCCCCGCCTCGCTCTCTCCTCCCCCCCCCGTGCCCCCTAACGCTCCACCAGTCTTTCGTTATCGGCTTGTTAGCCCGAGGTCCCCGCCTTGGCCCGGAGTTATGGCTCTGTCGGGCAGCTGCTCGGCCAGCCCCGGGGGTCCTCGGAGGCAAATGGCATGTCAAGGAGTGGTCACCGAGGTAGATTGTCTTCCCCACAGTCGGCCTCGCCGCCACTAGGCTCACTTGTCCAATTAGGGGCTCTTTGGGTCCCCTCCCCCATCAAGTGCCCAGCCCGGCCACTCGAGACTGATACTCCGACGTCTGTGGCCCCCAAAGCAACACACCTGACGCCCTGCAAGAGGACAGCTCCATAAATACCACGCAGCGTGTGGACACTTGAGCACAGATGGACATGTAGCTAATATTTGGCAATTTAGCTTTTTACTACCATGCAGTCAAAGGGCATGTGGGCGGTCTTAATGAATCAATTCATGTTTGATTACATTCATTAGCAAATGCATAATTGGTTGGACAAAAGCCATTTGAAGATGAAGTCTTGGACCGTTAACGAGTAATTAGATATCAACAAGAACAATGACGAGATAAAACTCCAGTACTGCAGAAGCAATTATTAAAGCCACAACAAGACGATCAGTCCTTGATTGGCGGGTGGCTCGTCCAATCACCGAGCTCTGAGACAGAACTCTAGTAGCTCTGAAGTGAACGGCGTTGCGTTGATTTGTTGACCCCCATCGTTAACGCATCGTGTCGGCTCTGCACTCGGCTTACGTCCCGGCCGGCCCGCACCTGATAATGACAGTAATTCAGGGAAGTCCTGTGCTTGTAAATCCAACCCAGGCCGTGTTGTTCTTCCTGCTTGCCGCGTGCTGGCTTGCTCCCCTGTAGGCTACAAGCAACGTCAATCACTTCCTCCCCGCCAGAGAGACGCAGACATTGATGCTAAACATCACCAAATTGCAAAAAGAAAAGAAAGAAAAAGAAAATAATATACCAGTATATTTAAAATATTTGTTTAATACTTCAATGATAGTTATGATGGTGAAACGGCTTGAAAAAGAGTGAATTGGTCACTAAAAAAGTCTCACATGAAGGACAAAGGGTTCTGCTTTTGACTAAATACTCATTCCATTAATTGTCAGCCCTGCGGTTGAGATTAATCCATCTGATTACTCTCACTTGCAGCCCTGAAGTTGTGATTTAGGCCACACACATCTACATATGTGTGTCAATCACAACATCGAATCTTTAACCAACTCATCCCTTTGTGTCTCAAATCAGCCATGCACATCTTTTTTTATTTATCTATTTTTGAAACCACCTGCCTCCCCCAAACTGTGGCCCCTCCCCTTGAGGGTAGCGAGGCCTTATCCCTCCACCCCCCAATAAAAAAGAAGCGTGGTCCTTCTCTGCTCTCTGCCTTCCACCAGGAGAGCGAGTGTGAGTGAGCTGCCAGACATCACACGGAAGCACCGTTAAAAATACATGTATACCACTCCTCATCATTTATTGATGGCCTCTCCTTCCTTTATGTTTATGAGGGGAGAGGCCTCCCCGTGGCCCCCGGTCAGTGACCCCCCACAGTCCACCGGGGTGTCCAAGAAACTGCCTGTTCCCTTTAATTTAGCCGCCTTTCAGATGAGACTCGATCATGGTAACTCTTCCACATTTATAAGCTGCATGCGAGGAGCACTTATAAGTAGTCTCGTCTCGTCTCTGGGAGAAAATAAATCCACTCCTTCCTGGTGTTCTGTCTATCTATTAAGGGCCATGTAACCCTTCCGCTTAGAGAAATATGAAAACCACAAAAACGTCAATTAAGACGCAATTGTGAAATGCCTCCCGTTGTCTATCAGATGCATTTATCGCCTCTGTGAGTCACAGGACAGCAGTCAGGCGGCTCGTATCAGTACATCAAACAGTCCGTGTCTTCAAACACAGGGGTTATTTATCCGTCTCTTGTTTTGCTCTTGCTGAATTTATCCCATTGTGTCTTACCGCAGATGAATAACTTTGCATTTTCATTGTGGTACAAGCCAAAATAAAAGACCCGTTTCAGGCGGGATTCCACAGCCGGCTTGGCCACCTCCCCGAACATCATACACTCATCGCTCGAGGTGCTCCTCTGGTCCCAGGAGGCATTTCCACGGCTGGTTGGCTGGTGGGGGTCAGGGCCTCGGGGTGTGTGTTTTTGGGTTGTTGTGTTTTTTTTGTTTCCCTATTGCCATGTCGTCTGGCCAAAGTGGCTGCTGGGAGCTTTGGGTGGGATGCGGCGGAAGCCTGCGGTAACACAACAAGGTATTGATTGAATAAGCTCTGTGTCATCTGATAGTAATGTGGCTTACACAGACCCCCTGCTGCAAGCTGCACAGCCCCGTCACTCCAGTGAAGGCAGGAATTAGACACATCCCCATATCCATATATATATATATATATATATATATATATATATATATATATGTCTGTGTGTGTGTAGAAGTTATATACATACACAATTACATAAGTGTGTGTGGGAGTTTCTATTGTTCTGTAACGGTCAATTAACATTCAACGAAGTTCTAACAACGTGTGTCTTCCCCCTCAAACCCCGCCCCAAAGTATACGTTATTTTGCAGTACTTATCGGGTATCAGCTAAAATTGGCCTTTGCTGCCAAATCAAAGAATCAAAGGTTAGCACTGGATGCTTGGTTTAATGCTCTTAAAGCGGTATTTGTTACCTGAATACAAATGTGCTCATGTCACACTGTATTTTATTCAGGAAGTTATAGTTACTGAGCTACGACTTGATTTTATGTCCTTTAATATGAAATATTGACAATGATAGTAGCCTACAACACTGTGCTGAATGTGAGCTATGGTTTTTGTAGTGTAAAATATTCATATATTTCCCTGCCATGTTCTATTATTTTCAAACGATCTATCAGCATTCCGTCTTTCCGAAAGAAAAATAGATCAAAAGAAGTATGAAAGCATGCTGACTTGTCCTGTTTACCGGCGAACAATTAAAACCAAAGAAAAGTGATGGTAAATGAGCTCAGTTGAATGAGGGAGGTCCTTTCAGCCTCGGCCCAGTGTTCAACAGATTTGGCTTGTTATGTTACAGTTCTAGTTGGTGTGGTCTTGGTGGTTTTAATGTTAATTCCGTCTGTTAGTTTGGATATTAACCTTTCTCTGCAATCTACAATGAATGCGTGCCAGCTTTCATATGTAATGTGTATGTATGTATATGTGTGTGTGTAAAGCAGCAGCCTCTCTCTCCTCCCTGTCTGCCTCCATAACCCTCCTTCTGATCCGAGAGGAAAGCTTTCATTATTTGCTGAGATTGGGATGTCAATCCCTGTGCCGCTGACCCAAGTTTGTAGTTCTCCCCCGTCATATTGAGGAAATGATCAGTGGGGTTATCTCCGCTCCACTTGGCGAAGACTGTCTTTCCTCCTTCGCGGCCCCCCAGGTGGCCAACAAGACACATGGGGGCCCCCCAGTACCTGCAGGCAAAGAGCGGCTGCTCTGCACTCCCCTTTAGACTCCATCATGTACTTCACCCCTCCACTTCAACTAAATGTCTCTGTTCACTGCCGGGTCAGATTCCTTTCAGCCTCTCTCTTCTCATTTTATCTTCCTTCTTTCCAGCTATTGAGCTGGGTGACTTTTTAATTTAAGATTTTAATATGAAGGAGAATAAAATATATTTGGAATGGGACGACTTGGCGCACACGGTTTTCCCCATGCTGCGTATATATAATACAAACATAAACTCAACATAAGCGCATCCAACTGTAACCATATCTACTTCTTTTTCTTTTTTTTTAACCATAAATACTGAAGCAGCTGATTCTATTTAAAACAGACTGGCAGATTTCAAAGCGTCAAACACTTAGCTGGGAGTATTCCACATGAGGGTATGTGTGTGTAATAGAATGCTTTTGCTCTGTTTTGAAACACTTCAGTGGGCTGTGATGGCTTCAAAGGTTATTCCAAAGTGCCCTAAATACAGGCGGATGTAAGGTATAGAGGCTATAGGCATGTGGGAATGAATTGATGTAATATCAGCTGCTATAATAGCTCATATGAAGGCACATTAAGCGCATGAAGCTGCAGAAATCAGTTGTGTGGCCATTGTTGAGGGAAAACGGCAAAAATAGGCCGTGCGTTCGTTTCTTGATCTATTTTTCATTCCACTCTTCCCCCACTAACAATCTTAATCCAGATTTGCCTCATTGGTCCACCGGAAGAAAGCAAATATAAACGCTTTCATAACACCAGCACAATGCAAATTACACTTTGATTCTCTCTTAATTTTGTCAAATGGATGTTTTTTTTCTCGTTTAAAAAAAAATACATATTATTATTATTAGGAATCCATGGGATTAAGCAGAGTCTCTGATCCTTGGGGTTTAAGCCTTCTTTTTTTTTGTCTGTCGGGAGCTCAACGAGACCATCCGCACTTCATTAACCCTGAGCCGGGGACAATCCACGGTAAGAGCCGGGGGATTTACCAACAGCCTTTCACATGCAAAGAAAAGAGTGGGGAAAAAAACCCTCTCCGAGTCACCCAACAAGACACATGGGGGCTTTTCCTTATATAATCAGCTGTGCACTTTGCAAGAATAACCCCCTTTTCATTATCCGAATCGGTCACGGATCCTCATGATGGGACTATAATGATCTTTTGGCAAGTTGGGAGGCGCCTGATTTTTCTTTTTTCCTCTCCACTTTCCCTGCATGTCGCCAGAGCTCGGCTCGGCCCTCTGTATTTTTAATGCAATTTTCCGCATCATAAACGCGCCAGTTATCAGTCTGTCAGTCCGATACGTCACGGCGTGGTCAGCCGCTAAGTGGAGGCCCCAGATAACAGGTGCCATGCGGGGAGGACAGCAGGGGGAGCTGGCTATCAAACCCATTATCGACTTTCAATTAAAACCTATTAAAGTCTTTTGTCTAATCGTTAACATCCTACACGCCAAGTCTTGTCCGTCAGCCTGAACTCCTTTAACCCCCAACGCGCCGGGTAACTTTGGTCCTCGTCGCCTCGGAGGGAAGGTATGAGGAGACGGGGGAGGGAGGGAGGGAGGGAGGGAGGGGCTCTGGTGAGAGGCGCGCAGCGGAGGAGGGAGGGGGCTTGGAGCCGCTGACCAGCTGTCCCCACGCTGATCCCCGGCCTGCAGTCAGCTCCAGCCCGGTCAGCAGCTGTCGGAGCCGTTTTGGCAGAGCAGCGCGCATCCAGCACCCTCAAGGAAGACGAGGATGGAAACAATCCATTTTCCAAATGGGATCATTTAGGGCACTTAAACAATTGCGCACATAACATTAATATTTTATCTCCTGCATTGTTTATGGAGAACGAATTGGAGTTGCTGCTGTTAATTTGTGAGAGTGGGAACGGTCAAGGTGAGGGGGAGGAAAGGGGAGGGGGGGGGGGGTGAAGTTCAGGGACTTTGGGCAGAAAACCACTTCTGCTTTGTTGGCCGCTATAAAGACATTAGCCAGAATTGATCTTTGATTGCACTTTTGAATGTGTGAGTAAAAAAAAGAGAGATTGAGAAAGGGCGGAGGAGGTGGGTGCAGTGTGTGTGTGTGGGGGGGGGGGGGGGGGGGGGAGTGAGGGCTGCGCACTCCTCCGCGCACCCTCCTCGACTCGTGTGTGTTGTGCGTCTTTGCTTTTTACTTCCAATTTTTCTAATCAACATTTCTTATTCGTTTCGCAATCAAAACTGTGTTCATGCATTCCTTTGGGGGAAAGGGCTGTAATAAAATCATATAATTACAATGTGCAATAACAGGCAACGGGATTTGCAATTAACACAGGATGGAATGAACATTTATATAAATAGAATCCTTCCCCAAACCTGTGCTTTTCTTTTGAAAGGATGTTAAAGTTGCTGCTACACCCGGTGACACTCTTTATTAACCTTTTTTTCACGTCCTCATCTCAACATTAAACAAATTAAATCATCGAGACTAAACCAAACACAGGTGGGAAAAGTCGTTTGACAGACATGTTCAGATTCACTCAAACACGATTTCCTCTAATAGAAACCCGCGAGCCCTTCAGATTGTGTTTATTTTCCAGCTGCTTCCGGAAACGTGGAGATGTTAAATTAGAGGTACACCAACCATCTCCTCCACCTTTTCCCCCTGACACTGACACGTGCTCATATGAATTCATAATAAAGAACGTTCATATTTTTAACGAGCCCTAAAACACTAAACACGACTCAATTTTCAGTTATAGTAAATATACTATTACGAGTCATTGTTTTGCTCTCTCCTGATTTGGATAAATATGGGCTTTATTTCTGGCACCGAACTAGAGTGTTAAAATATCATATATTCTAGATTCTTTCCAAATATTTATTTTCTCGATAGGATGGAAAGCAAAGAGTATTTATATTTCTGTTAAATTATCATTCTATTGCTTTTTTTAAGGCTAAAAAAAGAATGTGTACATGGGATGGAGTGATAATAAAATAAATTAACTAACAATGATGAGGTAATCTCACTCTAAAGGGCCACCAACTGCGGTCAACAACAACAACCACAACAAGTGTGCCATTTGTTGCCGTGGTGTCAGTCCCATCAGGCGCTGCTGATGTTTGGTCCAGTTATTTAAGCTCAAATCCACGTGTTGCGTCATCAGCCCGCAGGACGCTTCTGTTCCACACACACAAGCAGCAACGGGATTAAATGAAAGACTTTTATTTCCACATTTATAAAAGTATTTCTCTTTTACATCAAATCCCCCCGCCCCCATTTCTTTCTAACGGTTGATGTGAATTTCACAAAAAAAAAAAAGAAATTGAAAATGAACTTCACGAAATAGAGAGAGTTTAGGGGAAAGCTAGAGGAGCGAAAAGAAATGTGAAATTTAAAAAATGAAATAAAAACGATCCAGGAAATACGAGAACCACTCCACAAGTTTGATATCTGCAATATACATTTTTCACCAAAGGAGAGTATAACAATTAAGTTGTATCACGGCTTCATATGAAGTAACATAAGTATAATGCACAACGTCTTTTTCAAAATACATCTATAGAGCAAATCAACAGGCAGTTACACCTGGACGTGGACCCAAGTCCGATCGCGTTGTTCATTGCAAATAAATAAATAAGACAAAATAAAAGGAAACAATACTTGCGTTCCCCTTTTCTTCTGCGGGGAAAAAACGCCTTTTTAAAAAATAAATTACGTGACATTTTTCTCCGCTGAAACTTCAACTAAGAACAACAAAGACTTATATAGATTTATTTATTTCCCGTAGCTCTCCTGTTTGTGCCTCTATCTGGGTCCAGGCTTTCTTTCTCAGACTAATATGTTTTATTTATTTCTTTTTTATTCTGACTCCTGTATAGTTTCTGAGGGCTAATCTAGCCTTTTATTTTCAACTGGATCACCGCGGTCTGAAACGCACATAATAAATAGATCAGACAAACCAACAAAAATGAGTTTCCTTAAAATCAGTCTCTTTCGAATAAAATGCAAAATATTCTTATTTACAGGGCTATGACTGCTGATCATCTTGTTCTTCACGTGGAGAGAAAAGTCAAGACAGATTTAGAAAGGGCAAAAAAAGAAATATTGAATACCTTTGGATCCTCTACAATATATTAATATTACATGGAAGGGTGCAGCTTTGCCAATATCCATGAACACCCACGTAATAATAATAATGATATAATAATAATAATAATAATACCAATACGACGGTCTGCTTGGCATTGGACTGTTGGTCAAAGTACCACCAACAATTAATCTGTTGAAGAAAAAAATACAAAAAGAGTACTGAAACTGGGATCAAATAAATACATAACTTAGATGCTTTGATTCATATTGAAAAATAAATAAGTTATAAATAAAGTTCATGTCCCAACAAAAAAAACGGGAAAATTCTTCCCACGCAGTCAGTTCGAGTCCCAAAGCTCCGTCCACAGAGTCCCGCCTCCAGCGGCCATCACGCACCATGAAGGCCTCGAACACTTTTCTCTGGCTCGTCCCTTTTTTTATTTGTATCTGTCTTTGTTTCATTTCTTCTTAGGAGTCCTGCCGAGCTCGGCGTACAAAAACAAAACAGAAGAAAAAAAAAAGAAAAGATAACCAGCAGGGACCGGCTCATCGCTGCTGAGCGGGTCGACTGAGCACGCCGGACATGGGGGGCAGAGGCGGAGGCGGCTCGCCGCCCCCCTGCAGGCCGTGCAGCAGGATCCGGGGCACCAGGGGTCTTTGCAGGGACGGCGGGGGCGCCGAGGGGCCCCTGTACAGGTAGAGGGCCGCTCCGGGGTCCAGGTTGGACACCAGGCTTTGTGGGTAGAAGTACGGGGAGGGAAACATCCTCTGCAGGGCCGAGTAGTTCCCAGCCTCCGCTAGTAGTTCGAGACCCACCGCAGTCTGCCTCTTCCACTTCGTCCTGGAAGAGAGGAGAGACGCTGATTTAGTCTAAAAGCTCGATGCATGCGCGGAGCTTTACTGTGTGTTTGCATCTGACAAACGCCGAAAATACTCCCGTCGGTTCACCTTGGGTTCAATTAGAACTCAGTGATATATCTGTTTCCGGGTTGTGGGTTTTTTTAACACCGAAATCTCCAACATGCCGCATGTACTCACACCCAAGCATGTCTGCTAGACAGGCCGCACTCCACGCAGGTGAATAATTCATAATAAATATAATTGAGTAGATATAGTGGTTTGTTTGAATTATTGATATGCACACATGCAACAATGCATTATTCATACGCCAAAGTGTTGTTTTTATATTTATTTATGTCATTTAGCTGCCCGGCAGTCAAAGCTGGGGAAGAATAAACGCTGAAGTTAATTCAACCGAAAACTGCGGAAAACCAGTTTCTTTTTGTTTCTTCTTCACATTGATGAAGACGGTTTCTGTTGCAAAGAGTTTTATTCATTTACAAACCGGTAGCAGGGACTCGGATGCTGAAGTAATCATGTTGCATGAAGATGCTGCAAACTGACCAGATGAACACAGACAAGCCTCCAAAAACCCGAATAAATCAGTGTCCTTCTTTTATAAGGTGCAAAATATCGAATTAAAAATAGAAAAGGCACGCTTAAAATATATAATATGAATTAAACCATTCTCTAGACTGCATGCGCAGTGACGTTGTGATCAGTGAATCAGCTGTCAATCAATATATTATTTAGCTAAATCAACCAGATCTATTATTGTAGCATTTTAGAATTTACAGAAAAGTAAATCCCCATCAGATGCTCTTTAAAACTGTGTTGGGGTTTGTCAACGACCGAACGATGAATTGAGGAGGGGGGGGAATCGGCATATTAATCAATAATTTAAATACCGTTTGGGTTCCGTCCTCGTGGCGCAGGCTCATGTGCAGTTAAGTGAAGTGAACTCATGAAACTTTTAGGGTGAGAGGCAAAAAACATGGCGTTCCTGGGGAGTCGTGAGCCAGCCGTGAGAAATCAGATTATCACCCAAGCCCCCCTCCCTCTGTCCCTCCGAAGCAGCAGCAGCAGCAGCGTCTTTACCTCCGGTTCTGGTACCAGGTCTTGACCTGCGTGTCGGTGAGGTTGAGGGAGGCCGCCAGCTCCATGCGGTCCTGGACGCTCAGGTACTTCTGCCGCTCGAAGCTGCGCTCCAGCTGGGCCAGCTGGTGGTCGGTGAAGGCCGTCCGGGCCTTCCTGGGCTTCTTCAGCCGGACCTGAGAGCTGTCCCTGCTGCTGGAGATCTCCCGGTCCCCCTCCTCTTTCACTGGGGGATAAGAAGAAGGCGCGCAAAAAAAAATAGAAACAAAGACGATTAGACGGTGAAAACAGAGAAGCGGCCTCGTGCGTAATGGTGCACATCCATCTTCGTAAGGGCTGATACATCTGTGCAGAAGCATCATACGAGGTAGACAAATATCACAGGCAACTGAAATACAAACGGCTCCGCCGCGTTTCAATAGCGTTAAGCTGCTTACTTTGATCAGGGAATCGATAGGGGGGGAAATATAATACGTCAAATATGACAAAGTCAAAGAGGCAAACAATAAAATGTTATGAAATTCAACAACTTGTAATTTCTTTTAATACTTTGACGTGCCTGTCCTGTTTGATGTGCACCAATTACAAGCTTGATTGGGGTTTTGATTTCGTATATAATAATAGTAATGATAACAATAATGCATTGCACCCCCTTTCAATATAATGCGATAAAGCCTCCATCTCCGGACTCATCGCTTCAATTGGTTTTAAACGTAATTTTTCCTTGAATATAAGAATAAAACCGCCCCTTTAATTTCGAATAATTTAAAATCACTGAATTTAACACCAACTGAATCAAAGGGGAACTATGAGGCAAATTTTGAAGAAATTTGAAGAAAAGGAGTTCAAACATTTTTTGATTAAATGTTTTTTTTTTAACTATTTATCTACACTTGCGAGCAATTTACAGTTTCGACGTGTGTAATAACGGCGCTGGAAACCGTGCCTATAGGCTATATGGAGCTATTTGATTTGGGTATAAATTGTTATGAAAAGCCCTTCCAATATTCGCACTTCCAATCTGATATTCCTCCCGTCAGCAGAGCCGCAGCCTTTGTTCTCGTTCTGCGTGGTGTCATGTAAGGGCGAGCCTTGATATACAGTCCTTAACTCTCTGAGAGAGGGGTAAAAAGAAAGGAAAGAAAGGAGAAAGGGGGAGGAGTGGGAGGCGAGCGAGGCGAGATATCTTGGTAGTTGAATAGTTGAATCGTCTCAAGGAGCACAATAATCCGACTAATTGAGCCACAAGGGAAGGGCGAGCCTTTCAACCGCGACCGGAGGAACTTCACAGGACCGTGGAAATGAGTGGAAATCAAGGGCTCGCGCGGCCTCGCGCGGTTACAAATCTGATTAGTGTCGGGGACAAATTGCATCAAATCCCCGGAATATGAGAGGAGGCGGATTCGTAGAAATCAAAGGCATCGTGCGGGCTCGCCGTGCGGGCCCCGCGGCTTCCTCAGTCAATCAGCGCGTAGATGAGCACCTCCAGCCACATTGTGACACGAGTGAAGGCGCGCGAACACACACGCGCGCACGCGTGCACACTCACCCATTTTGTCTAACGAATTGATGACGTGTGGCCGTATCGATATGCTTCTATAGAGAAAGTGATAGGCATAAAACTACTGTGAGCCTATGAGTGAATAAAACAAATGAAAAATAGTCAATATTGAAATCCTAATATATCAATAATGATTTATTGAATTCGATATTATAGTTTCCCTCATAGCCTACAGCTGTCGCCGTCTTTACAGGCACTGCTTCATTAAACTGTCAATGTAGGTGACATGTCTGTTATGGCTGACATGATTGGAAACAGAGAGGCCCTTGATGGCATTTATCTGGAGGCGACCCTGTCATCTCTCCCCTCCGTGCCTCCTTGACATCAACAGATGCTTTTCTGAATATGCTGCAAACGCGAGGGCTTGAAACGCGCCCGCGTTGATTTGAAGTCTTTAAACCTCATAAAAATGAACCCATTGGTTTGCTACCGTGCAGGGATGAATCTCAGGTTCCCACCACCGTGAGGCAGCAGCAGGGCCGGGTCGATGTGCCCTCATTGACGGCCTCCTGTGGCCGGTTAACTAATGTCAGTTTATTTATTATTAAAATGTGGTATCCTTTTTTTTTGTTTTTTTGTTTTACAGTATTCCCCCATTATTGCTCCAGCCATATCGAATATTTTATCCTTCTAAATTAAATGTATATTGTAGTATTATTATTGTAAGAAGTTACAAAAATAGGCAAAAATATTTTTACTACCGAACCAATTTTCTTTTCTTTTTGTCATCAGTACGGCTGAAAACGTACATCATGCCTGTATTAAGAATAGCAGTTTGGATTCCAATGAAATTTAGATGGTTATTTGTTCCATCTTCATAATACTCCATTTCTCCCGTTTTGACCACTTTTATTTTTATTTGTTTGTATTGCCTTATTATTTAATCAATATTTAGTGTGGTCCGTCTTGATTTTCAAAACTTAAAAAAAACGAACAAAAAAGCACCATGACCGCTGAACATTAAAACAAATATACACTTGTAAGGGTAAAAAATAAAAGCGCAAAAAGAACTTCAACTACAATCACTTTTTATAAAGAGGCCATCCTGGAAGCAAAAGGCCAACTCGGTTCCCCTCCAACCTCCTCACGGGCCACTTTCACGCTACTGGTCTCCCTCCTTACCTTTATATTCACTGTCAGACGAAGAGTTGCTGTGGATTTTCTCCATAAAGTCTTCCGCTATCTTGGACACCAGCCTGCCCGCCGCCTCCTGGGTCGGCTGTCCATTGCTGGAGTAGGGCGCGCAGGCGGCGAGTGGCTTACAGTCCGCGAGAATATCTCGGATGAGGAACGACGAGGTCACGGTCCTCTGCTGCGACCCCGCCGATATCTGCGCCTGCTGGAGGTGTTGCGGCAGGCCGACACCGTGACCTTGCCTCAGGGCCACCTCGTCCGCGCATTCTCTCCGCGGCGACGGAGGCGACGAGCAGCCGCTCTCCGCGTCTGATCTCGGGCTGAACTCCAGTGGCGAGCGGCACTCCCCCGCCAGGCTTCCCCCTTTGGACACCGGACTTCCCGGCCGGTGGGACAGCAGCGAGTCGATGCCAAAACTGGACCCGTTGGCGGAAGCCTCCATTGTTTTGATCGAGGCCTCCTCAAACTACCATTTGGTATTCAGGAAAAGTTTTATTCAAGGGAAGGAGGGGGGTGGGGGTGAAGTGCGGGATCCCGCAGAGGGAAAATAGTCCCCCGCTCCGCAGCGAGAATTGTTTTTGCGGGAAGGCTACAAATGAAGATGATTCATCCGCTATTTCCAGTTGCACCACTGGTTTTCAGAAGAGGAAAATATCTCCAGGCTAAATTAAACGTCCTCGCATCCGATTTTTCAATGTTTTATGGTGGTCAAATCTCGAAGGACGTGTCCTCCCGATATCGATGTGTAGTCTCTTTTCTGGGGTGAGTCGCCGTCGATTCGTTCTGCTTCCTTCGACACCGACTGCGTCTTCGGTTGAGTTCAGTAAACCTCGCCGGGAAGATGAAAATCACTTAACAGCAAAACTCGAAATTACGAGGAAAAATAAAGACTATTTGTGGATACTCGGGAGCGGCAGCGCACCGATCTGTTCGGGAGGGGGAAGAAAAGCACTTTCAGCACCATGGACAGGTACGTGTCAGACCTGATTGAGGACGGAAGGGCAAAAAACAAAAACGGTCACGGCAGCTCGTCATGTGGCCACACGGTAGACGGATTCCTTCAAGTAGGACAAGACAACCTTTACAAAAAGACAAACAAATACTGAAAGCAGAGCTCGAGTCGAGAGCGAAGAGTCCGATCGCTGCAGCAGCCGACAAGGAAGACGTCGGAAGATGCGATGTGCGAGGAGAGGTAAACTGGGTTAAAGAGTCACAACTGGCGAGTAAGAGGACAAGATGCGACGGGGGTGGGAGGAATTCCCAAAAAATAGAACTTGAGGAAAAGTCAGGAGCTAGGTTTTAACAGCGACCCGTCCACGTGAGTCCCCAGTGACGAGCCTTCATTGGCTAAGGGGAGCTGGAAGTGGACCTCCCTACACGCCCACTCTATCCGCCCTCCCTCCTTCCCTCTTAGCTCTCCCATCCTCTCCCCGTCCTCCCTGGCTCATCTTCACTTTGATAAAAGAGACACTGAATTCATCAGGAGACTTAGATCCAACTGTTTACTGGCAATTTTCACACTGTTTGCTTTCATTACATCATTGATGAGGCTTATAATGGGGTTATTATGTGGAGCGACTAGGTGTTTTTCTTCTCGACCCTTTCTTGACTGGATTTGTTTCTCACCTCCATAGCTCATCTTTTTTCTTTCACTTTTATTATTATCACATATTTCTATTTCATTTGTCAATTAACTGTTTTTTTGATTCATCGTTGTGTAGTGCAAATATATTGATACAACAAAATTAATGGAAACAAAACAAAATGATAAAATAATAATACAATTATTATTATTATTATAATATCGTTATTATAATTACAGTTACGTTATATTAGCAGTATTTCGCTCTGCTTTTATTGTGAAAATAATTTGAATTCCTTACAGGCCTCAATTTCTTTTCTCAAAACATTGTTATTATTAGATTCTAGAAATTTTCATCATTTCGCCCTTCAGTCAAAATCCCCAAACAATCTTTGCAGATACACCGCCATCATGACGATATCTTTTTATAGCCTTTCAAATAAGGAAATAAGTGGATGAAGAATACAAATACTATTAACGTGTATATTATTATTACTATTGCTATTATTGTTTCTGAGCAAGAACAGCATCTCGTCGTTGAGCAGTTCTCATTTAGAGCATAATGACTATCTAATAGAAATAGTTATTTCCTGGTAATTGTACACAATACCCAGACCAGCGTGACGCAAAAAAAAACTTCAAGGCGCCACTGTGTGCACTTTTCACCTTAACATGCGTGAAATGCCATTGTGTGCACTTTTAGCGCTTCACTTCCCACAACAGTTTGCCCCGCGCGACGGCCTCGACAGACCCTAATAATCTAACACCCCTCCGCCCCCCTCTCATCATCATCGACACCCCCCTCCTCCTCCACCCCATGTGACCACCAGATTGGAGGCGCGCATCGGTCTCAGACACCGGCAGGTTAGTGAATCCGCTCCCCGCTCCCATGGGGTCCCATCTCGGCTGCAAGCTGTCACATACGAGGCGGGGACAACACAGATATAAGGCAACACACACCCACCCTGACTTAGCGGTTTCTTTCTACTCTGCTGGTGCATGAAAAGGAGCAGTGGTTTGATGCTTTCTCTCACAGTCTCCTTCTCTTTATCCACCCTGTTCTCCGTGTCCAGCTCCAGCGCTGTTGTAGTAAATACATCATAAGCTGATTAAACCGATTTCTTCCTCCTTTACTATCATGGCACTTAGAGAGAAGCTTTTAACAATCGGATTTGTTTCTTCACAGAAAACCCCAAAAGTTGTTAACGCTACCCCAAATGTTTTTTATGTATTTAATCTATCCACAATTATGGAGTATAGAATTGTGAGATTAAATCGTTTTTTACCGACCAATTTAACCAAGAGTTGAATGAATAACATGGTGCCTTTGAAGGAACACCTCCCAAAAGAATAGCATACTTCGGATTATTTTGCATTATGAGAAAACAATCATGCACTATTTTTATTTTCAGTTATTTCATAGATATTTTTCAACAATAGCTTGCTCTTTAAAATGACAGAGGAGTGACGGAAATGTTGACAATGCTTTTTCTGTCCAACAAATAGTCCCCTTAACATATATTAGTAAATGTTTAATTTACAATTATCTATAACAGGAACAGAAAATGACAAAATCAAACTGCTAAAACAGCGTGAAAACGATTATGAAGTTAACAAAAAAGTAAATCACACAAATGATTATTGTAGCACTAATGCAGTGGTTTTGTTAATGGAATTATTTTTTCAATTAAATGTAACCATGAATTTTCAGTTGATAACGCCTTTAGAATTTGGGAAATGTATGCTTTTCTGTCTGCAGGCTCATATGCTGCTGGACAATGAGGTGGAGCTCAAATTTCTTTCCTTTCTTTTTCAAGGAAGTGGTTTGAATTTGAGAGCCAGTGCACCTGAATGCTGAAATAGACACACACACAGACACACACACACACACACACACGCTGATGTTGAGGGAGGGTGTTATTGATCCATGTTGAAGAGAGGAAACACGCATGTTTTCAGGAAATGATGAACTGTCCATCTCTGTTTTTTATCACTTGATGAAATCATGTTGGTTATTGATCCACATTAAACATTCCCACACCTCCCACTCACATTTTTACCAAAACAAAGTTGGCACCCCTGGGCCATTTTAGTGAAGTAACCCCCCGCCCCCCGCCCCCTGCCCCCCCCTCACCCCTCCTCCCTCATTGGGGCTGACAGCTGCACAGTATATTTTAATGAAATTAAGACCAATAGTGATACTTTTATTCTGATTAGACGATAAGTCCTGGAATAATCACAAAAATATCAACAATATAAATCTTGAACACAGATCAAGAGTCCAGTGTTATCCTAATAACCATAACCGCCATATTTGTTAATAATCTGTAGTATTTTATTTCGCTTCATTGCCTTTGCATTATTGGAATCCTGTCCACCAGCTACTAATAAGGCCGGCTGAGCTTCCTCAGCTTCCCCTTGCTTTTTAGTGTGGGGAGGAGGAAGACAAAAAACATTGGGCTGCGTTTTATTTACTCGCTCAGTCGAGCAGGTGAGTTAGATATACATCTGGATACGTGTTGTAAAAATGTGTGTCGTCTTTGAATAAACTTTGGCATCTCTATCGTTTTGGAACATCGAGGAAAGCATGTCTTTCGAAGGGGATGTATGTTAAAAGATGACTCTTCTCAACAAACAAACAGGATAAAAAAAAGAAACAGAGGTAAAAAAAATAAATATATAAATAAAAAGGCACTTGCTGTGGAGCTGGTGCTGTATCCCGGGCCAGTCAGGGATGCAAATGATGCACCTTAACGCCATCAGGTACTGGAGTTGACAGAAAATAATGAGAACCCGCTGAATCTTTTATAAGGTTAACACTCACATTTCCCAGTCAGCTGTCACACAAGAAAGAATTTAGCACATGCATGCGGGCGAAATAAACCTTCATCGTCTCATTAATGCTGACAGGGCCCTGGACCGGCAGCTCCCAGCGCCGGCGCCGCCACCACCTTTCGTTTTGTGTTGGTAATTTGCAGCGGAGACAGACCCCCTTCTCCTGGAGAGAAAGAGGAGGAGAGGGAGGAGGAGGAGGAGGAGGAGGAGGGCGAGGTAGACATTAAGGAGGACAGCGGGAGCGAGAGGGGAAATGGTAGAGGATTGTAGAGGGAGTGCAGAGGAAAAAAGAGAGGGAAGGTGGGCCGTGAGGGGAGGGGCGGAGGGGCGGAGGGGGGTGGGGGGTGGGGGGCTGGAAAGATGGCTAGCGCGCCAGGAGTCTGATTCTCCCCTAATTGGAAGCATTGGGCATTGTCAACGGAGGATTTTCAGCTGCTCGCTGACAGGTAGAGCCGTCAGAATGATAGCCCACTTGTCAGCGCAAAAGACCGATAAAAACAAACCACTTTTGATTTAATTGGAGGCCTAACCATGGTGTGTGAGTGTGTGTGTGTGTGTGTGTGTGTGTGTGTGTGTGTGTGTGTGTGTGAGGTAGAAAGTGTGAGTTGCCTGCAGGGCCATTGGGGGTGTGTGTGTGTGGAAATCATCAGTGTGGCCGCCATCAACGTACCTCTGTCTTTGCCGTCGTCTCAGCTCTCATCCGGGGCCAGTGGTCACCGGTCGCCCGCGGGGAGAGGAGTTTCAGCTGGGGGGAGCGAGGGGGGGGGGGGGCCTAGGGGGGACAGGTTTTGATTCCGTCCCAGGAGAGCCTTGCCGAGCAGCAACATCAGAGCCAAGAACAGTTTCTCCCTCTTGCTCATCTCCTCTTTGTGTTTCCTTCATCCTCCATCAACAGAGTTGGGGTCCAGCCCTTCATTACGGGACGAGCAGCGGTTGACATTTGCTGCGCTCCTCCATCGACTGACACCCGTACGACCACAGCGTTTCTGTCCTAGAGAGCAAATGTCACCGGCAGAGGACCTATAGTCTGGTTTTGTCTCTGCGTGCTCCGTTAAAGATGCATCAGTTGAATGGTGGCGACCATGAAAATAATTGATGCTGAAGTTCAAATAGAAAAAAATAGAAAAAGCAGCTTTGGGTTCAGGAGTAGTTCACTGAGTCCAGCTGTCCAGGCCAACTTTTTACTTTGGTGTACCTAACTTTTTCATTCAGGCACACCCACATTCAAATCCCTGCCAAAGAGGTCGGGTTGGGATTAGGCGCGTTGCCTAATGAATGCGGAAAAGGATGATGTCTGGGATGGGACTGGTGATAAAAACAAGACAAGCAATTCTCATAATTATCGATACGTTAAACTCTCGAGGGGGATCATTTATTTCACCCACCAGCCTTCAGCGAATGAGACTTCCAGGGTCTCTGGAACCATGCATTCCTTTTTGTTGTTGGTTTGAGATTTGTGCAGGAAAGTGTTTCATGCTGTTTAATAAAGCACGCGTGTCTGGCTTGACTGGCCTGCCCGGAGCCCTGACCACCTGCGGGACGATCAGGAAACTATGACTCTGAGACAGGCATCGAAAACAAGAGCAAGTTCCTGCAGCTCGACGCCTGAATCTGGCGGAAACACACCGAGTGTTGGAGGCTGTTTTACTGTGGGAGCAGATGGATGCTCATGTTTGTGGAATGACTCGTTGACCTGCCACATATGGGTGTAGTTTATGTAGTGCAGTGCCCACATACATTTGGCTGTAATTTAGCGTATTGACAATCTGAATGGTTTGCTCAATGCCAATGAATAAAATAATCAGTGTGAATATTAAAGGCTGAGGGGAAGGTAGATTGGTTCGACTAAATCATAACTGGTCCATGTATGTTGGAACTCACCGGGCCGCCTTACATTTGCATTCACTGTGCTGCAATGTGTTTGGATCGAAATGTCACCCAAGTGCCTTGAAATATCTTCACTCGATAAGGAAACTACTGTCCTGAAAGTGATTGCTGTGATGTTACGCAACAACCCAGTTTAGCACTTTTCTTGATTTTCAGTTACTTAATGTTCTCCAAAAAGCTCCATCGACACTGAAGCAGCGGTTTCCCAAATTGCACACTTTGAGCTTACCGTGATTCAGATTCAGATTTTGAACTTGCCTCGCATCAGCGCCTACACCTCTAAACCTTCCCCATACCACCACAAAGAGCACACAATTAATTAACAGCTGTAATAGTCGGGACGCCTCGGTTGGCCTTCTTGACTAATGTGTGCGTCTTGACTAATGTGTGCGTGTATTTCATAATTACAGGTTCACCCAGAACCCACCTGACCGTCCTGCGCTGTCGGCTCCGGCGCGCTTCCTCTTCCAGCCAGCGTTTTATTATTCTTGACAGAGTTCAACAAACACATCTGGTCAGAGGATAAGAGGCGATGGAAGGAGGGTGCCAAGAGGCAGAGAGGTGAGTGAGGGTGACAGTGGGGAGGGGTGTGGGCAGGGGGGAGGACGAGGACCTACAACCATCCATCATCCTAACGGTCCCCTCAGGAGGAAGGCCCGCCCCTTGGGGATCCCCTCCAAAAAAGGATGGAGGGTATTCGGCTGTAAGTGATTGTGTTTAGTTTGCATTCAGTGTTTTAATTAGCTTATTATTATCTAATTAACAGTTAGTCCAAGACTCTCCTTCCAGTTGTTCAAATGTCCTTTAGAAACCACCACATATTTTGACATATGAGTGATTTATCTCACGTGCCAGGAGTTCGGCAGGAGGCAGTATGATGGTCACACAAACTGGGAAAAAGTCATCATTGGTTCATTTTGTCCGTTCTCTCAACCGTTGCAGATGAAGCTTAACTGTTAACGACTCAATCCATGATATTTCCCTAATCCTAAATCAGTATATCAAACAAACATAAAATCCAATCTCAACGTTTAGCAGCTAGAAGTTACGCTCATTATTAATTTATCTGGCAAAATGGTGAATGTTTTTTCGTCTTCCAGGGAGTAGTAGTTCAATGTTATCGTGTCATGTGGACTCCCCCTGAGTGATGGCGTATCGGTGGGCTCACATTGGGCGAGGGGTCCCCTGCAGCTGCCGCGGGGAGACGCACACAAGCTGCTTGACGATGCAGAGACCGCTCCCCTCCAGGTCCAGATCTTTCCATCTTTTTGCCATCTGATGTTAAATTCTATATCCATGCTTTTTAGTTGCATTTTTAAATTCAAATATATTTGTTCCTACAGCTAACTGAGCAATTGTGACTGCAAAAAAGATGTCAGGCCTTGTTCTGGTTGTGTCACACAGACACACACGCACATACTACGCACATCATGGCGGCGGCGGCCGCGGGGGGGGAGGGAGGAGGTTCCAGCTTTCTATACTGGCCTTAAACTCCCTGCCTCCTAATTTGGCCAATATGCAGGTAATATGTGGCGTTGCAACGTCTCAATTATCACACCTCCTGTCAGAAGCTCCCAATCCTCTGCTCGCCGTTACCTTCCACTTCCAACATGCCTTCACCCCCCCAGCCCACCACCCCACCCTCGCTGCTCCCGCGGTGACTTTTATTGCTTCATTAGCATGCTCCACATGCTGCGGCGCACACCCACGCTCCGCGAGCCTCCGAACCCTAACGCGGTGTGGCAGATCAGCGCGTGATGAGGGGATGATGAGGGTCTCTATCTGCTAACAGCCCACCTACCTGCCGCCGGGCCCATTTCTGTCCAAGGGTGCACTCGACCTGCTGATGCAGAAAGTAAGGGAAAACAGCTGGACCGGCGGTGTCGCGCCTGAAATCTCACAGCAAAAGTTGATAATGAAATGAAAAAAAATATCAAACTAAAATCCACATTACAACTTAAAAAATGGCAAATATATGACAATTTGTATATATATTTGTCTGATAACAGATGCTACAGACACATGATCACATATTATTATCTGGATGTCTCATCCCCACACACAACACAGATTCCTCTCCTGCACTCCTGTTCCTGTGTAAAATACCTGTTGGGATGCATGCAACCATGTTCTATTTCCTGTCAAAATAATCCATCCTACAGCTAAGCAGGTATGTCCAAGTTGTGTTTAGAGTGTGTGTGTGTGTGTGTGTGTGTTGGTGTTCAGCGTGTAGAATAAGACCCCAGAAAGTGCTCATTAGAGTTGACCTTGGCACTTGGAGCCTGCGTTTGATGGATCGGGTACAGGGCCAAACAAGCCCCCGGGGAGCCATGATCTTATCTCTTATTGTACACACACCTCCCCGCGCCCCCCTTCCCCGCTGACCCTGCCCCGCTCCGCGCTCACTCACACTCCTCTGCTCTACACGCATCACAGGCAGAATAAATCTGTGTCTGACACCACAGGGGAAGAGAGAGAGACAGAGAGACAGAGAGAGAGACAGAGAGAGAGAGAGAGAGAGAGAGGGGAGGAGGGGGGAGACCTGAGGGAGTAAAGGAGAGAGTGCTTGAAAAGGGAGAGGGGGGGGGGCGCGGGAGGGAGGGCTGGGGGGTGCAAGAGGAGAAAACCCACAGAGGGGGCCGAGGAAAACCAATACTCACTGAGGTGTCATTATCTACATTACTCAGATGTGTGTGTGTGTTTAAAACAAAACAACGTGCAAGGCCCACCGGGTGTCAAAGGGAAACGCAGGAGATTGGCTGAGTGGGGGAGGAAGGAAGGAGGGAAGAGGGGTGAGGATCAGTGGAGGATGAGTCTGAGATGAAAGAAGAGACTCTCAGGTGTCTCTGTGGCGTGTTCACACTTTGTTTTGTTCCTTTTACCTGTGCTTCTTCTCCACAACACACACATAGAGCAACACACGCGCGCACGCACGCACACACATTATTGCCACCGCCACCCTTGTGCCTCCCCCTTTCTGCTCCCAACTAGGGGGACACACCAAAACACAAAGAGACATGAGGCAACATCCACCTCCAGGATGGCAAAGTTTCTCCCCCCCAGCATCCCCATATTCACAGGGGCGGCATCACAGGCTCATGAAGTCTTTGTGGTCTCTTCTTGTGCTGCTGCGCTGCGAGGAGAAAGTGACACTCTGAAGTCTTAATTGAGGTTTACCTGGTGTGTGTGCGTGTGTCTTCCCCCCCCCCCCCCGACCCCACACCCCTCCAACCTCCCCCTCGGTGTTGTTGTGTGTTAAAGTGCGGTTAAACTTTATAATCAAGCCTACAGGGTGCTGAAGCGAGGAAAGAGAGAGAGAGAGGAGCGTGTGATGACATTACAAACGCGGTTGTTTACGGGACCGCTAGCAGCGGCGGCGGGCGGCTAGCTCGCCACCTGCACCTAGCGCACAACAACAACAACAACAACAACAACAACAACACAAAACAACACAAAACTCTGCCGCATTATCGCTGTCACTCAACAGGCCTCTAAACAAACCTCTTAGTGTTGCCAGAAAAAGGAATTTGAGTAAAATGCAGCTATTTGCTGAATCTTCGGGCCTGTTTGAATGGCTCCCGTCCCCCTTACCTCGCTTCTGTCTGTCAGTCTGTCTGTGCAGAGCTCTGGGAGGGACTGAGGGACTGATGTCTCGGCTTCTCCAGGATCCCACCAGGAACGCCTTTTGACAGTTGCAGGAACAGCAGGATACGGCGCAAAGATGTTGCTGTAATTGCACCTGGTTGCGTCATGAAAAAGTAATAATTTGCTGTCAAGGACGTCAAGGTGTCAGCGTTCGGCAGGAGTTGATAAGGTATTGACTGCCTCCAGAGGGCCCCCTCACTCACTCTCACTCATGCTGCCTTTATAAAGTTGAATCCCACAGAAAGAGGGAGATGGTAGAGGTTGGGGAACAGGGGAGAGAAAGAGGGAAGGGAGGGATATTGAAAAAAGGACGAAAGGAGAGAGAAATGAGCGACGAAAATGTTAGGCTAAAGACAGTCAATCTGCATGCTCTGAGCTCTGAGCACATTAATTGCACTCTATTTGCAAACCCTGTTCATTTATAATACATGCACAGGTTGCCTTAAATTATACATAAGCGATCAACAGGCTAGAGCAGCGTGCCGTGCTCCCTGCAAGTTGAATAATACACAATTACCACCTGGCTCACTCTTATATTCACTTTGATTGCTGCGGGTTGCGACTCGCCACCCCTTGATGCAAAGAGAGCTGGGAAAAAAACCTGTGACGCGTTGTTCGAGGTGGTCCCCGCCGCTCCCAGTGAACCTCCATCTGAGTGTAAACACGAAGCCTCGTGGGAAGTTTGGCCTCCTCAGCTAAAGGCGAGCACACAGGTGGCTGCTAAACGACGGGGTTTCTTTCAGCAGGGCTGAGTTGGGGTCGAGAGCCTAAAAATCAAAGTGTGTGGTGTATGGCAGCGGCTGACATGGGTGCACGTACACACATACTTTTGCATTTCAAAGTTTTATAATAACTTAGTTTGACAAATAAATGTTTTATGCACCAAAAAACGACAACTAAAGAAGTTCTCAAAAGCATCGGCACAGTAACTCTAGTGAAAGTGTATTCAAATAAGATCAAGATTAGATATCTGAGTGAGCATTTAACGATTTCTGCACTAGACAGCTTTTGACAGGCTGCTTTACATTTTGGGACGATAAAACTATTGCGCTTCGATCCCGGGGCCTAAAAAGACTGGACCTTAAAGAATGTATGTTTAGATGCTAATGTACATAGGCAGAAATAACTTCTAAGTAATCATCACAACAAGGCCACTTGCCACCGCTGCGAAACTGATTGGAAAATGTTGTCAAATTTTTCCAATACAAATTGCAAAGGAATGTAGAATTTTAAAAAAAGAAGAAAAAAAGTTGCTCTTGGCAGTGTAAAGTTTTGCTTAACTTTTCTCTGTTATTGTCAGCCCACAGCTTGTGCAGTGAAGAAAAAGGCAGAGGCAAGAAATAAGGAGAAACTGAAGGGCCAAAGCTCCTGAGGAGGTCAGATGAACAGCCAGTCTGAGACACCGATGTGCACACATTTACAAGGGCAGTCGTCATTGGAGAACGATAAAGATTTACCCAAATGCTTTGACCTGAATTGCAGTTCAGCAGCATCTTGTAAAATTCAAGGGGAATTCAGCAGCAGACGAACAGCTTCTTTCTGGAGTCTTGGTGCATTTCACCAACTACCTCAAACATGATGAGAATTGTCTCCGTAAAGACAATGGACGCTATCCACCATGGACATTTTCTGCTATGTACTTGTTGGGGAAATTACGCAACCGTTGCTCACCAACTCACTTAGAGGTGTTCAAATATATTCATGCTTTTGCAGTGTCGGGTAAATTAAGGTGACTTATTTTCCTTTTTTTTCCGTTTTTAGCTTCAACAACAATCCATCTGGCGTATTTTGGGATGAGACGATAGTTGGATGGCGGAGACCGGATCCACCCACGTTTAGCTTCACAACGGTCCGTCAGAAACTTTTGTGTCACATTAAGGAGACCACGTCCAAACCGTAGAAGTCTATGAACGACATGACACCCAAAGGGACATGCGGCACGTCGGGGCCACTTCAGCAGGTACTTGGACACCGGCCGGTGTTACTACAGCTTTTCATTGACTGGGCGATCTCTCTCCATTCCACCCAGCTGCTCTGTGATCTTTGGTAGGGGGAAGGCCCTCTGAAGAAGGATGAAGCCCTGGGCTCAATCTTTGATGTCCAACTTCTATATAACCCTCTTGATGTCGTCCAGCCAAACTATTGTCATTGGGGGATAGAACCAGGATGACGGTGGAGCCTTGGACCGTTATTAACATGCAACACAGCATCCACATGTGAGAGAAGAAAAAACACCTGCTTCAATCTTTGCCTCTTGAATGCTACACCCTGGTTTAGCATAAGGGGAATGCCCCACCCACCCCCCACCTCCACCTCCCTCTTTCAAAGCTGGGGTGACGTTAGCTAAAAGCCCTTTCTGAGCGTCAAACGAAAGCCAGCAACACAGCAATGCAATGGTTATCTGTCCTCATTGTTGCTTAATGAACCGTCAATGGAGCAGCTTGGACCAGCTTATAAACTTCCCATTGTTGCATGGGGGCTCCCAGGGTTGATGGATTCAGCGTCAAGGGTCAGGATTTGCGGAGTTCGGGGCCCAATCCTTCGGATATTTCCCAGAGATCTAAAAGCCAGTTAATCAGCTCTCCGTTCATGATCTGCCTGGCTGTTCATCTTCCCATGGACGCGTTCTATCCGTCTTTTTACCACCGGCCTCCTCGCGCTTTCTGCGCCTTTCTTCTGCCATGTTTGTGTTTGGGATTTGCAGCAAGTGGCCCCCAGATCAGTTGCCCTGACCCCAGCTTGGCGGAGAATGGTTCGGGTCTTAGCCGCAGCCTCTCCTACATTTTAATCACAGCTCTATGTTTTTTCTGTCACGGCCACAGACACACACACACACACACACACACACACACACACACACACACAACGAAACACGCACTGTGCTTTCTTTGTGGACACTATGATGATTCTCTTTAACCTGTGCTTCTAAACTGCGGTGAAGAGTCTCATCTCGTCGCAGCGTCTCCTGTAATTAATCCCAGTGTCTTTATTTCTCTTGGATAACCTTGCAATAAAAATGCCCCCCCCACTCCTCCTGATATTCTACCCCCCACCCCCGGCATTCCTCCTACAAACTGCACTCCCCCCGCCCCTCACCCACCCGCTGTCTGTCAGCTGAAGGGATTGCCTCCCTGTGCCGCCCCCTCGGTGGCATTTAGCTATTCTCATTTGCATGTACATGTAGCTCGCTGTGCGGCCGGCGAGATTGATCAACAATGCCGTGTTTTACTACATGCCAGTCGGAAGGGCTGGTTGGTTACTGCACGCCGGAGACACACGTGCGTTGCATGCTGATGTGGACGCTTCACAAACACGACGTGCATACCTGCACACTTGAGACCCGAGGAGGTGTTGAAAACACACACGCATCTTCTTGGACCGCGCAGCCCGCGGGAGTTGGAGCGGCTGAGCGCGTGCGTTCTCGCTCGGCGAAGCCCGCGTCTCACGGTTGGTATTTTAGCGTAGCCTAAGCCTTCATCTCCTCATATTACATCCTGAGCTGACAGATATTAATATGCAAAATGGGAGGATGCTGAACAAAATGCTGATAATTAAGCGAAGATGTTCTGGGTAGAATCGGTGCTTAAGGGTGTGCACGTGGGACCGAGCACATGGTAAGCCATATGCCTCTGCGCGGTAAGCGCTACCCTTTGGGGTAAGAGGGGGGGGTTGGGGCCTGTCTCCATGCAGGCACTGTACACATGGAGCTTGGAAGGCTTTAACTGTATCCTCATCGCACTTTTATAGTCATAAGAGGAGAAAGCTGCTGTCCTCGCTCCAAGATGTTGCCTTATGTGACACCAACGCAGGGGTCAAAGGTCAGCGGGGGCCTCCTCATTCTGACGCCGGGTCGCTTTGTGAACATCGGGCGGCGCGTTATATTTCATAACGACGTACCTCCCATCCACCAGGTTGGCTGCCTTACCCGGTAGCTCCTTCCTCCCTCCCCTCCCGTCTTCCCTCCCCCGGCTGATCTCTTCCTCCATCCCCCCCAGTGGATTTTCGTGCTGCCGGGGGCGACAGGCTCTCTGTGCCATCCACTTACACAAACGGCAGGATCAGCGCTCCACACAAGAATAATTAGAAGATAATGGGTAGTAATGCGGCCCGATCTGTCCCGATTATCTCCTGGCACCGACCGGCACAGCGCCATCTGGTGCCAGATCTCGGGGCAGCGCCTGCTCTGCCACGTGAAAAGAAGGTGGGCTTAGGCTTAATCTCGCACCCCGTTCTGTTATTGACTGTCTGTGTGGCGCTGTACTCAAAGTGAGCGCGCGCGTGTGCATGTGTGTCAGTGTGTGTGTCTGCAGACGGTCGATACATATCAGAGGGAAAAAGTGAGATTGCATTTATATTACATGTATAGGTGACAGCCGGTGTTGCTGAGTGTCTCGGTGATCGACAGTGAAGCGGAGTGTTGCTGAGAGCCCGGTTTGAGTTTCTGCAGAGCGGTAACATGGACGAAGTGTCTGTCACGCTGGGCTCTCTCTCAGCTTAACTCCCACCCTGCGCCTTCTTAAACAGCCTCTCTCCCACAGCTGCGAGCCAATTCAATATGACGGTCTTTTGTGTGGCCGGTGTGGCCCCGAGGTTTAGTGCGTTAAGGCCCTTTGTGACTCGTGTTTACAGACGCTTTACATTCTCGGCAGAATCCCCCCCTCCCAAAAAAAAGGCCTCGCTCATCCCACACCTTTTGCTCAAAACCAAAAGGCCTAATTCGCCTAATGCCCCGGCTATTATCCGTGAGTCTGAACGGAGGCGCGCTGCTTCATCAAATGATCCCATCACGTATTTCACAGACAGTCGGTTTCCCTCAGGGGAAGTTGTGGTTTTTACAGGGAATGCATGGATCCAATACTCTCTGTGTGTGAAGAAAGTGGCTCTGCATTAGTTAGTTCAAAATTTGCAATATTTGTCACACTGTTCGAGTAAAATTAGCAGTAAGAGACAGAGTGCAACAACATTCCTTCCCATTTTTAATCATATTATTGTAAATTTGACATCTTTTGCTTTTAGTTTTGCAGCCAATTTGAAGATGGCGCCTTGAACTCTGCGAAATGATGATTAACAAAGTGGTTATTTCAGGACTAAACACGTGATCAACTTATCATAAAGATGATGGAGGCATTAATCAATAGAGGAATTATTTGGAATTGAAGTCTCCGAATTCTGAAACTGTTCTTTGAATTGTTACATACGTGACCATTAGAATTGTACTACAAATTTTAATCAGGTAAAGAATTATAGTTCTTGATTAATTAGTCAGAATACAAAGGCTATGTGACTGTATATTTAACATAATGATGGACCGAGTGGAGCAGTGGTAAATAGAGAAGCCTAGTATTTCTGAAGCTTTAACTGCATATCGAGCGGTCACACATGTCATGAATGCCTTCTGCTAGCGTTCAGAAAATAATATGATGATGAAAAATATGCATCTTTATTATTGTATAATTCTTTGATTTTCACTAATTTCAGTAATTCTTATTATATGTTATATATACTTATATTTTTTCATATTAATCATAACCATTTCATTATGAACAACAATCTCCCCCCCAAGGTCCAGGTTCAAATGGGGAACAACATGAATTTCTCATGTTACAATTAAACCACAGCTCATTTAGGTTTTTTAAAACTTGATGTTATTAATACTAGTTTTTACAATATTAAAGACATTGACATTGTCTTTACTGCCCCCCAAATCCCAAATAGTGGCAGACCTGCTTTTCTGTAACTTAACAGCTCTCAGATTCCCGTGATGAAGCGCTGTCTCAGTACCGTTCTGGTCAGAGTCCCCCCTCCCTCCTCCTTCAGCTTCCTGCTACCACCCCCTCCCACAATCCCTCTAATTTGCTCTCCGTACACAACCTTTGCTGTTTATTGAGATGCTAACTCTCTTTATGAGGACCTAATCCCGGGGCAGAGGGGATAATTTATGAAGCATTTACATGAAGAAGCCCAGCTAATTGGAAGCATGTGTCTGGGTAAGCCTCTCCAACGCAGACACACCGCAGATGAGCGGGCCGGGATCCACGCCGCCAGTCGGCGACGCAACGTCTTAATCACCGTTTCATCTCAAAATCTAAATTATTCCAGGACAGCGCAGGTCCTTAGGAGCGCGTTACAGCGCCGCCATATGTCCGAGAAACCAAGCCACGGGCGCAGAGAGCTCTGGAGAGCTGTCCTTTGTTTGCCCGGACACGTACGCAGGCAGTGCTTTTCTAAGGCTAACTGACCCATCAGCGTAGAAGCGAGCCGTTCAAGAAGAGGCCCTCAGCGCTACGCCCGGCCGGGAAGGTCACAGGTCAGGCACGCCAGGTAACTGCCAGCCAGCCGAGAGGGCACCGGCCATTTTGATGGCCTCCTTTCTTTATTTTCGGCACCGTGGCATCCGTGGGCCCTCACACTCCTAAACCCCCCCCTCCCTCCAAACACCCCCATCCTCATTTACATCAAGTCGTTTGTTATGACTTTGTGATTATATATGGGGCTTTGTCTGGCTGCGCATGTACCTTCACCACTCCCAGCTGGTCCCCATTAATAACAGGGCTCCGGTGCAGACGGAGCCGGAGAGACAGAGGAGCTTGTTAGCGTCATGGCCGAGCGCAAGGGCTCAGCATGTGGAAGGGCCGACAGAACAGGGGGGAGATGTACAGTACTCTCACTTACACACACACACACACACACACAAAGAGTCACCTGAAGTGTCCTCTCAGACTCCAACCATAAACTTGAAGTACATGACATGGTGTCCGGCATTTGTCCTAGCATCTGCACAAAGCCATTACGGCGTATTTGTGTGAAACTATATGTGTAAATGTGTCAGTCTGCCGTGTGTGTCTTTGTGTGTGTGTGTGAGTGTGTGTGTGTGTGTGTGGGCCACTGGGCATGTGTGGGGGTGAAAGCATAATGAGGCCGACGGGCCTGAGTGGGCTACTGTGCAGACGGGCTCCATTGTCGGTCCCAAACGGCGGCAGAAGCCCCTAAAAATCTGCGTCCCGTGATCTGCGCTCCAGGAGTCGGTTTGGGAATAAAGGCGTGGAAATAGGATTTATTTAGCACGCCTCATCAAAAGGGAATTAGCAGGGGTTTGGGAGGGAAGACGGGGCTGTGTGTAGAGCTAGGATGAATAGCAGGATCATCTCTGTAATCCTCACCCCCCCCCCTCCCCTTTCTATTCCCTGCACCCAAGAAAAGAAGAGAATCACCCACATTAGCTTGAAGGTGCCTTATGTAGCCGCACCCCAAAACCTGAAACCGATCCTAAAAAGAGGATCCGTTTTGTAAGATCTTAGCAGGTGAGCACCTGGATCTTTTTCTTCTGCTCTCCCACCCAGCTCCATCTTTTAATTCCTTCCCCCCTCCCTTGAAAACGTGGCCGCGGAGCTGTCAGACTCGATGACGGCGAGGCTGACGGCTGAGAGCTGGCGCGTCAACACGCAACAAACAACGAGCGAGCGTGTAAACTAAAGCAAACAAAGCCCCTCTCCGCTCCTCCAAAGGCGGGATCCCTCCCACCTGCCACCTCGCGCCGCTGATGAAACATACAGTAACACAGAACAGCCATTAAATGGGCGAGCAGTAAAAGCAAGTTGAACAATGCGAGAGGGGGGGGCTTGTTGTGGCACACACACTCAGCCACACACACACACACACACACACACACACAAGCTTGTTCATTATCGTCCCAGCTCGTGTTTGTGTTTTCCGACTCCTCAGCCCTTAGACAGGGCGGAAGGGTGCATGCTGGGGGATTTGTTACCTGAGAAAATGGTGACAGGCTACAGGGCGCTTGACTGGCAAATCTCTGTCAAATGAGGCAATGAAGAAAAGTTTTGCTCAAGTTCCGGCAAGTCTCCATATATTCCTCCTGCTATTAACGTGATCTGATTTGTTTGGGGGTGGGGGGATCAATAATTGGCAGGGAGCTCAATTCCCAGCAGTTGGAACAACATGTGGTAACTATCCATGTTTTGGAAGTGCTTCTTCCCGGCGCGCGCTCTCCTCTTCCTGGTCAATGTCTCCTGTGAAAAAAGGAGGCTTAAATGAGGCTAAAGTCTAAACATTAGACAAATGAAGTTTTAATTGTGGTAAAATAGGCAACGGTATTAATCTACATTTCCTGCTCCCATGGGCTCCCTCCTCCTCCTCCTCCTCCACCTCCTCCTCCTCTTCCTCCTCCTCCTCCTCCTCCTCCTCCTCCCCGTCTTCGTCTCAGGAGCACGGCTGGTATAATGGGCCTGGACAGAATAAGCAATTCTGCCGTGCTCGTGTATATCTCAGCGTCCGGGTAATTCCAGCTCAGTTTATGTGTCCTGGAGACCCATAGCTCCTTTATGTAACACTCAGGAGAATTGCCCCCCCCCCCCCACCCCCCCACCTCCCCCTGCACAGGTACAGGCCTGGGAGAAACAAACACCATCAGTAACCTGTCTGCTGCACACATGGCTGCTGGGCCCATCTTCACCCCTCCTCCTCCTCCTCCTCCAATACATCTATCTGCTCTCTCTCTCTCTCTCTCTCTCTCTCTCTCTCTCTCTCTCTGCATCCCGCCACCTAATCATCGCCGGCCCCCATTCCCATGATTTATCACCTTGCGAGCTGCTGGATACCAATAGATCAGGCTTGCGGCGGGGGGGCCCGTGAGGCAGAGAGGTACATGGGATGGGAATGGTGGCGAGGAGGAGGAGGAGGAGGAGGAGGAGGAGGGAGTAAGGGAACCTGGAGAAAAACCCACCTATGATGAAGTACTCTGTGACGCAGAGGAAAAGCAGCAGCAACATTACAGCTCGCGGTCGGCGTCCTGCCGTCCCCCCCGAGCGCATTCCTCTTCCTGCCTTCCTGCCTTTACTCCATCTCTCTGCAGCCCCCCCCCCCCCGCCCTGCGGTGTCCTCCTCTGTGTCTCTGTTGCCTCGCATGCTCCTGCCTCGTTGCGGCTTTACCCCGTAGAGCCAAAAGGACTGAATTCCAACATTAGCACAGAGAGAACTTCCACAATTAGCTCTGATCAGCCCGTCTGCGCTCGCCGAGTCGCTGAACTTGGACGAGGTTTGAGGAGTCACGAGTCCAACCTCCCCCAATCCGTCCCGTGGGTCGGTGAGCAGAGGAGGGCGCGTTCAACGTGGTAAAAGAGGAGGCCACCGTTAGTTTGACTGGTAAGCGAAACGTCAACCACCGAAGACCAAAGACCACAGTTCACTTTTCCGTTTAATAATCCAATCATTTTTTTGTGAGCCTGAATCTAGCAAACCTCAACTATGCTGGTCAGAAAGCGCTTTGCATTCTGGGTGACAGTTACAAACGTATGTTTATGTTCCATAATGGTCTGGAAACATTAGCTTTAGACTAATAAATAACGGCTACGTCCTTGACTTAAGACTGATAATGAGAAGAACACAATAGAACAAACTAGGTTCTACGTTCAAATGGATTTGCCTAAAGGTGCCATGGAAACGCACTTAGCGAATAAATGATGACACCATGGAAGCATTCAAATGAGCACGGAGGCTTCCGTTCCACTCCGGAGACGAGTCCTGCTGGCAGACAAAAGCCTACATGAAACAAACAGTAAGTTGGGGATTACATCTCTTATTTCTTCAGGGTTTCCCACCATTTAAGGTCTCACTGTCGCTCTATATCATATTTTGTCCCCTTCTTCTGCTCTACTTGTTAAAAGGCACTCGACTGAATAATTGGCAGCACTTTGGCACCTAATGTGTGTCTAATATCTGCCTTAAAATGGAAGCAAACGCTCGCTTTTGTTTTCTTTTGAGTGACTTTCATGATATGCAGTTGAGATTTGTACTTCATTTGAATAATAACTTCATGTTCTCACATAGTCATCCTCACAAATTTCCAGCGGGTTATGAAATACAACTGTCAATGATCAAACAAAAACATTGCATCCAAAGGATATTATGTAAAGGACAAGTCAGTCACAACCTTAATCGTAAATAATTCATAATATATTGCAATGGAGAAATTTGACCGTGTGCATTAGAGGTTGACTGATTGAGAGAAAAGTGAAAAGTGTTATCGATAGTTGTCACAAGTTGTCTTCCTTTTAATAAATAGATTTCCCATGTAATTGCTTCATCGCTGATTTAACTTTTAACTGCAGTTTTTGCAGATTCTGCAGCAAAATAAATAACAATGTCGGCCTATTCAAGACCATCACAGTTCACTGTTTTCTCGTGTGCCTCTATTGGACTGTAAGCGCTCAGACTGGTGCAGGTACGACCCAACACATGACCCGCGGGCCGCCTGCTCTGTTCCCTCGCCGAGTCGCTCCTCAGAGAGAACACTTCATTACAAACTTAGATCGGATTATGTCTTCCCAAACAGACCGGCCGTGTCCAATCACTCTGGTGCGCCTTAGAAAGGGGAATATTCACCTTATGTCTGGACTGGTGGGTTGGGGAAGGTTGGTAGGCACACACACACACACACACACACAATGTGAGAGCGGCCCTCCTGGGGACTGGTACATGGGGCTGACGGGGAACAGAGGGGCATGAAAGGGAGGGTGTGGGGGGAGGGAGGGGTCGAGGGAGAAAGAGAAATGTCTTTTAAATGACATCCCCATTGTGAGCCCGAGCAGGACGATGGCACTTTGCAAAACTGCTAACAATGAGCGCTGGAGAAATCCCTTATCCTACGGGGGCCCGGCAGCATGCTCGCCATTACCATAGTCATTTAAATACAGTAATCTCATTTTCTGCCTCAGCCAAGGGGCCACGCTAAATTTTCAAATGTGGCCAGGGGAGGGAGGGAGGGCCGCGTCCGGGGCATGCAGGATTAGTGACTTCTCTCAATCTGTGTGCGTGGCTGGGTCCGTGCACACTGCGAAAAACACAGTGGCTGCTATTCAGTCTCCAGAATAAAATCCTGCTTTGTTACAATGTTGGGTCTTAGTTTTAGTTTTTTATAGCTCACTTCTAGGTGAGTCGGACCTACACACAAAGGCTAACTTAATTATTAGTTGAATACTACTTGCCATGCAATGAGGTATAAATCAACATTTCTTTGGTGCTCTCATTTAGTTTAACGTCCAAGTGGTTGAGTTTCTTGTCCAGTCTCACATTTCCAAAATCCACATGTGTATTCAAGTTGTTCGATGAGAAATAGAAAGTGACCCTCGGTTAATTTATGTTAAGGAACTTTGTTTCAATTTTCTTTTATCCAGTCAGGCTGCAACTAATATTACTATTTTCACAGATGTTGTGTATAATAAACCAGTTACCTCAGTGCAAGGCGACTTTCTTAAAAGTCTTGTCCACACAAATGCCTAAAACCAATAGATTTACTCAATTTACAACCATGAAAAGCAGCAAATCCTCATTTCAGTCGGGACGCTAGATCCACTGTCACCAAATAAAGAAGCACCTGATCTCCTCACTACTGGGCAGAGGGATGGATCACATGCAGCTCAATAGGATCCTCTCAAGAGACACTCTCTTTTCCTTCCCTTTTCTCAGTCTCTATTGATGTGAAATGCCGTTGAAGTTCCCCATTAATACTATGATGTTTGCTGCATTCATTCTTTCAGCCCCAACATCAAGTGTCGAGTGTTTCGTTTCACACAAATCTTGGAATGAGTTCAAGAAAACACAACTTTCCGGACTTTATTGACAGAAAATTCTCATTGGGGTTTTGCAAAAGTGTGTGTGTGTCTATGTGTTAGTGTGCGTGTGCGGGGGTCTGGTGTGCGGCAGCAGCAGCAGCAGCTTTGGCGGCATCATATCAGATTGAACAACAAAAGAGGAGCGGGGGGGGAGCTGTTTCCACATAAGCTGTTTTCATTCTTCTCCGCTTCCGGTCCAGTGGAACAGTTGATGAAGTTTAAATGAAGCAGAATTAGGAGATCAAGCATACACAGGAGCCGGAGCTGATGGTATCCACGAGGCCCCCCGCGCCTGGGGAAATCGAAACCAGGGGTACAGCTGACTTGGATGAAATCAAGGGAAAGAGAACCGCGGAGCGACCGGGGGGGAATGAGTGAAGGGGGGGGGGGGGGGGGGGGGGGGGGTGAATGAGATACGGGGATGAAGTATCCCCTAAATGTGATAATCTCCAATCACCTCTAATATCAATTCTGATATGGGCCGGGTTAATGAGCTCACAACCAATCAAGCGTTATGCCCCCCCCCCCCCCCCCCCCACACTGTCGCTCTCATCATCATTGTTGTTCTTTTATTTAATCCCTCTTACTTCAGCTGATTTGAGCAAGATGGGAGAGAGGGATGGAGGGAAGGGAAAAGCCTATTACCCAAGCTCCTCTGCTCTCAACAATCTAAATGCTAACGATGTGAGGGGGCGAGAGGAGGAGACGAGGGGAAGTGGAGAGAAAGAGGAAAAGGATGATGGGAGGAAGACAACTGGTGGGGGGTTGAGGTGTTGGGGGGGGTTGGGCGCGTTGGCAGGAGAGGACAAGATGCAGCGGAGGGGGGCTAATCTGTTGCTGCTCCGGGTCAGTGTGGTTATTCTGAAAGCAGGTTAGTTGAGGTGTAAGGCCGGCGTCCAGTGTGCCGACCCCCCCTCACTCCCCTCACCCCCCCACTCACCCCACTCACCCCCGCCCACGGGATCGAAGCACCTCTTCATTTCCGCTCCAGCAGTTGTGACACACCAACACGGCAACCGTCCCTTGTCTGTTTTGGAAAAGCTGCTTCGTTGCTCACGGCAGGAGGTGGAGCGCTGTGCATGTGATCCGCCTCGGCTGGTGTAGTTGGTCAGAAAAGGCCGGGGTAAAAGCTGCGGGTCACCTTGAACTGAGAGTAGGCTAATGTCTGTTTTCGATCCGAGGACCCGGGGATTGTTCGGTTATGACTTCCCGCTCTGCCTGAACAAATGTTTTCTTGGTTAGGCTTCTCAGTACAGCACCCACAGGCCCCAAAGACAACTGGGTAAATATTTGGCAAATGCTGGAGCTGAAAATGATGATTACGAGGCGCTGCTTGCCGCGTCCACGGGACGCCTTGTCTCCGGCGCCACAATTCAAACCCCTGCGCTTTTAATTGGAACAACAAATTCTCCAAAGAGACCGGGCGGGATCCATTGTTTCCCTTATTTAACTGAGCTCCTTTTGTGAACTTTGCAATTACGCCGCGTTAGGTAGCGGGGCACCTGTGCGCTGCCGATTAATTGCCCCGCTAGTTGACACGGCGGCTCGGCTGATATACAAATGGCGATACGAGGGAGGGAAACACACTGTTGCAACGTGCCACTCTTTCAACTGCAACAATCATTGTGATTTGTTTTTTTTTCTCCCTCTCCCCCGCCTGGCACTCTGCATTTGCGATTCATCTTGAATCACACAGGAACAACGGCAGGAATTTGCTTGAATAACACGCACGCACGCGTTCAGGCTCGTTTCGCGTCCTCCACGTAAAGCACGGTGACTGATTCTTGCGCATAGGAACTCTACCCCTCAGATTCTCCTCTTTCAAGAGGCCCATTTGATTTCATATTGGCCAATGAAACAGTGGAGGGTGAGAGGCAAGTGAACAATCAATCTCTGTAATGTGATCCACGGATCGGCAAGTAAATGTTTGCACAGGCAGCCATCCAAGCCTGCAGTCAAAGGAATTGTGCAGAGAAAGGACTGTATCCAGGGCAGACCTCTTTCTTTATCTCTCGCCTGCCCGACCGCAGCAGGGCATCAAGCACATTATATTGCAGCGCTCTGTGCATTTTTCATATAGGCTGGGCTTTTATGTTTTATGTACGCCAGCTCAGGGGAGAACAGCTGTGTGGGCGCCGCGTCCTCGGTAAGTTTGGGGGGGAGAGAGAGGCAGAACTCATTTCGGCGGGAGAAGTGGAGCAGAATGCCAAACGCAGCGAGCGCGGTACCTGCGAACAAACAGGAGCCGCAGACCATCACAGAACTATCACATTACCATAATACACGGAGACAACACCTCGCATGCTGTTACCGCGGTAATTTGAAAACAGATTGACAGGATTTACAAGTTCTCAGCTTGTCTTCCTTGTGACCTCTGTGACCTCAATCTTCACTGTCAACTTTGGGGATGAAATCGTACGTTGCAAAGCTTATTCGCAGTTGTTGCAGACTTTTCCAGGATAATCTGGTATTATATATAATAATGAAATTGAATTTCTTTACACTGCATCAACATTTTAAAAAAATACACACATAAAGTGTGATTCTATAATTGACCCTTCTTGCTCCTTCACACAGAGTTGATAAATAAAGAGACTGTGAATAGATCAACTGCAATATTGTGAATTAGTATATGTGACATCTATGCAAAGTGTTACGTTGAAAGCTTTTATTTTTCTGCTGCAAATGGCACCAGTTAAAACCAATGGATCCAAAAGTTACCACTTGCACAATGTCGAGTTACATTTTAGGGATCAAATACTATAATGTAAAATTGTTTGTTGGTGATGCAGTTTAAAGAAATTAACAACATTATTCACGTTGTATTAAAACAATACAATCTAGTGCAGCATATGAAATCTTTCAGGAAGAAAGCTTCCTGAAAGACAACAAACTATCAATAATCCGTATATATGCTGTCTGTATGTCTATATTTTAAATTAATAAACAAGACCCATAGCTTTAGATACAGAATGAGTACTTACCTGACAAATATTCGCAAAGCATTTGGATTTTCTTTTTTCTTTTTTTAAAACTTTTTATACAAACAAAATGTAATATTGACCTTACTTTAAATGTCGTTTAAACAATAACCATTATAACATCAGGCATTTTTTAAAAATGCATAGCACTTCATTTTGTTCTGATTCAACTCTGATTTATAAAAGTCACAGGTGATAATTCCCATTGATTTAGTCGTTGATAAAGCCTCTTTCAGGACAAATCTATCAATCTTCCGCCGATCGGACGCGGTGGCCTCAGAGACTTGCTCCTCACACACGGAGCTCCTCTGCTGCTGGAGGTGAAACATTGGTTTAGAGGGACACACTGCCACCCAGTGTTACAGGCTGAGAGGCAGGAGGAGCTCGACTGTTACTGAAGTGTGTCCACTCGGCTCAGCACTAACGATCCTCTCCCACGTTTTCTTGCTCCAGAGATTCGGATGCTGAGAAGCGGCTGTGGTTCAGTAGTTAGTGAAGTGAACGGCGATCATTTCCATCCATTATTGTGTAAATAGGATGTACAGTTGTGGACAGTTTACAGACAAACTCTCCACCCACGTTCCTATGTGAGTGCAAAACATAAAAGAAACAAAATCCCAAAGGAACAGTTAGGAGTTAAAGATCATTTATTTTCATAGCCCTGTTGTATTTTTGTAAAATATTCTTTAGACTTCACAATATCATCATAGTTTAGCAGCATTTTTGTGCCTAGCTGAAAGCTGATGCTCTATGTGACGTGCCGTGGCTCTTTAAAGGCTTTAGATGTCTGGATGTCCTTCACCAGACATCCAACCTGCCCACTACTACGCCTCCGCTTTCAGGGCGCGTCACAGGTGCCAACCGTCTCCTGTGAAGCCCGACCGGCTCCCGTACAGACTTTTATCTGTTAGTCCAGATTCCTCTACTGCTGGATTTTCACAGACTTTGATATTGGCCTGTGCAGTACATCGCTCACAATGTGATTAGTACAACTATGTGGTCAAAGTCATTGTTCCTCCATGTTTGTTCTATTTACGTTGTTACGTTCCGGGAGGTCCCGGGTCCAAATCCCGGACGAGCCCCCACTTGTTACGTTTCCCTTTTGGGGGGGGGGGGGGGGGGCAATAACGCTGACACCCAATGAGAAATGAACTCAGGGACAAAGTAAGGCAGTTAAAGAAAATAGGTTTATTTACAACCCTTGAATCTCAAGTACCAAACAGATATAGGTTTGAAAAAAGGAGGGGCGAGGGAGTGAACTGTGGGGGTTGTGCCAAACAAAATAAGCAAGGTACAATAAAATCAGGCCTAGCTCAACGCTGTGAAAAGGAAATAGAAAACCAAATGCCTGACTCTTCTCTACAAACGTTTGCAAAATCAACAGAAATACATTCGTGGCAACAACCCATAACCTAGTGAAATAACAAATGGTTCCTCAGTGTCTGTACGTATGTACAGGGTACCCCAGCCGTACCTCACTCCCCACCACAACCTCAATGGACAAAAAGTAGTTTCCACAAACAAAAAAGAGAGGCTTTAAACAGAAACACATCTCTACACGTAACATACGTATACATAGCCTTTAACCTTTAATACACAAATACATACGTTTCCGAATACATTAACAGTTGGATGAAATCAAGAACAATGACCCTGGATTCTACAGAAAAAAAACATCAGCGTTCCTGCTCCCATCTATTTTCTGTTTGTTGACTCTTTTGAAACAAATTTTCCATAAAACGTATGCTGCATGCATGTAGACCTGAAGCATCATAATAATTGTAATCTATATTGATTGTATGACGTTATTTGTGTCGCGAAACGTTAAACTGGCTCGTGTAAGCCCTATTCCTACATTTCAAAAGATCAGAGGGGGCAGTGCAGACGATACGGCTGTCAATTGATTCTTTTGTTCAGCCCAATCCTCATCAGCATGAGGCTGAGCCTCCATTATTGACCAAGAAAGAGAAGGAGGGACGTAGAAAGTGACAAACAGAGCATGAAGAGAGATAGTTAGGGATGGGGAGAGATAACAAGGAGGGCAAAGTACCCTGTAGGATTAGCAAAAAGGGTGGATAAAAGGGAGCAAGTGTGACTGCAGATACAGTGGCATGTCAAGGGGCGGGGGGGGGGGCGGGGGGGGGAATCACACGCTGTAACTTATCCTCCCAGTTCACCAGAGACCAAAGACATTTTGGCTCTTGGAAGCAGGGAGGCCAGACTCCAGGTAGCCGCTGGGAACTGAGAGTGCATTTTTTCACGCCTCAGAGGGTCTTGCTGGTACCTAACTGGCTACACTGGCCAGCGGACCTGTCCACTGGTCCCAGCTTGGTGCTTTGTCTGTGCTGTGACTAATCCAGGAGGGGTCCTGCATTTTCTTTCACCCTAATTAAAAGAGGATTAGATGGGATGGAGCTGCGGGCCACTCCAACATGCACAAACCGCCATCCCTTCACTTTCCCGATATAATCACACTTGCCTGGAATTGCTTGGATTTTCTGTGCACGCCGCCGCCTGAACTGTGCGGACGGGGCCGCTACTGAAAATGTAGCTGAGACTAAATGAGGCTTTACGCATATAGATTGGTCCACAAAAAAAGCCAATGAAGCAAATCCCAAATACACTCTCCAAAGCTGCTTGATTTTATAGCTCGCAAAGTAAGATTTACTTATGGCATCATTTTCATGTTAACACCTGTGCTGTGAGGATGTATAAAGGCCCATTGGTAAGAGAGAGATGTTTATTTTAAACTAATATTCTGTTTTTCATAATTGGCATTAGTCAAATGACCAATTGTAATTCTTAGCAGTTCATTTAATTGAACAGCAATGTCAGCTGTGATTAGAAAACACTAAAAAGTGTATTAAACAACCACATCACTGTGGTGAAGCAATGACTCTTCTGCTGTTGGATGTCAGATACGCAAGACTAAAAAATGTCTTCATATATGTGTGAAATACATGACCAACAAAGGACACATAATAAAAGGGTCTAGCAATACGAAAGCAAAAGGCACAAACCCAGTTGGTGAGGTCTGAGGTGAGGAACAGCTCAACGCTGCTCCACCTGAGAGAGGAGACCCGTCTCACAACAAGGCGTGCACACGTTTAGCGATTGTGAATCTAAAAGCCAGGTCATACAGAAATTACACAGCACAGAGCAGAAGAGAAATATTGATATCTATCCCATCATTATTATTATTATTATTATTTTGTTTCTATGATGGCCTCACCTGCCTGCATGTCCCTGACATCCCTTAAGGGGAATGATTCCAGCGGCATGGCACAGAAGGCCTGCACTGAGTGCTTGAGGGCCGTTCGTGCCCTGCACACAGACCTGTAGGCAGCCTGAGGAACCGTCCCGCAGGCAGTCACATGGGCACTATACGGACACCAGTGGTCGCTACAGCCATCCAAATATTTGCTACTGATAATTTTTTTTAACTTTCAACTTTTTCAACTCCAATTGGAACTTTGAATTACAGCGACCTATAAGTACATCACACAAATGTCATGGCATTTGTTACTCCCATGACTAAAGTGCTTATTGAGTTTCTGTTACGGTTAATATATTGTACATAAAATATGTACAATACAAAAATGTGTGTCTAAAAAAGCAGCCATAGTTTTTTCCCTATTTTTTAATGTAGCCCAAATAGATTTTATTCAGAAAGCTGTGTGGTTTATGTGACAAACCACACAGCTTCATCTTGTGACTTTTTTTAACATGTGGACTGTATAGAAAAGGTTATAGGCACCCTATGCCCGTACATGTGTCTGATTCACACCGCAATAGGTGTGCACATACGGACAGCATTTCACACAATTATTATGGTGTTGCTGAAGTGACAATAAACCTCCTGAGTGTTGAATTCTAATTCAAGTTAGTTTGGAAAGGTTGTGAATGGGAGCTGCTGTTTACTTGTTGGCCTATTAATAGTCCTCTCGACTCAGACAGTTTATGTTGCTGGCGAGTTTAGATCCCAGGTGCCACAGAGAAAACGGTCCAACTGCACGCCAGTTGGCATGTGGGAACCATTTTTTATTTTTTTAAATGGACCTGACCCAGCACATATTGGCTGCAACATATTTGGTTAGCGAATGGGGATGTAAAAGTAAAAATGATGCTTAAAAAAAACGTTTGAAAAACAAATCTTGCACAACTTCTTCACCAACGACAGACCACTAAGATGAATTTTGTGTGGGAATTTGGTCTTCTATTTTGAAGGCTGAACCGCAGCTTGGAAAACGTGCCTCTTCTTGTGCGTCACAGTCCCTACAAGTCACGTGAAGGGGGGGGAAGCCAAGCGGAGAGGGCATCGACCTGCTCAGCAGCAGACCACAGGCGCGGGTCCACTACGGCACACACGGGGCAGCTCGCCTTCACCGCTGCACATCTGAACCCCTATATGTTATGGATACCGACAACGAAGAGGTAGCCATGAAAGACTCCAGGAGACGAGAACGCCAATCAGGTAACGCGTGCTTACTTCCTAAATGGGGCGACTCGGGGGCGAAGGGGAGCATCCTTAGATAGTAGCAAGCACAGCGTCAGCCGTTGACGTTCGCGCACCGTAGCTAGGGCGGCCTGGAGTTAGCATGTTTAGCTAGCAAGTTCGCTGTTGTTAACGTACCGTTACCCAGCGAGCATTGTGGGGTTGTAAAAACGTTAAATTCTTTAATTTCAACGTTTCAACATTTCCGTCTGGTGCTCACTGGGTAGCCTCAATGCATCCAGCAAAGTGAAAGCTAGATATATTATAGCTTGCGGTGACATAACGGGCCCGCGCTGCGGCTGTTTAACTTGAATACGGTAACGGTAACGGCCGCGCAGCCCTTGGCTTTAAATAAGGTCATGGTGGTTAATGGTCTTGTCACAGATACGGTCAACTCAGCAGACACTTGGATTTTATTGCACCAATATGCTGACATTTACGGTATTAAACATGTTACCCGAATAAGTAAAAGTCTTATATGTGTTTGTTGAAAAAGATCCTTTCTCAATATTTGATGTTTTTTTTTTAAAGCATCTTTCCCAATAACTTCAAACAATCCAAAATAATTCTAATTTTCAGAATGTATTGAGTGTGAGATGTCCTGAACATATTACATCAATCGTTAAAAGAAGCCATTTTATAATACCTCAAATATTGAGATATATATATATATATAGCTTTTTCAACGTTCAAATGTACAACTTTTATTTCATAAAATCTCTTTTCATACAGTAGAAAGATTCCCTTTTCAGCATAAGGGTAGCCAAAGCTGTCCGGAACACGTATACGGTACATTCTTTGGATTTATTGAGAAAACTGCTTTTATTAGGACCTCAAATATTGAGATACTAGCTTTTTGATCATACCAATGTAGGACTTGTATTTGTGTCTTTGTTTGTACAGTAAAAATATTTAAATTCTGTATAATAGGATGTCTTAAACATATGTACATTAGTCACTGTGGAATTTATTGAACTATTTTTATTGCAGCTCAATATGAAAAATTATTTTTGAACATACACATTTTTTACTGTACAGTACATTAAAAATATTTCATTTTCTGTACAAGAGTTGTCAGAAAGGTCCTGAACACATACTTCAACCATTGTCTGGAATTATTGGTAGCTTTTATTCAGGTTATTTAATAACCTAAAGTTCAGCGTATAGATGCGAATTGAAGTGCATACAGAGTTGACCACTGAAATCCGAGTGCCTGCTGTTGTGACAGCTGGGTGGAACCCTGACAGCTGGTGCCAGACCAGCTAACGTCATTGGCTGGAAATCACCGGCTCTACTCTGACTTCCAGGCTGGGTTCCGTTTGCGAAGCCATATGGTGATCAGTATTGATTATGTTTGTGACGTAATGTCGATGATGATGAGCAGCATCCGCAACAACACAACCAATCCATGACATGTGTGTTTTGTTTTTTCATACTATGTATCCATTATTCAATGTCACTGTTAGTCGTTGTATGGTGTCCTGACTTATAACTCTGTCTGTAGGTCCAATGAGTTTACATGATCCTGAAGGTAGGGATCTTATCCATTGACTGGCTGCATGTTGTCCATAGCTGATTGTGACTGAGTGAAAGGCTGCAGCAGGCAGGGCGGATGATGTGCTCAGTCTAATTAGTGCATTAAAGTAATGTGGGTGGAGGTGACATAAAAACCTTACTAACCAATTCAGAGGTCACACCTGAGTGGACACGCTTTTTCTTTTAACAGCTGTTTCTATGTATGTGTGTCAACTTAAGTGTATATTCAGAGATTCCCATGAATGTATTTGTCTTCTGCCACCCCCTCCCAGCTTTGGAGAATTCCGACTCTGACATTGGCTTGTGTGGCTGGCTGCTGGTGTCGCTCTCCATTCTCCTCATGCTGGTTACTCTGCCCCTCTCCGTATGGATGTGCATTAAGGTCAGCGGCTGGTCGACTCCCCCGGCATTTCCCACTTTACAATTTGAGAATGAAATTCTGAAGACGGCCCACCCACTGTTTTTTATTAAATAAATTACTTAATTTTGAGGGTTGGTACTGCTAACTCATTTCCAATATTATGTGTACTTATTCACCAGTCTTTAGAGTGGCTGAATCGTTGTTTAGTATTTGCTTTGTTAAAGGTACGCTTAGCCAGCAGGGTGATTGTTGAATGCTTTTTTCAATTACATGTTGAATGTTAGATAAGGGAAACGGGGCACTTCTATCCTGCTATTCTATCTTCTATCCGGGTCATACTGCTATTCAGCCTCCTGTCTCTGTACGCAGATCGTGAAGGAGTACGAGCGAGCTATTATCTTTCGTCTGGGGCGCATTTTGCGAGGAGGAGCCAAAGGTCCAGGTTAGTCCACACACATACACCAGGAACTGTTTTTTGTGTAATGACCAAGTGGATCCCAGTAAGGCGTTTAGACCACATTTCCTCCTATAGCCAACGTTACTGAACGTTAAACCTCTGAAGCTGTGCGCGCTGCCGTTGCTCGGCAGTAGTCTGCGGCGTCGGTGGGACAGAGGTCTCCGCAGGAAGACAATAACTGTGTTTCAAGCTTCATAAAATGTAACTGATTTTACTTTCATGTAGGATAAAAATGCTCTGCTGGCCCCTGCTGATTTCAAAACAACCCAAAACATTTGTGCTTGAGGTAGGCTGCGCGTTCAGTGGAATATGAAACCCAGAGGTGAGATCCAATCGTAAGCGATGTATGTGGATGCCAGCTCTCCCAGTCAGTTTCTCTCCCCCCCCTCACCCCTCAGCAAATGCTCCGCTGTCATTGTACTGCAGCCCAATAAAGACATTTTCAGTTGACAAACCTCTGCATATACTCACAGGCATAATGTCCGCACGGAGTGCCGGCGGGCCGCATTCGGTACTCGTTCGCGGGCCGTTTATTTAGTTTGCATGCATTTTTTTAAACTCGTGTCGTAGGCTACGGCCCGGTTAGCAATGTGGTTGAGGACCGCTGGTTTAGTCGACTAATCGTTGCGCAGGACAAGACTTTGGTCGACTAAGCATTTCTTTGGTTGACTACAGCCCTAATTTAAACCCAACAGGCCTTGGTGTCTGCATGGAATCTCCAAATATCAGATCATATTGAATTTCATACATAGTGTTGTTTACATATAGCATTTGAAACATTTCACTGCAAACCAGACGTCAACCTGCTGGTTGACATTTTCATCCTGAAAACTGGGCCACTAAAAATGGCTCAACATGGGAAGAAGGACTTGCCGGTAGGGGAGAGCTACCACACTTTCCCACCTTCCCCTTTCCTGCCGATGCAGGCTGACAAAAAATAAGTCCAATACAGATCACACTTCCAAATTAAAACAGGAAAAGTAACTGGAAAAAAGTGTGTGCGCAATATTAGGAAGAAGAAGAAGCGCCACCTCAAAGTTCTCACCAGTTTAGATGTGCTCCCAGTCCACTGAGCCATATTTCTGCTGATCCAAATGCATATATATGTTTCTGTTCAAAGTATGAGTGATGAAGTCATTCTATTCTCAGAGATGTGACTGTTTTGAGAGGCGGTGGACTTGTTTAAGTAAAAAGGAAAATAAACTGCAGACTCCCACGAGGAATAATTTGCATGCATCTTATAACTGTCTTCATCTTTTGATTTCTTGTTTTTACGGGATCTAAAAAAAAAAAAAAGGCAGTGTCCTCTCAAAATGCTGAAATGCGACTCCTTGGAGTGCCAGGGGACGCCGTTTATGACAGTGTGCAGTAATAATAGCTGCCTGCCAGCAAACATCCTGCACCTGAGGAGCTGGAGGAAGCAGGAGCCACGGCTGAAATCAGCATTTAGTTCCCTGTAACGCGCCTAACCCTCCCGCTCACAACAACCCGGCTCCTTCTAGAATACGGCTTATTCCTCTAAAAGTTCCACTTGCCTGAAAGTATTTACTGCAGTTTAAAGCCTAAGGATGTTGTGAAACGAGAAGGCTCTTTGCATCTGTACACACTACAGGAGATAGATAGATATAAAACTTTATTGATCCCCGAAGGGAAATTGCAGTGTTGCATCAGCAAAAAGGACACAGATTACAAGAAAATAGAAAGTAGAGACAAGACAAGAGCGCAGGTCTTGATTGAAAGCAGGATTTTTCCAGAATGCAGAACTTTCCACCGCTCCACCAGATGCTTTCACACGCGAGCGAGCGAGGCCTCTTCTCTCGCCTGACAGGAGCCGCCATCGCGGCGAACGCTGGGAACGTTGCGACGGAGACGCCACCGGGAGACTGCTGTTACCCCTCCCCCCGTCCTCCTCCTAAGCAGATGGCTGTGATCTCGCCATTTAAAAACTCAATATCCTGACGGGAAGGGCGGCCTCGCTGGTCTTCTTTTACTAATGTGGCATTAATGTTTGCTAAATGATTGCACACCTACCACATGTCTGTTTCGCTCAGGCACATGCCACGTGTCGTCTAATGCACTAATTCAATCATCGCCACTTGAAACCGGCTCATGAAAGCTGCGAACATCCGCGGCTTTGCCTCGCTGTCAGCACAGCTGCAGCCTTACAAAGAGAGCTCGACTTGGCCTCCTTCCATTCATCCCGGTGTTTTCAAACATTTGCTGAGACGGCGCCTCATTATTCTGTTTACAGGGGCTTTAGTCCTTGTGAAAAACTATTTGCGTGCTTGTGATTTCCGCAGGGCTGTTCTTCATCTTGCCATGCACTGACAGCTTCATCAATGTGGACATGCGCACCATCACCTTCGACATCCCCCCCCAGGAGGTACGACACGCACGCTTCCAATTACACGCAACAAACATTTTGTCACATTCAAAGGACGTCAAATTAATTTCTACCTTTTTCTTTAAATGTATTTATTTGCTGCCGTGCGCGTTTATAACCCCGTCCCGCTCGCAGGTTCTGACCAAAGACTCTGTGACGGTGAGTGTCGACGGCGTGGTGTACTACCGGGTCCAGAACGCCACTCTGGCCGTGGCCAACATCACTAACGCGGACGCCGCTACCCGGCTGTTGGCCCAGACCACCCTGAGGAACGTCCTGGGCACCAAGAACCTGGCAGAGATACTGTCGGACCGGGAGGAGATCGCACACAGCATGCAGGTAGAGTCCAGCTGTGGGAGGATGGGCGTGTGTGAGTTGGGGAGTGGTGTACGGTTACTGAAATTTAAACATGACGAACAAAATGAAAAACTTTTTAATGGATTTGGACCCCCCTGCTCTCCACAGCCTTGTTTGCTTCCCACAATGGCCCCCGCCTCGCCACGCACACCTGCCTCAATATATATTGTTTGATTGATGGTGTTTGATTGGAGAATCTTGGCATATCCTAAAACGAGACAAATCAATTTAAAACCCTCCTAACTTGTACATCTGTGCTGTCTGATTTTGACATTGACTTGCCTCCATAGATGGACGGCACCGGTAATTTGCATGAGTCCACCGGTACGCTGGCCCAGGTTGAGGAAACAGTCAGTTTCAAAATGATTTGCACAAACCCTCGGCAATTCCTGCCGGTGTCTTCATACACCATCTGACTACTACTACGTTTGACTGTTTGAGTGTCCTGGACACAGTCAGGAACTGATACTAAACACCGAGACAGGGACTTCATATATGAAATGAATCTGTTTTGTTCTTGTGCTTCTCAGCCTGGGACGTGATGTAGAGGATTGTGCAGCCGATTGCAGTGTATTTTGAGGGTTGATTCTGCTTCATGCTGCTTGCTGGTTTATCTGAGGTTTTCCAGTAAGAGGGTGCTTCGGCGTGTTGGGGGGAGGCCCGAGGCCGTGTAAGGGAGACTCCCACTTGGTCTGATTATGTCGGGAAAACCCCGGAACTGAAACATGGTAAACATGCCAGACAGCCACATTAACGTTTTAGAAGCATTATCAAATTTCAGATTTTTTCAGATTTTCACAATATGACCCCTTTTTTTATAGGTAGTTTGCACAAACTGCATTTAAGTGTAATTCTGCTGTAAACTAAGAACCTGAGGTAGTCTTGTTTTCCAAGGAGAGCGCAGCTGCCTTGGAGTTCAATTTTGTATTTATTGATTAAGGTTTTACTTCCAGTTTATCTTGAGTTGATATTGATTTTAATATGTATTCCTAATGCTCACACAGCCAGCAGCTGGTAGTTACATCTGGATAGTTTCAGAAGCAAAAGGCCATGTCCGTACTGAGAACATGGCACTCTCCTGGTAGCCAGCTGATGGTGTGTGACGCTCTTCTCTCATAGTGGAAGAACAGGGATTCAAGTGGGAACTAAATTAAGTTAATTTAATCACTCTATTATGTGGGAAATGAGGGCTCTGATTTGCCACCTAATACCTGGATCCGTATCATCAGGATTCAACTGACAGGACCATCAACATTTGTTTTGAATACGTGTGAGGTTCAGTGTCAGACTACTGTAAAGTATCATGTTGTAGTGATGGGTTAAATCTTGGATGGTGTGAACTAACCAGGATTCCGTTGCTGCTTCTGAGAGCCTTTAAACTGGAGGCTCTCTCAGTGGCTTCAGACCTCAATCACTATTTCACAGGAATGAAATACAACAATAACAACGCAGCTTCACTGCACTAAGCTCAGACACCAATCTGTTTATACGGTGTCAAGGTTTGCAAAATGATGCATGATTTCTGTCTGCGAGAGAGAGACATGTATGAAGTTGGAGCTCCATCTGCTGGACAAATTGAAAAGGGCAAAACGGTTGTCTTGGTCTTTTTTTTGCCGTGTTCCCCAACCACCGGGTCTCGGTCTGTGGTCCCACAGAATAAATGTCATGTCGGCCAGTTATTTTGTTGTGTTTATCTGTCAAACCTTCCAGACCGGTCTGCAAAATATTGTCTGTTTTGAAGAAAAAAAGAGTCATTGTTGACACAGCCAATGCTGACAAAATGAGCTATTTCGCCACAGGCTCTGGATGCTTTACAAAACCCTTTTGACCACTCTGTCTCCTCAGTCCACCCTGGACGATGCCACAGACGACTGGGGGATCAAGGTGGAGCGGGTGGAGATCAAAGACGTCAAGTTGCCCCTTCAGCTCCAGAGAGCCATGGCTGCGGAGGCCGAGGCCAGTCGTGAGGCCAGAGCCAAGGTACGGTACCTTCCCAAACCGGACCTCATAACCACTTTCCCGAAGGTCTGTATTGACTTGGTGCGCTCTTTGGGCGTCGCTCACCCTGTTTGTGTTTTTCCTCTCAAAGGTGATCGCGGCGGAGGGGGAGATGAATGCGTCGCGGGCGCTGAAGGAGGCCTCCCTGGTGATCGCAGAGTCTCCGTCAGCCCTGCAGCTGCGCTACCTCCAGACCCTCAACACCATCGCGGCAGAGAAGAACTCCACCATCATTTTCCCGCTGCCGCTGGAGATGATGCAGGGCTTCATCAAACACTGAAGAAGAGGAGGAGTCTCAAAACCCTGTTGTTCCAATTGCTGGAGTCAGGTTCTGTTCATTTTGCTTTCGATAAGCCGACACACGCTGTCAAGTAGCCAACTGGTAACATTTTAATGAAAAAAAACACATCTAATTTTATTGTTTTGTGTTGTAAATGTCTTTGCTTTTTATTTCGTTTTCTGTTGGCCTTTTAGAAATTATTTATCATTCAGGTCACACTCATTGGCCACGGATCGTTCTATCGGTGGCAGCGCGCATCCCTTGTATACATGCAACATCACTACACACACACATTCATGCCACTGTGTGCATTAGTTATGTTTCTTTGCAGTGCTGAGGTGGTGTTTGTAGATCCTGTTGAACCAACAGAGGCAGAAAGGAGCAAACTTCTACAGCAGTCAGCCTCAGTTCAAGAATCCTCAGTTTTTCCAAACATTTCGAAGGGAAGTGCCTGCTGAAGCCCTGACCTTACACTACACTACACACACACACACACACACACACACACACACACACTTGTATGTGTGTAATAAATGGTGATGGAAAGATCTGCCTTTGTTCTTGTAGACGGACTCGCGCTAAAGCTACGATGCCGTAGTCTTGGCGGATTGCCTTGTTTCATCACAATACTAACTTGTAAAAATACAACTTCTCTCAAGTTGCCAATACTTTTGTCACAGAGGCGTCAAACTTGGCTGAGATGCTGGCAGTCAGGCTGAATGGTCACACACGATATTCAGTATATTTAAGTGGGTGGATAAAATGTTAGCAGCACCGTGGATAACTAGAGTACATTATAAGCGGTGTGTCTTTTAAGGCTGTAGGTTCCTATTATTTTGGCTTCACTGGAGAAGCCCGTCTCAAGCCGATCAGCCAAAAGCCTTAAGTTACTGCCATTGATTAATTTTACGGCCTAATATCACATTTCTATGCACAATGAAATTAACACAGTAACACTATTTGTATGCAATACTTTATCACATTTACGCTCTTTCTAGTGCAAAACAAGCCAAATATTTAAACCTTTTGTATTTATCTATCTTTAAATGACGTGTTGGTGTTACTTCATGGTTGTTACATTGTGTTTTGATGGGGGGTGACTGAGGTGACACTCAACCCTAAATTGCTCCTTTGTTTATGAATGTCTTTTAATAAGCTAATGAGAGCATGCTAGCCATCGGCGTGTGAAAGATGTGTAGCGTCTTTACATAGAGAGGACGTAGTTAGTGTTACTATATATATGTATCTATACAGTTTATGTATAAAAACAGCAGTTTACTATCATTTTGTTGTGGCTATTCAGGTTTAAACTTTTTTTGCTTTTGTAAAATACAAAGACTGTTACATTGTTTTGACTCCTGTATGTTTGAGTAGCTGAAACAAAGAGAGGGACTATTATTTTTGCTACCGTTTCATTGCAACTAGAGTTCTATGGTTAGTGATGGAAGCTACTCGCTGCTGTTCCATCGGTTTTCTCCACTTTCTGTGTTTGTGTGGAAAGAATAAACTTCTTCTTTTAAAATGCTCAAATCCAAGGAGCATAAATTGTTTTGTTCATGTTGCGCACATCAATGTTGTAAGTTTCTGTAGTTGTTATAGTTTTATCCTTACAATACCAATATATGAAGACCTTAAATAAAGACACTATCAAAAGCATTGATCGTCTCTGGATTTTATTCTTTTTCCGATCAGGAAATCATGACCTGGGGAACCTTCAGAAGTGTCATAGAAGACGTTTCAGGGTTGTAAAGCAGCAAAGCGTTGGTTTCCAATCAAAAGTTGGCTACTGCAGCATCACACAATCCTTCATGAATGGGAACATGTTATGTTCACAAAAAAAAACTGAAGGTGCAAAACCACTTGTCTAAAAAGGGGTCCATAACTGGAACGGCACTGAAAGTATGTCTACTGTAAACTGCAGTCAAAATATTAAGGCATTGGTTGTGTTTACATGGCAGGTGTCATTTTTGATGTTGCAGCACACCAATACTTTTTTTCATTACATTTCACTAGCTTTCGTATTGTTCCTATATATATATATATATATATATATATATATATATATATATATATATATATATAAATAAACTGACTTCATTAAAATAAGCAAACCGTGTTTAGTGCAAACTCTACAGGATGCCTGAGTGTCTGTAAGCCAATAGCAATAGAGCTTTAACAAAGTAAATTAAAACACATCAACGTGTATCCTTCTCAAAGAAACAAAGAAAGATATTCTTTTTTTGGGTGCGTTGGTGGAAAAGTGTTGGCTGGAGCTCAGTGGCTGCAGCGGAGCAGGGTGGGGGCACAGGGTGGGGGTCGAAGGTCAGGGCTAACTGGGAGCTGAGATCTCACAGGGCCAGCTCAGCCATGGCGCGCTCCAGGGGGTCGCTGGTCCAGTACTCGTGGTCCCAGCCCAGGAACCAGCCGGTGAAGGTTGGCGGCTCAAAGCCCTGCTTGATCTTGACGATGGGCGTCCTGCGGTCCCTGTTGGCCGGGTCCGTCTCGATATAACGGGCCGCTGAGCAACGTGGGGGGAAAGCCCGGATTAGCGCTTGAATCACAAACTTATACCAGGATAATGTGTATTTGCTAAACGAGCGCAATCAAAACAGCGGTGTGTCAAAAGGTGAAGATGGCAGATGTCCTCACCAGATGCCATCGCCTCAGTCTTCTCCTCCTCCTGGGCTTCGTTTCCGATCCAGACAAACACCTGAAAATGGGAGCGTTTACATATGCAGACAGAGTTCAGGCTGCACGGTGCTTCCTGGGAGGCCAAAGCTCTGATTTCATTACCTGGTCCCAGGAGTCCAAGATCATGACGTCGTCAGTGGCCATGGTCTTCCTGGGTCATCTCCCCCGGTACCTCCTCGATCTGAGCGGAGGAGAAGAATTTAGTGGAGCTGTATTGATTTCTTAAAATGTCTAGTGAAAACGGCCAAATGTGAGTAACTGAGCGCATTTCTCCTTCTGAACGGCGTGCAGCAGCACTCGCAGCTCCAGCTGAGGACTTACGATGAAGTTGCCGGTCTTATTGGAGCAGGCAAAGAGTCGGGGTGGATGAGCGTCCATCTTGTCCTTGAGTCTAGTAGAAGTGCGATATTCGGTCTTTCCTCCAAGAGCCTCCCAGAAATCATCTGTGAACAGGACAGAAGCAGTGGTTTCGGGGTCATTTAGGGTGGCAGTGCCCCTCGTATCGGACATGCAGCCTCACTGGGACACACAATAGAAAGGGGCCGTAACTATGTTTTTCCAAATATACCTGTGTTTACCCTGAGAGGACGTGTCAAAACTCCACTGTGAAAAGGAGCCACGAAGGAGAGAAGGTGAAGAACTAGCTTCCGACGTTCCGCCTCAATGCTGCATTCATTGATAGCAAACAGTGGCCTATTTACACAGCAATTAGCATTCACTAAGAGTAACTATCATTTCCCACTTGCAGTTGCTAACTATGTTTGTGTGCTATTTGGAGGGCTGGTAAATGTAAAGAGAAAGAGCGATCACCTAAAATATGCTGGAAAAGTTATTAAGTTTGTCACTATGGGCAGTTCCTTTAACATCTATTACAACATCTGTTGTTTTTCACTTACCCATTTTGATTCCTGGTGTTTAAATGTGCCAAAGTTGCCATCATTAACATAGACACATGTCTTTGTGTTCCTCTATACTGCATGGATTTGGAATAGGAAGGGCATACACTACCAGCAAAAATGCACAGGAATAAAATGTTGAATTTCTGCCGTTCAGTCCCAGTAAAAACACAGTTTCAGCCTCGGGTCTTCTGTTTGAAATAGCGAGCAGAGAATTCAGTTTCTTCTTAAGCTTTGAGAGATTACTGCTAACATCTAAAGTGGTGATGCAACCGAGTCTGCTTTGTTTTAATATAGATGAACACAAGCACCTACTTCAACTGTGATACAAAAAGAAACCTATTTAACTTCAGACTAAACTAATATTTCAAAAGCTTGTTCCCAGTTTGCAGCGGACACAGGGGCATGTTCAGTTTGACTGAGGATGGGAGAGAGCTTGTTATCCTCCTCACCAGTCTCTCCTCCCTCAGACAGCTCGGAGGCTGACACTCCCAGGATGCCACACAGCTGCTGGGCTCCCTGCTTCTCCGGGTCGCTGGCCCCCTCGCCCACCCACAGGAAGCAGCCGCCGGGGGTCACCAGAATAAAAGCGTCGTTGGAGTTCAGGTTGGATGAGGCTGCGTCGAGCTGCGGGGACGTGGGGGATACTGTTTTTCATTTGGAAAATATTGCCGCAGTGCAGTAAGACCTCCTAAACAGCCTGTTAGGCAGCAACCACACTTTACTGTCGTGAAGAAAAAAATGATGAGTTTGTAAATCCAGCTTTTGTTTCATACTATCAAAATATGGCCATACCTTTTAAGGCTGAAGTCAACAGTTGGTGAGTAGAATATGTAGTCTAGAATTAGAATTGTACCAGCGTGGCTCACTGATGGCTTCCTGATCAGAGATACGATGGTGACGGGTGTCCTCTTACCTCCACGGCTCTGGTGTGTCCTGCGGAGTTGGAGCGCACCTGGAAGAGTCGCGTCTCTGCGGGAGCGGACTGACCTCCTTCCCTGGACGTCCCGCCCTTGTACACCACCATGGGCAGTCCTGCGAACAGGCTCATCAGGTGGGCCGGCTCCTTGCCCTGCACCACCCTCACCTGGCACACAAATTTGTTAATTGATGACTTGTTTTGCACAAACTTCCACCACTCGTACATTTAACAGTCTTGCGCTTAGACAACTTGAATTGAGATGTTTTCTTAAAAGAAAAGAATATTCCTCAATTCGGTTTTGGTGCGGCATCCCCGTGACAACCAGACAATACAATATAAGATGCATTTGACAAACCGAGTGCAAAAGTGCCGACACGCGTGCCAGGTAGCTTCTTTACTGTGGAAACAGGTGAGGTGAGATCTACAGATGTTTCCCCACTGGATCCATTCATTCTGTACAAGAACATGCTCCAAGGTTTGACACACACACACACACACACACACACAGCATGGACGTGGAGGTTATGAGTGCAAACTTAAGAGTGGAGTGTGAATGCCGACCACAGAAATGAATGAAGACTCACATGAGTTCAGAGCCACGGCTAAAGAGCTCAGAGCTCCTTTCACACTGGTATCATTCACAGGTTGGGGCACGATGTTGCGGTGAAATCACACCACATACTTGTTATTATGTGGATTTGGCAACAGAGCGTTGACATACACATCCAAATGTGCTGTTTTTGTTTGACCCGGATGGTCTCACTGTGATTCCAATTGAACTGGAATTGGCACATTAACTGAGTCTTGAAGGAGCCAGAAAACCGGGGGCCTTTTCAAAAATCAAGTTATTCACATTTACTTGTGAGGAGAAGAAGGAAATAGGAATTGGCTCTGGACATAATCATATGAGTCCTTTCGTGAAGAAGCAGAGCACAGAAGGGAGGGAGAATACCTGAGTGGTTATAGGAGCACCAACAACCTGGAGACAGAAAAGGATGGAAACCAAGGACAGAAGGACAGCAGCAGCAGCGCGAGGGAGGGGGACGGGAGGGAGGGGCATTAGGGAGAGAAGAAAGGGTTTGAGGATGTAAAGATCAGAAAGGAGGCGACTGAGCTGAGTGAGCCGGAGGTCGACACAGACTTCGGTAACGTGAGTGTTTCACCTGCACAGGGCCGCCGCCCAGCTCGTCGTCCAGCTGGGAGCCCAGGATCGCAGAGGCCCCGATTTCATCGTGGCTGGAGTCCGCCCCCTGCCTGGGAGACATTAGGAAACCCTCAGCATCACCATCACACCGCAGAGAAGACGCTCGAACTGATTCAAAACATAAAACTCCCATAAAATTGTTGCTGCTTTGCGCTGCTCGTGGACAAAAAAATCCTGTCCTGTCCTGTCCTGTTCTGATTCTCTCACATAATTGACCTATGGCTAAGCCACGCCCTCAGACGCGATGAGCCAATCACAGTGCGTATAGCCATTCCATACACTCGGACATTCTCTTCACGGACATCCATTGAAAAGCATTGCAGAAAGTCAGATTTCGTCCTGTTTTGCGAGGTTTTTCTGAGATTTTAAGTTTAAAAATGGTCAAACGGTGTTCATGGGGTACATGCGACTCCGATAGAAGGTATCCTGAGAGGCTGGGCGGCAGGGTTTATTTTTTAGCCTTTCCTAAGCCACATCTTAACCGCAAAAAGTGTCTTCTTTGGATGAAGTTGTGCGGTAGACCACAACATCAACTCAACGTGGATAAAATTAACACGGATGTCTACATCTGTTCTAAGGCAAGCCAACATCGTATTTAAGGCAACATATTGTCACTTTGATAAAGTTATTGGTTATCTCTACCGTTAGGCTACCGTTAGCATAACGGTAGCCTAACGGTAGCTCCTAGCTGCGTTGTTCATGTCACTTTGTTTGCTGGGAGTTCATTGGCCTATTTTGTTCTAGTTTTTGTACTTTAGTGGTCGTAAATCATTGTTAGCTGTTGTCCAAAAGGCTCTACTTAAACTCACGTTAACTTCAGAAGAAAAACTCTGCTAATACAGAGCTTTAAGCTAAGTTTACATAAAAAAATAAGCAAGTAGCGATTAGCATAGCCTATTTTCCAAGTCACGTCAAGTTAGGTTAATTAATTGTAGGTAAATAACACTTCTTACCCGGCAGTGCATGAACAATGCTGATCCTCTATCTTGTTGCCTGAGATGGTGATGGCAACAAGATGCGGTTTATCACGTTTGCACTGGGACCTGAAGCTTTTTATCGACCTTCTCAACAATAACATGATTAATATATCCCTCCAATGCGTAGTCGATACCCTTTTGGTGACTTCTAGATGATATCTGATCTTTCTGTCTCCAAAAATCATCGATGGCCTCCTGCGAAATGTCTCCTACTGTGACACCTGCCATAGCGCCCGTTAATGATTGATTGTTTGTCCGAGTGAGTGGAGGGGGGCGTGGCTTAGCCATAGGTCAATTGGAAAACACCCGACTGTAGTTACCACAGTGTTACACTTTATCTGAGCGCCTTGTCCCTCGTATTCTCACCACATGTAGATAATGTGTCCCTGGCGTCCTCCGTGGCTGTAGTTGTAAAGGATGATGTAGCTGTCTCCCCCGTAGAACTGTCCGTATGAGGACGGATCCACCTCCACCTTGTCAGATGCCTCGATACGCCAGATCTGCCAAGAAAAAACGTACAGTTTACATCCGTCGGAAAAATTCATCACTTCATATTATTTGACCGTTGTGTGTAAAATGATCACGTAAATATCCCAAAACCCCTTCATAGAATGAGACCTCCATCTATTCTATTCCATAAATCTGAGAAACCGTCTTGAGATAAATCCAAGCCATCGGCCGTGAACAAGCCGTCGAGCAGGCCTCCGGCTCCGTCCCCTCACCTGCTTCTCTCCGCTGCCGTCGTCCACCATGCCGTGCTGGGCGGCCATGGCGGAGGAGTCGTGCAGGCCGGACGCGTCGAAGGGCACCTTCTCGATCTTGGCGATGCTGTTGGCAATGTAGGCCACTCCCAGGCCCATCGTCTGTTCTTTGTCCCGCCAGTTTTTGAAGAACTGTTTGAAGAGCGGCGTCTCGCCCATCTCCGGCAGGATCTGCACCTGCGTGTGTTTGGGGTAACCCATCTTCTTGATGAACTCGTCGGCCGCTTTCATCGCCTCCTTTCGCTCGTCCATGTTGGCGTCTTTGCCTGTAAGAAGAGTCGGCGGAGGTGAGGATTGTTAATTCAAGCGAGAATATATGTATAAAGAAATGAATGATATTGTTCATATTTGATTTTCTCAAAGTTTTGTGTCGCGGAAACTTTGGGATAGACTTATACTGTGAGGCTTTAAACATATCCAAACTTTTGTCACTATTGAAGCAGAGTTCAAATAAATGGGGATTTTGAAAGAAAAAATAAGTTTTTCATTTTTGTCTTTCTTGCAGAGAGCTGGATGAGAAGATCGATACAACTCCAGCATGTAATAGTATGGTAAGTAAGTATACAGCTGGAGCGATCAGCTAGTTAGCTTAGCATAGCACAGACACTGAAACAGCTTGCCTGGCTCTCTTCAAATGTAGATAAAAATGCCTTAACAGTACGTCAAAAGCTCACTTGTTTGTTTCATCCGTACCAACCTTTCTTTTTAAACTCTTAATACTAAAGAAACAGCTCTAATACCAAATTACCGTGGTGCAGATATTGTCTACGAGATCTAATATCAACCTGGACCAACCTTTCCAGACGAAGATCTTTCCATCGGATCCGTGGTCCAGAATGAAGCAGTCGCCGGACTCCAGGGCGCTCTGGGCAAACGGGTTCTCCGCTGCCACTAGAGCGATGGTCATGCCCCCGCTGGCATTGGACACCTGCAAGAGAGAGTCAATTCAAGGCATCATGTGTCAGACCAGGTGGAGCTCGACTGCCATAAAATCCCTGTCAAAACATGTATATTTACAGATTTTAATTTTAATATATTCAATTGTAACTACAAATAGAGAAGAAAATGGAATAGAAAAGGACAGAGTATGTGTTGTCCCTTGTCTCACCTTGTACAGCTTGGCCATCTTCCTGTTTGAAGCATCGGCCTTGATGTCGTCAGACGCCCCGGCGGGTAGATCTGGCTTTGGGCCTAAAACCTGCGCCCAGAAGCAGCTCCAGTTTGATCTCAGAACTTTCCTTGAGACTTCATTTGCTGTCTCAATGTGTTGATCTCACCTCCCCCATCTTCTCTCTCTCCATTCCCTCGTCGCAGACGTAGACCCGGGCCCTCCCGTTGCGCTCGTTGTCACGGATGCCCTTGGCGACCTGAGTAGCCTTGAGCTTCTCGAAGCGGTTGCTCTGGGAGCCGCACCACTGGTAAATCTCCTGTGTGGCGTGAAGGAGAGAGCTGAACTGCAAGAACATTTCGTGTTTTGCAAAAAAGCAAGACTACCTTTTCCGCAATCCTTAAAACGAACACAACGTGTGTGCTTTTGGCCATGCGGTGAATGTTTACCGGTGACAATCACACTATATTATTACGTGTGCCTCATATTGATCCGATCTGTGGGACTCACATCACCCAGGTCCAGGATGAAGCAGTCTCCCTGGTTGAAGCTGTCCCAGCTCACCGCCACCTCCGTTGCCCGGACAGAACGCCGACCTTTCACCTGGAGCAGCCGCTGCATGACCACCTCGTTGGTGACCACGTGCTTGAACCCGGATGCCACGCCCCCTTTCTGTAAGATGAAAGTTGCATTTCGATACAAAGTGTCGTAGCAGGCTGGCTAAATTGATACTGATTGATAAAATACTTACCATACTTTCCGAACAACTCAAAATGAACCCAGGTTTAACAACGACAAATGCTACAAACCACTTATTGCATTCCAGGTCCAAGGATGTTTCGCAGCTATAAACATGCCACCTTACCATGTATTTGATTCCTGACTTGAAGTAACCGAGAAAGGTTTTGGACTCGTATCCCTGGACCTCGCGGTACTGGATGGGTTTCCCCCCCAGGAAGTCATCCATTTGGACCGTAAAGATGGCCGCCGAGCCGCGCTCATCCTGGGTGCAGAAATCCCCTGCAGCAGAGGAACCAGGGACACTCGTCGTTTTATCTCTGCAGTCATCAAAATGTGTTTGAAGAACTCCCTCTGTGAGGACTCGGTGAGTCAGCGGATCATTCGACGTGATTCTATTCCGCACTGTGTGGGAGTCTTAACATTCGATCCAGGCTATTAGCAAATGCCGTTCATGATCGATAAATAACATCAATAAAAAAGACGCATCTCGGCATCGACTCTTTCCTGTTTGCTTAAAGCAAAATCCTTTAAAAAGCAAACCAATCAGATGAGCTGTCTTCTGCTCATGCTCGGCCACAGGACCCATCTTTAAGTTTGGTTTAATTTAAGTAACAATGGTAACGATGCCCTGGTCTGTTCAGGTAGAACCATGGATGATAACAGGGCAAGAAAATTGTGTGTGGGTTAGTGAAATGATCTTACATCAAAGGTTAAAAGGAAATTCTCACTGAATCATCTAGGAAAGAAGGAAGTTGTGTGAAATACATAAAAAGTCAACATAATTGGTGCAGTGATTTTTCTAAAATAGCTCCTGTGTTTACATCTAGCGCTTTTAAAGGCTTAACTTGATTAACTTGTAATAAAATTCAAATACATTTATCACCTATTATTGGATTATGCGTTTGTGACTTCCATTTTGTGAAAGTCAATAACAGGCTAATTCTGACTCCAGAACAACGTTAACCGTTTTTAAAGATCTGACTACTTAATCCATTAATGACAGTTTGTTTGTATGAAGAATGGAGCCAAATGTTCCAGACGAAACCTCGTGTACCGACACCAAACCATCAGTTGGATAGTTAGACAGGAAAACAAATGTCAGCTATGAAATTCCGCTGTGTCCTTGTCGGCCTTTCAAGTTGGATCACAAAGCGCTTCTGTCCCAGGAAATAAGGCCTGTCACAGTTTCAGACACTGACGCCGTCGTCTGTTTTCCTACATTAAAGGACAGAAGGCTTTTTCCAGCATGTTTTTCAGTTCTCGTCCTACCAGAGTCAACGTGTCACGTGCAAACTGTCACATGCAAAAAAAAACCGGATTCATCAGAAATGTTTTTCTCTACATTGATTTTTTGTTCATGCTGCTTTGAAGTAGAATCCTTTTTATTCTCATGTGTATCTAATCAGTGTTTTTCACTCTTTTAAGGGTGACTTAAGTTAAATCATTTATTGGAAATAGTGTCCTGTTTTAGAAAAAGAATCCGTCCGTCGCGCTGCACTCACCCAGCCAGAAGTGGAGGTCGAACTGCAGGTTCCCGGAGCGTTGTTTGATGGTGTTGAGGATGAGGTAAGCGTCACCAGTGTAAAATCCCCCGTGCAGGTTTTCGGGGACCGGCACCAGGTCGAAGTTCTCCACCCTCCACACCTGGAGGCCCTGCTTCTGTCCGGCCAGCTCAAACTGGGGGTGTTGCACTGCCATCCTGCCTGCGGGTAAACAAACACAAAACGGATGTTTGTTGCTTTTCTACCGAACGGACCTGAACATACATGCGTTTCCGAGGCAACGCCTTGTGATTTTACCCCCCAGACCAGCAACCAAATGCTGTTTGGATGAGAGTCGTGTAGTGTGTGTGAGGGAGACCGGGACTTCCTATTTCTAAGATGGTTGCTTTGGAAAGCCGCTCCCCTTAAGGCTGACTTGTTGCCATGGATACAAAGATAAAGTTTAGGGCTATAGTTAGATATTAATGCTACAGCAGGGTGAGTTACTGTTTCCTCCCTGACAGGAAGAGGAAGTCCTGGCAGTTATGACTCAGTAGTAGTCATAACTGGAGAAAGAAACCCTGCGTGTGATTATAGATTGGAAAAGACTGGTGTGAGGAGACATTTTGCTCTTCCCTTTGTCCCCCTGATGGACCCAAGAGATGAGTCCAATCCCGAACAAATGCGCCAACGGTTCTGCACACACATACCAGCCTCCTCAGCTTGGTCTGAAGACCTGAAGTCTGAAGAAGCATGAAGAAGAAACATTTTCATGTTCACAGACTTCAGAGACAGTGCCGGCGGGCCGCATTCGGGCGTAGTTTGGGGACGCCTGGTATATATGGCCACTATAAAGACATGTTTTTATCGGAAAAAACACTGAGTTTATCCGAGAGGTTAGCGTTGTTAGGGGTGACAGTCGCACAGAAGTCCTGCCAGCGCATATTCGACGCCATCGTCTTGCTGCACCCTTGCCGCTCTGTGATTGGTTCCCTATCTCAGGGGAAAATTTGCTCCGTGGTATCCAGGCTGCCTTGCAGCGCGAAATAAATCGTGTGCGCAAGGCAGCCTGGGAAAAGCCAGGCTAACAAAAAGGTATAAAGTGGTTCAAATGCTTTTCTGTGGTTGAAAGTTAATGCTTGCAATCTCAGGTAAAAGTCCACAGCGTATCAGCCTGCTCATTCCCATTAAATATGCAGAAGTAAAGTCTAAAGATTTTGCAGCAGACTCTGGACCGGCTGACTCCCAGAAAACATTGCAGCCTATAAACTCTCCAAACTGGAGGTCATGCAGTTCAGGATGAAAACAGAACCCATCTTTCCACAGGAATGCCGCAGTGACCAGCTGCCTCTCTGTCTGCGTGACTAACGTCCACCCCGGAGCAACACTCGCCTTTTCTTCTTCTCGGCGGCTGTCTGCCCACAAACATGGCCGGAATCTGCTCCTGACCCTGGACGAGGGACGTGGCTCTGCATTACCGCGTCATGTGACCATCGCACTCAGTAAAAACAGCAAAGAAAAACCTTTTCCACCACAAATGGGGAGCCTGGAGGCATTCTAGATCAGCTGCCGTCTGAAAAGCTCCTGCGTCACAGTTTGGCCAGCCATAGCGAATCGGAGGCGGATCGAGTAGATCCACTGGGATCTTCTTTACATGACGGAGGATGTGGAGCGCTGGATTTTTCTACAGTGGCTCTGATGAAGAAATAGTGAAGAAATGCTTTTGCCGTGGATCGCGTGGCTTTAATCGGATCAGGTCACAGTCAGATGTCTATGCAGGCCGCTGATTGGACAAAGTGGAGTGGAAGGGCCAGGAGAGTCCTTTAGGTGACCACACGTTGGGTCTTTAACTGTGAAGTACACAATGCAACAGCAGAACACTTCACCGAAGGATGCTTAACGTACCGTATGAAGGTGTGGAGTCTGGCGAATAAGACGCCCTTTTATTGTTCATTGTTGAATTCGGAGGAAAGGCTTAAGATTTTCTAGAGTCGGAAGAGACACCGCCAGGAAGGGATTAGCCTAGCTTAGCATCAAGACTGAAAGCAGAGTGAGAAGGAGGAAATGGTTTGTATAGTACATGTGAAATGCGACTAACGTTATGACCAACCGGATCCTCCAAACTGCTACTTCCTTAATCAATGAATAAAACACCAGAAACGACAAGGATACAATAACTTTCGGTTCCCTTTGTAACATCCGCTTAAACTGGTATCCAGCAATCCAATGATCGCTAATACTTTTCTTTTAGTTTGAAACCTCTTTAAGGGGACCTTGAGCGTATTAACGCCTGCATCGGTCGCCATAACAGAGAAATAGTGCCGGAAAACTCACTTTGAGTAAAGCTTTATTGTTTAAACAAATTCAACTCCTAGAAAGAAGTTCTGAAACACGGTGCAGACGTGCTCTCTGACGGCTTAAAAGCAGATCCTAAAAAGTTCACTAATTTAAGAGGTCTATTTCATGCAGTAGCAGCAGCCAAATACCTTTTACACACACACACAGGAAAAATATCCCTTCTTATTCTGAAGGCCTTTATTTCTGTGGCACTGAATAAGTACGACTGCCTTTGACTGTGATCTTCTTCTCTGATGCAGAGGTGTCTTCCGTCAGTCTTTGCGCGTCAAAGATGCTTCGTCCCACAGTAAGATACTCCTCCTTAATAATGCAAACATCACAGAGAGCAAACCGGCTTCCCTTTCACCTCCCACTCAGACAAATCAAAGCCTATATTTAAACATGTGAAATAAGCTGCGACAAAAGCTCGCTGACAAGAAACATTTTTTCGTTTTGTTTTGTTTTGTGCAAAGTTCTATCTGAATGGATGGCAGCATTTGGCAAAAACAACCAAACATTACGTGTTCGATGTTCAAGGCTGGATCAACTGACTCAACCACAAACACAGCTGAAATAGAACTGGTCATGTGACCACTGGATAGTGCTTCTTCTTTGGCGTGCTGGGAAAAACATATGCTGTCTGCAGGCCGCCCCCCCCCGCCTGCAGGCAGGCAAACCAGTCTGTCGTGCCGACCTCAGGTTTTGTTCCCCTCCCCCATGTTCCCCAGCCTTGTTTTGTGTCTGCTTCCCCTTGAGGCTTCAACACTTGAACTGTGTGCTGCTTCAAACAAATCACACAAGCACATGTGAGTGTTTATCTGAGACATCTGTATCTTATGGGCTCCCATGCATGGAACTTGTAAATGGACTTCACTCTTTCACCATCCAGACCCGTCCTCACATCTCAATCGGAACGTTTGTGCAAACATTAACTGATGTCTCCGCCCCCAAAGAAAGAGATTCCTCCTTCAGGAGGAGGAATTCCCGATGAGTCATTTTCTCCACGTATGCCACTCTCAGCCTCTCGGTGGGCCGACAGGCCGTCCTCTCTCAGGGCCGATAACGATCTCTTTTACTGCCGCTCCGCTTCCCCTTCATCTGTTTACACGGCGTCAGGCTGAAACCAGCAAAATGGCTGCTTGTGACTTGGTAAATATCCGAACATGATTTTTAAAGGAGAGGGGTTGTTAAGGGAACGATCTGTCTGAAACCAGCATGTAAACTCATCCATTTCCAACTAAACACATGCCTATTAACAGACAGTATGCGTATGACATGTGATTTCATGCGATATATATCCCAATATTACTAAGTGTTGTGCGATATAGGGTTTGTGTTGTTCTACACATATGGACACAAAGCTGCCAGGAGCAGAAGTGTGTTTTCTAGGGAAGGTGGGGCCTTTTTCTCACCTCGGCCGGAGAAATGTTGACTATATTGAAGTCAATGTGCAAACCCACCACTTTTCCCTTGAATATACAGGGTCTGTAAACACAACTTGTGCACTTGGGTCACTAACTTGATCCCCGTGAAGCAGAAGATGTAAAGGCACAGAGAGGCCTTGTGGAATAACCCCTCTCAACAAGGACCCACTGAGTCCAGAACACAACACCATCAGCCCTGATGGTTGAGATCTGATGTACGTTTAGTCAACGCAAACTGTGTGGGTACGGTTAGGTGAATGTTCTATACTTGAATATATAGTTAGGATGTAAGTCAAATGTAATAATATGTAACCGTGACCGCCTCGGTATAATATGTCCACCCAACCTCCACCCTGCACTTTTCTGCTCACGCCACCTCCACCTCTTCTCGGAGAGGAAATTAGACTGAAAGTAAATATAACATGTGTTTACAATGGACCCCCCTGTAATCTCTGTCCGGCTGACAGCTGAGTGTCGATGTGAGACAAGCATTCTGATTGGTCTTTATCTCTTGTTTTCAAGCACACACACGCACAAACTCTGACATACACACTTTGACTCACTCACATAACAGCTGCTTAACTCATAACCACTTAGGGGGAAGCAGTGACTAACTTCCTCAGTGGACAGCTGTTTGGTTGTGTGTTTCCATGACAACCACAGATGTACCGAAATAGAGACAGTCATGTTGACAGCTGCTGAGGAAAATCTCGCTTCTTTTAGGGGAGATGCTCAAAAAAAACGGTTTGGTGTCACATCACTACAGCCTGAAGCGTCCGAGGCCCAAATGGAGGCACACCATGTTTTTGAGTCATCGTGCAGCGTTTTCACTGCCTCTCATTGAACGGCACCACATAAAAGTTTTTTAGATGAGCGCAAGACCCGAGTAAAGCGTCTCACGTGCAGAGAGCAGCTCCGCTTTTCGTTATTACCTTTGTTCCAACCTGTAAAAAGTAACGGTTTCATTCGTAGTTGCTCGAACGAAGCGATCAAATCAAATCACCGTCCGCCAGTGACTCGGCGGAGAAACGTACCTCGGCGCGCGGCGGCGGGTGAGCGGTTGTCTGTGCGTCTGTTGTCGGGTGGAACCTGGATGATCCGCGGTGGGCCCTTCGAGCTGCAGCGGGAGAAGAGAGGCGTCGGGTCGGCGTGCTGACGGAGTGCGTGGCCGCTGTTCGTGTCCCGGGACACTCCCAGTTCGCGACGCCCCTCCTCCGGTGCGGATGCTGCCGCTGCTGCACCGCCCGCAGCAGGGGAGCGGCCGACGCGTGGGCGCGCACACGCACGCGCAAGGTGAGGCCTATAATTAGTGGGAATGCAGCATTCCAACCAGTGTTGGGAGTAACGCGTTACAAAAGTAATGTAATTACTATAACGTATTGTTTTCTGCTGTAACGTGGTAATGTAAGGCCTTCCACAAGAAAATAATAATAATATTTACTCGGTACAAAGGTCAGTAACGCGCGTTACAATGCATTTTCACCTTCACCTTCTGGCAGACGGCCCATATTTCTGAACGTCATCGAACACAAAAACATTGTAACATTTTAGTGCCGGAACTTCGCAGTGGTGCGCGTGTGCGCGTGACGCGGATCGGTTTCCCCTCTTTGTGCGCCGCTTGGCGCTTTTCTGCTTCCTCCTCGTAGCCAAACTGTCCGTTCGCGTGAAAGTGAACATCAAGCCAGTTGGACTATATTTGGACTATATTTAGCGACTTTTCGGACCCCTTCAGCGACAAATATTTCAAAAAGCGACAAATTTAGAGACAAATTTAGCGACTATTCCCGACGTTATTGGCGACTTTTGGAGACTTTTGGTGACGTGAAAAAAACGTATCGTTCCTACGCTTCTTCCCAACGAGCAGCGGGTGCCGTCGTGAACCTCACCCCCTTCCCAAAGCACTGACAAGCGGCCGAGTACTCGCGCAGCAGTCCCTTCCAGCTGCAGTCAGTGCAGGAGATTTACAAAGCGTACAAATTACTTTGAAATGACAGTAACAAGTAATACATAATGTATTGCGTTTTTGAAGTAACTAATCCTTTCATATTGTTTTCTAATTTTCTTCTTTCTATATTTTCAGCAATCCTTTCAAATTGTTTCTAAGCTATTTTTCTTCTAAAGCCCGCGGTGCAGGTGTGTTTTTTCGAGAGAAGAACATTGTTATCGGTAGTTGTTGTCGCTCTTTTACTTCTGTTTTACGTACGTGTACATATTAAACCGCAACGGTATTGACACACGTAGAGACGAAGCGGAGAGACTGTTTAGCCAATCAGAATGCAGAACACAATGCACAATGCAAATCCGCGAAGCAGCGAGAATACAGAAGCGAGGGTTCACTGTATTGTGTTGTTTTTCTTCAAATTCCAAAAGTACAGCATCAAGAGCCCCAACCTGTTCATGTGTTAAGAGTTTGTTCTCAAGTTCATTTTCCAGAATGAGGCTGTTGTCTCTTTTTTAAAATTATTGTGTTCAATTAGGGCTACAGGGGTTTTCTCCTTTGGTTCCTGCAGTACTAGTGTACTGGTGTTCCTGCAGGAACGTTTCTCCACAGGTTTATCCCTGGCACTAAAGTGTACGTGGCGGCCTTGAAAGAGAGAAGATTCGGTGACCCAGGCCTCGCTGAGGGGGATTCTCTGGGTAGACACCCGCTGGTATCCAGCTTCCTTCGCGGCACACCGAGGCTGAAGCCAGCAGCCCGCACGAGAGTACCTTCTTGGGAGAGCCGGGCCGTTGTGCTGTTTGGCTCTCTCGTGCTCCGTTTGAGCCCTTTGAGGAGGTTTTGTTTTTTTTGTTTTTTCCCTTGCAAGGCAAAACAGCAGTTGGTTGGTGGACCAGTAACAAGCCCATTGACCCCCCTACATCTTTTTTTTGTTCCGTCTTCAGTCGCCAGAGCTGGTCCAGGTTAAGTTATGGAGACCGAATTACAGGAACTGAGAGATTTAATCGCTCAGCTGGCGCGGCCCGGAGAACTGACTCCCAACAGTACTAATACCAAAAATAAAGTGCAACCAACCCTAGGTTGAATTAACAGTAGTACAATACAAATACGGTAATACCAAAAATAAAGTGCAACCAACCCTAGGTTGAATTAACAGTAGTACAATACAAATACGGTAATACCAAAAATAAAGTGCAACCTACATTCAGGTTGAATGAGCAGTGGATGAACCTGCTACAACTCTCATTTTAATAAACAATGTTCAACAAATGATCAAGTGTAACCAACTACTCAATGACTACAGGTTTTTTTAAAAAAGATCAACTGATCAACATGATCTGGCCGCAGAACACTTCTCTGTGCGTTCACTATGTCCCCAGCAGTACTAAAAACTCGTTCTGCTGGCACACTGGTGCCTGGAATGCACAGGTACCGTTTAGCAAGGGTGGAAAGTACAGGTAGCTCTTTCTCCTGAGATCTCCACCACTTCATGGCATTTTCAGTCAAAGGCAACGCATCTTTTGCTCGGTACCTTAACACCTCTGCTCTGGCTGTCTCGCTTCTGGATTTTCTTTCTCTTTGGGTGAAGGAACTGCCAAACAGTGCATCTAAGGCGTTCTTCTTACAAGGAGGTGACTCATTTCTGCTCTGTAATACTGCACACAGAAATTTAGAGGAAGATCAAGAACAGATGAGATTTGAGAGAGGACAAATGAAAGGGGAGAAGAGAAAAGAGCAGAGGAAAGGGGAGAGAAGAGTTACCTGGTGGGACACTTCTGCCTCAAAAAACAGTTTTGTGTAGACCTGTTCTCTGTCCTCTTTTTCCAGGTCGGGCAGTTCTTTAAATCGCGGGTCCAACGCTGATGCTGTTTAAAGAACAAGAATATTGCATTCATTGCATTATTAAATTAAGTTGACCTGAAATTGCAAGTGATGACCACGTCCTCATACACAAAATAATCAGAAGATTAAACTTTAGTATGTTTAAAAGAAATGTGGCACGGTGATGATGTAAAGCCACCATGAACTAAGAATTGTATTGCAGATATGTTGTTTACTTTTTCATATGAAAAAACTCAACTCAAGTTCAAACTTGAAAATTGCCCACACGCGTATTTTACAAATCAATACAGTCTAATAGCCTAAAATATTAACCAAGTTGATTTGAATTAAGACTCCAAATGAATTACCTATGTTGAGAGCATCTTGGGGGCCTCTGTAGCGTGTGGAGAGGTCACTGGCCATCACCCTCTTAATCTCTGCAACCAGGGTTGAGTCATCTTCGCATGGCTGTAGGTGTTTCAGCAGTTTTGCTTGAAGAGGAGCAATTACAGAGAGAGTTGGCTGGTCTTCTTCACACATCACAGTGGTTGCCATTTTGACAGGACCCATCAACTGAACAATGTCTTCCGTGTTGGCAATATCACTCTCACTCAGCGTGGCTACATCTGTGACCCTCTTTCATAGATCCTTGGACATCAGAGTTGCCATTATAGCTGGCTGTTGTTCCAAAAAACGTTCAAGCATTTCGAATGAACTGTTCCATCTGGTGATTATGTCTTGGATCAGTTTATGTTTTGGTAATTCCATCAGAGTTTGTTTTTCCTGTAGGGTGTGACATGCAATCGGGCTGCGATGAAAATATCCAACAATTTTTCGCACTTTCCCCAACAACCTGGAAGCACGTTCCACATTTTTGTTATGGGTAGGCCAGGTTTGAGCAGGGGCCTAAAGAAATGGCTTAGTTTTTATGAGGTTAAATATTGTTCTTTTTTAGGGGGTTTTGGGAGCATTTATTTTTTTAAACAAACGGGTCGGGGGAATGGATTGATACGGATCATAGTAAAGCTGCTACCTACTGTCAACTGTAGACCAGTATTTTCAAGTCTTTGTGGCCCTCTGGTGGACAAAAGACAGAACAACACAAGTGGATCCGTGAACAAATAGGAGTTTATTCACAATAAAAATAATAACTTAACAGGATATTATAAAGTATCTCAGCTCTGAGTGGCTTTCCCTCTTTTACATCCTCTATGTTATTAACATATCATTAAACTATATAAATGCATGTGGTGATGAGCAGCTGTTTTGGAGGTTGAGTGTTCACTTGACAATATCTGATCACTAGAAGATGTGTAATCAGCACATGCACATTTTTACTCTCTTTATAGCAAAATGTTGATCTATCTGGCTTCGTTACAGATATCAAACTACAAACCACATCGTCCAGGAAAATATCATAACAAGAAAGTCCTGTTTTTTAGGGGCCTTGCTGTTTCAGACAGCAACACAAGCTGCTTTCAGCCAGGCAGGAAGTCCAGCGAGCTGAGATTTGAGACTTGGACATGAATGGGCAGCTCAACAAAATAGAGGAAAGCCTTAACACATTTGGCAAAACATGTTCGCCTGCACCCAACAGCGCATTGACTCGTCCTTAAGCATGGCAACAGCCTGTTACTTTGTTCTATTAATTGTCTGTCGGTCAGACCGAAATATCATTTTGTTATTGTTCCCCAGAGGTTACAGATTTAGACTTATCGTCCCAAACGGAGTTTCATTTCACACGATTACACAGAAACATCCAAATATAGATGATACATGAAGTCCACATGAATACTTTCATGCCCGTTGCAGCTTTCAGCTCCCAACAGTTTGCTCAGGAGCACTGTGGCAGAAGACACGCTGGGACTGGAAATTAGGACTTGTTTATAATGAACTATTATAAGAATGGTGTGTTACATTTCAGTTATATAAATAGCTAGATTATTGTCATTAGTTAGGGACCCAGAGTCAATAAGGTTAAATGTTGAAAAATAGGTTCCATAACATTAGTCCATATCAACTTTATGGGGAAAAATGTATGTATTCACTTAAAAGTAAAGTTTTTATTCATATTATATAGCATTGCAATAGTCAGTTTAAAGTGATGATATATAACAAATAAAACTTGTGGAAGTTTTCTTTTTAATAGATGAAGGAGCGATACAAGCGGCTTTAGAGTGTTCTAATCAGGTCGGATGAAGAGCAGCAGATGATAGAAAGTTAATGAAAAATACATCACAGCCTTGATCTGTAGCAGAAGGGGAAAGACTTATGCTGAAGCATAACCTGTCATACCTCTGACCACCTCATAATATCTCTTTAGTGGGTTTTCAAGTAAAAAGTATGCCACAACATTCAGCCTACATATTCAGATCCTCCCCAGGAGGAATTGTTATGGTGATTCCTAAACGTTTAATCTGGTGTGGCTATTGGGTCAAAAGAAAATGTTAGCATGCTAACACGCTGATGTGTTGGTGACCTTGATACACATTACACATGCCACACATGAGCCTGTTAGTCTTGGAATACTGGTGTACTAGCACTGGTATTTAGCCCTCAGCAGTACTAAGTGGAATTTAGATTCATAGACCTAAAAGCCCGTCTCTTCCTGGAATAAAGCTCCCTGCACTGTGGATTGTGAGACTTTAGAGACCAACAGCAGTCCTGGTGAAGGCCGCTCACATGCCTTGTAGCCCATCCTTCAGGCTGCCAGCTGGTCGTCACAACATCTGAGGCTTTTGACAGGGGGGACCCATTAACCCCCATCCGCATTCCTCTCATGCCTTTGCTGGAAGTTTCGCTGATTTGAGGTAACAAGGGTGCCCACTGTGTGAAGGAGACGGTGAGGGTTTGGAGGGGGATCTTTTAAAGGATGCCAAATCACTGACAGGTGAAGTGGGGCAGAATTATCTTACTTTATTCTTGCACCAATGCACCAAGTCAAATTCCTCTGTGTAACATGTGGCAGTAAATGGCTTCTGCTTCTGATTCTGAATCCAGTGGCTAATCAAACATTGCAGTTAACAGTTTTGAAAGCTCTTTTCCAACTGCACAAGCTCCTGGCAGACAAAATGTTATAAATTCCTTTACATTCTTGCATTTATTTTGTAGCAAGCTATACAAATGGTGGATTTCTCTTTTCTTCAGTAGGATAACTTCTTCTGAAGGATTTGAACTGTCCACACAGGAGGTGAAGCTATGACTTCCACATCTGGAGGCCTCTGTATTTGTGGTGCTGGAACATTTCACAAGCTCTTTAATCCCCCCCAGAGGCCACCAACAGGATACTTGAACGTGAGAGATCTCTTGTCTGGCAGGCATTTAAGGACAGAGCAGAAGTCCATTTTGGATTGACATATGTGCATATATGCACATATATACACACACACACATATATATATATATATATATATATATATATATGAATGACAGTCACAATGAGTGATGTGTCAGATAACTTCATGATCAGATTTGAAGTTGACTAACAGGTGTGCAGCCACAGCCATGAAATGTGTTTACTTCTCTGCTAGAATCAGGGCGAACAGGCGCATATTGGCACATGCCATATATATATATATACCAATTCAATTGGAGAACGCGTTTGTACAAAGGTCTTGCCCACAGCTTTGGAGAACAGCGCTAAATTGGAGAAGGTTGATTGACAAGTTGTAATGTTAGTCACATAGAAATGGATACTTAAAGCTGGCATTAAGCTGACCAATTAAAACATTGGCCCTTTCACTATGACCAAATGTTAAAACAACAACTTAATGTACCACATTGTATTTTGTCTTAGTTCTTTTCTTTCCGAGAAATATAATTACTTCTGTAAAATTGTGGCTCCAGCAGCAGTAATGGGCTTCTGCTTTCGCAGGACAGTCTGATATTGTCTCCATCTCTCTGCCTGCTTCTTCATGTAATGTACGTGCATGCGCGGGCCTGTGCATGCGCGTGCCCGAGCATCTGCCGTTCCGCGGGCGCGGGCCTGATAAAATCCCTTTGGTTCACGTGCGGAAAGAGAGGTGTGGGGAAGAAGTGACACGTGGGAGGGAATGTATATGTATTAAATAAATATGTATTCATTGGAATGTATAAGTGCGAGCTATGTACGTACATTTACTAATTGAAAAAAAGTTAACTATATATTTTCAAAAAGCGTGAGAGAGAGAGAGAGAGAGAGAGAGAGAGAGAGAGAGAGAGAGAGAGAGAGAGAGAGAGAGAGAGAGAGAGAGAGAGAGAGAGAGAGGAGAGAGGAGGAGGGTGAGAACGAGCTGAGGGGGATAGTGACTGACACACAGAGTGAAACAACAGCGAGAGGAGCGGGAAAGAGAAGAGCGATAAAATACATCCTGACATTCGGAGTTGCGGGGACGAACGGCGGAGACTCGGCGGAAGGAAAAGTTCAGACCCCACTAATCAGTGCGTGGGAGTGGGAGCAGGATCGTGACTGACTGAGACAAGCTCCACTGTCTGTCTCGTCATGGCAGGTAATTTAATTTAACCAGTACGCGCGTAAATACCACAAAGACGCCGGTGTTTATACAGCGCGATGCCGCCCCAACAAGCGTCCCGCCCCGCCGGCTGCAGGGTTCCACCAACCAGCCCAGCCCGGCGTCCGTTGAGCTAGCGGACGCTAGCTAACACGACTTAGCCGCCAGTGCTAATGTTAGCTCGCCAGGAAACTCGAGTGTCATCGCCCATCTAGCTGGCCTGTGTTTGCCGGCTACAGCGAGCTAGCCAGCTGCTGCTAGCTAACGGTAGCTGTTTACCGTTACCACCGGCCCGGGACCCGTCTCGCTAGCTGCCGCTGCAAACCTTTTAAACCAAAGATTTGCGAGCCGCTAAACCAGCACCGATCGCTAACTTTGCTTCCGCCGCGGCGGCTGCTTGTTAGAATTGTGCAGTGGCTTTTACGAACCGCTGCGTGGACATCGGATGTGCTGTTGATGTTGAATTGACTAGCAGGGCGGGTTTCGCTCCAGTGCACACCTTTTCTCAGACATGCCATGACTGGATTGACAAGCCGGGCTAGCTGGCTAGCTAGCTAGCGCTAGCTCAAACTTTGACATTGCCCACATGCAGGCTGGTACTCCAGGCCTGCCGCACACTGAGCAACATCATACATATTCTGGGCCATTTCTGACCAAGAGACTAATTAGACATAAATAAGCATAAGTGGTAATGTTCTCTCCTCCTCGAATAAGATTCAGATATGATATTGATATGTTCTCTTTCCTAAGATTTCATTCCACCATCTGATACTTGTGCAGTGAATGTAGAGTTATTAGAAATCTACTGCAGATTGTTCGCTATTCATTCATTTGACCAATGAGTGCTCCCTCGTGACACATAAACTGGGTCCATTTGGGCGAAATGACATTGTTCTTGGGACTGAAGCACATCATCCGTTTGATGAAACTGAAAGTCTGAGATGATTCAAGCATTGAAACACCTCTGGATGTTCTGCATTTTCTCCTTCAAGGGAATTAAAGCAATCCTGAGTGCTACGTTTTGCATTGACCACCACCAACCCTGTCCTGGGTGTTTGCTTTAAATCATGATTCACCACATCTGAATACTGTGTGACGGTGACTCATAAATGTCCTTGGTTGTTCTGCAGAGCTGATCCACTATGTGTTGTCGACCAATCCGACCAGTTTACATTGTGTAATAACAAATGATCATGTATGAAATAATGAGTAATTTATCTAGTTACTGTAAGTTGTGCAATGAGCTGTGTCGAATGATGGAGGTCATTAAAAACATCTTATGGATGTATTTTTCTCTTACGAGTCCAACGTATAACTGTTTCTGTTTTAAGACACACTCCACCTTCTTATTCCTCATCTGAAGCAAAGTATGTGGTTTCCAATTTGCAACTTTTCACTCTAGGCAACAAATCATGCGCGCAGATTCTCAGGTTGTAGCTGCGTTCTATCTTGATCAATGTTGGAGGTCTTTTAACATCCGAGTGGCATGTTTCTTAGTATTATACGGTGTCTGTTGCCTCTTAATGTGCCCATAGCATAGCTGGCCACGCAGGTATCATGTGTGGAACACATGTTTTGTTTTGTTGTTTCAGTTTTAAAGATTGAAATCAGGATTTTTTTGTTGTTATTTTAAGGCTACACATTGAGAAGCTGTAAAAGAATGCGAAATATGCACGGTCATACATACACAATCCCTTGGCACTCAAACAAAATTTCAAAACCCAAATCCCACACTGTGCTGAAACAAAAATATTATAGATCTGCAACTATTTGAAAGTATCAACAAGTAAAAGTCACACATTGTGTATACTTATTTGATTCATCGCATTGTGTAGTTGTACACCGCTGAGGTAGCGTGATTCTGACAAGATCTCGAGATGGCCTCAATCACACTGGACTGTATTTGATTTTGAAATAAACCATGTATTTTGTTTGCTCTGCAGGATCTGGTGGTGACATGCAGTGGTGCTTCTCTCAGGTGAAAGGAGCCATCGATGATGACGTAGCAGAAGGTAGGAGTTCCGCAAAGAACTGGTATTTGTAAAGCACGGAAAGGCAGAGTGACCAACAGCAGCCCAATGTCTCCCACATCTTTACAATTCCAACTGGCTAGTTGTACCTCAATTTACCTGCGAGTCAACTGTGCGCTCCCTGCTTTGGGCCATTAAAGTCAAACCTTAGTGTCAGTGACTTGTTCAGTCATCAGGTAAAAAACTAGCAGGAATGGGGCATTTCCAAAAGGCGCATTACAACACACTTCTCTGCGGTGCCCCGCCTACATTCATTCATTTTGTCAGTATCACACAGCACTCCTTGTTTTTTTATTGGAGATGTGTGTTAAGGTTAGATCACCACTTCCTGCTTCACGTTAACAACTTTACCACCAGCAAGTCACGGAAGGTTCTTATCTCTGCAGGAAGTGCCTTCTTGTTTACCACTGCGCTTAGAGACTGACCGTTAAGTCTTTGCGTCTGAATACAGCTGCAGTCAAACTGCGGAATATGGGCTATATATACACGTCAGAATATCAGGAATAAATGGTGAAAGAAAGAGCAGCCGGAGTGAGCTGGGTGGATGCAGAGCGTCCGATGACAGGGGCCACTTTGGCTTTGCCCGCAGGATGGACTCTGATTTCAGTTGCTCCTGGTGCGGTGCGAGCTTCCAGACGAGAGGGAAATACTGCAGCGCAGCCCTCAGCAGGCCAGATGGCCGCTGATGGACAGAGGTTCACAGCTTCTGAGTAATGCATCCATGGGTGGGTAGACTTATCACACACAGATTTCTGGAGAGTAGAGTAGACACTGCAGCAGCAATGGCCGCTTCTCTGTTGGTAAATGGTAGCGTTATTGTGCAACCCGATGCTTCCCTGTGTTTTACCTCCAATCTGTGCTTCCACATGTATGTGACTGGCCTGTGCTGTGTGGGTCCTGATGCTGACCAGTGGATATTTTTCCTAGACTATCTGATTCAAATGGGGTTGACAAAGTGATCCAAACACCTCATGGACCTTTTGAGGGAAAATGTATGCAGCAATATACATTGTATTGTATCGTCTGTTTTAATTAAGCAATGCAAGGGGCCAGGTGATTCAGTCAGTTATTGGATTGCTCCACTGTTGTACAGCGACAACACGCTTAAGGAAGTAATGTTGTTCAGCTCCTAATGCTCTGCAGCAGTCTGTCCTGTTTCATTTAACACGTTCCAACAGACAGAAGTGAAATGGGGCGAATGCTTCTGCTATAGTTACTTGAGAAGGTGTGGAGTGAGATGTCCTCGTCTCCAACCTCCTTGCGTGTCTCTGTCTGTCTGTCTGCACGGGGTGCGGAGCAACAAGGACCGCTTCATTACATACAAGAATTCTGACGCATATTGAAGATGACGATTGACGTATTGAAATGAACGGACACGATTGGCGGTTTCGCTAAGAGTACTGGGATCCATAAGAACCCCTGACAGAGCGACACGCGTATGCCACCTTATCCCTGGCCTACATTTCACTGCTGTGGATTCATGCAGCAGCCACATACAATTCGTGACATGCTTTTCTCCATTAATATGTAACGCGGTTCGGATTTTGCTGTGAGTTTTGTTTTTACACCTGCAATGGACATTCCTCTCTAAAATAATAACAGTAATAAGTCAGATGCTTCTGCTGTTCCAGAGCAGCTTTAAGTAGCTCCTCTCGAGTTCAGCTGCTGTACATCACCCCCTACTTTTGGCCTCGGGCTACAGCGCTCACAAAGATCTCCTCCTACAACCTTCTGCTCCAGCAGGTAACAAAGGGTTAAGTCGGTGTGAGCGAGTATCCGTGCACAACACAACGTACTACTGCTGGGGGGGAACTAGGTTACGGATCATTTTCCGTCTGCTCTACATGTTCTGGCGTCTCTGGCTCGCACGCTCGCTCATCTAGTCCGCTCTGATTATAGCACAGATAAACCTGGGTTAGTTGGAATTAGCTGATTGGCTCTCATTGCCTGTTTTGTAACCACACACACACCAATTTCTGAAGCATTATGTTATATTGGCGTGTTTAAATGTTTGGGTTTTGTGTTTTCTGATACAGCGGACATCATATCCACAGTGGAGTTTAACCACACAGGGGAGCTGCTAGCGACGGGAGACAAGGGCGGCCGCGTCGTCATTTTCCAGCAGGAAATCGAGGTACAGCTGCACGTTTGTCTTCCGTTTTTATTCCCACAACTTATTAGCTTTAGAAAATATCAGCACTCGAACACAACGGCTCAAACATTTTAAACAAAGCGAAACCCCAGATCAGGGCTTTCTGGGTCATTCTGTGTTGCAGTAGACTTGTTGTTTTCCATATTACTGTGAGGGACGGTAACTACAGCTACATTAAACGAGGGATATGCTTCCTCTTATTTAAAAGAAGATAAAGATGGACAAGGAAAACACAAGAGAAACTCCTTGTCCTTGCTTCTTCTTGTTCACAGAGACCTTTGTCACTAAGTTCACCCTTCTAATGTTTGCCTGAACATGGAACCCAAACGGTCCTCTCTGTGTTTCTCTCCCGTGTCTCACGTCCGCTCCTCCCATCTTTTTGTCTGATATTTGCCCGTCTCCCTGGCAGAATAAGAATCAACCTCAGTTCCGGAGCGAATACAACGTTTACAGCACTTTCCAGAGCCATGAGCCAGAGTTTGACTACTTGAAGAGTTTGGAAATAGAAGAGAAGATCAACAAGATCCGTTGGCTTCCACAAAAGAATGCTGCTCAGTTCCTGTTGTCAACTAACGGTGAGTTGGTCCTTTCTGGTTGAGCACATGTAGCCAATATTGAATCTGTCTGGACTTCAATTTTAATTGAATTACCAGGTGAGGTGGCATAAAAACTATAACGAACATCATTCAGATCATTCAAAATGGCCCCTTTCACCCTTCAGTTTAGAGTCAGAACTGCAATTAGAAAGTCAGAAAATGTAATGAGTTTTCTGAGAGACGCAGAATTCTCAGAAAGGATCAAATGAAAGTTATGACGGTGTAAGAACAAATCAGAAAAAAGCGTGTGCATTTGTTGTTGACAATTATTCTTGTACTCGACAGATAAGACAATTAAGTTGTGGAAAATCAGCGAACGAGACAAGAGACCAGAGGGTTACAATCTCAAAGAGGAGGACGGACGCTACAAAGACCCCAACGCCATCTCAGGACTGCGGGTCAGTCCCGAATCAAACACACAGCCGCACCACTGCTTTCACACACACACACACACACACAGAGAGCGTCTTCCTGAGGTACCGCAGACGGTATTGCATCAACACACAGTATAACCGCGGGCAGGTGAGACCACAAACAGGTTTTGCAGCTGGAGTTTCTGTGGCGTGTCGCTCTTTGTAGGCCGAACCTGGGTGAGACCGCTGGCAGTTTGCTGAGATCACCAATTTATGGATTAGAAGGAGCCGTCCGTTTTCCTGCCTCAACAGGAACAGGTGTGACCAAACAAACCGGAGTCCTCCCAACAGGACGAGCTAAACGTTAGCCAAGCCTTGTCTTTGTGTCGGCATTCCCCTCCACAGTTTGTCCGGGTCAACTAAAAACTGTCCGACACAAAAACCGGAGCGGCAAAGGGAGCGGAAGACACAACAGTGTCCTGTCCGATCTAAAAGTTCTCAGATGACCCTGCCAATGGAAACCACGTGGCTTACAAACAGGACGTTGAATCTTTTTTCTCCTGGTGTGAGGAAAACCTAATATTGAAATGTTGGAGTTCTGGTCAATAAGTCCTGTAACTGTCTTGGGGTCTGCCTGGACAGTAAGCTAAATCCCGATGCTGTATTTAGAAAGCCTCAGTCCAGATTCTGCTTCTTGAGGAAACTTAAGGTCCTTCGACGTCAGCGGAAACCAGGGGATCGTAGCTAATGTCTTCAATGCCGTCCGCTGCCGTAGAGGCTGCATAACCGTGGATATTAAAAATGGGACCAATAAGGTGATAAGAAAAGCTGGCTCACCCCAGACTCACTCGATGTCACCAAGTCCTTGTTTCTGACACGGTTTCTGGTCCCAGGTACCGGTCTTGATACCCATGGACCTCATGGTGGAAGCCAGTCCACGGCGGGTGTTCGCCAACGCTCACACGTACCACATCAACTCCATCTCGGTCAACAGCGACGACGAGACCTACCTGTCTGCAGACGACCTGCGCATCAACCTGTGGCACCTCGAGATCACCGACCGCAGCTTCAGTATCCTTCAGTCCAGGGAAGTCCCACCTGCAAATCACATGATCCAATGTTTTGTCTTTGTCCTGCACACATCCACACGGGCTAACCCGGCAACAGGTTTGCTCCCTAACCCCCACTATTAAGACATCGTTGACATCAAACCGGCCAACATGGAGGAGCTGACGGAGGTGATCACAGCTGCAGAGTTCCATCCCCTCCAGTGCAACACCTTCGTGTACAGCAGCAGCAAAGGAACCATCCGTCTGTGCGACATGAGGGCGTCGGCGCTGTGCGACAGGCACTCCAAGTGTGAGTGCCCCTCTCTGGTCACCGTGTTAATCTCCCATCCTCGGCCGCTGGCTGAAGCACTGGATTCATGGGGCGAAAGCCCCCCGACCAGCATTAAACTCAAACCAGGCTTTCTTGCTTAAAACCAGTAAAGTTACTGTTTGTATGCATGTGGAGGATGTTGGTTGGCTCTAGCTGGCTAACATGCATGCATGTTCCAGTGGAAAGTGCAGCAGGGACGCTGGTAGACTGGTGGTTCCCTCATATAGTACTTGTGTCTGATATTGTATTTATTCTAACGTTGTTCGCTTTTATCAATATGTCACTGCATCTAAAACAGCGGACACGTAAACTATTTTCAATATAAAGACCGGAAACCAGCCCGATGTCCCTCAAATTGTCCTCATTGGGCCCGCTTGCACATAACCTTTTCTATTTTGTGGAAAAAATGGCGTCATAAACATTTGGACAGTTTATTAAACATTAATAACAGAAGCGGAGCCTTGGGTAGAGGCAGCAGTCGTTTTCAAAATTTTGAGGTTGATGTCTTCAGAAATCATGCGCCGCCTCTGGCACACTGCCCCCTTGTGTGAGTCATCCTCTGGATCCAGCTTAGAGTTGTTTGTTTTTAGCCATTCAAAAGTCAAATAACATATTTTGGGGGGAAAGCCAGGGGCCGGCTCTCCGTGGGGAAACTGGTCTATGCTGCATTCGGACTGAATCTCATCTGCATGTTCGTGTGCCGCACATTCCTCTTGTCCAGTGTTCGAGGAGCCGGAAGATCCCAGCAATCGTTCCTTCTTCTCTGAGATCATATCCTCCATCTCGGATGTGAAGTTCAGCCACAACGGACGTTACATGATGACCAGAGACTACCTGTCTGTGAAGATTTGGGATCTGAACATGGAGAACAGGCCGGTGGAGACCTACCAGGTGAGACTGGTGTCAGTGGCAGGATTGTTGCTGACACTGCTGTAATTTTTAGTCACTAGCAGCATTAGAAAGTGGTTTGTATTCTGCTCATTAATGGTTTCACCAAACCGGTTTGAGATGTGACTTTTAAGTGAATCACACCGCTTGAATTGAACCTAAACAATAAGTCATTTGAAGGATTTCACATTTAATATATTGAAATATTTCAGGGCTTTTAAGCTTAATATTTTGTGTCTGAATGAAGTCAGATATTGTTTTCTCAAAACCTTTTGCAGAACGATATTATATCAAATCTGTGAGTTCTTTCTTTTTTAAATTAATTATACCTTTCATTGTATTTCAAATGTTGACTGTTTATAATGTGCTGTTTCTAAATTCAATATAAAAGATTGGATTTCTTTTTTTTCCTGTAGCTCCTCGTAGTGACCACTTGGTGGCACCATATAATCTTTTTTACAGCTGTTCGCTGGCCGTCATATGAACTGCAGTTTTTTCCATTCCAATAGAAACATCATGTAATAAGCACATTTGCACGGCGTGCTGCTCTGTGGTGTGAGTCTCCTGGCAGTCCCTTCACACCTGTCTGATCCTTCCAGGTCCACGAATACCTGAGGAGCAAGCTGTGCTCGCTGTACGAGAACGACTGCATCTTTGATAAGTTTGAATGCTGCTGGAATGGCAATGACAGGTGAGGACATGCACAGGGGGAGTGGATTCAGGAACTCCCTTGAGATGATCTTTAAAGTTGCACAATTATACACCAAATGATTTCTAAGTATGTCACGTGGTCCACCTCAGTGATGACCTCATTCTTTATTTTTGGCATAAATCTTGCATTTTCGTGTTGTTTACGTATGTTACGCAAGTGTTGAGTGGAAGGACTCAAGCCATTGCGATGTAGGAAGAAAGTAAGCTGATCGCTGGCCTTGCTACATGTTTTAGCAGCAAGCTTTCATGGCTGCCAAGGAAAATAAACAATGTAAGCTAACTGTTGAGTAGCTTGTTACAACTCCGTTCGCTAAAGGTCAACCTGCCACTCAGACAGCGTGCAGCAGACTAACGTCATTATGTGCAGGAGCCCACTTGACTGTAATGTTCTGTTGCATTCTAAGTGATGGTAAGTGGAATCGTTAATCCTGTTACATGAGGAGTGGACAATTGCCGACGTGAAATAAAAATTCCAGACTTTCTTGGCGAGACGCCCCCCCCCTTTGTTCAATCGTGTGATAACAGCTGTTGTCCAGGTCTCAGGGAAAGTTCTTGTTTTAACTGACCGGTTTACAAGGTGTGTCATAGGCTGGAGTAGTTGGGTGGTGTAATTTCCTTATCCCTCATTCCTTGCATGCCTTTCTTTCGCCCCCTCCTCATCAGCGTGGTGATGACCGGCTCGTACAACAACTTCTTCCGGATGTTCGACCGCGGCCAGCGGCGGGACATGACCTTGGAGGCTTCCAGAGAAAACAGCAAGCCCATGCAGGTCCTAAAACCCCGCAAAGTGTGTGCCGGCGGCAAGCGCAAGAAGGACGAAATCAGCGTGGACAGTTTGGACTTCAACAAGAAGATCCTTCACACTGCCTGGCATCCCCAGGACAACATCATCGCCGTGGCCACGACCAACAACCTCTACATATTCCAGGATAAAGTGAACTAACGACGAGGCGGACTTACCGTGAGATCTGGCGCGGGTAGTCATCTGTACTCCCCCCCCCCCCCCCCCCCCCCCCTCCCCTCCCCCCGCCACCGCTCCTCCCTGCAGCCTCACCTGGGGTGACCTGCGGTGACGCCATCAACCAGCCTCCCTGTTCGTCGCTACTGGGTGACCAGACTTTGCCACTTTGTTCTAGATGTGGACAGAGGAAGCCTCGCTCTTGCCCGTCATCAGCCTGTTCGGGGCAGAGTATCACCTGCCTTGTTGTTTAAGTGATGTTGTGCCAATTCCTCCCCTCTCCCCCTTTTTTGGTATGGCTTTTTCTCCTTTTTTAGCCAGCCCACTTGCCCTTTTCTTCCTCTGGGGCAACAAGGGTTAAACGGGTTTAATTTCCTTAGAATTCTGAATACAGACACCTTTTATTTTTATAACTCCCCCATGGCCCTGTGGTAGTAAATAAAAAAAAAACCCACTTAATTAGTAAGTTACCGTATTGTCCTGTGCCATTGTAATGTTTATTTTTCTAAGAGAAGAAAATGCCACTTTTTTTGTTTTTGTTTACACCGTATTATTAATTCATCTGTTGTAACTGTCATAGTATTCTTTGGGTCTCTTCACATGTCTCCCCTCATTCATTAAACCATGCGTACTCCACAGTCAAAACCACCCGCTCGCAGTCTCCCTGACTCACACACGGGACAGCAACACCCCGGCGGTTTGCCACCGGTAGTTGATGTACAGCGTCTCCTCGCTGCTCAACGGGCCGGGCGTTGGATCTGTCGCCCTTTCGGCCTCCGCGTTGGTCAAAAAGGTCCAGACTTCACAATAGATGTTTCCTTTCTTCAATTGGCTCTGTCTTGGCATCTTTGCTCATCGGTTCCTCTTCCTCCTTTAGCGTGCATTCGACAATAGTCGGGTATGAGAGATGGCCTATTTAAAGATAATTACTATGATTGTCATATTTATATTAAAGAAAAAAAGTTCAAACGCCACCAGATTTGTTGCGTCCCATTTTGTGGAATTAAACTGGACCTTTAACGTGTTTTTGAGCGATCTTGAGTATTGTCTTCCCATGGTGCACCACGGCTCCGAAGCAGTACTTTGCAACGGGAAAACCTTTTTTGATTTGACACTGGACTCTTGCTGCACCAACTTAAGTACTTGGATTTGTTGTAAGTTTAAAAGAAAAACGTTTAAAGCACTTAAAAGTGTTTGTTTAGACCACTGCAGACATTACTGTTACTGTGTACTGGTGCAATAAGCTGCACGAGGATTTGCAGCACTCTCCACACGTATTTAACAATGTGCACAGGTCAGACTATGTTGATGCCTCTGGTAATGTATAACTACAGTTTTAAACAATGACGGTGAAGATAATAAAGGAACTACTTTTTGCACCCTTGTGACTGCTTGATTGTTGATGACACTACGGACGATGGTGTCTGTCCTCTGGCTTCATGCGATGTGTTCTGCATCCTAATAGTGATCTGTAATTATCTAGCTTTTAACATATCCTAAATCCATGTTAACATAATTGCAACCGGGTGGCAGATTTCACAGATTAGTGATTTTCAGATGGAGAACGGAAGTGTTTTAAGAGCAGCGCAGCAGCTGGATGAGTGTTGTCACAGCTCGGGACCTGATCCCTGATCTGATTACTGCAATCAGCGATGCGGTGTTGCGTTGCCTTGTAAACAGGACTCGGGCACGCCTCTTTCCGCTGGCGTGCGTGCACGGGGCCGTGTACGTGCTCGTGTACACGTCTCCTCATACATTGGCTCATGTATTTCCTGATCGATTTTGAGCTTCCTATCAACAATCGATGCTAAGCGCTCGTGCACGCCGAAGCCCGAGCTGGTGCGCGTGTACGCTCTTATGCCCGTTACGTAACACCTCTCCTTTCGTTATCTCCGGCACGGCGTGACGTCATCGGCCAGCTCGAGGGAGGTCTGAGCGGCCGCTGCTTCCAGACCAGTCAACCTTCGACCAAAACACCGACCGGGCCGCGCGCGCTACCACCGCTCGCATCTCTACGAAGAACCCGCCGCCCTCCTCCCCGCTCCCCCACAAGACAAACAAAAACAACTAGCGGGGAGTGGGAATGCGTGCAGGTCCGGCGCAGCGCGTTTTGCACTGACTCGAGCCTCGTTTCACGCGAGCCGCTGCCATGTCCGCCGCTGCTGACGCGGCCAACGTTGCTGCTGCGGACCGCACCGGAGACTCCGGGCTTAACGGTGAGCTAAAATATGTCCCCGAAGACCGGGACAGCCTGTCTGTGGGGCAGCTGCTGGTCACACTGGGGGTGTGTCTATTTGTGTTGTACGTTTGTGGAGTGTTTTTAGTCATTAAATATGGTTTATTCTCTCGCGAAGCCACAGTGTCCGGAGGGAGGGAGGAACGCTATGTTCCGTGCTTATTGACAGTTGTGGCGCCAATGGAGTTTCAGCAGGCTTAACGGACAGGGAAATAAGCCAATGAGCAACTCACGCGATGAGATAGAGGCGGGTCTAAGCTCCGTAAACAAGCCAAGGAACAAACAGTGCCTCATTTCACGTCAGCGTGTATGTAATGCATCACATGGCCCTTACAGTTGATGAAGTGGAACACGTCACATGCAATAGTCTGCTCACTTATATCATTAGAGAAAACAAAGGCCTGTTTATCTCACCGAGGGGCTCCGTGGCTGACATGCTATCCATGCCTCGGTGAGCATGAGAGAAGAGGGCACTGATTATGATGGATTTCGTGGATTATGTTTGTTTTTTAATAGGATCGGATAGCCAGTGATTAATAGTTGTGGTCAGCCAGCTTTGAGCTGGTGGATGGAAATAGTCTCCCAACTGTGATCGTACTCAACATTACGTCAGCTTACGTGAGGGGAGAAGCATACGTCTCTTCCTGCTTTCCCACAATCCCTTTCTGACTGAGCCTGAAATAGAGCCAAGTTATGAACTAGTTGTATGATTATATGATGGGATTTAATTGACACTAGGACATATTAGGCCTCAGCAGTACATGCTGGTACTTTGCTTTAGGGACAATGAGACCATGCACAGATCTGATGCAAGGGACCTGCAGTGTGCTCTGTTATCCGAGACGTCGGTATTTCTGGCGTTTCCTGTAGCCCTGACGCCGGAGTCATGTTTGTCTAATACCAAGAATCCACATCCTGATCCTCAGAGTCAGTAGATCGTACAGGTCCCACCTGTGAAACCACCCAGCAGCTGATGACCAGAATGTTCCGAGGCTCCAGCGCCGCAGCGGTATGGTTTCAGAGACAATGGGCTGTCGCCGGCAGCTGGCCCGCAGTCCACCGGGTAGGCAGGAGGAGTGCTGAGTCGAGGCTGGGGGGCCGGGGGGGTGGAACCGTGAAATCCAGTGCCCTGAAAGCCGGATTGGACGTGGTGTTAACTGACTGTCGTGGGGTCACGTGACTTATTTTTTTATTTCATAGAGGACAGAAGGAGAAGGTGATTCTTGGTCCATGCGCGACGTGACGTAAGGCCCCCCCAGGGCGGGCGTCGCATGTCACAGTGAAGGTCCGCAAATCACCACGGCTCATGCCGCCCTGTGAGCACACCGCATCGAAGGCAGCTTTACTCATGGACTCGACTGACTGCCAGACTGGGGCTGTCGTCCTTTTCCTACGACCAGAAATGTGTTCATACGTCTTTCCTCTCGTTCTCATGCAGCATTGACCTTGTTACACCTCGTAATCTCCTTCAAGGCCCCGACTTTAACTTTCTCACCCCACGCTGACAGTTTACAGATATATGAAATTGCAATGAAACTGTACTATAGTGAAGGTTTTTTTTTTCCTTACATTGTAACACAATGTATATTGTGCCCAAGCAAATTGAAATTTCAATTGAAAAATGGATGTATTTCCTTTATGTGTGTCCGTTTAGGGTCGAATTGTTCATGTGTGCTCACTGGCTTACAGGGACACGCACCTGCAGCCATCTTTCATTCGATTAGTTTCACCCTTTCCAGCTGAGACAAGTCAAAATGTCCACTGTGTAAAAAGCTTCTCGGGGCCTCCTGGCTTACTCCTGCGTGTATAATCAAAGTGGAACCGTGTGAAAGACCAATATCAGTGACGATGCCAAAACATAAGATCAGCTCAGCGGGACGGGCTCGTTCTGATTGTTCTGGACATGTGACCAAAAAGGCTGGTTAGACGCAGCGAAATGGAAGACGGGATCAGTTAAATGACGCATCCTGTTTGTATGTGACTGGTTTTCAGGGCCAAAGTAAGCAAAGCGACTTCTCCTCGGGGCACGTCGGAGCTTCCGCTGAGCAGGATGTTGGCTTTTGGTCGCATCTTATCCGTTTGGGACTCACGCTTCAACCCAGACATGTGTGAATGAAACAAACCTTTTTGTAAAGCAATGCTAAAGGCTAAAAACAGTGGGGAAAAAACGTTTCCAATCAACCTTTTTTAAAATCTGTGCTTTTTCCCCCCCCTCCTTCACCTCTCAGGGTCCTGGGTGGAGTTGGAGATGAACAGAGGCACAGGCGGAGCGGCCCCGGGCCTGCTGCCCCTCCCTCAGGTGGAGGAAGAGGAGGCCATGGTGGGGGGGCTGGAGCACGTCCCGTCCTCGTCCTCAATACACAACGGGGACATGGAGAAGATTTTGCTGGACGCCCAGCACGAGTCCAGCCGCAGCAACTCCTCCTGCGACAGGTAGACCTAGTGAGACCTTGAAAACAGGAATTGAAATGTAATCTTGACAATGGAAAGAAGTGAAAATCAAAATATAGACTCTGAAACTAACAAAATAAAGGCGCTGGTACTTCTCTATGTAAAAGTTCAGTGAAAGTCCAGAGTTCTTGTTCTTCTCTTCTTCCTATTGGCTTCCACAGTGTGAAGGCTTCTGGAGTTACATTTAGATAAGTATTAATAAGATATTAAGCTCCAGGACATTTAAAAACATTTTTTTTTCACAAAATGAATGATCCTTTTCCTGTTTATTAGCAGCGCTCGCTTCTGACTTGTTCACCCTTTTTCTTCACATTTAAACATCGGTGAACAATGGCTTCTCGCAGTAGGAATGCTACAACTTTTATTTTCGCCAGGGAAAAAAAATTCAGAGGGGGGGGGCATCATCTTGATTATTATTATTCTTTGTGAGACCTTTGTGACAGCAGTCATAGCCGCCCAGAGGAAAGGTCATCTGCTACGATCTCACAGGGGGAAATGAAACTTAATAGCTTTTTTTATGAGCGGTGCTTCATATTTTGGTCGCATAGCTTCTATAAAATCATCATATTTCCTTTAAATGTTCCAGATGGAAATCCGCCCGTTGATCAGGAGGGGCCTCCATGTGGTAACGGCCCTCAGAGTGTCGAGTCAGCGCGCTCACTCTGACAGCTGCTCGGGAGTTGAGTCGGCTTCTGCAAATAGAAATAGGGACGTCTTCATTCGCAGCTCGCCTCCCATTTTACTGAGGACGTGAGAAAAACAACAACCATCCTGACCCTTCAACTCCTCGCCCTATCGCGTAGAGCGGAGCGGGACAGCCACGGGGGGTCAGCTGACTGCGGGTCACCTGGGGATGTTTTTCAACAAGCTGCCCTGAAAATAAGAAGGAGCGCTAACGTCACCCTTTTAGAACAACCAAAGTGTCGCGTTACACAGGTTTAATTGGCAACGTGTTTTTTTTACTTGTCCTGCCAACACACACACACACACACACACACACACACACACACACACACACACACACACACACACACACACACACACACGCAAACACGCACAGCTTGTCAGAGTACCGGAGCAGCGGTACTTTACCGCTGGGTAAACACTCCGTAGCGTCCGCGTCGAGGTGCTCTAAAGGCGAGCTGCAACGTCTCTTACCAGTGAAGGCAAACTGAATGACTCCCTCTTGTTATATGAACAACAACTTTAACTGAATTAGTTCTATATACCTGTAGAATATGAAGAAGACCTGTCGCTGTATTTCACGTCGTATTAGTGACTAATATGTTGGATCTTAAAATGATGCTGTTTAAAAAGGAGACCCAGTTTATGACTTAAAACGATGCCTGTGATCTTCTTTGCACACAGCCCCCCTCGGCCTCACAGCCCCCAGGATGACGGGCAGATCATCTTCGACGTGGACCTGAGCGCCAGAAGAGACAGCCTAGTAAGAGCTTGTGTGTCTCCTCTGGTTCTCTATCACTGTTGTCATGGTAACCCCAACCACTGGCCCTAAAGTGGTGCGTTAGTTTGTGTGCATGAGAACGACAACTGGTGTCTGCCTTTAGTTTCCATGGAGACCGTGCCTACCGCCCTCAATGTGTGGATTTCTCCTTCTCTTCACTCTCTCTTCCTGATCCTTGATGTGCATCGTCCTCACACACATAAATATACAAAATGCGTCTTTTAACAAAAAAGAAAGAATGTTTGTTAAACGTGTGTGTGTGTGTCTTCAGTCAGAAGAGGACGCCTTAGACAAGGAGAGGGACATGGACATCCTGATGAAGGACGCAGACTGGGTGGCTGACTGGTCCAGTCGACCGGAAAACATTCCCCCCAAGTGAGTCTCCAACCCGGCAAACAGCGGCGTGATGTTTCCACGGCAACAGAACGCACAAAGCTGCTCGTCGGTCCAGAGAAAGTGACCGGTCAATATTGCCGCGAAGTTGGCCTAAAGCACAAATGTAACGCACGCGGGCAGAAGAGTAGCAGAAGGTTAAGTGATGTACCAAGTCTAAAGAGGCTGAACCTTTTGCAGGGAGTTTCATTTCCGTCACCCTCGCCGCTCAGTAACACTCAGCATGAGGAAGACCGGCGCCATGAAGAAGGGAGGAATCTTCTCTGCCGACTTCCTCAAAGTCTTCATCCCCTCGTTGGTGCTGTCGCACATCGTCGCTGTGGGGCTGGGGTAAGAAACGGAGCACCACCTCACAGCGGTTTCATCAGATGCATTGAACTGATATCCATCCATAGTGAACAATCCACTTCAATTGCGTTTATAATAATTGAATCACCTGACGTTCTTTTTAAAATGCTTAGTTGCACGTGAATGCCACTGGGGGGAGCTGTAGGGCCGCAGACACACGTCAGCTGTCAGCTGCGTGTCTCTCTCCTCCCCCTCTTCCCCCTCCCTCCCTACCTGGACGCAGAGTGTGCACACCTGCTGGCTTGTCGGAGCCGCTGCTCCCATGAGCCCTTTCTGCCGGGTATGGCGCTCGTTAGGCCAACCGCGGCTCCGTCAGATAATGTCACCGCATGAAGCCTCGGGCAGGAGGCGGGTCTTTGTACGTGACACGGCACGCGAGGAAGTGTCATTAACTAAATCACTGTGGGCCACTGAGGTAGTTCATACGGTTACACAATTACCCGCCGTGGCGCTCTCACTCAATAATGCGTCTCTGTTATTAGTTATTCAGTTTCTAGAAACATGTCCTGATGTAATATTTCAGTTTCTGTCTTCATCAGGTGTGAAAAGTGTTGAGATTATCTATTTTCAACCGCAAATAATGCAGTTGGTTTTTTATTGGATGAGAAGTTTTTATCCGGTCCATCTCACTTCAGTCTAACAGCAGGTTCGTAACGTGCTCCCCGTCCTCTCGGCAGGGTGTACATCGGCAAGAGGCTGACCACGGCCACGGCCAGCTCCTTCTGAGCCGCAGACCGCAGCAAAGTGCCTGAGGAGGCGCCGCCAGTTAGTCGCCATCGGAGGAGGAAGTTCTGCTGTGTGCGAGAAGAGCGGCCGTCTCTTCTCCCTCTGTCCCGCCTGCCCTCCCCCCTCCTCCCTCTCCTTCCCACCATGACCTGCATCTGCCTCCCCCCCCCACCTCTAACTGTCTGTAGATAATCCGCCTTATACCCTTCACTCATCTGTGTGTGCTTTTTAAAGAAGGACGAAAAAGATCACGTTTCCCTTCCAAAGGGGATCCATGTTTATGACGGGGTGGGTTTCCGGGGGGGGGGGAAGGTTAGGTTTTTAATTTATTTTTACAAAGGTGGTGGTTTATTGAGCAGGTGCACTGGGGACGTCACTGACTGTCTGCCAGACAGGACGGATTCTTTTCATTCTGCGATGGACTCTAGGAATTAGAACCAACTCTAATCTGCATCTGAATGAATATTCTGCCAAGCGACAATCCCAGGAAATAAGGCGGTAGATGTGTGTGGCGCAGGCGGGCGGACAGCATTTCACAGTCGGGTACTTTGGTTGCGCTTGTTACATAGTTGGTCAGTTCTCACTTTTATTCTGCGTGATGCTGTGGTCATTGCGTCATATCCAAAAACATCAAAAAGCATTTGGTTAACTAGAATATATATGAAAATATGATGTCTGAACTTTCTTTCTTGGCATTTCATTTGAGTTGTTTTATTTTGAAACTCAAGTATTTCCTGTAAAATGAGTGAAATATTAAACTGCTATCGGTTGACTTTTACTTTGCAAATATTGGCTGGGTGAGGAGTACACATTTTGGCCCTGCTTTGAGGTTGAGGTTTGAGGTTGACTGACTCCAGGGCTTCGACAGACGTTTGTCGTGGTGACACGACGGATGTTTAGCAGCTTCCAATCCGCTGAGGGGAGGTTTGTTCGGACCTGAGCGAGCGCGAGGTCTTCCGCTTCACTGCAGGACTGTGGTCCCAAATGGACCTTCCACAGTCAGACTTAGTGACAGTAATAGTATGGAGATGTTCTGATCTCCTTGAACACCCCCACAGAAGATAACTGGATGGGACTGCGATGGCACCATGATTTTCAGTCTTAAAAGTGGACCTTTTCAAACTGCAATTCAGTTTTACATTTCACGGGGCAAGAAAAGAGTAGACTAGAAGAATGAGCTTACATGAGCTCTGGCCGTCTCTTAAATGAAAGGTTGAGCATCATCTTTGGGGAAGCATTTGAGAAGATGACCACCAGAACATTTGGTTGATGACCAAAGGTGATGTTTGAAACTTCACTGCTGGTAATCTAGTACATGTTCAGGGAGGCCTTTATCTGGCGTGCAGACTCTGTGACCTCTGTCTTCTCTTACTTCTTGTGACTCATTTACTAGCTATGATCATCTCCATTTCCACCACAGCGCACTTCTCTGCGACACACACAGTTCCCTGTTTGACGGTAGTGTTGTGGGTCCTTCTTTCCGGATTGGAGTGTCTTTGTTTTTTTTCTCCCTCCCGAAAAATTGTGTATCCACAGAGAAGGAGTCGAGTTTGAAAGTGTGCAAACAGAAATGTCGTTGTTGGTGGCAGAGCCTACTGTGAATAGGAAAAGGAAGGTGTGATGGTGAACATTAGTTATTGTAATGATGTTTGCTTTAATTTTCTTCCCCCCCCCCACATTGAAAAATGTATTCAATGTTTTGTCACTAAAAAATGACCTGAATGAAGCTTTTTCCTGATGTTGCATTTTATTTGTTTCTTTGCTTTGATAATGATCCTTCTGAATAAATCAAGGTTTGCCTCTTTAATACTTCAACCGTTAACGATGTATTACTGAATATCTTAATATGATTCAAAACAATCTGGGGGCTATGATGCTAAATCCTTGTAGTTTTACACACAAGGGAAATCTAAGCGCTGTACGATTTAGTGGTTAAATGGGTTTAAATTAATCATAACCTTCATGTTTAGTCATTGCTTCTTCAGCCTCGACTTTGAAATAATGATAGTTCTAAATGAGTCATGAGTCTACATGAAATAATCTCCTAAAAATGAAGGTTTTGTTTGACCAGCAGCCCAAAAATATCTACAATATTCAAGTTACCATAGTAAGATATTAGACTCATCAAAACCCAGTCATGTAAATAACAAGAGCAAAGGTAGAGAGGTGAAGGCCTTTTGCCCTCATGCTTCACATATTGATTTTTGTCCCCGGTTGTGCACCCAGTCGCCCTCAGACATCGTGATTAAAGCGGCACAGACGGATCAGCGTCGGGGCTTCTTCGGAATATCACAACGCGCTTCTCAACTCCCTGGAAACTCCTACGAACTGCTTCATATGAGGAAGGTACTCGGGTCAGTCTCCAGTCCAAAGACGCTGTGCTCGTACTGGAATGTATTTACCAGACAACGAAGCCTAATGAAGCATCTTTCTGTCAAACCACAAGCTAAGCCCAAGTGTGAAGTTGTTCTATGTGTATCCCTCCACCTATTCAACCTTTCACCTTGAGCTGGATGTTCCAGCTGATTGAAAGCAGAGCAGGAAGACCTTCGGGAGGAGGTCAGGGCGGCGCTGACGTTTAACTATTTGAAGCCGAGCCGCTGAATGTCTCTGTCTGAGCCAGTGGAAGACGCCACGCAGGGTCCTCTAAAGTGCTTCCCAACAATAACCGTAGGCTTTGTTCTAATGCACTTCCAGGTATTTAAAGATGACCTATCTACTGATTCATTTTCAACACAAGACATGTGTATGTATCATAAAGCCCATTCGAAACGTGACTAGAAGACATAACTTTAGGACCAACTTGAAATCTGCTCTGTCCGAAAACTGATGTCTGAAAAGTGTAGCTGTTTCTTGGCCGGGACGCAGCAGTGATCACCGCGCTCGGCATAGAAACAGTCTGGCACATCATAGTTTTTACAGTTTCATTTCTGTACAGACTAAATACATTTTTTTTTATCATCTTTAGGCAAAATCCTGAAAATCCTCAAGCTATAGAAGCCTCAATGAATGTATGACACGAAGGAAGAGCAAAGTACTGAAGAGTGTTTTTATCCCAGAACAGACCAAGCGCTAATAATAATGTTTATTATGAATTATGTCACCGCTCACACACACACACACACACACACACACACACACACACATACACACACACTGTGCGCTGCCTCACCCTCAACAATGCCTCCTCTGGTCCTCCTCCATCTTCCATACATGGAACCTCAGAACACCTGTTTCCGGCCAATCCGGACACAGTTAGATGCTTCGCTCCTCCCACTGCAGCTGATGGCGTTACCATGGGTTACAGGGTGGTGGCCAGCTACGCCTCCATCCCTCTGGTGAGGAGACATTTCCTCCTCATCTCCTCAGAATCCAACGGCTCCACACAGCAGCTGCTTTAAATCAGGTGCAGTGAGAGTGGTGACAGTTTATCAATGACGCATCATCCCTGCAGCTGTTACAAATGTTAAAACATCAGCTGCGTTCAATATTTATAAAGCCAACGGATTGAGCAGCTAACACAAATTGCAGACACATCAAGCCATGAAATATAGAAAAAGTAAAAAAAAAATTATTAAGAGGCATACAGTGCGTGACAGAAATGTCCTTTCCCGTTGGCAGGTGGGTTGGACCCGTTTGTCTTTCATCTCCCCACTCACTTCCACAGGGAAGAGATTAGAGTTTCCGCAGTTGAATGATCAAAGTCAAAGTGATGAAATCAACACAAGGTTAACAAACCTGCAACAGGCGACAGCAGTCGTGTTGCGGTGTGGGGGCCAAAACAGTTAACATCTGACCTGACTGCTAGTTAGAATCCGGCAGCGGACTCCTCCTCTGCTGCAACAGGAGGGAGAAGTTACCTTTTATGTGCAATTCTTGTGTTTAGGTCTCGGACTCCTGCCAGCAACTTAGAAAGGCCTGACACCCCCCATCCACAAGGAAATGTCCTGAAAAGAAAAACAGCATTGGAATGGGGTGATAGAAGAGTTTATGGTCTCAATTAGTAGTTGTAAGTCTTCTCCGATACAGTACGATGTTTATTTAGTGAATAAACCAATACAACTATGGGCCCGAAAAGTCCTGACTTCACTGTGCATCATTTGGTCGGAGGTTGATTTAGTTTTATTTTTACTTTCTATGTTATAGAAAGATGATGCTCAAGCAAAGAGAAGTAGGAAAGAAGACGTGATTGAACGGTTCTTCTATTCTCTTCCTTTCTCTGACATTCTTACCTTTCTCCCGTTTGGCCTCTTTGGAAACCTCAGACCTCGCTTCAATGCACACTGAACTCAACCAGTAATCCAATCTAATTTAATGAGCAGCTTCTCCGTGTCTTCCTGGGGAGCGACCCATTAGAGAGTCCTTCATGCTGCTGATCTCACATGTGCTACATCTGCTCCTGGATGCCAGGGCCGTGCCCTTCCTGTCCAGAGGCCAGTCTCTCTCTCTCTCTGTCTCTCCCTCCGCCTCTCCCAGCTGTAATCAGGCATGCTGCCAACTTTCCCCTCTAATTGTCAAACGCCCTCCCCCTGCCCACACTCCCCCGTCTCCCTGTCTCTCCTCTCGGCGGTAGACCGTTTTCTATTGTTTTGCGGAGCCGTCTCAACCATTGGCCGAGGCAGAGGCTGCATCCTCAACAATCCAATTTTCACATCCAGACATCAGACTGTTAGCTTCTCCTGCAGCGATAACCCCCTCCTCCCCACCCCTCCCCCCCCCCCCCCCCCCCTCACACACACACACCCTTACAGACCGCAGGGAGAGGACATTTCAGGAGCAAAGCCGTTTGCTGCCCACCACGTTGTTATAGCAACAGTGTGGACGTGGACTCAGTGCTGAAATGTTTCAAACGGACACTTGTGCTAAAAAGCTTTTGTTTGCTGCAACGTGCAGCATCAACAATGTGGAGCCATTCCTGCCGGCTCCCATCGATCATCGTGCAGCACTGATTTATTCTGCATCACATTCTCTATGGGGCTCAACTCCAATTGCGTCCAGTACAAAGCAGCAGTGCAGATATGTTTATCAAATGGCAAACTAGAACTTAAGTGTGAGCAACATGGCATGTTGAGGAAGCTCAATCCACAAATGTAGGGTATTACCAGTTGTTGTGATTGAAGTTATTACCAGGTCCTTCCCCCAATAAAATTCCTTCTTCCCAACATTAGCCAGGCTCATTAATAAAGTCTCTCACGTCCTGCATGGCAAGGACAATTTGTCCACATCCTCAATAATATCTCATACACCGGACACTTTATTTTACATTTTAACCTCATTCTTTTCTTTTGTCTATTTCTGTCCATTTATCTTTATTGTTTTCAACATTTAAATGCAAGTAAAATAACAAACTTCTGATTCTGATTCTGAATATGCGATTAAATTATTCTGATAAGCCGTGTGATTGACTGCTGACCAGTCCAGGGTGTACCCCATTTCTCTCTCTCGTTTGTGTCAGTAAGTTGGCAATCTCGTTGTTTACCTGCTTGGATAGATTTGATAGACCTTCACTAACTCCTAACACTAGAATACATTTCCAGTCCTGGTTGCTGAAATATTGATGGTGCTGAATGTGTATTTATAGCCAAGTCAGGCTTCCTGAATACATTGTATACTGTAACCACAGTGTGGTATAATGAGTGGTCTATGGGTGGGGGCCACAGGAACAGCAGTCATTTGCATTGTGACAGCTGAGAATAAAATTCAGTCTTTAAAAGTTGGTGGGAGAAAAATATTCTGAAGCTGGAAAATGTGTCAACTTTACAGAAGTCTAATAAATCACTTGACTGAGCGGTTGCAACGAGTTTGCAGAGGGTAACGATCCTACAACTTGAAGTAGCGAGAACATTAAACTGAGAATATGATGTGAAAATGATTTTATGAGAATGTCTTTTCTGTTGGAACACAGGTTTCCAGACAGAATATTCCGCTATAGTGCCTAGAGGTCTGTTGAAACTAATGTCATTTAAAAAGGTTTGTCCAAAGCCAGGAGAAGCCGAGATCTGTCTTTTAGTTTTCAGTATAAGTTTGAATTCCAAAGACACTGCAGGTTCCAATAACACAGCATATTTTCTCCTCATTTAAAAAAATAAGTAATAAGTAATCATGTCGTAATTTAGGTGTTGAGAAACTGTCCCTACACGTCTGCTGTCTTGGCTTCTTTAATTGGAAACCGCTCACCTTGCCGCTGTGTTTGGCGAGCTGTCTTCCGTCCATCACACTCACCTTACATCATACAACATCATGACGTCTTCTGTACCTGTCCCGTGCCACACGCGCGCCTGGGACGACCCTTGGTGCTGAAGGGACAGCGCCCTTCACTGCTGACTGGGTGTGACTTTGGGGGGAGCTCTCCGTGGTGCTGAATGCCTCTTCACCTTAAACTTAAAACACATCCTCTGGGACACACAAACACACACTGACCCGACTGGATGGCACGTTTCACGTATCAGGTGACTCCGCTTTTGGACTTACTCACTGCCCCCTGAAGCTTGATCGAATTGGCGTGGGACCAGACCATGACCCATCACTTCCGGACACTCATATCAGACGCTACAGGTAACCGCTCACTCTGCTCCGCATAGCCCATTGGATCTTTGCTGTGACAGAGCTGGACAGCAGGGCTCTCGCTCGGACTGTATGCTGAGCCTCGTGAAATCGCAGGAGGGTATCGGCTCGCACGGCTCATCAGGACTCATGAGTAAGCAAATCCAAACTCTGTGCCGATCATAGAGCGGGAGGACGGCTGAGGATTGTCTCACACCGTCTCCCTGACACCTAGGAGCATTACGCAGGTCCAAAGTCTCTCCCTACGGTGGGAGTGTTTTCACGCAGCATTAGCCGAGCAGATCTTTGTCACATCGCGACCACCTGCGCGCCAGGCAAGAAAAAGAAGGGGGAAAAGGCGGTGGCTGTCTGGGCGTGCGGAGCTGAAAAAGAAGCGACTGAGAGAATCTGAGCGTCTGTGCCGTATACTTAGCCAAGAAACCTCGCAGTCCCACCCCCCCAAACCTCACCTGCAAAGCATGTCGACCACCGGGGAGGTACCAGCCTTCTTCCAGAGCATGGGCTCCGACAGCCCATCCAGGCCCAGGCAGAAATTCTGTGGCATGTTCTGCCCGGTGGAAGGCTTCTCGGACAGCAAGACGCTGGACTTTGACGCTCTGTCGGCGTGCAGGGGCAAGAGTGACGGGCGAGTCATTGACCGGCAGACCGACATCTCCCAGCCGCGGAAGGTGGAGATCAGGGAGAGCACGGGGAAAGAAGCTCTACAGAACCTGGACAATAAAAGGGTAATTTCCCCCTTATTTTTCCAGGCTTATTGCACATGTTTTTAGTTTGTTTTCCCCCATACTCATCCTCATTTATTTCTTTTGTCTGTCCTCCAACATTCAAACATTCTTTCCATTCAAAAGTGTTTCAATTTACAGCCTCCACTCGTTTGAGTGCATTGAAGCTTGCATCCCAATGTATGCGAGACAACTTGCCCGGACTACATTTCCCAGAAGGCCTTGCGATGCAACGGAGTAGACGGAGGGTCCATCATGCAGAGCAAACAGAGGGCGTGGCTCCTGCTAGTTGAAGCTGCATTAGTGTTGATTTTGCTGCCCGGTGCAGCTGATGGTAGAAAACTGTGTTCATGAAGTGCCCTTGAGCATTGCGAGGTCCGAATGAGAAACAATGTATAAATGTATGAACGGGAGACAGATGATGTGATGTGTGTTAGCTGCGTGCTTGTGGATTGTGCGTGACTTTTTCTCCAGCAGCGTTCAGGGTGTGGGCCTGATGGAAAAGAGATGGTGGCTTTTAACTGCATCACTTGGAGGAAAAGTCGTCAACTTTCTTTTGCTGCTAGTTGGAGCTCACCATCCGGCTGCTATGCGTTTTGGTGGTGAGCCGCGGTGCTGATAGTACCAGCGCTTCTTTTACTTAATATCTAAGCGCTCAGGATGCTGTTAAGAGCTCTAGTGGTGACCAGCTTCATGTTACATATTGATTGGAAGCATTAGCCATCCAAGCCGTGAGTCTTACCTCCTTTCGCTTAAATCTATTGTACTCTCACACGTGTAGTTGGCTCTGCTCTTCTCAGATGAACAAATATACATTTGATATCAGTTGTATTTGTTTTTGCATATCCATAAAAAACTGACCCAATTAAACAATGGGATGTTTAAGGCAAGCGACTTCTTGCATCCAGCATGATCATCCCACCAGCAGACTGCAGCGGCGGATAGCAACCGAGTCCATTTACTCATCTGTACTTACAGTACAGACGTATTTACATTTCTACCAATTCTTGTCAGAAGGAAATATTGCACTTTTTCACTACACAAAGATTATTGATGTATACGTAATGTATATGAAATGTTAACGTATATTAACATTTCAGAAATGTTCCCCGTCTTTACACATTAATGTGTCACTAAACACATATTAAACCTAAATGTTTTCACTTTTTAACAATAGGGAGATATATCTTGATACACCCTAAGATGGCAAATTGGTGTGGTAGTTATTCAATTCAATTCATTTTATTTTGTATAGCCCAAAATCGCAAATTACAAATTTGCCTCGGAGGGCTTTACAGTCTGTACACATGCAACATCCTCCGTCCCGAGACCCTCACATCTGCACAGGAAAAACTCCCCCAAAAATGAAAAAAAAAACCTTCCAGGGAAAAAAGGGAAGAAACCATAGGGAGAACGTCAGAGGAGGGATCCCTCTCCTGGGATGGACTGCAGTTATCACTGCAGCCTCACAGCTAGAAAGTTAGTGTCCAACCTTTTTTTTTCTTCTGTGTAACCACGAATGCATATTGCTAGGACGCACAAGCCAAGAACAAAAGAAGAATAAAATACTGGTGAAAGATCTTCTGCAGATTGCAAAGCTTGGTCTTCTTAACAAAGGCTATACTTTGGATAACAATCTCAAACAGACTTTTGCAGCCTTCGGAAAACCCACACGGTATGTATGTATGTGACTTTTAATTGTTATTTAAAAAAAGAAGTAACTCTTTCTCTCAATTATAAATGAAAAGTTTCCAACATATAACACATACATACACATTCTCAATATGTTTAAACCAGGAGTTTGGAAAGTGACCGATTGAGTTTATTTTGAGACAAATTGTCATTCGAGGTAATGAAGTCTATGGTAAATAACATTATGATGTCCTATTTGAACTATTTACAAAAATCACCAATAGGTGCAATTCAAGAAAATGTCTGAAACTACCTACGGTTGGAAACAAAGGTGGAGCGGTCTGAGCACCGACTGAAATCTGATTAATTCCCACAAAAATAAAGGTTTAAAAACACAACAGATGAAGAAGAGCCAATATGGCTGCTGTCTGCTTCTTCGTCTGCTCAGCCTGTGCACTCTCTGCCTCCACTAATCCAAACGGGAGCAAATTGATGGCATTAGCGGCTCTTTCCTGTCAGTGGAGCAGGGCGAGGCTCTGCGCATGCCCCGTGGTGTCCTTTTATCGGGACGAGGCTCGCCAGCGGTCCCTCCCCTCTCTCCGTCTGAGAAAAGGTTTGCTGCATCGGCGGAGACCCGGCGACTGCCAGGACGCGATCCGGAGTTGAGAGACAACTTTTTTCTGTCCTATTTGTGGCCTTCCGAGGATCAGCAGAGTTCTCCTCCTCCTCCTTCTTCTCCTTCGACCTCCTTCGTTCAAACCCGGCGAGCAGCGGTAATCCGTAACCTCCCCGAACCACCAGCGAAGATGTCCGGCTACCAGGGCAAGAAGAACATCCCCCGCATCACCGTGAGTGCGCTAAAACCACCCGTGTTCTTTAGGCGCCGAAGCCGCCGAATGTGAGCGCTCGTGCGCCGCTCCGCCCTCCATGAGGACCTCGCGCGAGGAGCCGCTGAAGGGCACGCGGCGCCGAAGCGGCCCGCTCCCCCCGGGGCGCAGCGCTCTGCAGACGCCCCTCGGTTGCTCTTCTGTTTAACCGGTGAAATGTGCGCTGGGGTCGACTAATCGATGGGGCCGTGGATGGCGGGGTGGTGGTGGTGATGGTGATGGTGGTGGTGGTGGTGCAATAAGATGTTTTTTTTTTATTTCTTTTCCCAGCATCCTCGCGACAAGTGCTCGTCTCCGAGCGCTTAAACCTCGCGAAATGTATCACCGGTCGAGAGTCTCGGTGGCATTCTCGGCCGCGAGCTCTCACGCCGTCGGTCTTTGTTACGCTGTGCGCGTGGGAGAGCCGGGTATCCGTGCACGCCTGCTCGCGGCTCGCGGGGCGACTTTCTTCCCCTGCATCCGCTGTAACACACTCGGTACCCGGGCGGGGCCGGCCCCGATCTCCCCCCTCCTCTTCGGCTCTGTGGTGGATGTCACTGTGGGCCGCAGTATTTCCCTGGATTCGTAGCGGTATCGCTGGAGGGGGGGCTGGTTGTGGTTGAATGGAAAGTAGAGAATAGGGAGGGGAGCCGGAGGAGGGAGGGGGGCATTTCCTTCCATGTTTCTCTCTTTCAGCTGGCTGAGGATGATGAAGGGAAGTTGCGCGTGCAGGTTGAGCTGATCAGGGTCGATGCTTTGATGCTTTTGTGCAGATAGTAAATCTGGCTGTTGTGAGTAATTGTATATCCAAAGGTGTGAAACGGTTCCTTCTCTGCTTCTTTCGGTTGAGCAGAGATTCCAAACATTCCATTTCCAGTTTGTCAAATTTGAGTTGCTGTCTGTTTTTAAAGATTTGAAGCCTCCAACCTTTGACACTGGAAACACAGGGTTTTGTATGAAGACAAAGCTGACTTATTATGTGGCCCCCCGTGAAGAAAAGCAGCCAACCTCTCAGGTGAATCGTTTTCCTCCTGGAGCCAGTATGCAAAGAGCTCAGAGGATTAGCAAGGCTTCTACTCCCAGTGGTGATTAAGTCAGACCTAAATGAATCCAAAGCCGGTTCCTGGAAGAAGAAGAAGAAGAAGAAGAAGAAGAAGAAGAAGAAGAAGAAGAAGAAGAAGAAGAAGAAGAAGAAGAAGAAGAAGAAGAAGAAGAAGAAGAAGAAGAAGAAGAAGAAGAAGGGGGGGGGGGGTCAGCAGCAGAATCTCTTTCCTCCTGAGAACCCAGCGTGTTGCATGAGACTGCGGCTGCTGAGCAGGAGATTCTCTTGGTGTTGCCAGCTGGTCCCGGGTCAGATCTACCTGCGTCACCACTGGGCTCCTCCAGCGTCAGAGTGAAGGAGACGCTTGTTAAACGAAACAGAGCGGAGAGGAAATGACGTTAAATTCATTTAAAAAGCGGCTTAATGGGAAATGCTGCAGCCGTGACAAAGGAGTCCTGTGTTTTCATGGCCAATAGAGAAACCGAGTTGTTATCGTGGTGCAGAATTTGAACGTCTCAGTCGTTACTCGTTAGGGGTGGAGTGTCCTGGTTTGTGCTGGACAGATGGAATCGGATCGGCTTCTCGGGTGGGAAAGTTCTTAAGGCGAATCTCATCAAATATGAATGAAGCTCCGTGAGATCACCACCTGGGTTTAGGAGCATTCACACAAACTAGAGTCCTGGTTAAAGCAGTCCGTTAATGCAATGGATTTTCGGGGCGTGGTCTTCTAAAGTGTAAATAAATGGCCAGTCCAGGATGACGTCTTCAAATGACTTGTTTTGTTTGACATTTAGCTTCTATATTCATTCCAACAACTCTGATAATTGACAGCTTTTCCCAGATTTGTCAAATAAAGACAATAAAAGACAAATAAATCGCTTGGAGACTTTACATCATTGGAGGGAAACGTGCCGAGTTACGAGACAAAATAAGCAATTTATCGATCAAAGAAATAACCAGCAGCTTCCAAATCATGGAAAAATGTCCTTTTGTTGTACAAATAAACAAATCGGCCGATAGATTTTTCATTTCTCGTCAAGCATAAGAAATCCTTTCCCAAGCGCAGAGTGTCCTCATTTTCAGCATAAAGAGAAGGCTACACACACAGAAGATAAAAAGGCCAGCGTTCCGGTAAAGTCAATGCAGCTCTGCACCACGTTAACGGACGGTAAAAATAGGCAGCGGCTATAAGAAGACTGTTCCGGATTAAAGTCTCTGGGACTCCAATCCTCGGCGGATGAGCGCTCACCAGGGGGCCAGCGGGCCTACCTGTAGCGTAGCACGTCGCCTCAGTTAGCTCACGCTATTATCTCACAGTGCTCAGCACCCCCGAGCCACGACTCACAGCGGGCTGCTCCCCCCAGACCCCCCGACCCCCCCCAACCACCGGCTAGATGTGACTCACCCATTTCTAAAGCCTTCATCAGCACCACAACGGAGAATACTGGAGTGCAATGTGCCTCCAGCTATTGTTGGTTAAAAGAGGTCAATGAGGACTCTTTTTCATAGTGGAAGAGAGGATGGGAGTTGTTGTCTTTTTCTCTTGAAGAGATGGTTAACGGGAGCATTTTTGTTCTCAAAGACAAACTGTGAGGGAATTTCTATCGTCAAAGAGAGCGAATATAAGCATGCCTTGAAGAGAATTCAGGTTTTGTTTTTTTGTCGAAAAACTGAATTTGTGTATATAAAAGATGACTTCCGCTTATTAAGTTCATACTCGCACGGGAATGTTAACGTGAATACTTCAGATTCATGGGATGAATGACACACAGTATTTTGCATACGTTTGATTTCTGCGTTTGCATTGCGCCCAATTGGATTGCATCCTGGTTTTGTGAAACCTTTTAGTCTTTTTATGTTTGACAAGAGGTTTTTCTAAAGGTGCAATAGGATATATTTTGTTTATAACCTTCATAAAACCCAATGAGGTGTATTGTATTGACCCAGTAGAGGGGAAATGCTGCCTTTTTGTTCTAGGAACACCTTTCTGTGGTACATGGTCATTCATAATGATGACCATGCAGAGAATGATCGCCATGCATTGCTCTAAATAGTTTTTTTAACTCCCTCGTAAAACAAATGAATTCAGTGGTCTTCTGAAGTCGCCGCTCTGAAGTTTACATTAGCGGGAACGGTGAGGCATAAAAAGCCAGCGGCACAACAACAGGGCGCCCATTGAGCGTTATCCACATCCTGTTTGCGAGGCTGCGAGAGGTTCCCATGAGGGAAAGGTCACTGTCATGTTTGGCGAGGAGCCAGTACAATCAGACACTCTCTCTCCCTCCCGCTCTGCGTCCACAACAATCGGAGGATTATGCAGGCTGCATTCAGGGCGAGGCGTCGTTCTGCTCATTTTTTCCTGCTTTCTTTTAGTGTTTGGCAGCTGAAGCTTTAACAAACCCAAAAAAACAAAACCCCTACAGTGATACTTTATCAAACCATCTGCCTAAACCCCCAAAATGGGCCCATCGAAACGATCGGTAATTGTTTCTGAAAAGGCGGCTTTTGGGCCCGTGTGAAAAGGGGAGCGCCCAACGTCTGTTTGACGACCGCACTGAGCACCGGGATCACGGAGGCCGGCTACGGCGAGGCTCGTGAGCGGTGCCGTCGCCATCGGAGCAGCCACTCCATCAGAGCGCCGCCTTGCCCTTCGGTCCAAGTGTTTGTGTGTGCCTTCCTTTAGTTACTCTCTTGGTAAAAGGAGTTTGAGGGAAATGCACTTGATTGATTGACATTTGTTAAAATTAAAAGTAAAAAGAACATAAAAGTGAGCTAAAACATATTTTTGTGAGCTTTGGGTGGACAAGGACTCATGAGGGAGAGATTCTGCACGCGTGAAAGAGTTGATATGGCTGCAGAGGAAGCCACAGGACATCTGATTTATTGCCTCGACCTCCAAGGGACGAAGACCAGAAGTTTGAAAAAGAGATCTGGTGGCCTCTAACTGAACTCTTGGCGGTCAAGGTGCATTGTGGGTAATGTAGTAATGCATCCGTCTGTTGCTGTTGATGGATGCAGATTCAGCTGAACCGAGACTCTTTAAAGGTATGAACAACATGCTTTCTGTGATGTTTGACAAGGCGAAGTACCCTAGTGGAGCAGGGCGAGTCTCAGACGGGGGTTGGTGGGGGGGGGGGAGGGGCAGCGGTTGTGTCGGGGGGGCCGGAGCTGCTGGCTGGCTGCGACTAGCGGCTGGGAACAGAGCAGCCTTTGTTAGCCGGGGGATGCTGGAGGCCTTGTGACCAGAGCCGCCACTCCCTTTTGGGAAAGAGGACTGGGCGACTCCAGGGAGGAGGGGGGGGGTGCGGGGGGGCGAAGGGTGACGGGTGGGAGCCTGTGGAGACACAAGTGGCACAGCAGCAGGCGGTGATTGATTACACAGTCTGCGCCCCGATTGGTTCCCGCGTGTCCGACGCTGTGAGCCACACGATGGGGCGGAGGGGCGTGTCGGGAGGCGGGTCCCTGTCCTCATTGTTGGAACCATGAATTTGTTGCTCATGCCGAGCCGGGATAAAAAGGGTCTACACCGGAGCCATTGTTCAAACAGCCACAGAGACGCAAGGAGCTCCGTCCTGTGTCCGTCCTCCACCCAATGGATTGGTGTGTGTGTGTGTGTGCGTGTGTGTGTGTGTGTGTGTGTGTGTGTGTGTGTGTGTGTGTGTGTGTGTGTGTGTGTGTGTGTGTGTGTGTGTGTGTGTGTGTGGAGGTGAGATGATGCAGTATCTGCACAGCCATGTGTTGCTTATCAGAATGCATTCTAATATAAGGCAGAGCGGAGCCTGCTGTATAATTCCATCAGGTTTGGTGTGTATATATATTTATTTTATTGTGACATTTCCCAAGCTGCCTTTTATCAAATGCACTTAATCCAGCATGAAATGGAGCCAAAATCAGAGATTTTAATAGCCGCTGATAAAAATCCCTGTGTACACGTCTGAAGTGTCCCCCCCCCGCACCACCCAAGTATTTAAAGTTGCCTTCACACGTAACCAAATGTGCAGCGGCTGAATGCTTCTAACTCTGATTTTCCAGAGCGACCGTCTCCTCATTAAAGGAGGGAAGATTGTGAACGATGACCAGTCCTTCTGCGCTGACATCTACATGGAGGATGGAGTCATCAAGTGAGTCTGCTGTGCAGTAAAACCTTTCCACTGGTGGGGTGAGAGATGGTAACCACCTGGTTCTACAGGGTGAAAACACCACTGCACTGCGCTGCTGTCAGAACCCCGAAACGCGGCGCCCTGTTTTCCCTTTTTTGACGGATGTGAAGTGGTGATTGGCGTCGTTTCTTTAATGCCTCGCTTTCCTGACGACAGACAAATCGGGGAGAATCTCATCGTGCCCGGCGGGGTGAAAACCATCGACGCCGGCGGGCGCATGTTGTTGCCGGGCGGCATCGACGTGCACACGCGGTTCCAGATGCCCGATCGAGGAATGGTGTCTGCCGACGACTTCTACCAGGGCACCAAGGCTGCGCTGGGTGGAGGCACCACCATGATCAGTGAGTCCACTGCGGTGCTTCGGCCGTCCCCCTTCTGCTCTAATCAAACACGCCTTTTGAAAACCGCATTTTCTCTTTTGGCACTTATGTTGATTTTCATTGTTTTTTAACGTACCTCCAGGGGTGCCTGTTTTAAAAATTATCATTTGCATAATTTTGTACCTTAATCTCATTTCTTTTATTTTTTTTTTATAATTTCAAGATCCCTTTTTACTAAATATGACCTGTATTCAGTCCCCAACAAGGCTTAGCTTCACATTTGTGTTACTCAAAGAAGTCTCAAGACTCTAAAAAGTGCTAACATATTGTAAAAAGATAACACAATCAGAGCCTCTGCTGACTCAGCAGTTGAACCCCCCCCCCCAGTAAAACAAACACTCCCAGGGGACGCGCTTGTTTTGTCACCTGGGGGGAGGGAGGGGGTGACTGCTGACTGCTGCAGGGTCGGCCACGTGGGAGCTAAAGCACTTCAGCCCTCTGACTGGAACGTCACAGTCAACATCTCAACATTAACGCGTTCATTATTACATCTTCCATTGTTTATATCTTTACTGAGATTTCCTTTAGAAGGGTGATACATTCATTGTTAATTTGTTAATCATTTTTATCAATAGAATATTACACAATAAATAAATTGCATATGTTTAATTTTAGATCACAGTCTGCAGCAATTTAATGACATCACCGTGTGCCTTTTTTAACTAATTTATAACTAAATGAATATTCTGCATCCACAATGTTACTCTATTATTCCACACTGAAGGGCCACAGATCAGTGGTCGTGCCGTTTCACGCTCTCCATCTTGAGTCCACATATTGGGAGTTTGGCTCCGTGTGGTAGAGAGCTTGAGCGGATGGAGCACACAGCGGTTGGGCGTTTGGAGCTGTGGTTCTGGACGCAGCCTCCATGGATGGCCGGTGATGATGTCACAGCGGGGTCTGAGTCCGCGTGTCCCCTGTTTTGTGTGCTCCCAGTCGACCACGTGGTGCCTGAGCCCGGCGTCAGCCTCATCTCGGCCTTCGAGCAGTGGCGCGAGTGGGCCGACAGCAAGTCCTGCTGCGACTACTCGCTGCACGTCGACATCACCGAGTGGCACAAAGGCATCCAGGAGGACATGGAGGCGCTGGTGAAGGATCACGGTACGGGTCACGCCCAACGCACCGCATCCAACGCGCTTTGTCTTATCATAATTATTATAGAAAAAAAAATGTAATTTCAATAAAATCTGTTGTAAAACATCATTTCCCCTGGGAAAAGAGGAAGGACTCTATGAGCCTCGCTACCGGCAGCACGGTTATTGCCAAAACCCTCACAGGGATTTTACGTCCCGACCCGAGCAAAATATTTGCAATGCACATTTAAAGGCAGGGTTGGCAATCTTGAGAAAATAGCCAGAGAACGCTGGATTTATAAATCCAACTGAAAAACCCAGCTATTTCCCAAGAAAAGTGTCTGTCAGCGCCGGCTGCCAGTGAGGACCGATTCTGAACCGACTCAAACGCCGGTAGATGGATAGATGTATGTCTCTATATTCATGTGTATCAATAATATGTAAATAAATATAATTCTATAGTTTGTCCCAAGATCCAACTAGATTCCGAACCATCTGGATCGCCCCCTGGTGGCCGCTTTAACGCTGACATCTGGTCTTTCTTTCAGGTGTCAACTCTTTCCTGGTCTACCTGGCCTATAAGGATGTTTTCCAGCTAACGGACGCTCAGGTGGGCTTTCCTCTCCTCTCTCTGTCTCTCGGTTCTTTCCACTGAAGACAATAATGCGTCTGCTCACATCTTCAGAGATGGTGGATGCTTTTATCAAAGGTCCAACGAGGATCCGAAATATAAAACTCTTGCTTCCCTCTTCACCCACAGATCTCAGTCATTGCTCTAATTGACCTCATGTTGGGCTGTGGGAACAAATGAAGGAATAATAAATGAGCCATTCATCCATCACGATGTGTGTGTGTGTGTGTTAGTGGACAGACGTCGTGCACCTGAGGTCCCACCTGTGTCTCATTCTTTGCCTGCAGGTGTACGAGGTGTTCAGTGTGATCCGCGACCTGGGAGCCATCGCCCAGGTGCACGCTGAGAATGGAGACATAGTCGCCGAGGTACGCCCTGCTCTCCACAATGAGAGCCGGGATTTTCTGATGTTGGGTTAAAGAGAGAGAGTGTGTGTGTGTGTGTGTGTGTGTGTGTGTGTAGGAACAACAGAGGATCCTGGAGCAGGGGATCACCGGGCCTGAGGGACACGTGTTGAGCCGGCCTGAGGAGGTAAGGCGGAGTTTCAGGCGGATGGACACCGACTGACTCGTCTACCGGGTCTTTAAAGGAAAAGCCGCCGTGGCTTCATGGAGGGAGTCCGTCTCTGACTTGAGGTTGCAGAAGTTGTTTTTCGCGCTAAAGCAGATGCGACCTTTGCGACCTCCACTGCGGTCGCGTTGGGTTGCTTGAGTTTTACACTAAAGCCACAGGAGTACTTCCACATCCTCCTCACGTTTCCTTTTTTTTATCGTGAACATCCAGATGTGGCCACAGAGAAGAGCGTGATTTAGGGCAACTGTTTTTATTGCTCAACTTCTGTCCTTTTGTATAAAAAGAAAAAAAAGCCTTCTTCTTATTCCTTAGGTGAGACAACCAAGTGTGTTTTTATATATAAAAACACGGCCTCTTTTCTGTGCCAATTATAAGCTTAATTTATTTGGAGTAGCAATGCTGTTCCTGCCAGATGATTCGAATCTTGATTGTTGTCCAAATTGTTCTGTTGATCTATAGAATGATTATTTTAAAGCCCCCGGAAAAGTGAGCTGGTATGATTCAGAGGAGTGAAAGGAAGAGTCCAGTGTTCATCTGGCTAATGTTGGTCGGGGATGTATCGTAGTCTCACCTCACTAAATAGATTGCCATGGCTCTCTGAGCTGTGCCGTATTTTGGGCTACTGTGGCTGCAAAGAGAAGAGAAAGGAGTCGTGGAGGGTAAAACTAAACGCACTCTCTCCTGCAGGTGGAGGCGGAGGCTGTGAACCGCTCTGTGACCGTGGCCAATCAGACCAACTGCCCTCTTTATGTCACAAAGGTGATGAGCAAGAGTGCTGCTGATGTCATCGCCCAGGCCAGGAAGAAGGGTGAGACGCTGTTACCTACTCTAAATCTATATCGTATAATCCGTCGTCAAAAGAGTCCAGCCCCGTTTGTAGATATAAACGGGTCCTTCCAAAGTTATGAAATCACGTCAATTGTTATTTTCAACTTAATGAAACACATTTTATTCTGTTTGTATCAATGCTCCACAATGGCCCTGCAAACTGATCTATATTTGTAGGTGGCCAAAAAAGGTTTTGCTGCTGCCCCCAAACGGGGCCGTATAGTCACTTTCTTCTGTGCTGGTACCTCTGTTCAAACCTCATCCAAACCCCCCAAAAATCCAAATCCATCTCTTTCATGTCTAAAAAAACGCAGGAACAACGTTTAAAAGAAGGTAAAAAAACACAGTTCACCTCAATACCACCTACATCGATACTTTTGGTTTCCACGGCTCTTTTTAGATTTCGGACTAGAAAACCACCACTTCTCGTGTTGGTGCTGTTGATTTGATAGAAAACGGAGCTACAAGCGAGCACTCACAGCAGCTTGGGCTCTGCTGGTTTAACTGGGATCGGGCTTTTCAGGCACTGTGGTCTACGGGGAGCCGATCACGGCGAGCCTGGGAACAGACGGCTCTCACTACTGGAGCAAGAACTGGGCCAAGGCAGCGGCCTACGTCACCTCCCCCCCCCTCAGCCCCGACCCGACCACACCAGACTATCTCAACTCCCTGCTCTCCTGGTAAGGGGACCACTCTACATGGACACTCAGTCAAAGATGTCTTCCTGTCCGATTGGACCTCAACGCGTGATCATCCGGTCCTTTTCCCTCCTCCTTTCACAGCGGTGACCTGCAGGTGACGGGCAGCGCGCACTGTCCCTTCAACACGGCGCAGCGCGCGGTGGGCAAAGACGACTTCAGCCTGATCCCTGAAGGTGTCAATGGTACCGAGGAGAGGATGTCCATCATCTGGGACAAGTGTGTGGTATGTACATTATGGTGGATGTTTCTCTCTTGGCATGTTAGCAAATGAGCATGCTGACATCAGCGTTTAACTATGTATACACAAATATGAAATGGAGAATTGACCAGACACATTTGAAGAACAAAGGGAAATGTGTAAGATAATAGCTGATAAACTAATAAAGAAACCCAGAAGGACGCACTATAGTCTACACACAGAGGATGATTGAATAACAAACTAGTGAGGCATGGAGATTAGAGAAGGAGAGCGCCCCCCCCTGCCCTCCCCCAGTACTGCTCTCACTGTCGGCTCCGCTCCGCTTCAGGTGACTGGTAAGATGGACGAAAACCAGTTTGTGGCGGTGACCAGCACCAACGCCGCCAAGATCTTCAACCTGTACCCCCGCAAGGGCCGCATCGCCGTGGGCTCGGACGCCGACCTGGTGCTGTGGGACCCGGACGTCACCAAGATCATCTCCGCCAAGACCCACCACTCGGTACCGGCTTTAATCGGCACCTCGTAGCGCATCACAGGAGGGAGGCCTCCAACCGCCAACCGCTAAAGCCTCCGCGCGAGAAGTTTCTGAGCCATCGATGGCTGGAATGAAAACAATTGCTTTATACTGCAGCTCACATGCAGAGCTCAAAGAACCGAATATAAATGAGGAATAAGTAAAATACTACAACATGTCCACATATCCAAGTCTACACACTGTAAATCTGTCTAGAACTGAGTCTTAAAAACTATATTTAAACACCTGAAACTATTTAGCAGTTGGAATCCTCAAGGGGTTTCTGGAAAAGAAATGTATTTTTAAAGAGATGGGAAATGGGTCGGCTGTTTAACAAAATGCACAAAGGAAGAGCTGAGGGAAATGGATCCTTCTAAAATCTAGCCATTTAATATATATATTATATATTGTATGCTGCGGCATAAGATTTTCCTCCATTGGAACTTTAAGGGCGCAAAACACCAATAACAGCTGCACAACAAGGTAGAGAAAGTATGTTTCCACATACTCTTGGCATACTTGTAAGTTAATGTTACTACAATTATTTCTTTAAAGCACTAAGTGGGGTAACGATTCCACATGAAACTATTTGATAATGATCAAACAATCCCGCTAGTGATTGAGCAGTCAGAGCGACTCGGTGTATTAGTCCGCTCTGCTGAACAGGGCGTGGGCCTCACGAGGGAGTGATGTCATCACTAAAAGCTGCAACACACTGATTGTGTGTGTGTGTGTGTGTGTGTGTTCCCTCAGAACTATGACGGAACTAACGTTCATGGGAGAAACGGCTCATTTAGAGTGTGCTTGTATTTGTGTGTGTGTGTGTGTGTCGCATGGTGTGTGTGTGTGTCTCGCATGGTGTGTGTGTGTGTGTGTGAGTGTCTCGCATGGTGTGTGTGTGTGTGTGTGTGTGTGTGTGTGTGTGTGTGTGCTCGCTCGCATGGTGTGTGTGTGTGTCTCGCATGGTGTGTGCGTAGCCAGAGGGGACAAATTTAGCCTGTGACACAATTGGACTTAAATCCATAAACATTTGGCTGATTCATCACGGCGGCGTCATGTGACAGTCTCCAGAGAAAGACTTTCATGAATTCCAGCAGCTGAAGAATATTAATCACGGTTTATTTCTGTGCTGATTTATCGTCTCGTAGGAGGAACAAGCAGCTGTGCCTCAAAACGGGTCAAATAAGTATCAAATAAAATGTTTAAATGTGGATTTATTCACCTGCATTTGCACGTCCACTCACACCGACCGTCCCTCTTCGTCCCCCCGCAGACTGTAGAGTACAACATCTTTGAGGGCACGGAGGTGCGCGGCGGGCCTCTGGTGGTCATCAGCCAGGGCAAGATCGTGTTGGAGGAAGGGAACCTCCACGCCACCGAGGGCTCGGGACGCTTCGTGGCCCGCAAACCCTTCCCCGACTACGTCTACAAGAGGATAAAAGCCCGCAGCAGGGTGCGTCCCGCTGCGCCCGACCTCCGAGGTGCTGAAGGTTTCTCGTTCATTCCAGCTGACGCGAGCGTCTGCTTGTTTGTTTCTTTCCTCCTTTGCCAAAGCGCAGCTGGCGGAGCTGAGGGGCGTGCCCAGAGGCCTGTACGACGGGCCGGTCTGCGAGGTGTCGGTCACCCCCAAAACCATGACTCCCTCCTCCTCCGCCAAGACCTCCCCGGCCAAGCAGCCCAACCAGCCGGTCCGTAACCTGCACCAGTCTGGCTTCAGCCTATCGGGTGAGTGCAGCCGTACCGGCAGGATCCCACGAAGCACCAGTTCCTCCGCAGCATCGCGCTGGTACATCAAAGATCTTCATGTAGAGTCTTAACGGTTTTATTGTGGTCGTCACAGGCGCTCAGAACGACGACAACATCCCCCGCCGAAACACCCAGCGCATCGTGGCGCCGCCGGGCGGCAGGGCCAACATCACCAGCCTGGGTTAGAGGTCCGCCCCCCCTCGGCGAAAGAGATCGGAGGACGGACGGACGGACGGACGGACGGACGGACGGACGGACGGACGGACGGACGGACGGACGGACGGGGGTCAGGAGCTGAGGGGTCCCGGCGAACCTCGGGGCGACACGCTGGCGGGGGGAGCCGCGACCCTCCGCTGCACCTGACCGCGTCATCCGTCGGCCTCGATCTCTCAGCGCCCCCGAAAACCCCTCGGACACACAAAAAGAAAAAAAGAAAAAAAAGAGAACTTTCCTCATTCCAGCACTTTTGAATGCATTATTTCATTCCTTTTTATTACGCCGTACTTCCTCCCACCGTGTGTCCTGTTGATGTTTGTTTCACTGTTGCTTTAATAGAGGGTGTCAGGAGACTAAAGGGAATCAACCCGTTCATGCAGGCTGTCCGTTTGGTTTCATTTGGGGGAGGAGTCCAAGTGGGGCGTCGGTACAAAACCAGTGTTGTTTTTATCTTTTCTTGCTTTCCTTGAAGAGGCCAAACGGCGGCTCTCAGTTTATTGTAACACACTTGTGTTATTAACTTTGTTTCTTCCCTTTCCACTACATCCTCATCCGTCGCAACATCAATATCAAGTTGACCAAGCACATATTCCACAGGTAGCTGCTGTAGAGGGTCTTTAGCTGGAGGAGGAAGGAAGGGAAAGAGAAAGCTGTAGTCGGGGCCTTTCTTGGTCTTCTGGTCTCCCTAAGCCGTCCTTGTGTGTCCTTGTGAGACATCATGGAGGTCTATGAAGGCTTTGATTAACGGCGCCAAGGCACCTGGTCCCCGTCCATCGCCATCCAGTGCATTTACATACCGAATGTTCACCAAAACCCCCCTCTTTCTTTTCTACTCTTTACGTGCCTGAACCCACAGAGTGATAGTTTTTATTTCCTGTTTTGTTCTTATTGCGGTTAGTGAGTGATGTAAGATAACGAGAAAAAAAGAGATGTAACATAGCAAGGAGGAAACCGATTCAAAGGTGCCAGATTTCGAGCTTTCGTGGGGCTCGCCCCGTCGGCGACGCCCCCGTAAAGACGGAAAAATGAAATATTCTAATGTTTTAGGGTTTTTAACTTTGTCGTCAAACTGCTTCTTAGTGTCTTTCTGTAACTAGGTGCCCGAGGGCCGAGCGCTGCTGATTTACGCTTGAAAGTAGACGTGAGCTGACGTGCTCCTGACCAGTGTGCGGTGTTGGTGTGTGAGGGGCAGGACGGCGTCGCAGCAGGCGGACGTGACTTTGCCCCCGGCTGTACTGAGCGCTCGACGTTCCTTACTTGCGTTATTTATTTTTTTGTAGCATGATCTAGTTTTCATTAAGCCAAGCGACTGCTCTCCGGTGCCATGAGGCCTCCTCTGGGGCCCCTTTCCCCCCCCAGTGACTCATCGTCTGGGATGAAGACCATCTACTGAACTACTCTCCTGCTAGTCGCCACAGCAACACACGTATACATGCACACACACACAAACTACGGAAATGCTGTGTTTGCAGGCTTCCTCCCCTCTGATCTAACTGGAAGCTTTACAAAGGCGGAGGTCTGTCAGCGTTAGCGATGGTATTTGTCTGTGTTTCTTAGGGGTCCAAAGCAGGCGGAAATTAAGCCCATGTCTGAAGCCACCAGAAATGAGACATGATTGGAATCTCCACGGCAACCTGTGCATCACACAAGAAGGTTTCTGTGAGTCAGGGAGCAGGGAATTAGACCCAGTCTGTCCGACTACTGTTACGGCTTTTATCATCCTAATTCACATTGAGAACACACAAACACTCCTTATAGACGCTGTGTGCACCACGATAGTCCCTCCTACAATATTTCATGGGAGGTGAAGTCCTCAAACACTTGTGCAGCTCTTGTGAGGCTAACAGCACGCGTCACTTCGTCCCTTTTAGCTTGTCTCAATCTGTCATTCCTTCCCTCCCTCCCTCTTTGGCTCCGTCGTTGTTTTCTGGCTGTTGCCGAGGCGACCGAAAACCTCTGCTCTCCCTTACGGGGAGATGCTTTTTTTGTTTGTCTTGGCAACGCGTGTCGGATCGCAGGTTGCCCATAGCAACTCCTTTCCTGACCTGCTGCTTTAAGAGCGGCTTTGCACCCAGACACACGTTTTTGTAATTATCCTGTGACAGCTGCTCTGCACCATTTCTCCGTATCCACACAGCAAACAGCCGTTGCTGTGATGCAGCACCCGTTGCTGAAAGAATTGACATTAAAAACCAGAAGCTGGCCTCCCCGTCGTCGTGTCCCATGCCTCCTCAACCAACACACACACACACACACAATTATACTCGTTAAATGCTCTGTCAGCTTAGGGGCTTTTCTATGCCGTATTATGCTTATGATAACTGAGTGATATGTATGTACGCAATGTGCTGCAGGCTGAGTCGAGCTTTCCTTCAGTCGCCCCTCAAACCTCTCGCTCCCTCCCCCGAATCCCCGCTCTCCTGCTCTTGTAAGCCCCCCCCCCCCCCCCCCCCCCCCCCCTGTGAAAGTGCAAACTGTGTGATGGTACTTGTCTTGATGGCTGTAGGGTTTCTTGGATGCTTGCTTAGAATGGAAAAATGATCCAGTCCCATGGATGGTGATGTTAAAAAAAAAAAAAAGGACTTCAGAGAATTAAAAAAAAATGAGAAAAAAGGTTCTGTTTCTTTTGTTTTGGACAAGTTATGGGGAAGTTGTTAAACGTGAACACTGAAGAACTTAAGTAAACTAAAAAAATTCCACGGCACCTTATATTCACTTAGGTCCTCGAGTCATTTAGAAGAAGCACACGTTGCCAAAAACCAACTTTGTTCAATGCATGCTACGGAAACAAACGCACGCGTAAAGCACTTTTATAAATGAGTCAATAAATTCATGTAGGTGGCGTGAACACGCCTCTCATTCTCCACCTTTCCCCTCTTCATTCAAACAAACTGAATATACGTTAATACACAAGCCGGTGCTAATGAACACAGGCGCCAGGCAGTATCTTAATTTAACGGTTGTGATACAAAGCGACCACGATGAGGCGGCGCCGCAGCGAGCAGGTGGTCGTGAAACCAGGCTCATGGATGTTGCCGACGTCGGGTGGAGGCCTTATGCTTCAAAGCAACGAGGTGGACACGCTGTCCGACACTGACACAAAGCCTTTTTCCACACAGCAAGTATCTGTCGCTCGTCGTGTCACCATGGCAACCACAGAAACCAAAAGGAGGGAGACGAAACAGGAGCTGATTTTCACTGGAATCGAATAAAGCATGTTTCTGATGAACGACGCATGTTCCACCGGGGCCTTCTGTGAACCACCTCATTGTGACGCCGTCACTTTTGTGTAATTCACATGTATGATCACAACTTTTCAATTCATTTAAAGGGCAATAAAATGTAACATGAGGCGCAACACCTACAAATACACTCACTGCAGGTACATGAATACGACCATGGGCCAAGCACATCGTCAAATCAGTGTCATCAACTCAATGGCACGAGCGCACACACAAGAACCAGTCAGGTTTATTTAGAACAAAACAATCCATCAAAACTGTGGCACTGAAACACGGCACACTGAAGAGCAGGAGCCATTCAAAGATGTATTACACCAGAGGGAACGCATTAACTATATAACAAAACAACACAATAGACAAACGAGCATGCTACTGCAGATTTTAAATAAATCTGTTGACAGGGGCTGAATCTGATTGCATACAAGCTCTCTTTAAAACCAGCTGCACCAGAGGAAGACAGGAGTTGTGCAACGAGAAAAGGAGCTGCGGGAAAAAAGTCCTTATAATACGTGAATTGTATTTAGTCGCCCCACAGACCTACACAAGAGAGATCTGTTTAACAGCTCATGGATGGACCCTTTTTATTTGCACGTAGAACTGAATGCAACCGTTTAAACCGAGCTGATGATCTGTGTGCAGCTGCTATGTCCTCCCAGTGTTCCAAGTCATAGAGCGTTAGGTCACCTGGAAGGGTTAAATCCTGTCTAGGTGAATGTGTTTTAGCCCTGAGACAGACCAGGATCCACCCCGCCGTCATGCCCAGTGCATGCTGGGATAGTCTCCTGACGGATGGGTTAACCAGCCCACAAATAGAGGCCTTGTTTGCCTCAAAAACAAGCACAGCGGGGGGCTAACACGCACCACAAAGTCACAACGCACTGTGCTGCAGACCTCGACCAGCAGCACGAGTTTGTCCACCAGGTGGCAGTGCTGCCATCTCGTTCACTGCCTGCTCTGCCTGCCCCGGCTAATGAAGGAACAATCGTATCACTGGTGAGATTGTGACATGGGCCATTTCCTTCTTGTGGTGCTCCTTTTATTGCATTGACTGAGTGAAGAAAAAGCATGTTAATCAACTGCAGTAACATTCATGTCGGGTTGATTCCACGTCAGCCACGTATGTTCAGCGGTGATGAGGTGGCGAGCTGTGAACCTTGCCGGGCTCGGCCCGAGAGCACTGACGTGAAAACCTGCTCTGTAATGAGTAGACACTGTTTCCTACTTAAAAGCACTCTTTCACATCAGAGGCACTTTCATGTGCCTTCCTCAGAGGCAAAATATATACAGAACGTTTGAAATTCACATGAAAAGTATGTCTTTTTACGTCTGCAAGGATTTCTTTCTTTGAATGTTAAAGGGGTGCACCTTTATTCTCACCAAGAGAGGGAGAGAATTCAGCCTAATTTCTCACCCATGAAATAATTGAATATGTTATAAATGACAGAGGCAGAATGTGGCTAAACGCACTGCTTGTGTTTCCATGGACATGAAAGCGTTACTTACATCCACGAATGCTCTTTGTGCAGCTAATTTAAAAGATAATATACAAACAAACCGTGAAGCCAATTACTGCCCTTTGACTTTGGGGCACAGTGCACCAAACGAAGGCGTTATAGTGCTTATAAAATGTATTAGGGATTGGATCTGATTAGAGTTAGTAAATATACATATAAAGGTGAAGCTTTTAAATGCCCACTCACCTCAACTGAAAAAAGTTCCCTCCATTCAATGCAAGCCTCCCGCGGTGTCCTCAACCATCCTTCTCTCTGGGCCCTCCTCATCATTTTCACTGGTATCACTGTCACATATATATGTATTTTCCTCTTTCTCTCTTTTCTGAGGGTCGGATATATTTAATCACTAGTCCCTTTCGTGCGGTGCAAAGGTCAATGCGAGCTGTGTAGACTCTTCCCTGTTATTTTATTCTCATTTTTTTTTATTTGACTGGAATGTTTGAGCTCTCCTGATTCTGCACATCAGACCAGACGGTACCGCTGACCAGACGAGTGTGTTGGCCTTTCCACGCTCAGTGTGCCTTTTTGTGCTCGTTTGCCGCTCTGAGGTTGCTGTGGTCACAAATCAGTGCACAGAATCACACCCTCGTAAACGTTTCTGAAAGGGCTTTTTGCTGCTGAAGAAACTCAAGGCCTCCTAAAAGCGCTCGAATCACTTGGCTCAGTCACTGTGAAATTGTGCTATTTAGAATGTGACAAGCGCAAAATCAGAGGCCAGCTAACAAAATAGCCAGTCACAAATTGAATAGCTCAGGTATAAAAGGTGTTTTGAAGTTGAGAGCAGGAAAGAGAACCCAGCTGACTTCCCTCAAACACACTGCGACGAGGTCTGTGTGAAAGAGGGTCATTTTGGGACTAACATTGGCACAAGGCCAGTCATATACATGCATTTGATGGTCAAAGATCATTTATATCATGGGTTTACGTTAACTCTCTTCTTATTCAGCAACGCCTCCGTTCAAACGTCCTACATTCATTTTGAGATGAAACCATCGTCGTAGGGAAGAGACGGAGGTCTGCAGTGTCCGTGTATGCGCACAAATAGAAAGGTGCAGGGATGAATTCATTGTTGGTGCAGATGAAATACCCGGTGGCAAACGCTCTTTAATGATACTTAAGACATTTCCTTCAGCGAGATAATCTTCACTAATGAAACACCACTTATCTTTTCCGGCAGGAAAGAATCAGTCCCCCCTTGTGACACATTGTATCATCTAAACGTTCAATGAAACAGACAATTATTAACGAGGACGGCACGGTGGGGACAGATTGTCAACTTAAATCGCGACACCTAACGCATCAGTGCAGAGACACTGGGATGTTGCAGCTGAGGCCTTTTTTGCATCAAGCAGTAGTTGGATTTTGTGTATTTTCTTTCCCACATACAGAAGTTGTGTCTTCCAAGAGTGTCAATACAAGATCAACTCTATGCTCGAGAGGAGAAGACTGTCAGAAGAAGTTTAAGAGGACTTCTTCCAGTTTGACACTGAACTCAAACAATAATTTCCCCGTTGGAAATAATAACGCTCCATTTGCTTCCTGACGCAGTTACGAATCTGTCATTTGCTCGCCGCCAAACGTCAATATAGATCAAGATCACCGATTTGTGATGAAGCGCCTCTTTGCTGACAACCGAGTTAAACGGCACACGTCTGTCTCTGCAGAAATGGGAGCCTGCACGCGTCCATCACAATGCGCTTTGCCTGAATGCGACAGCTCCTGCAAACACTGTTTGAATGAGGCGTTGACAGCGAGAGCCGCTTGCTTAATAGGAACCTGATGCTTTATTTCCATTCAGGATAGTTGAGCCGATGGGAGGCGGTAACCGCAAACACACACACACACACAGTTTTATGACTTCAGGGGACATGTCATATGAGACATTTTGAGCCCTTTATGAACACTTTCAGTGAGTTTGCATTTTTACAGGCTAATGCATTATATATTTGGACGTGAAGTGATTTCGTCCCTGAGGGCTCAGGGCTTAAAAGCCATAGCTTCATTTCCTGGAATTACCTTCACGTTACAGCCACTTGCAGTCCAATTCTTACCCGTAGCTTAATCTTACCCTAAATGTAGCCATACCCTAACTTTAAACTAAAACAATTTACTATTGGGATTGTCACAGTTCTCATGAGACCGTAGATCCAATGATTCTCCTTCCACTAGTGTCCACGCACTATTGCCATTGCTTCGTGTATGTTCGTATGAATCATTTTTTTCCCCACACCTTTATTATCTCTTTGAAGGCAGCGTCAGCAAAGTTGTGAATTTTCACAATTTTTACAGAAAAAAAAGTGAGGATAAATTGAGTTAAGTTGCTTTGACCTTCAAACATGCGGAAAACATGACTGGAGATGAAAGAATTAATTTTCCATGTTTACACTTTCGGATTGAAACGTTCACTGCAATGGCTCTGAACAATATATAGGAATGCGCAATTGTGTTTGCTAATATTTATCACATTCAGCCAAGCCTCTAATGAAAAATCCCTGCATCTCTTTCTGCCCTACTGGTCGCCTAATGCAGTGAAACACTGAGTGCCTGGCCGTGTAATGCCAGACAATGAGAGCTGCATGTTTATTAGTTGTCCAACACAGTTACAGTGATGCAAAGCGTGGAAGTTTACAAGAGTTCAGACACAGGCATTTCCCCCCTGATCCGTTCACAATCACGTTAAGTTGAAGCACAGCAACGCAGAACGAAGGTTTCTCCTCCCACCGCGTTGCCCCAGGTGATTCTACAACAAGATCATCCGTCTTCAAGGAATCCTCTTCAACGCATTGCATTTCCCACATAAGCATTCTCAGGCATTCGTCACTGATATGATGTCTGCAGGGTAAAACCAAAATGCCTTTAATCAAAGCACAGCAGAGAACAACAGCTGTGTAACGGCGGGAGGCAAAGGATTCATGGCGCAGAAACAGATCAGACCACCACAACGCAGCTATCAGATCCATGTCCACGAAAGGTTCACGTTGTCTCATGGTGGCCTGTTCTCTGGCTGAACACAGATGCTATACATACTATACAAGGACGTGCAATGATGGGCACTCTTGAGTTTTCCGTGTTGATGAAGAGCTTTCTGGCTGTTGGCATTTGTCATTAGACTCATAGACCTCTTTATTGAAGCTTATAGCCCGATATGTGTGTAGAGCCTCTTCCAGCAAGGACTTAGGTTATTCAAATATAATGAACCTACCTTTTCACGATGTGAACTGTATGCCAACAACCTCACAGCGACGTCTCTCCATCACAATGGCACTTTAATAAAGAACGAAAAAGATCCACTCATCAACATTTGATAAATCGACGATAACTCCAATGAGTACCGCGTGTCTAATGTGGGAGGGGGGCTTGTAGTGATGAACGCTTCAGTGGTTTTTTCGTCCATAAGTGCACCCACTGGATAATTTAGAAAAATGTAAAAGTCTCCTAGAGGGCATGGGGACAAGCTTAATTTCCAGTCCAATGAAAGAAGACAAGAGGCCCTGTTTTATCGCAATACACAGTGAATGTTACTCAGTTAAAAGTTGAACCACTGAATAACACATAAAGAAGTTTTAAACAACAGGACATTTTGTAGTATTTTTCCGGTGTTTGCACGGGTAAAACACAACTCCAGGAGGAGAACAGTACTCACAAATAGAGGGAAAACCATCCAACACCTGTTCATTTATTCAGCAGCACCACAAGCTGCCATGTCAAACATTTAAGGTGGATTTAACTTTGATGCAGCCTCATCAAAAGTGGGACTGCGCTGTATTGTGAGGTTGTACTGTTATTTATCTCACACCCAAATAACCACTAATAGTTCTTTCACCTCCCCTTCCAGCTGTGTTTTGGTCATTCATTTTAGTTATGACGCTTCACATGCGTGAAACCCACTCTTACAGAAGATGCCATATCAAAGTGTCGCGCCCCTCTGGGGCTTTTGTGCAATCTGCAGAAATACTCTGTGGAGTTCTTTTCAATGAGATTCCATCATCACATGTATTTGCTTTCAATGCAGATAGAGATCCTACAAGTTGTGTGTCTATTCTTGCATTCAACGCAAAGACGGTGAACTCTTACTTAACGTTCTTCCTCCTGTTGATCACTAAGTGGCTCCGATCGCAAACTCTTTGACACGTACTGCTTGGCCTCTTTTCAAGAGCAGCTGAGTGCAGGCTGTTGAGTGAAGGCAAAATATTACTCATGCACTTCCCCCGAGCCATTCTTTTTGACACTGCGGGCATTTAGGCGTCGGACTGCATCGCGTCGCCTCCGGGTGGATTTTAATATGCATGCAACAGTTCCAAGAAACACAAGGCAGGAGGCTAAAATATTCCACCGCAGCATCAACATGCGGATCAAACAGCCTCTCCCGCCACGCCCAGAGAAAGGCGTAGGACCTTGGCTGACTCGTGTCCGGAAGGGTTCTGCGGCACCGGCGTCCCGCTGGCCGAGAGACACCACGCCTTCAGCAGACTCCTCCTGGGGACCTGAGCCCGATCGGGACCACGGACCGGCGAGGAGGAGGAGGAGGACGTCGACGGAGGCCCGCAGCAACCCCACCAGGAAGGAGCGACGTGGCTTTGGGTATTGGGCTTACTGGAGGGGTGGGTGGCGATGTGTCCCTGCGGTTTGGCGGACGGCAGCCCGGTTCTCAGGCAGCGTCCATGCAGCACGTGGTGGAAGGCTTTCTTGAACTCCCGGCTGAAGCACGGGTAGATGATGGGGTTGATGCAGCTGTTGAGGTACCCGAGCCAGAAAGTTATCTTGAAGATGGTCTCAGAAGGCTTACAGGACGGGAAGATCGATCCTAAAGAACACACACGGACATTGGCGAATCAAAATCTGGATGAAAATGGACACTTACCCACCACGATGCCATACGTCTTTAAGTCTGCTTAAAGGCTAGAAAGAGAAAGCACAAAGGGAGTCAATACGGCAGTAAAAGCTTATCATTTTTTTATTCAATGAATTGTCCCTCGTCTCCAGCCTCATTCCCGATTCAGCAGGCCCTTTCATTACCCCTTCATTAGCATTGCCCACCAGATGCCCTCTAACTTACCCTCCTTTCCCCATTACCCGACAAGGTCTGATCCGCACACATGTTCCCACATCATCTGCCGGGACATTACAGAGCCTTCATCATCTCATTCCGTCATCAGCCTCTCAGTTCATGTACCGGCCCCCAGTTTCATTTATTACAAGCCAGTTCTTGTAATGTTTTTTTTATTCCAAGCTTCTGTAATCCGAACTAGAACGTCAATCTGGAACCTGCTCCCACCTGTCTCCTAAAGATACAGGTTTTATCTGCATTTGGGTCCAATTGGGCATTTCCTGGGTTTTTGCCAATACGAACTGATGCAAACTAAAATCATTTCAACAAATTATTTTTGGAAAACTCAATTAAGTATCAATCATTTTTAAAATATGCATTGGACGAAATTGAAGTTGCGCCATATGGCCACGGCTATGCAGCACAAGTGTTTCCAACTTTGTGGCAACTGTTTGTGTTTGGCCCCCTGGTTGTTTCGAGCCGCTGTGCATGAAGGCAGCTGCACAAATAAAGGTTCATTGAGGACGAACTTAATTGAGCCCGCCCTGAACTCAACTCCATACAAACCCTTTGGGATCATTATCATGAATAAATCAATTTGCTAAACCCAATTTCCCACAAAAGCAATGTTTCACAGCAGCTTTTCATGCCACCATTGGTGGGCATCACTCCCCTTCTTTCATGAGCTCTGTAAGCATACTGTGCAAGTAATACCAAAAACAGGAAAACCGTGTGGCCACCAACAGGAGCCGCAGCACAAAACAGGCTCCCCACCTGAAGTACTGAGGAGAAATACAGAATACAGAGTAATTCAGTCGTTTTTTTTTCAAACACCTCTCTCAAGGAATCTCAGACTATCAGAGGCTCCGAGCGCTGCGCGGTGAGCCGTGAAGGTCTGTCTCAATTGAAATGCGTCGCTGTTCTCTGATACCTGGCTGCCTTGGGAGGCTGCAGGGTGACTGAGGATGCTTCCAGGCATTACAGCCCATTAGGCCTCGCGCCAGCTATCTGTAATGGCTTTCATATGGGGGAGCAATAGTTTGCTTCATTCCATTTCCGCCCACAGTCGAGGCCCGTCGTGGCTCCGGCGCGGTGTTTTATTTGCTCTCTTTGGTCGCCCGTAATTGAATTTCTTGATGTCCCTTCTGAGAAGCGCGAGCAGCAGTATCGCCAAGGGAAAGCGGAGAAGGCGGCCGGTCCTGCTTGCTGTTGTGTTCATAGGGCAAAATGTATCATAAAGCGTCATTATACCAGCGATTCATGCCTCAACGGCTCTTGCATCAGAATAGCTACAATGCTGAAGCCACGGGGGGGTTTGTTGTCGGAGCTAAAACAAGGCTGCGTTTGTATTTTGGGCCGCGCTGGCGGCCTGGCTCTACGGGGGGCAAAGCTGCTCAGCTGCTCAGCTGGTCGCTCACCACTTCGGTCAGGACAGAAATACCTCGACAAATATTAGATGAAATATTAGACCAGTGAATTTATATGACGTGAAAGAATTTCCGTCAGTCAGAGACACATTATCAGTGCAGATGCTTTGACTCGTGGCTCAAGGTGTTCTTAATTCTCGGGCTCCTACAGCCGTGTAAAATTGATTAAAGTGTCATGAGCCTGTCTGACAACGATATGACTAAAACTAGCAACTAATTGTACTTAAATGGATTTCCCCAGAATAAATATTGTTCAAAAAAATCCAGTAAATCAACACTATCACAACACTTTTTGAGTAAAATATCTAAACAACCACTGAAATAATTGACAAAACAACTTTTTGAGGCTTTTCGCACAAGTGTACCCGTTACCGCTGAGCTGAGTTATATCTCAATGTAGACATTTTCGATGTAATTATTATTTATTGCCTAAAAAATCCCCCTTACCAAAATGTTTCACAAAGAATATCGACTTCAGCATGGAAGTTAAACTAAAGTCAAACTTAAATAACTTGGCTATTGTGAAGTCTTAATCCCTGTTTTAAAGGACTTGGTAATCAATTCAGGACAGACAGCAGCTCCCGCTTTCTGCTACAGCGACCCTTTTGTTTACACGGCTTACACATTGGGTCCTTTTTAATAACACCGGTTATGGCAACAACAAAAAAGAAAGAGAGCGCAAAAGATAAAACCTGTTATTGTTTGTTGAGAGGATGTGTTCCACCCGTCTCCGTCTGGTGTGATAGATTGTGCCTTCAATAAGACCTCAGCTTCTGTAACAAAATACACCTTTCAGAAATAACCTCAGCATCTGTGACCATGGAGGTAACTGCTGACAGAATATCGGCCGTAAATACACACCGACAATCACTCATCACGAGCATGAGCGTTATTCCAGAGGCAATTACGATTTTAGATCGGGCCTCACAACGGTGGAGCTGCTCCTCTCAGAGATCAGCGCTGTTATCGCCTTCTGTCACAGAGTCAGACTAAAATGGAGGTGTAGTTAATTGAATATGAAGTCTCAGAGAACGTGGCAACTAATAACGTTGCACATTGTCAGCATACCTGAGATAAAAGCTGAGAAATCCATTTGCGAATAACTTAAAACCCCCTTGTGCCTAATGCATTGTTGCAATTATGCAATGCAAGTTGTTAAATCATGAATCTAAACAAAGTGGTGTTCTCATTGACGTCTTACAGGAACTCTTCGACTTTTGGATGACACCAGTGGAATCCTAATAAAAACTAAATGCTCATTCTCAGAAAGCAGGTTCATTCATTGCTAATGATTTGTCCTACACTTAATTACAAATATTTAATATTTCACATCTGTAAGCTTGCATTTGTTGCTTCTTCCTTTAATGTAATAGTTTGTTATATGCTGGTGGTGTATGTTTGTATGCTATGTGTACACTACATCATACAGGGTTTTTATGCCATTAAATGATTGCATTAAAAGTTGCTAAGCGGAGATTTGCCGTTTCCTGAGCTCACGTGCAGCTCATGTCTACCGTAATGTTTGACTTCAACAGCGGAACAATCCTTAATCAGTTAATTTCTATTCAGTCTTACTTTTACCCTAAAAGAAAATGTTTCGAATGAATCATCCAAGCCCTCATTTCGGCATCGACTCATTCAAATCCTTTTTATTTAGATTCAAATACAGCAGATCCATCATTTAATGTTCCTTTTTTGTCATTTCACTGGAGTTACACCCTGCTTCATGCCCCTCATTAAATTACCATCAATATAATGGAGTCTATCAAAAGCTCATTAGTGTGTTTGACATAAATATAGATATGTATTTAATATTTAAACTCGTGCATTTTGTTAAGGTGTCACATAAACGTCACCATATTCTATTTTATTGAAGTTGCTCTGATGGACGCTTTGGTAATGATGCATCCTCAGCCTGTGTGCAAATAATGTGAGAGGAGCTGAACCTGTTGACTGTTTTGAATCTCACTCCTCTCATCGTGTAAGTAAGTGCAGCAAGTGTTTCTTGAAGGGTCGTCTTCATGAATACGATAAGAACTAAAACTAAAACCTCGTAATGGTGTTCACGCAGAGATTTAGGAGGTACCTACCGATGGGTAAAACCAGGAAAAAAGGGAGCCAGCACAGAATAAAGCAGCCGACAACAATTCCCAGAGTCTTGGCGGCCTTCTCCTCTCTGGAGAACCTCAGCAGCCTCGGCAGCGAAAAGGTTCTGCGCTTGTGCGGCGCCGCCCCCTCGTCGCCCCCCTCGGGCTTCCCCGTCCCCCGGTGTATCCTCAGCACCACGCCCTCCGTCTCGACGCCCGGCGCCTCGCTGCTCCTCCTGAGCGTCTTCGTCTCTCTCTTGGCCACGGTGTACACCCGGCAGTACATGGCCAGGATGATGGCCAGGGGGATGTAGAAGGACCCCAGTGCTGAGAACAACGCGTAGCCGGGCTCCTCCGTGATGCGGCACACCATCTCGTCCTCCGGCTCGGGCTCCCTCCAGCCAAACAGGGGGCCCACGGATATGGCCGCCGAGAGCCCCCAGAGAGCCGCCACCGCCGCCAGGCCCCGCCGCCCCGTGGCCATGGCAGGGTAGCGCAGCGGGTAGCTGACAGCCAGGTAGCGGTCGATGGAGATCACACACAGGCTGAGGATGGAGGCGGTGCAGCAGAGGACGTCCAGAGCGGCCCAGACGCTGCAGAAGGTGCGGCCGAACACCCATCGCCCCAGAGCCTCCGAGGTGGCGGAGAAGGGCAGCACGGCGGAGCTGAGCAGCAGGTCGGCTGCGGCCAGATTGGCGATGAAGTAGTGCGTCACGGAGCGCCAGTGGCGGTGCAGCATCACCGACAGGATGACCAGGATGTTGCCGAGGACCCCGAACACGACAAACAGCACGAGCACCAGCCCTAAAACCACCGCCTTGGCCACATCCACCCTCGGGGGGGCGAAGGAGCTGCAGTTGGTGCAGCGGCCCGCCCCGGGGAAAACACTGGTGTTTTCAGAAGCGGCCATGGCGATGTGGGGGGCAGCGGGTTTCGCAGATTGATACCATTCATATGATCCCAATGACAGCTGCCCTGTTTCTGCTCCTTCTAATGCAGCAGGTAAAAGCTTTTCATGCTGCGCAAACGGCTGCACCAGTTAATTTGGAGATGCAGGGACTCTCGCCAACACGCCATCCATCACGAGGTCTCTTGCGGGGCTCCTTGGCATGATGTCACATTCTGAAAGAGAAACAATGCCAGAGATTTGTCGTATTTAATAGTTTAACAGAAATGAAGAATTTTCACATTAAAGGTATTAGCTCTTAAAAGTACAGTGTGTAGGATTTGGAGGGATGAATTAGCAGAAATGTAATATAATAATATATTATATAATATAATGTGTATGATCAGGTCCTCTGGAGTTGCATTTGAAGCACTAGCACTAAAGCCAAACAAACTTTCTTTCCTCTCTCAGGTGATTCTCCCCCGTCATGCTGCATTAGTGTTAACAGGGGTTATGCTAGAATGAGCTACATGGCATTTGCAATTTCCTTATTCATCAAAAAAACAACTGGTCTATTTGCTTCTGCATACAAACAACTTACACCATGAAATTGCCATTACTAACACCTAAGTCTTGTTTAACATTTATTTAACTGGGCAGATCAATTTTCTCGCCAAAAAATCTATTTACTGGGAGGAGGCAACAGAGCTTGCGAGAAGGAGGGGTGCTGGGTATTATAATAGAAAATAAAAACAATAGGAAAGACATAATCAAAAGCAACAGGGGGAATGACGAAGACAGCGCGGCGGCACGATGATCCTCGGGTGCACAGAGAAAATCATCTGTGGCATTGTGAGAAAAGCAGCCAGCCATGCAGGGAACACAAAGATCAATCAGAGCAGAGATAATTCAGCCGCAGACTGCGATGGCTTCCTCGAAGGTCTTGTTTCTGCAAGCCGCCTCTAACTCAGATCGCAGATGACAGGCCAGGAATTGAACCTTTGGGGAGGGAACTATATTACCGAGGCACGGGCTTCGGCCCGCCGATAGTCCCACTCAGCGGCACTCTCCATGTACGCGTTGGCTATCTGGGATGTCACTGAGTGAGATAAACGGCAGCCAGGGAAGGCAAAGGAGAAAAAAATGAAGGCAAAAGCAGCGGGAGATGAAAGCCTTTGTAGAGCAGCGTCATCCCGCTCGACCAAAGGCCTTCGCTCGCTGCGCACGCCGTTATGAACGAAACGTGCCAAAGGAAACACTCGATGCCGGGATTTCCACATCAGGAGCCGCAGGGGAAATTTGAAACGGGCGACAAATGGATGTCTTGGATTGTTTTGTTCCAGCAGGGGATGGTTGAACGGGGCGATAGTTGGAATGGCTTTTTTCACTCGTATTGACATTTCTCGGCGTGATGAAGTGGCTGCGCCAAAGAGATTAACCGCATCTGTGTTCGAGGTCTACAGTAAATGTAAAACAGGAGCCAGTTGGGAAATAGATTCACATTGTCCCCGAGGCCATTCGGCTGACCTGCTGTATATCATTTGTGGTGGTTGCTCGCCCTGATAAACAAGAAGCAGCTTAATCATTACGTTAGGAAGAATCTTCTGATGTGTTTGATTCATGCGTCTCTGAGCAGGGAGGGCCCGGGGATAAAGCGATAAAATGGTGTGAGATGTGTTGAATGACCTTCTCAGCCTGCCGTTTCATCATTTTCTTCTAAATGCAACATTGAGCTGCTCATGTTTTAAGAAAAGAACAGGAAGAGTCAATAATGGACACATGTTTTTTCATATGTAACTATCAGAGGAATAGCGTGCCGCAGTACCGGGTCCCTCCACCAAAAGCCCATTTTTTCTTTTGTACCAACACCATTTTTATGATCTAGTTGTGAAGTACAATTAATACAATTGTCTAACTCAGGAAGTTATTTTAAAAACCTTAACAATGTTAAAAATCTATAAGCTTGCAATAATACATACTTTATCAATGACATACTAATGAAAAACTAAATAAAATGACCCATTATATTTGTGGCAAAGGAACCGGAAGTGCAAAAATGCTGACTCATGTTAAGGACTCATTCCTGCATCGCGTTGCTGTAAAACCTTTGCATTTCTCAAACAGTGAAATAAACCTGGACCAGGATAATTTAGGAATCAAAAGAAACCTCACAGGTCCTCGTGACACGCTGACATACATCTTATAGGAAAGATGTTCTCATCCAATGTCAAAATGTCTAATTAATCACAAAATTGTCATACATCAAGTGAAATACCACTGACAACTTCTGATTGGCTTATGTAGTCAATTTCAGAAAATATATAAATGAAAAAATTGAGAAATGATTAGAAGCCGGTCACTAGTCCTAAAGAACATCTCATCCCAGCAGTGAGCCGGCGCACATTTCTCTTTCCCTGCAGGGAATATTTGATTAAAAGCCATCTGCAGACATCCTTACTTTCCACTTTACATCTGACAGGTTCACTGCTTGTTTTATTGAATTAGTGGAGTTCATGGAGGGATGACGCTTTGTCCTTGAAGAAGGGCATCCCATCTCTGCCACGGGCACTCTAGTTTCTACCCTGTCTCTCTCTGTCCTCTTACATCACGACAGGTCCGCAGTCCTCCCCGGCTCCATGGATGTCTGACTCAGTGCGCACAGGGAGACGCACTGCGCGAGCAGCAGAACGGGAAATGACACAAATCCCAACACCCTGACAACCTGCTTGCTCGTCAACGTCTTCTCTCCTCTTTCTCGGAGAAAGACGTCACTCTCCAACCCCGAAAACTCTCATCCATCTTTTACAACTCTTCCATCCCCACCCCCCCATTTCCCCTCACCCCTCCACTTTGTCGACTATTTTACAAAAAGATAGTGACGCACGCTCCCCATCTTCTAATGCTCTCTGTGACTACATCCCATCCACTTTATCTTCACCCTCCTCTTTCACCCCCTTGTCTCCTGACCAAGTTCTCACCTTGGTCCTCTGCACGCCAAACCAACTAAGCCATCGACCCCATCACGTCTCATATTACACACTCTATCGCTATGACCTTGTTCCTTTTCTCACCCATTTTCTGAGCAACTCCACACTGCTAAAGCAGCCTCTCCCTCCTCAGGCTTATCCTTCTTGACTGTTCCGCTGCATTAGACACAGTGAACCCACCAGATCCGTATGTCCTCCCTCTGTGAACTGGTTGTCTCAGGCTCTGCTCTCTCCCTTCTCTCATCCTTTCTCATCTGTGTCTGAACCTTCTCTCAGCATTGTGTCCTCGGAGGCTCCGTCCCGGGTCCCTTTCTCTTTTCTCCGTACAACAACTGTCTCGTCTTTGTTATCCACTCACATGGCTTCTCCTACCAGGGCTATGCTGATGACATCCAAGCAATCCTGTCTTTTCCCCAATCCGAGACACAGTTAGCAGCACGGGCAAAATCTTGGCCTGTTTGAGAGACATCTCTCAGTGGGTGGCCTTCAGAAATGAACCTCTGCAGCTCATCCAGAATGTGGCAACTGGACTGATCTTCAACCGGAATTCACCCACACGACCCTGCTCCTCATCTCCCGTCACTAGGTACCAGACACTGTCACCGCGCGGGTTTGTTTCCTGTTTTATTTTGTAATTTCCTGCCTCTCTTTGTACCCAGGTTAGCTTATCTTCCGGTCCTGTTGTGTTATTCCCTGTGATTGTCTGCCGTGTCCCTGACTGTTTCCTCCTGCGTCCAATCACCGTCCCAATGTATTTAAACCACGCGTATCCTTTGTCTTGTCCGGCCAACAGATCAGGTCTCCATCCAGGACGTCATTAAACCTTTCGTCGCTCCCTGCTCTGCATATCTGCTTGTTTCTCCCTCACAGAGAGCTCGGCACTCAACAACATGCCGACTGTTTGCTGTTCTGGCTCCTAAATGGTTGAATGAGCTCCCCAATGACACCATTGGGTACAAAGAGAGCCTACACAGCTAAAAACAAACCTCTACCGACTAGTTCATCACTACTTATGAGAGCACTTACTTATAACACTGTGAAATTTAGCTTTCTTGAAGACTTCCTTGTACTTTGGTGATTAGAAATGATCAGACTTTGTTTTAGGAGACAGAATTTGAGCGAGCATATTAAATAGCTGAATGTAGCCCGACCGCAGCATTTTCAGAGCAGCAGCTCATAGGTTCAGTATCACAAGGGTAATGTGCAGAATATTAGCATAAGTCTTCCTGACAACATCTCCTTTCTGCATTGTGTTTTTCTGAAACATAAACTGTGCTGCATTGTGCTTCACAAATCCCTCTGCGGCGACACACGTTGTCACGGTCGTGGAAGAAAAGATTATAGCTGCAGCACATTTTCTAACCTGCTGCACCTCTGATTTATTGCTGCCTAAGAGCTTTAAGGCCGGGAAACAAACAATTATTTTGGTTACCGATTCATTTATTGATTACCTGAGAAATGTGTCGATTGGTTGATGAATGACGCAGAGGGTGAATGACTGTCGGGAGTCCCAGAGACCACATGCTTTTCAAGGACGCACATGGATCTCCTCAACGTGGTAATGTGTTTAGCTGTCAGCTCAGGCCACTGTAGACCACTTATGTAATTGGATTGTTTTACCTACTCTGTAACAGTTTGTGTCACTTCTGTGCAGCGGTGCGCTGATAAATGACTACACTACAAGTCCATTTGTGAAAGGCCGTACTATGTGAAACCTGTGAAATATCATGTGAAATGATGCCCAAGCAATACATCTTATTACCCCTGAACAGTCTCTGCACACCTTCCTTTTCAAAGACAGTTATGCATACTTTCATCCCTCTGAGGGGAATGCTTGTTGGAGTTTACTTCCAAATGACAGCTTTATCCCAGAGGTTAGTTAATTTCCCGCATCGAACCATGAGCCTTTGCAGCTTTAAAAATTTCTCACATCCTTTTATAAATGACAAATCCATTTTATCTACATCACCTTCCCCGTGTGTGTGTGTTTTAGATGTAGCCTACCTGTTGAGGGAGAATGTTCTGCGATACATTTAAATGAGGCTGCAGGGAAAGTTGTGTTATTCATTATAAATATAAAACGTGTTTGCTTTTTAGTTCTATCACCTGCGAGGTATGCTGGGAATAAACAGTTACTCAAAACTAAGTATCAGATCAACCAAAGAATGATGGGAAAAAAACAATTTATCATAAAAAAAAATAACATTCACAAATAAATAATAGGAATAAATATAATCATAACGATCCATTCAGTAAATTAGAACTAATGTTAACTCAGCAAATGCAGTGAGCTCCGCGGCGGAGGGGAGGAATAGAAAACGTACCTCTGTCGGAGGGGAGACTTCGTAAACACGGAGAACAGTTCATTTTGGAGCCGGTCGGAGTTCTTCTGTCCGTCAGCACGCAGGGCGAAGAGATCCCGACTGTGCTGCCGCCTCTGCGAGGAGTCAGTCCCCGCGGACCGAGCGCACCTTATCGTCGCAGGCCCCGCCCCCCTCCGCGCGCCTCCAGCCGCACCGTGCCGGCTGTCCACGTGCACTGCTCGTTTATTATACTGAATATAATACAAATAATAACAATTTAACATTTTTTTGTGTTTGTTACTGCGTTTGTTTTGTGTAATTAACAAACAACATTGTATTTAGTGATTTAATGTGGGCTTGCAGTTTGAGTCCAACAGGACTAAGGGGGAAGTCGGACTAACATTGTTAGTTGATAAATTGTAATATCACTGTCATCAAATTACCACAGTTGTAACTTTTTCTTAGCTCATCAACTTCCCACAAACCACAAAGTGGAAAACCAGTGCATTTCTTCTAACTTCAAACACTGAATGAGATGAATCCATTGGTGGTTTTGGGAAGCAATGATAGCATTTATTTAAAAGAAATGTTGAATTAATGAATCATCTTGCATGGGATACGTTCACTGCCATGTTCAAAATATTGTGGCGAGCTTGGCCAGAAGAATGAAACAGGAGACTTGAATTGCTTTCACTGCCTTTTCCTGTGTTTCCTACACCAGGGATGCATCCAATGATTGTCCCATAATGCAATGCACTTTCCCAGTGCAATCTAGAGCAATCTGCTAGAGCGATCTGCTGCTCCGATCGCTACGATATGCTTGCTCCACCAGATATGTATAAATCTACAGGGCAGAAGGCCACATCTAAAGGACTCGTGGCCCCGGACGATGAACCACTTTTCAATTGAGGAGACTTGTATTTTACCCAAATAGAGGATTGGCTGTTAACCAAAACATGGCAGTAACTTCGGAGGAGAGGATAAATATCACTCACTGACTGCCATCCGTCTGATGAAATAATGGGATTGATTGCAATAACATTTGTGGCTAAATTCATGCTCTCAAAGGAATAAATCTTTTTTGGTTTGAATGAAGTTCACTGTTGCGCTGCAACTCTCAGGACAAACAGCATCTAAAACCTGTTTAATCTGCTGCCTGGTTTCAGACCCGCCAACAGACCTGGCAACCTGGCTACAGGGAAGCGCTGCGGCTCACCCTGGTGACGTCATCACGGAGACCTCGGAGACCGGCGTTTGTTCATTCCAGAGGTGTTGGATGAGTTTGAGTTCAGGGGTCAGTCACAGGTCAGTCGGCTCTCACACGTGTGCACAGATGTACTGTTCTGTTGAAGAAGGAGAGGCAGCTGTGAGAGAAGCTCGTGCCTCAAGGTTAGTTAGTTTGCAGGACTTTTAGTGTTTGTTTGGGATACGTGCGGATCCACGCGGGGACCGAAGGAAGCGCCTCGGCCCCGGTGGGGCCCGGCTCTACTTTGCAGGGAAAAAAACGGATGTATTGGTGTAGACTGGGATCGCGAGGGGTCCAGTACATCACTTACGCCCAGAGGATGACAAATAGGCTTTTTCTTATCTCAGGTTATTGTTTCTGGTTGAGTTATTTATGTGCTACGGCTCCGTGACCTGAGCACTGGCGTCGCAGATGCCGCCAACGGCTCCAGCAGCAATGCTCACTTTGAGACTCTTTTCTTCACTCCTGTCCGGCATGTCGGGGAAATGCATTCATCTTCAAATGGCCGAGCTGTCTCATAAGTCTGCTGCCGCCAGGTGTATTGATCTAGTGTATGGATCCTTCTGGGTTTTTATTGTGACTTTCAGTGTTCTTAAATTGTCCTTGGACCGGCCCGCTCATTTTTTTTCCCGACTGTAAAAAAAGTATTCTTTGGAAATTGTATTACATTGAATAATATCAATAATATTTATAAGCCTTTAAATTGCATCGCATTATCAAGTGTTTTTTTTGAATGTGCTAGCAGTGTGGCTCCATCAATCGCAATCTCTGTCTGATGGTCCTCCATTTTGGTCCAGATTAAAAGAACTCAAGAGCTATCGGATGGACTGTCAAGCACTTTTGTAGAGATCTTCATGATCCCCCTGAGAACGAATCTTCAAGGCTTTAGTGGTGCCTGACTATTGGCTCAACAAATCGGTTAAGGTTTTCAAATATCTACTTCATTTATTAACAATGAGATTAGTTAGATGCTTTTACTTCTTGTTCTCCCTGCCCTTGGTCCTGCCTTGTTCTAGGACTTATTCAGTCAAAATAAATGTGTTTGAGGGACAACTGACATGTAGGAGAAGTTGCCTCCCAGCCACTTAATAAAAGATTTAAACTACTTTAATTAAGTCCTGAATGTTCGCTCACGGTCAATCGAGTGGTACTTTGTTGTACAAAAACCACAACGACATGTGAACATGTCAAGCTGCTCTGGGTGAAAATCAAAGAGGATTAAACACAGAGAGCCCCGAGGCGGTTTCTTTTGGGTTTGCCTTGTAGCTTCCCTGAACCCGTCGGCTCATTTGCACATGGAGTTCTAGCAGAAGTAAAATGAGAGGAAATGAAATGACAGCTTGACATTTCGATTTTTCAAACTTTAGAGGATGACTCACACACTCAAACTGCATTTAAGACTTCAATAGAGGGATCCTTGCTCCTATTCTTGCTATTCCCTACTCTCCATCACCTTGATTCCGAGGGATTATTGCAAGGCAATTTGCATCCGGCCAAAGGAAACGCCCACTAATGGAACATTTTGACTTTATTGCCCTGGAATTGATCTACTGGGGTTATTTATTATACTTTTTGGATGAATGTCCACTTTTCAGTTTGAAATAGTTAAAAATCATAAAATTGGATACGCTTTAAACCACTATATATAAAAACTACAAAACTTAAGACGCTGTAGAATGTCAAATATTTGAAATAAAGTACATTGAGGAAGTGTTACCCAACACTTGGGGTTCCACGGGTAGAGGTGCCCTTTACTGACGAGGGGAGGGAAAAGTAAAGGTTGTGACTATATGGCCATGGAAGCGTTACAACCATCAGCTCAGAAACACATTACTTGTGCTGCAGCGCTTACGGCATCCTCTCATAACTGATGTTCTCTCACATTCGCTGACATCAGCCAGTGATTGCAATTTGGGGGAGAAAAAAAAACAAACTCCGGTGGAAGCCGCCTCCGCTTGGTGGAGGGAAATACATTTCGTTGTTATCAGCCTCAGCTGGCTAAATGCTAAATTATTCATAGGAAGGTAAAGGCTGGCTCTCGTGAGATTAGTGCGCCTAATTGTTCATCCAGTTTGCTGCTTGAATGCAAAAATGAGGCAGGCTGAACACAAGCTTCCTGGATGATTTCATTAATGAGGAGACGAGACATTCACAAACTATTTAAATGGCTCCTAAAACTTTTAACATCTTCAGCTGAGCAAAGAAGTGTGTCTCCCACATGGCATGTTTGTAAAATGAAGGGTTCATGAACAGTCTTGATGCGTATAGCGGACACACTTTTCTGACGTCCCGCTGGCCTGCTTTCCAGCTCCAGCAGATACATGGAAATCAGGGGCGTCAATCCCGGGGGGGACAGTGGGGTCAGGATCCCCCCCCTCACCCTCCATCTAAGGGTTGTCCCCACCCTAGAAATATAATTAAAACAATGGTGTGTATTGTAAATAACATAATGATGTATACTTATAATATCTGTGTAAGAAGTAAAATATTACAAACCCCCAAAAATGCTTTTGAGTCCCCCCTCCCTTGCCTCACAGTGGTTTGGTCCGCTGCTTGCTAGCGCTGCGATCTGCACTCGACTCTCAGTCACATGGTGGTGACAGGAACTAGGAAGTAGGCGGTCTAAGGCTACTTTATTCACATTAAACATCGGATGAAGTTTTTCTTTTCTCAAATACAAATGATGCGGAGTAATTAATGAATTAGTCATGACAAAAAAGTCTGCTATGCTAGTGTAATATAATGTAATGTTACCCAGCTTGTTTAATAGCTTGTTGGATATGCCCCCACTACAACTAATTAACGTTACCACGGCGTCAGGCCTAACGTTACGTGTGTGAAGTGATATTAGGGTTAAGATCTAGCTACAGTTGTGTTTTGCTCTATATGAAGTTAAGTGGCTGATCAGTTAAGTATATATCCTCTGTCCCAGAGAAACCGAATATTTATGTGGAGGACGCAAGATAATTTTATAATTATAATATGACCCCTTCGTGAACCTAACTCATAAGACGTTAAAGATTTTCTGTTGTTGTCCAGATGAAATGACAGAGAAAAGAAAGTAGGCTACTCATAAAAAAATTTAGACGCTTCGTTTTCGGGCACAATTTGCTAACTTTGAGGGTTGTCTGGAGCTCCAGGGATAGGCTGTGGCTCAGCTTTTTCATTAAGAGAAACACTGAAAAGAAGGATACTGGTACAGTCTCCATGCTACACTAATGATGGTATTAAGGCTTTCCGCTTTGTACACAAATCCTCTACAAGTATCATTATGGCTGTATTATTTGTGTCCCCTTCAAAAATTGCTCTTCAGAAATGTTATGTTTATTGTCCCCCCTACTGTTGGATCAGATTTACGCCCACGATGGAAATTATTTCATAATCTGCAGATTTGTTAGCTCCCTCGGAGCATTTTCATTTCAGCAAATCATGGTGTTTTAAACCTTTTTCATCAATCAGGCCACACAAAATGACAGGTCAATTTCATGAAAAATATACAATTTTGAAATGTGTGCAATGTATAATTACATAAATATCTTGGCTGTGTCCATTATGTCTACAAATAAACTTTGTTATATGAGCTTCTGTGTGAATGTTCAGGCACAGCTGAATTGACTGCTCTAGGCCTTTGCACACATGGCTTGGGAGAGGGTGGGATGGGGGCGGGTGGGGCGACACCGCGGCTTCACTACTGTTTGCAGCGGATGGATCTATTTCTTTCGGTCACGCTCGACCCGATGACTCTCGCTTGCGTCCGTGATTGAGTGTCCATCAGCGTTTCTGTCCACGCCTAACTACGGCTTTCCCCGGCAGCAAACTGCTTGATTTGGGGGTTCTGGGTGGCCAGGCTGCAGGACCTCTTGAGGTCAGGGTGATTTTTTATACTGCCACTGAATGCATGCTGACCCGCGCCTCCGTCCCTCACTCCTCTAAACAGCTGGTGCTGGCTGGTACAGGCTGGTCTGCTGGTCAGTGTATGAAATGTCTAATATGAAGACTCATAGAGGACATTTATCACAGCATCGTGTTTTAGGAGGCCTTGCAGCCAGTCAAAGGATTAGCCAAGTGTGGGTTTAACATTTCAGGCATTGGGTTGCAGAATATAACATATAATGATGCTGTGCTGAAAATGGTCTCGTTCAATCCTCACACTCCTGTTTCTATGGGTTTAACAGAGTTCCCCAGCATGCTCAGCGTGAAGTTGTGTGTGAAGTCCCAACATGCTGCCGCACTGAGACACTCTGATAGCTGAGAAGGGAAAATGTCAAGCGTCTCTCTGCTGTCAATCATTTTTAACAAGGAGACACTGCTGGTATGCTTGCATTCATCAAATGTATGGCCTACTGTATTCCTCCCCTTGTTGTCAAAGAAAGGAGCAGGTTCAAAGAAAAGACGTCAATCCTAATTTGATTTCCTGGACAGGGCAGGCAGGCTGCAGAGATGCTGGTGGATGCCTGGGATCATAGTGGACTCGTCTGGGGAATTAATTATGGAATTTGTCTAGAAATGGATAACTGGGATTTGAAATGAGCACTTTTTTTTCTCATTTACTTAGAGAGCCGCTGAGCTTTCCAGTCATCTGGACTGGATGTAAGAGGTCTGAGCAAGACAGGGACGTGAGGTCAGGTCCGTCGCTGCTGAGGCGCTGACTCAGTCAGAGTGCGATTTACAGACACATGAATACGTCGCTTGTACGTCACCGCTACCGCCGCTACTCCAAGAGAAATATTCCTATTTGGTGTAATGGGACATAATCGTGTTACAGCTCAAGAAAGGATGAACCGAACAAATCATTGGCAGGACACTGAGTTCATCTCAGGAGCTTCCCTTCACGACTGCATGGAGTAGAGGGAGGCACGAACATAGATATGAACCAAAAACCAAGAGGACGCGACAGGGCACAGGATTTTCCAGGGTAGCAGGCACATCTCAGAATCAATTTAGTCAGTAGAAACTTTGAAGCACTTTCCGATGACCAGAGGTTTTATTGTGTTACTGAAGGGCCACAAAGGATTTGATAGATGGCGCACTATGTATCTCAAAAATCTTTTATTCATTGGATCGTATCTATCTTATTAAATGCACCCGGCGGGTCATTGAATAATGAAGAATGTTTAAATATAGCGATATACTTAATCAGAGGTGTGTCTCTGGCAAGCCACGACTTCCAGGAACAGTTTTCCCCTGGATTTCTCACTTTGAAGGGGGTCCACGTCTGGCCCTGATTCATTTATTTTAGAACTTAGGGTTACTGATAAGTCATCACGTGGTCTTTCCTTCTGTTGGAAATGACGGATGATGGTTGTGATGAAGTTTTTCCAAAAGTTATTTTTCTAATTGACTTACCCACAGTATTCTATTCTTAGCTGCCTGTTTTATAATACACCCAGTTCATTACAATGATTCACTCTGGGGATCCCATTACTTTTCATGCAATTCATCATCATCGGGTCAAAATGTTAATGTGTCCAATACTGATGTCTGAATACCTGTGAGCCATCCCAGTGTGAAAAGACACATTTCTGGTACATAGGAAGTGTCACGGTTGAGCCTTGTTTCCTGTTTTATTGTGGAGTTTCGTGTTTCTGGTTTCTCTGGGTAACTTCACTTCCTGCTTTGGCCTTTTTTCTGGTCTTCCATAGTGAGGGTTGAGGGAAGTAACGTGAAGCAATAATGCCTCTTACTTTGCCTCAGTTGATATGATTTGATTGATAAATGTTTTTTATTCGAATAGAAATGTCTGGAGGCTGTAATTTGAGATTTGCTTTGTAGACACCAGATAATATGTGAAATAAATCCTAAAAACAATGAACTACCTTTGTGCTGCTGTACAGAATGTTTACTTGTAGGGACACAAAGTAGATAATGGAGGTTCCACACAGAACACAAGCTCCGTTGTCTGTGTTTTCCATCACACAGCTGCAAAATACAAAAGAGTTTGAGTTTGACGGGAGAGTCGTCCTCCTATCTGCACAAATTAAGTTGTCACAGTCCAAAGAATATAAATCTGGTCTTAGTACCAAATAAATGTATTCTCTCACAGCTCTTTACAGCTTTCGAACAAAAACACTAGTAATATCATCAGCTTTCAAGAATTACACTAATAACATGTGACTGAATGTCACGATGCGCAATCTCTTTTGTAGAGAGCTCAAAGGGAAGCATGCTCTTTCTGAATGTGCACTTCCATTTACTTCCCTCTTAGCGAGACTGCTGCAGAGCCAATCAGCAAATAGTCTTAAATTCAATAACACAAAACAAGATAGGTATGAAGCTACACATGAAAAGAAGCAATGGAAAAGAAAAGACTGAACTACACCCGGCGGTAGTTTCTTTAATAACCGCATGCCAGGAATTTTGAGTATTTAGCTGCAACATCTTTTATCGCGATATTTCTACTTCTTCCTGGTGACTATTTCCACACTGCGGGGTTGTATTCTCAGATAACTGTGATCCAGCACGGTATGCACGGGCAACTATGACATGAAGAAGTCTGTGAACCTCTCCAGGACGGGGATCAGAATGAGATTCATGTGCGCATGCGCGGGGATCAAGGAAACAAGGAAGTTGACGCAGATTCCCATTAGTGAAAACAAAGTAGACGTGGCCCCGCAGAGGATCACTCTGCCGCAGATTACGACACCGGCGCAGTTAATTATACCCGAGTGAAGGTAAGAGGCGCCCGAGAGGAAGATACGAGACTGTAATTAAAAGTGTCCCGTTATGTCGTGTTACGTTAGATGGAGTAGCTACTAGGAAGCTAACGCCGCAGCTAATTACCACTGCTAGGTAAAAACAAAGCGAGTTCAGCCAGCGGTCAGTAGCTTTATTTAAACCTGCTGAACAACACACTCAGTTACATGATGTGTTTAATGCAGGACGGGTATTAGCCAGTAATTAACCACGTGTAACGTGAACCTAGATAGCTTGTAGCTACGTGAAGGTTCGTAAAACTAAACTTTAACGTGAGGTTCCGCTTGTGAGGAAAATACCTCGGTCATTCACAGAGAATACATCGATGAACTAAAATGAACAAATCGCGTAGAAGTGCCTAAACAAAAGCGACCATGCATCAGAAGATTAAAGGAGCTTAACGTGACCGCAGCAGAGAGTTTACTGCGTCACAAAGCGCAATGTTTCCCTCATAGAAACACAGAATCAACAATAACACAACACAACGGCAAACTACATCTAAATACACTAACCGGAAAGTATGAATCCCAAATGTGTGTGGAGTTGTAGGACATGACGGAATTGCTTGATACATTGCCGGGATTTGACCGCAACAATAATTACATCTTAAAGTGATAAAATGTGTTATTAATGGTGCCGGGCGGGAGACGTTGTAACACCTTGTGACCAGGCTCTGCTAGTCCCCCCTCCCCCCATCCCTCCCTCCTCCCCCCCCCCTCCCCCCGGCCTGTTTGGTGGCTGATCCAAACGGCACAGTGATGGATGTGCGGAGAACAGGCGGAATCACTGCACTGTAAAATTGGATGTGCAGCTCTTGAGGCAAGTTGAACTCGCTGAGTTGGCGCACAAAACTTCCTAAACGGCTCCAGAAGTGGAGAGTCTGTGACAGAAACCTCCATGTTTCTGCCACAGACGCTCTGTGTGTCCCAACAGCCACACTACCAAACTATGGTACAACGGAAACAGATGTAGTATAGTATGTCAAACGTTTTCTCCGTATGGGAGGAGGACGGTGATGAAATATTAATAGACGGGTCTCCTGAGGGACGGTCGTTGGTGTCGAGGACAAAGTTTGGGGGAGCAGGCACCCAGCCGTGTCAGGACGCCTGTGATCAACCAATGTGAGGAGGCCGGCTGGGTTTGGAGCCGAGGATGGCTGGAGTGTTGAGTGCCGAGCTCAAGTCCCAGTCCCAGATCTCTGCATACTTCACGTCCCCGCCGAGCCCCCCCCGCTGCAGGATGTAGGTCAGTCACACTTTGAGGGCACCGTCCACTGACCTGTTTGGCGGGAAGGCAAACCACAAGAGGCCCAGCGGGGGGTCCTGGGACGTCCTTCAAGCAGACCTGAAGCCGTCCCTCTGGGGATCTCATGACCACACACGGCTGAGCGACGGACGTGTATTCATTAAAGTGTTTGATGATAGTGGAGCTTTTAAAGCAGTGTGTCGTCGGCCAGTTGGTTGTCCGCAGCCTGGGGGGCGGGGATGTGGTCTTCTATATTTAGTAAAGCCCTGCAGGCCTCTTCACAATTTAAATGAGTTCATACAGATCTGTAGCAACAGCATCAAATCTTCTGCTCTTTGGCTCAAACTGTTGTGTGAAAAAGTATTTTGCCAAAAGGTTCTGCCCCCACCCCCCCCAAACCAACCCAGATGAATACCAATGAACAATTCCACATATTTGCAGCTTTTGCTCTCTTGGTTTCGAAGCCGCGTATGTTTTTCTCAGATAATACAGGGACATCCAGGAAAGCTCTCGTAAACAGTTTCCTCCTATTCTTGCCAAATCCACCTGAAGTTCTCCTCACACTTCTCTTAGTCCCTTTGGGGGCAGATCAGTGTTGTGGTACTTTTTTTGTTTCTTTTTCCATGTGTGCACTGTGCCAACAACAACACGGCTTGCTGGCACCTGTGAACTGCATAGATTTTGTTCTAGAGGGTTTTTCTAGATAATCACCTTTTTGTTGAGGAACAGAAAGATCAGAGGTGACATAAAACCACAGCATCAAACTGCTCATCTTACTAAAGAACGACTTCCTACAGTGAAAGTGGATGTGAAAGAGTTTTTCAGGGCGCTAAATTAAATGGCCAGTTCAGTGTCAACATTTTCCAGCAAAAATGACTCTGGAAATGAAACGAGGGGGTCGACAACGTTCATCTGAAAAAGTGATATGAGCACGTGTCGCAGAAACCACAGATTACCGTGTCGATATGGTGAATGAGGACCTCTCTCTCCCTCTCTCTCCGCCCGAACAGCCCCGAATGAAGGCCGCCAGAGGGAACATGTTGGGGGCTGTGACATCCAACAACAAGGTCAAGTATTCGCGGCTCGCTGCTGATGACGACGGCTACATAGACTTACAGGTGAGAGTCCTTCTCGTCTTCGCTTCTGCGTGCAAAAGAAAAAAGTCTGATGAAACTTTTTTTCTGTTTAGTTTCCGGTGGCCGTATTGGTTTGGGGTTAAGCCCGGCTAATTTTCTTTTGGTACAAACCAAAATGATGCCAGTGTTTGTTATGAAAGTAACGTATTGACAAATGTTGAGGCAAGCTGCAGTTTCTGTTATAATCAACCGTAATTACTAGAAAAACACATGTCTGGTGTCTCTGTCCAACAAACAGTTCAAGAAAAGTCCGCCCAAGGTGCCCTACAAGGCGATCGGACTGGCCATATTCCTGTTTATGATTGGCTCCTCACTGATAATCTTCGGGGCTCTTCTTCTGTCAGGAACCATAAAGGTGGAGGTGAGTTGGCTCCGGTAGCGCAGTAACACAAGTATTCAAGTGGGCCAATTACATCGTGGGGTCTCACGTCCCGGTGTCTCCTCGCTACAGTTGGCCAGCAGCTAAAATGTGTTGTTATTATAGCAATTGTAAGGTGATTTGCTGTTCTGTTGACAAAGAGCCCATTGTGAGGCCTGTCCCATTTTCCCATAAAGTTTGGGTTCCCTAAAACTTGACAGTAAATACCCCGCCAGGCTTGTTCTCCTGAAAATCCACTCAAGTGTTTGTCTGAGCTGGCCTCCTCCTGTCTGCACCGAGTCTATTCAATGCCTGCGAGGTACATCTATTTTTACATCTAGTCCTCCTTGTGAGCAAGAGAAGCTCTTTCATTTGTGTTTTCCAAGGTCTTTTTGTGACGGCCGCTAGTGCACCATGGTTACAACTTATCAGGCTCACACAGACACACAAACACTGGAATACCGGTGATGTGTTGGATTCATTTTCAGAGCCAATGAGAACTTATTATAATCCATTTAGAAATAAGAGACACAACTTTAACAGAAATATTACCCACCATCCATCAGTGCATAGCTGTAAATAACGGAAAATACCAAATCATTTAAACTATTTTACTTAAAATCATCGCTTATTTACAGTTTTTATAGTTGTAACAATACTAATGGCTCAACATACCCTGGTTTCTATGTAATGTACCACGTCTTTCTGCGAGTGATCAAATGCTGAATGCTATCTGCAAGGTTATGATTTTAAAGTTTCGGAGCTATCTGTTCAAAGAAGAAGTAAACAAGGCAGCTAATGTTCTCAGACATTTAAAGCCAGCTTTGGCTTCTTGACAGTTTGGTGCTACAGTATGAAAACATTTCCGTCATTACTAAGAAAAGTATCTCTGTGTGATACTTGGCTCTAGTTCTGACACGTTTAAATAGCCATCAGCAGTTGCGTGCGTTTGATTTAGATATTTTTTAGCCAACTTGGGTAGATCCCCTGCTGCGTTCTCTGCTCCTGACATCATGACTCCACCAGGGCGCATATTGTATTTGTAATAATCAGTGGGAGGTTAATGGGAATGTGTGTGTGTGTGAGTGCGTAGTTCCCCCCCCCCCCCTAGTTTGCAGATTGTATTTGCAGAAAATGGGATCCGCCATGAAGGCAGCATCAGAGCAGTTCAGCAGTCCTCCTGCCAATTAGCAAGTTGAAATAGCCAATATCGAATACTACAAATGACTCCAGGTTGAAGCTGTTGAAAATGTTTAGTTCCGTCACAGGTGACGTCAACAGGAGAACACATTGTGTGGGGCACATCAGTTAGTTACAGGTTACGTCAGCAGAACAAAACAAACTTGTTTGAGTCTCTATCGCCAGGAACATACTATCAGAATGTCCTGCGTCAGTGCTTATCCCATGGCAATTAATCAACTGGTTATACAATGAAGAGTCAGAAAGAGAGTTACATATATTTTTCCCATTACAGGGGAGAGGAAGAGCAGGATGCAGGCAGGTTCCAATGCAGAGCACTGCAGCAATTTTAGGATTTGTGCATATTGTCAGAAAGGAGCAACGTAAAAAGGCACTTTAATCACCATCCACTCCTGCAGCTCTAAACGAAAGGCATGTTGAAACACACGACCTTTGGCTTTACATTAATGACGCTAATGAAGAAAGAAATCAGTTCAGCAAAATTAAAAAAAAATATGTATGGAGGTTATTTTCCATTAGGGGAAAAAAAGAAGAAACTCAACACAAGGTCTACTGACCAACTGGAGTGAGAGCCGTCTCCTTGGCAACTGAGCATAAAATGAGATACGGTTGGAGGCTCCGAAAAAATGATTTATATTTAAATATAAATATTACCATGCTTTTGAATCAAACCACTAAAACAATTCCCCTCAATAAGAATATAGCCCCGGGGGGTGGAAGAGCTTCTCAGAGAGGGCCACAGCAACTCAGTGCACAAGGCTGCCATCTGCTGGAGAAACGTGCCACCCGCGCCGATGCCTCCGGGTGGTACGCCGCCCCCGCCTCGTATGTGAGATGACTAATGATTTGCCTGAAACCAGATCTCCGACGGATGAAGCCGTCACGTCCACGCCGCCCTTGTTGCTGACAGGCGACGCGGCGATAATAAAATTAAAAAGCCCGATGCGGTGCTTCTTCCTATTAAACAGAGAGTCTGATTCACACTCAAAGTAGATTAGTTCCTCACAAGCTTTTGAACACAAAGGAATGTATATTGTATACTTGTAACCCCCCCCGTCACTCACAGTCAGACTCTCCATCCCATCTCCTGCTCTTCTTGTCCTCAGCACCCGGACCGCACCGTTCCCGTCATCATCATAGGAGTGCTCGTTTTCCTTCCCGGATTTTACCATTTGAGAATTGCCTACTACGCCGCAAAGGGTTACCGGGGTTACTCCTACGATGACATCCCAGATTTCGGCGACTGAGCCGAATGCCAGCTGCTGATTGGTGGGGAGTCCCGTCCTTTCGCCTCACTGTGGACCCAGAGACGGTTCCCTGCTGTTTAGCTCTGAATGAATGTAGCAAATGGGGCAACACTTCACGTGGCTGTTCTGCTGTGGCGACTGTGAACGTTGAGCTGATTTATGATATTATTATTTGTTGTTTGTTCAATGCTCTGGAAAAAAACGCTCCTAAAACCGTCGAGACATTTTAGGACAGCACACAGATGCCTTTGACTTCCAAGTGCTAGAAAGTCCAAAGGCTGGACAACAGGTGCTTTGTGTATCTTAAACAAATATTTATTAGACCGTAGCCCGTAGGATTCAAAGCTGGCCGGGGGCCGTATTCCTCCTGAAGTATTCTATTTGCAGCACTATCTCCAAAGATTCTACAATCTATTTTAGACTGTTACTTCCCGTATAGAGTATTGCTGTTTGTGCATATTCAATTTCTTTTGAATATCAGATAAAGATGTATTTTTTAAGTGCATTTGCTTGATTAAGAGGAAATATATGAATAAAAAGAAATCTGATTTACAATCGGAATCTGTTTCTGTGATACATGATTGCACGGAGGAATACGTTTTCAAATACATCGTGAATCAAAGCATTGAGGTTTCACACATCAACAACCCCGAGCATCCCTGTCGCCATCGACTACGGTCTGGGACGGTAGCGCCATCCACACACACACACACACATGCACACAACAAACAAATCAAAGATCATAAGCTGCAAACTCAACTCAAACCGCAGAAAGCTCCGTCTCACGAGAAATCTCCTGCAGTTGAGTGGATAAACCTGCAGCAGCCGGGCCAGGTGCGAACATGTGTGGAGGATGCGCTGCCCTTTGTGTTTGCACTGATGATGCGTGTGACGTCCTGTCATAGGCAATCCATCTGCACTGAGATGAAGTTCACCAGCCTGACCGAGCGGTAATAACAGGCACGTCACACAACTCTCAACTGTAACGCACAAACACCCCCCCGAAAGTTCAGAAGCATTTCACGGCAGCCGACTGGAAAAATAGATCTCAGACTTTTTATTTTTCTATAAGGGTCTGTTGTTAATTGTCTTATTAAAAACCTTATTATAGAATACGAGGTAAGAAAACCAAACAAATCCTACAAATCGATGTACAGGCTGTTTGTTTAGTTGTTCAGAGAAGAAATCCTCAAAACTCTTCACAAATACAGAGGCTCTTAAGCAGAAACATGTACGTTTATTCCGACTCCTAGGCCACCACCACCACCAGGTAAAGGACCCCCCCTTGTGGTTACCACTCAACAGGGTGCCATCAGGGAGGGGGGAGGGGGGGGGGATTAAGGGCTAATCATTTTTTAGAAAATCCCCTTTCCATCCTCTGCCTGCACAAACAAAACTCTTATATTTTAATCCGCCACCGGCTTAAACATTAAAGGGCTTACACACGGCCGCGTCGCTAACGGCAGGATCCCAGCGGCGGCCGCCGGCAGGGGGCGTGGCCGGGCCGGGCCGGGGGGGGGCCGGGGGGGGGTCAGGGAGCGGCGCGGCGGGGCCGTGCCTCAGTGGCACCTGTATACCTGGACGTGAAATGAGCACCTGTTGCCCGGTGGTTACTTTGCGGAGGCCCCGCCGGTAGAAGCGCCGAGAGGAGCAGATCCGACGATGCGCCTTTTAGGAAACATAAAGAGGAATTCTCTCCGCGAGGAACCGACCTACAGGTAGGAGTAATGCTACAACTCATTTAAAAGAAACGTTTCATAATGAGTCCGAAAAGTGTTTCTCACGTCCGGCTGCTTTGAAAAGAAGGAAACATGATCCTGCTGCGACGTTTCCTCATTTAAAGGCTCTGAACAAATGGAACATGACATGACATTTCATTAAAATGACACGAGCTTCATTCAGTGGGTTTTAGTGGTTCAGTAGTTCAAAAAGGAGTCTGAAGCGATGAGATCCAATACAAAAAGTAGCTTACAACCGGACGCTTTGTGCAGTTGGCTTTGTGTTGTGACTATTTCTTCATTTCACAGATGATCTGAGAAACATGCTCAGAAATTCGCCCAGAAAAGGTTCATTTAATCATCTCAAATTCCATCTCGGGGTCTCATGGAGCCAGTTAAGGGGCCAAATGAGCGCCGTCTCCCATCATATCACATGTCCACACAGCGGGAGTGACTTCAAATGTCTTTATTGTGAAGGAGAACTACTGACAACCACCACCTGAATTAATGCAGAGCCAGAGAACACTTCAAGCAGTCTGAAGTCGATGCAAATGACTCCGAACGAAGCCCTCTCGAGTCCACTCCAGTGTTTTTGCATGCTGTGTCCCAAAGACGAGTCAGTGTTCGTTCAGAATCTCATTTATTAAGATTAGGATGTATTGCTTCGTCCTGATCCGTGTCCAGTGAGTCTTTGTTAAACTGTAATGACATGAATGGAGACTGACAGAACATTGGAAAAAGCTAATTCAAATTGTGATGAGCTTTTCAGGGCGCTTGAAATCTCTAAAGATTCACAAAGTTCTTTACAACACTGACAGTCTTGACTAAGCTAGAAAAACAATCAAGCTCAATTTACAGCCCCCCCCATGTACGTCTGGTTTGAGCAGGCTTTGATTCAAATGTTGCCAAAATGTTGGTTTGCATGTATGTGTCATCACTCCTTTCCTAGCAAGCCTCGCCCATTTCAAACCAACCAGTGCAGCAAAGAGAACAGCCTCTCTTATGAAAGGAAATTATGAAATACAAGTAGTCTATTTGCAGAAATAGTGTTTCGCCTCGGACGCCACCACACTCATCTGACTGAAAAATGGGGATTAAATGAAATGTGTCTGCTTCACCAAAAGGGCTTGTTGCTTCCACACCATCTTAGCAGCGAGCTTCCGGTGTTTTTGCACTGTCATGCTTGTCTGCGGTCTTGGAAATGGTAACTTTCAAGGAGTGGGCACAAATCAGCATAACTCTGACTTATGATTTGGAACAATTTTTAGGTCCTCTCTAAAAAAAAGAAGATGACGCTGTTAAAAGCTCTCCGTTTTGCCGACAGCTGATATGGTTTGATTCCATTTGACGGCAGCCAACCCCGTCTCATGAAGAGACCGACAGCAGATGATACATCCGATTATCAGACGGAGACGCTGCAGCTGTCCACAAAAACCAGATGGCTAAAAGCAAAACATCCGCTGCATACATTACACATAATTGCAAAGAGATGTTATTAATAATTTGATTAACATTTTTGGTCTTAAAGAAGTACTCATTTTGTTAAATTAAATCTTGAAACCCCCTGTTGACTTGGGCCGTGTGTGTCTCGATTTGCAATTGTCCCTGTTGACTTGTAATTTGTCTGAGTTGAATGTGGACTTTAGAGCTGGACTTTTATGTGGTCTATTTGAACTTTACAACACAGGGACATTGATCCACTTCTAAAGTATATGTCCCAGATTACAGATTGTGTCTTTTGCCTGGATTTGCAGTCTGATTCACAGGAGAGATACACAGGCAGGAGCCTCTCTATTTATCAGTCCGTCCTGTTTTCTCTACAGGGCACATCACATGGACGGTGCCCCTTTGTGATGGCAAGGTTTTGTTAGAACTTGAAAAAGTCAAATGCCGAAATAAAACGCACAACCACAGGGGGCCAGACAAAATGCTGCAGCACGGTGTGGAGAGAAAGTTAATCCCAATAACATTTATTACGAGAAGCGTTTTATTTTCAGATATGAGAGGCGTCTGGCACTCAGCAAGACAAGAGTATTCTCGGCGTGTCAGCTGACAGCCGGTGGGACAACAGATCCACAGAAATATTCTCACTGAGTCCAGATGAACTGTGTGAGTTGCAAAAGTAAACGCTGGATATTTAAATAGGATTCCAGGTCTCATAGTGTTTATGAGCCCAGTTGAAGTCTTTGCATCGCCGAATTCCTTTTTAAAAGCTGTGTGGATGAGGGTTTTTTTAGGTGATGATCAGGCAGACGATTAAGGATTTAAGCTGTAAGACATTAAAAGGCCTTTATGTCTCATCTTTACTTCTCTTTTATTCCATTTGACCACAGACTGTACACCAAAATTGGAAGCCACCTTCTAACTTCTGACCTAATGCTTTTATGACTTTTCCCATCTTTAACGAGCCAGATATAAAAGTTCATATGCGATTGTAAAGTATTGGTGCCAAGGGCTTGGTGTAGGACAATCACAATCACAATCAGTTTCACCGCATGCCGTATTCCCATTGGTTGAATTATGAGTGACAGGGTAACGTTGTGGAGAATTGGGCCCTAACCACATGATCGAACACTTCGGACAAAGGCTGAACTATCCTTTGTAGGGAGTTAAAGAGAAGGGGAACATTAGTTCACCATGTTTCTGTGCTTTTGTGCTGCATGAATTCTGATATACTGCCTCAAGCCATATGACTTGAATCGGCCGGGCTGAATAGTAGTAATACAACATTGGAGTAAGAAAAGAACATACGAGACCATCCCTGCTCAAGGCCTGCCACTGCCAGCCGTTCAATTGCATTATGGGTAAGTTGGGAAACATAGGAAAGGAACGCAGAGGGATGCAGAAGAAAAGCACGGTATCACAGCTTCTGCTGCATCACGTTGAATCCTTCCCCTTTTCCAACTCTCCAAGTGTGACGTAAATCTATTGAGTATTTGGAGGAATGGTGTCCATTACGCATTTCTTGTTGTTTTTTAAACTGAAAGAGAAACCCCATCCCTGGTTTTGTTTCTGGTCTTGGGTGAAGCCAAACAGCCTTGAAACCATCTCAACCGCCTTAACCATCATGGGACACAGGCCCTGTAGCCGTCTACGCCAGCAACAAGCACATCATGCAGGTTTAAGCAGAGACACAAGCTTAAGATTCACGCCCATGAAATGGAATTGGATCAGAAAAGCAATGTGCAGGAGTCCCATTATCTTCTGGCTTGGAGTGTGTTGGGGAACCGCTGAGAAATCTGTTAGTGTGCCCCGGTCGCGATTAATCAGCCAGTCCCCCATTTCTCTCCCAGCGCAGATTAAAATGGAAACAACGCAGACTTTCAACATCACGCCTGTCACTGGAATTTCTATTTCGGTCGGCTGATGGATCCGCGACAAGACACTTTTCCTTTGTGAGCTACTGGCTCATTTATAAGAGCTTTAAACATTTTCCAGAGTGCTGCGCTGTCGCCGTGTTTGTGTGCGATGTCGGAGGGAGGAGAAAGAGGTCCACGGGGACACTTGTGGAGACCTGCTGCGTTGCCATGGCTGAGCATTTCACCTGCGCGGGCCGTTGTTAGGCAGCTCCACCCCGTTCACATTTAATGACTGATATCCTGCAGCTTTTTTGTGCCTCTCCTCATCTCTTTCTTCTGTCTGTGTTAGCCTCGATTTCCCTCCCCTGTTTCATTTCTTTAATTATTTTTGATCACTGCTCTACTTTATTGCTTTGTTATTTTTGCCAGACCCACAAATTAGTCAGGGCAACAAAACTAACAACTAACAACTAGTCTAGTTATATTTCTAATATAACTACTAATAATTAGTCTCTCGCGTTATCGACCGATGTCGAGAAAGTCGATGAAGAGCGAGAAGATGCTGAGCACTTCACGTGCTCATCAAGTGTGGAACACGTGCGCGCTCCTCTCCCGTCCTCGCCCACCGCGAGCTGTTGACGAACACCACGATCACAGCGTGCAAACGTCGGCCCGCGCGGCTCGCTCGCTCTCCGTAAGGACTCGCTCGCCTGCCTGATTCTGCCTGTGTTGCGTTCTGGATGAGCTCTGTGTTCTGCTGCTTTGCATGACGGGCAGATGACGTCTGTGGAATTGACGGCGTTCGGCAGATTGGGGGATTTATTTATTTATTTATTTCATTTTGACTTTCACTTTGATTTTGTGGGGAAATCTGTGTATGCAACACGGTTTGCTGAAGCATGGTGAGTGTGTTGGAAGGAGGCAGTGCAGCTGCTGACAGCCTGCGTAATTGTTTTCCACCGTTTCAGACTTTGACCCAGCTCTGAAATGAAAGAGGAGCCGTGAAAGCCTGGCGGTTAGCGGAGGCAGATACGGCCTGCTGGGAGGTTGCGTGTTAGCTGCTCACACTCAGGAAGGGGAGAGAAATCACAGCGGAAGGCAACGGCATCATTATATGACCATACAAATGTAATTAAAATGGACTTTTTGAAAACATGCCTGACACATGTAACCATGAAACAAGAAAGTTCACAAAGCTGCACTATTACATGACCTTTGATTTAATCTGTAGTAACAATACCATTTGGTAATCAAACATAGTTTCCAAATACAAACATACAATATACACTACTGCAAATATAAAGTATACAACGCTGTATATATATATTGCATTTCAATAATAATTTACATGAGATTTGATGCCTTGAATGAGGTGATGTTGTTGGTGCTAAATGTTGCCTGTAGTCTGAAGTCTGAAGTTTGAAATCAAGCTGTATTGCATTGCACTTTGTGTGCTTCTGTTGACACTGCACTATTGGACAGTGGCATTCAATAAATGAATCATATTACCTTTCAAAGCAGGACATTGTCAAGCCAGGTGATGTCAATCAATCTGCAACTCCCAATTTAATGAGAGAAATCAACAGTTCTTCTTTATTCATGAGCCGTTACTGGAGCCGGTGCCAAAAAGTTCAATTCCCTGCAGGGACAACTTAGTTATTTGCATCAAATAACTAAGTTGTCCCTCAATAACACAAACAGTAATTAAACCGTTTGCAACGGTGAATTATTTAATTTCATTCAATAAAGTGCTGCTATTAAGAACAAAACAGAGTCTACATAGTGTGAAGCCCTCAAGCTTGAATAGTCCTTTCCATCCCGACAGAGACAATGCAAAGCAGATCCACTCTCTCTGCTCCTAAATATCTACTGTACATTCTATACATTCACTGAGAGCACTTTGCTAAAAGGAGCCGCAGTGACACAACTCACAGTAGCTTCGGCTTTACCGGTCACTCGACTGGGACTCAAACGGACACTACTTTGGCTCAATAAGATTGTAGTTGGTCCTAGCGGAATCTGTTCAGTGCTAAATCTGTGAACCGTCGTGTGGCATTCAGCGTCATCCAGGACTCGCCGCTGTGCAAAAGCTGCCCATGTGGTCCTTCTTTGACCCCCGGCCCGGAGTGAACGCACCACGTACTCAGAGCACATTTGGAGGGATCTGACCACGTGGATCAGACAACTAGTAGCTGCACAATTCTCCCTGTTCGCCCTGAGTGTGTGAAACCGTTGCTCTCTACATGGGTGCACTTGGCTTTTCTCATCTCGGCCTAATGAGATGTTGTTGTGGATGCGAGTGGGCTGAAGCAGGCGAGGCCCCAGGGGTCTTCTTGTCAAATCTGACCACGCAACAAGCTAGGATAGAAGATCTCCCAACAACATGTGTGGCGTTTACTAATCGATGTATTCATTTCATGGTGGTAGCTTCGACCATAGGAGGCATTGGCGGTTTCAAAATGATGCCCGGTATGTGTGTGTGTCTCAAAACTGACCCCTCGTGTGGATTTCCTCACCTGCGGATTACATAGTTTGATAAAAACGGACGCAGGTGTCGGCTCTGTGCCTCCTGCAGCTCGCGCCCTCCTATCCCCTCAGCTTGTCTCCGTCCTTGAGTGCCGTGCTCTAGCAGAAATGTCCTTATTGGTGTGCTCTAAATAAAACACTTAGATGCCACTCCACGCGCAACTCTCAAAAGAGATTTATATGGCATTTATGACATTTACTTCCAGAAAAGGATATGGGGCGGGGGAAGTTTTCTGGCAGCAGACTCTGTCCATTTGTGTAATGATATGGGATAAATTCCAGTTATTTGAAAGCTGTATAAAAATCTGAGCGCTCCCTTCCTGCCGTCTGTAAAATGATGACGGAAGTGGCAGTTCTGCCGAAGCCGTTTGAATTTGGAAATCTGTCACAGATGGCTCCCCTCTTGCTCACAGCCAAAGAACCAATGTGATTGTGACATTTGTCTCTTTCGCCAACAGATTGAACATGCTGCAGGTTGCCTGAGTGACAGATATGGGGTCAGCAAGATCACACTTGAAGGCTTTCACAGTGGTTGCGCTTCTTTGCCTGTTTTGTAAGTATCTCCCTTATTTGATAAGAGCTCGCTCTTCCCACAGCATAAACCCACCACATATGGTACTGAAGTTGCTCCTCCCTTTGCTTCTGACACACCCAACAGCGAGCCGAGGGGCAGCGGGGCCGGATGTGCGTGGACGGGTCGGAGGTGTGGTTGAGTTAGGACTGCAGTTTTCCTCTCTCAGAGGCGAGCAGTGCGACCCCCGCCTCCCCGCATGTGGTGGAATGGGTCCGGCGGGGACTCGATACCTCCGTCTTGATCAAATTTGGATCCTACACGCCTCGCCTGCACCCACAATACGAGGGTAAGCTTTCCTATAAGGGCTTTGATTTCATCCCAGGCAACTTACATTAAGAACATTCAACCAAGAGGGTAAACAACGGACCCAGAACAACAAGAATCAAGAAAGCACAGCATTTTAATGTCAAGCCATAATCCGAGAGGGATTAGCAGCAAGGCCAAAGATCTAGCCTAGTTTGGGGGGAAAATGTAAAATCTAAAAGAAACAGAATTAAAGAAGTGAAATTGCTATAGATATTGTACAGGGTCATCTTGCAAGTCTAATTTATTAATAATTCATATTTAGGAGTACAAAATGCCACATACGTACTGTGGGTGAATTATAAGAATGCAGCTGGGGGCAATTGTCTTAAGGGCTCAATGGACAATTAAATCACCATGGATGCTTTGTCAGGCCACAGATCATTGCATGTCTTGATTTAGCTGTTGTTGCACTCTTTGTGTGTAAAACCCGAAGGTGTCCTTTAGTTTGTTTTCGTCTCTTAGATTTTTAATTGCAGAGCAGTAAATGTGGAGAAAAAAAGTGAATCAGAGATGAAATCTTTACCACAATCAATCGTGGTTACCTCACCCAAGGGGAAGGTTGAAAATAGTAGAATGAGGATGGCATGCTTCAGTCCCAGTTTCTTAAAGTGAAAGAACGAAGCCCATATTTCAGTTTCAGAGTACATTCAATACCTTCTCTATGGCTTCAGACTCTGCATGCATCATCATCATCATGTGTTGTGCACGTTCTGCCCACAGCAACAAGAACAAAGAGGATCAATGGGGGAAAAAAAAAATCCTCAATGGAGCAGGAATACCTTTGTGTAGCCCTTGTTAGTCTTTAAAGTCACAAACAATGGGACTGGTGTGGACAAAAGGAAAGCATGTGTAGGAGGCTTCTTACTTTCGTCAGAGTAGTTTCTGTTTTCCAAAGAGCTGCCTGAAGAGTAATTCAACCCGTAACGACCTTCCAAAAGCTTTTTGAAATTTTCTGCTGGAGCACGATGTATGGGATCTCACAGTTTGAGAAATAAAGTGGCCCAGCAGGCAGGATGACACCACTCCAAAGAGGGAAATGACTTCTTTGTTTGAAATGTTCAGGTGGGAGCAGAAAGCAAACAGGTAACGACCACTTTTCATTTGTTTTCAGCAGGTTGATTAGTGGTTGATAGTCGACATCAACAATCAACGTTTCATGCAAGAATAAAATATAGAACAGGAACTCCATAAACCCGACTTACCTGCTGTTAAATGAGTCATTACAAATCTATGATGTGCAGTTAAAAAACACACATGCCTTTTTATTTTCACTTCTAGAGATTCAAACGTTTTCAAATAAATCTAGTAGTTAGCCTGAAGTAAGGGGGGATTGTAACGACAAACCAACATAAAGTGCCTTTTTTTTAATGGATTTTAAAAATGTCACTAAAGCTAATACAGTGTGTGGAATGAGTTGGAAGTAACTACTTTAGCAAAAAGCCCATTTGCCAGTCAGCAGGTAGCTTGTGAATTAGATCATCTCCTTTGTGAGCATCTAGGTCTCTTTTTTTTTTACTGTAGCACATGTAAAAACAAAATGAAAAGACAACCTTTGGGTCCGTTGTGAGATGGTGATTTGTCGTCATCGGGCTTTGGTTAAATAGAAAATGCAGTTTCAATTCATTATTGGTTTTGGGATCTGTTAACAATGACTAAAAGTAGTGAACATTGCCTTACTTTGTTGGCAAAGTCTAGAAAGCTCTTTGGTCAGAGAGATTCATCGGTTTTAAAATGACTGTAAATAACAGTCATTTTTCCACAAAATGATGTGCTTGTCAGAAGATTAGAAGCTGCTTTCAGCTGATCCAAGGCCTTTTTCCAATCGAGTCCAACCGCTCTCCTGAAGCCTCCCAAGCAGGACCTACACTGCACACATTCACATAGCAATAAAGTCAACCTTAACCTCGCCTGATGAGTTATCTTCAGCGCGAGTAAGCTGTAATTCCAGCCCGCTGCTCATAAAAGACAGTAGACTTTTGTCACAGACTGTGAGGACGATCCCTAAAGGTACAACGATGTCACACTTTTATGCTGAATTTTAATTTAAAAGAAGTAGGGCAATATGCTAGTAGTTAAAAAAAAGAGTAAATGTCCCCTTAGGCCTTTAACTGCGCTTTAAAGCCCCTTTACTTTAAATCGGACTGCAACGCTAATTACCTGCCTCTTCAGGTAACAAATGGAAAGCTCTTCCTTACTGATACAAAAGGGTGAAAAAGATGCATTGTCCGATCTGGTGCTCAGCTCGGACTTTCTCACAGGTACTGGCTGGTGTGGGAGCAACAGGTGCAGCATGGGAAACTAACGACTTGGAGGCGGACGTAGTAGTGTGGATTTCACCCCCCTCTGGACGCGGATGTTCTCGGGTGTCCGGCATCGGTTGTTGTTTGGCCGTTGTGAGTCTCCCTGCCACCCGAGTTATCCTAAGGGATGGAATCTCTACCCTCGGTGATTGCACAGCGCCTGGCCCAACCACTGCTTTACTTTTCACCGTGCGTGCTGCTCCTGAAGTATGAGATACTTTAGATGGCTCCCCCGAGCGCATGCAGAGCTAAAAGGGTTTAAACGTATTTATTGTAAAAGAGGAGTAACGATCAAAGGATTAGCGATTAGGGAAAGTCGCCCCCCGGCACCCATACAGCTGCTGACTCTGTAAAGAGTAAATACAGCTGTATAAATGCCACATTCTCAAGCGCTTCCCTGCATAATCAGCACGAGCAGACTGTGTGAGTATCGGAAGACGTTACACACAGTAAACATTGCTGAGACGCACCGACAGAGAGTTTTGGACAGGGATCAATCTGCTCTTTAGCTCTAACTGAACCCCCCCTCCCTCCTCCCCCTCCCCTCCCCCATGGGGCGCGGCTCGACATGGCAACAAGCAGCCAGGAGTGGAACCTTATCTGCCCATGTTTCAAACCCTGAATGGCTCGGCGCAGCTTGCCAAGCGCTGACGACATCCCTCAGAGAGGATTTGGGCAAACTGCCCCGTGAATATCATCCTGTGGGACCGCCGTTACATTCAGATCCTTTTCCCTTCAGAGTGCCGTCCGAACGGAACGAGACACATTCTCGATGATTCCACAATCGACTTTCTTTTTTTTTTTGGTCATTTAAAAACTCCATTTTCATTTGTGAGAAAGAAAATCCATATATGTGGTTTTCTCTTCACGCTGAATAAAAATGAGAACAAAAGCCTTTTTCCTTTTGGAGTTTCTCTTAGAAAGCTTTTGTGAAGCAGCAAAAACATGTTATTATTATTTGACAAGAACAGTTGATTGGGTCACTGACAAGATGTTGGGTGGCTCAAAGTACCATCCGCTTCTCAACTCTGAGGATTTTCACCTGAGAAACACAAAACCACCAAACCTTTCTACTGACATCACATTACTGAACCGTTAAAGAATGTTTTTCAAACGATTCCCTTCGCAAAGATGACGACAGCCACGTTTGATCTGCTCTCAAACCAGCAGAGCCTGTTGACGACTCTTTTGACGCTTTTCATTTTAAAGGAGTTAAAGGGTTTTGTGCTTCTATGTCACCTGAGAGCCTTTTGAGGGACAAAGCGTTTGGAAAGAGGGGGGGGGGGGGGCTTAAGGTGGAGACACTTTGTCAAATAAAAACGTTGTGCAATTGTATGTCTGTGTTTGTACTGTATTGATGTGGTTGTGGATGAGTTGCCTCAATAGAGGATCATTTTTGACATGGTCATACATTGAGTAGAAGGAGGGAGAGAACATGAGGAGGAGGAGGAGGAGGAGTGTTAGGGGTGGGGGTTGGGGCCTTCACCTGTTCACAGTGTGGCTTTCTCTCTCGTTTGGTTACTTGCGTCATCATCTGTGGAATGCCTCTAGATTTCCTTACTGGCATGATATTGAAGCCCATTTCCAACAGAACGTCTGTAATCTGTTTAACGACTGCATGTTGGAGGACAGGAAGCACAGGGGAGGTACACGAGCAATAATGTCATTGCAATGCTCTAGCAGGGATCCCTACAACAGCTTAAACAAATGCTAGTTCCAAATATACTTCTCAGTATCTTGTGCAGTAGCCTACACATTGCAACCAATGTTGGATAGCAGTTTCCACAAGGTTGTGTTACATGGAGGTTCTTTGGTGGCTACGAGCAAGTTTGGATTAAGGGAGGCAAAGGAAATGTTTTATTTACGTCAACGATTCCAAGCTAAATCTACCGAAGTTGACTACACTGTTTGTTCGACACACTAAGAACTGACTAAAACGTGTGTTAAGCTGTTTTTCACACTCTCAGCCGTGCACAGGACAAACACAAACACGAGAGACAGACTCAGAGTCCTAATGCGCCTCTTTCTTTCTCTGCTCTCCCTCTCACACTCAATTTACCTCGCATTCAAATCTTTTGCAATCATGTATTTTTCATCGGGCAGTGACGGGTTGTGCTTTTGCTCCGCCCTTCCCTTCCCTTCCCTTCCCTTCCCTTCCCTTCCCTTCCCTTCCCTTCCCTGTGACGACGTCACGTTTCCTGCCTCAGCCCAACTCTGCGCGGCCTGCGCTGACCTTTATCACCCAGAGACAGTAAACACCAGAGAGGCGGGGAAAAAACCTGCCGGGGGTCAAAGGATAGCATTTTGAAATGCTCAAATCCACCGAGTGTTTGCTGAGGTGTGTTTCGCTCCACTTCACCCCCCTCCGTTCACACACACACACACCCTGTGGATTCAGCCCCCCTTTGGCTGCTCGGAAAAGTAAATAAGGTGTGTTATCGCTGACCACATACCTAACTCCCTACTTCCTGGTTCTTTTTACTGCCCCGGCTGCTCCCTCAAGGTATCGCAGCCTCTGTTAATAATTACCATCAACACACAGTCGATCCGATGGCCCTTTGGCCTCCGCGCTGCCCTGTGTTTGCTGTTTTCATATTTTTATACCCGAGATGGTGCTGAGAGAAAACCTGTGTGTTCTGAATGATGATTTAATTGACAGTTGCACCTCCGGCCTGCTGTTCCACGCTGTCAGGCCACTGCACAATTGTCCGCCTGATAAGGTGTGAAAACTCAAAGGACACGAGGAGGATGTGGGGATATAGAGTGATCGTCCTCGAGGGAACTGTTACCTGGCAACCAGGAGATCCCAGTTACTTACGTTTCTGTGTGTGTGTGTGTGTGTGTGTGTGTGTGCTTCGTGCGTCCCGGTTTCCGACATCGTTTGAGGACTCTCTTTCTTCTCCAGCACAACAACGCATCTCGCGGCTCAGACCTGCGACATGTCAAGTGAAGTCAGCGTTAGCAAAATGCACGGCGCGTCCTCTCACACCCGCCCTCTCACCTTTCTACCCGCATTGTGCTTGTGCAGGCCGGGCGTCCCTGGTGCGGGTCACCGACCTGAGGCTGGAGAACCTGCAGCTGGAGGATGGGGGCTTGTACGAGTGTCGAATCCTCTTATTGGACGAACCCACGGACGAGCTGCAGAACGGCACTCGGATTGTGCTTTCTGTAACCGGTGAGGTGTATTCAGCAGTCTGTGTTTGTGTTTTTTTTGTTTGTTTTCATTTTCTTTGTGTGATGACGTCAGTGATGTAATGTCAAAGAAGGAGGATCGAAGCTGTTTAATGAAATTGATGAACAGCGTAACTTCTACTCCTCTTTGGTAATCCCACAAAAAACGGCTAAGCCTCAGATTGGCCTGTGTCGTGCTTTATATAGAAGTAGTTGTTTGTCTACCCAGCAGCCCACGTGGTCACATGACCTTCAGCCCTGATGCGGGCTCCAGGATACATCCTCCGGGTCTGAGGCGTGAACCCGTGGGAAAGTTTCCTAGACTTGGATCCTGTCAAATAGCAAGCAGATGGCATTTTCTCTAGTTCCAGAAGCTAGTTTGATGTTAAATGTATAAAAAATATAAAATAACCATACCCAGTTATTTATTCTTTCAGTAAACGTTGTAAATATGTGTTTATGGTCTCAAGCAACACAGCATGATATTGGTTTAGTAAATGATGGTCCTGTTTAAGGTAAAATAGATTAACAGATCAAGTAGGGTATCCTGCAAGGCGGGCTACCATGTGATTGACAGGTCACTGCCGCTTCTAGAGTTTAATACTGCAGCTTCGTGCCACTCCGCTGTCCAAATATAATGGTCACTAGTTCATATTGGTCACTTCTGTTCACTTGTTGAAGAAAGTCAAGATGGTGACACCTGAAACACCAAACCCAAGGCTTCAGGTGCCGTCGCTTCTTAGACATGCAGGCGACACACTCAAGTCCACGTGGCACTGCAGCGCCGTCCTTGCACAGAGTGCCGTTTGCTTGTTTATTCAAAGTGCCTGGACTGTTTTGCACGAGATGGAATAATTAGATTTAATGAGCTGTTCATGAAATATGTGAAGAACACTCAGACACACACACACACACACACACACTCAGACACACACACACACACACACACACACACACAGACACACACACACACACAGACACAGACACAGGCACACATAGACTGACAGACAGAAAGACACAAGCAGACAGAATCACACTCACACAGACTTAAAAAGGCACACAAAGAAATGCACACACAAACACAAACTTACACACACACACACACACACACACACACACACACACACACACACACACACACAGGGTGATCTTTTGCTTTATAGTTGAACAATAATGAATCTGTCCCGGTCAGGTTTTGTCAGGTTTTATAGTATGCCTTTAACAAAGACTACACACAACTTGTTTACGGCTTCAGCTACTTTGTGTTACCTTGACAACAAGTATTTTCGCCCCCTCATCTGTCAGCCTATCACCATCACCATCCAGTTTAATTGTGCTACTACCCCAAATGTCACATTAGTGGGTTTTTTCTCCGGTTTTCTTATTTATCTTTGCGAGATAATTAAGAAAATTGTTGTGCGAACAGAATTGAGACATTGACGTTAAAGAAAATCTATCGGTGCCCTTAGTGAAAGTGTTTTTTTTGTTGGTTGGCTTGTTTTTCTGTTTTCCTCCTCATGAAGCAGATAAGTCTGATTTAAGCTGTATTTCTAACTAGAAATCTTCTATATTATCTTCCTCACAGTCGACGTCTCTTATCGCCTTTATTCTGTGAAGCTCTGCTAGTCTCCTGACTGTAGGCCCCTTAAACATAAACCTTTGAAAAGGTTGGATAAACAAACTTCTTGTCAAAAGACTTTGGGAGAACTTTTTTTTTTGCGCCTGTTTTTTGAGCCGAAGATATTCATCACCTGCCATCACATATTGATGGGTTTAAAATAATAATTCTGAACATGAAATATGCATCATTATCTTTTTCTGCTTTGAAGTTTATCTGTACTTTGGGGAAAACCGTTGCCATGTCTGCGCGCACACAAACATACAGAACACAGTAGCAGCGCGAGCTGCAGATCAAAGCCAGAGCAGTTGATCAGTGAGCATCATAGATCATAGATTACGCCTGTGTCCTTCAGGCCTCGGATGTAACATCACTGCCATGTCCTGCAGGCAGGCTACTCTCCCCCGATTGTTTGGAGGCAGCTATTCAGCAAGTGGTTTTCCAATGACAGTGCAGAGTTTCAGGCAAACGTTAGCTGGATAAGATCGCCACTCCCCCAAAAGAAATGGCAGCTCTCTTCCTCAGAGATCCTACTGACGAAGGAGCGATATTAGTTAAATTTATGTTTTACAGGAAAATTTTAACATCCCCAAGATTTGTTTTTGCATCACGACGACTTCCTTTATTTTTCTACTCCTTCAATTAATTTAATTTCTGATTATGAAGAATATATACATACTGATCTGCCCATACACAGATTCACACAGATATCCAAACTAACAGTTCTTTATGTTCATCTACACATACGTGTATATACACAAATATGAAACCCTCACATCCCCTTTGATGGGGATAAAAAAAGTGGAGAAACCTTAAAGAGAACGGCAGAGGAGGGTCCCTCTCTAATGGACAGACTGCGAGGGATGTGACAGAGTAAAAGATGTACAGTACGTTCAATTCCTACGACAGAAATGATTAAAATATACATTTATAGTTTTGAGTCACTCACATGCGTTTATGGTCATCTCCTGCTCTTCAGTGGAGAAAAAAAGAGGCTCGTCCTTTGAGTTTATTTTCCGTTGTACTGTTAGGAAATCACGTTTTTAAGTCATCCTGATGACTTAAGTCTGGTTCAAAGGAACGCGTCGAATTAAGTGCAAATCAGCCTTAGTGGAGCCAAGATAGCATGACTTATCAGGTTAATTTAAGCTGGCTAACAGGACATTTGATCAGCTTAGTTGAACCATGCACTTGGAACAGGGCCCTGGTCTCTCCTGTGTGAAGACAACAAAGCAAACATTTCAACCAGTAGTCCAAGAGATAATAAGAAAGGAAAATAGAAAAACCAAAAATACCGACTCCATTTTCCAATCTTTTCTCTGGTTGTTTATTGTGCAAAGGTACACTAAGGGTACGAGTCAGAAGAATTTTAATAGATTGTTAAAGTTGCAAGGGACTTGTTTTTGTTTGGAGTTGGATGTTAAAAGGGTTAAAGTAAGTTCTCTTGTGAGATGTGAGACGTTGTTTACATATGGGTCTCTAAAAGCGGCACAACTGGCTTTTTCACTCGAGTTTATGAAATAATAATGTACCTGAATGTAACCTGAGCAAAGGCTGCTGCTGCTGAATTAACTATAGCTGGAAACAAAATACTTTTTTGCCAGCTAGTCCCACTTTGCTCTAAGCAGGGTTTGGCATCTTGGGAGACGCCATGAATGTTGCTTTAGATTTCTCTCTGTATCTGACATTAGTTAGTTAATCAGTTTAATGTACCTGAAGTCCCCTTAATTTGAAGATGTGAAGGTGTATTGTTATAGAAAATCATGGGTTATATATCTAAAACAGAAGGCGGTTCTATAGATTTTGTTGCCTGTGGGGTGTTTTGGTGCGGGAATGCAGAAAATGCATCATTTAGCCTTTATTAATGCAGTGGAACCACTATGATTTATTAATTAGGAATTACTGTTTTTAGGTTTTGATTGTATTTCTTCAGCTGTAGGCATCTCTAAAAAAGAATCGTCTTATATGTGAAGCAATAAACAATTACTAATACAATTAATGACAAAATGTAAATGATTCCAGTTATTTTCAAAGACCAAAACATGAAATTTCCAACTATTAAAAGCCTTAATTGAGTTAAATGTCCACCTTTATGTTTTTTTCAATAGCCACACCCACCTTCGATGAATCCCCGCCTCCTGTGATGGAAGCTCTGGTTGGAAGTTCCCTCTCTCTTGCCTGTGTTGCTATTGGCAACCCGACCCCAACCATCACATGGCTAAAAGATGGCAGCGTGATTCCAAGAATAAATTATCAGGTTTGTTGACACAATTGGGATTGCTTTAAATATGAATATATACTTTTTTTTCCCCCTCTGGCTCTCTCCACCATTTCCACCAAATGCATCTGCTGTGTCTTCTGTTTGTACTGTATCCAGTAGGACATTAGCAAAATGACCAAAATGCATTCCCTCTGTTCACCGGCCTCCTCTTGCCCCTTTCATCCTGCTGTGTGAGTCTGTTAACCCAGTCAGCCTCATTCACTTAACCTTTTCTCTCATGAAACAACGGTGTGCGAGTAGCTTCGGCTGGCTGATTTAACTTCTGACCTCTTAAATCTGTCGCTCCTGAGGTGAGACGCCACACAAATCGCTCTTACAAGAACTTCCCTAACAAACACCCACAGAACACAGAGATTCACATCACATCATTAAGTGTCCTGATATCTGACTGAATTATCAGTCTTCATGCCTTCTGTCATTTTCCTGCAGGCGCCAAAATAGTTGTTCATGGGGCTGTCCGTTATCCGCAGATGAACAGAGAAACTGATAAAGTGCATGCTGACCTATCTTATTTCTCGTTTCCATTTAAAGCCGCAGACACGGATAAAAACCAGTTTGTCTGTGTTTTGCCTGTAAACACAGTAAAAACACTGTGTGTAGACCCATATTTACTTTTAAACAAAAATCCAATGCTGGGAGTAGGATCAAACTATGCAGTTAGCTACCACATGTACCTTGCTACACACATATCAATCTAGCTAGTGATGTATATATCTATTTTGGTACCGGTAATTTGGACGATTACATAAATACACTTGGCTATCGTAAAAAAAAGCCTGTGCAAAGTAAAAGCATTCGTAGATTGTTGGTTCGGATCAGTGGAGAAGCAGGTCTCTCTGTAGCAGCAGGTCAGAACTAACTCAATTATAAATACAAAAGGAAACGGTATAATTGAGTTGGCCAAATATGTATACTCAGAAAACATTGCGAACAACATAGAACAACTATTATTCTTTTTTTAAAGTGTGTAGTGTTAATGATAGGTCCTACTTAGTAGAACTGTAGAACGGTGCTTCTAGCAACATATGTACTGTACGTATCTGTGTATCACAGGTACAGTATGTGTTCACCTCTATAGATCAGTTATTTACCCATCCAGTGTTTCATTCACCTGCATCATATTCACCAGGACCGAGGCCTTTTTCTGCGAGCAGTGAGCATGCAGTCAGCAGGACAGTACACCTGCCACGCCTCCAACTCGGAGGGAAACGTGACTCGCATGACCAACGTGAAGATCAAAGGTCAGTTTCCTTCTGCCTGTCTGTCTGTCTGTGTGTCTGCTCCTTCAGCCTCTGTGATGTCTGTGTGCACCGGCTGGCAGAAAGCCACCGTCATTTGCATCAGTGTTTCTCTGTCTTGCATCAGAGGACAGAGCGGTAACAAACTTAAACGGAATCCTTCCAAACTGGTTCTGTCCCTGTGTAGATAATACTGATAACATCAGATGTGAGACGGCTTCCCCTCCGGGATGCAGCTTTGTTATGATAAAGTTTGTTCAGCTCATTTTAAGGTTGCATTTTCATGTTGAGCTGACAGAAATGAAGAATATCTTAGTATCATATTCACGCCTGTAATAATTTTATTTTTGCAAACAATCCTGAATCTCATGGTCAAAATATGCCACGACAATCAGTTTTTAAACTTTGACAAATTCAGGACAAACGCGTGCAGGACCTGCCCCTGCCATCCCTGACTCCTTCCTGTACTCCTACACCTACTCAGAGAAGCAGGACTCGCCTGTATTGCGGTTCAAATATGTTGTTTTGGCATCGCGCTTCCCTGAGTGTTCACTTCGTTTTAAAATCTCTTTAGCCGCAGTGGTCCCATTTTAAATAATAATCACAAGCTCACACTGCCTTAATACTGCTCGGTCGAAGGGACATTATCGGAGCTCTTGGATGTGTTTGTGTGCAGCGATGGCCACATGGATGGATTATAGGAGACTAACAGCTATGTGGATGAAGTCAGACTAAAAGCCTTAAGTAACAACTAAACCGCCGGCCGTGCATGCAGCCATCAAGCCTCTCAAGTTAATGAATCTAACCGCTAATGACTGCTTTGGAGATCGTGCGGTTGTTTATTCATAAATCCTGTGGGATGTCGAGCCTTCTTTATTGGCTCTTTGCCAAAATCAAACGTGTCGGCGTTCGGCACGCTAGAGGGACGAGATCAATGTGACATTTCAGCACCACGTTATAGTGGTATTAGGTAATTGGTTGCCAAGAAGATGACATCGGTATATTCAACAGCATAGAGTCTCAGGGATGTCATTTTGCTTTTAGTGAGAAGGTGGTAACTCTTATTCTCCATGGGGCCGTGTGCAAAATCTCTATTCTGCAGCTCACTCTCTCTCGACACGACGTTGTTGTGATCCTACTTGGCTAAACTAACCAAGTGACTATTGGATTCCGACCGTGTGGATGTGACCCGAGACTTCTCAGAGTTCGAATTGTGCAGAGATAATAACAGAGCCAAGTTAAAGGAGAACTGGAAGGGGTCCTTTTGTAATGTTGTCAGACACCACAATTCATTCCAACAAGCACTTTCAGTAGGCGCACGTCGTTGGTGAAGAGTTGCCAGGTGTGATTTCATTGCAGCCTGTCTTTTGTTTACAGGAGAATCATGGGAAGAAGAAATCCAAATCCACTTTTAACCAAGTGACTCTTCCCCAGATAACGTTGCTCCTCAGCACCTCCACCAAACTCCTCCACTGTGCAGATTCCCACATGGTGCCCAACCGATACAAGCTTTCAAAAAAGGGTTTCATGTTTTCTCTTTATTACATCTAGCGTTGTCTTAATGCCACATGATAACTGATAACCAGTGAATCCTCAAGCTTCAGTGTGACTGATTATTATCTCTGAGGAACAGCACCATATATGTGTTGTGGTACATTTATTGCGTAATACAGTAAAGTTGGCTTCTACCTTGTGATGATTCAGACATCAACAAAGTAGAGTTTATTATTATGGGTGGGAGTCACAATGAGAAATGACCAAAACAGGCCGTTTGTGTATGACAGATATTCGACTGTCTCGGCGGAGCGATGATTAAGGGACATGACATTTTGAAGACAGTGATGCGCTCAAATAGTGTTTTACTTTTGCTCTGAGGGAATTGATTTAAAATGGTTTACCGCTCTGCAGTGGATCGATCCTGACGGTGAGACGTTTCAGACGGAATGGTTAAAAACAATAACGAGTCAAATGCTGCCTCTTTTGTGAAATACTTACGTGGATGTCTCTTGCAACCTGCCTCCCACTAGGTCCACCGGTCATTGTCGTCCCTCCATCAAGCACATCTCTCAACAAGTCCCAGAATGCACTTCTCCAATGCCAGGCGGTGGCCGACCCCCCCAACATGACCTACGTGTGGCAGAGAGGAGGCGAGAACGTCCATCACATTGAGTGAGTGCAACCTGCACCCTTTGTTGCCCTACAGCGCGTTTACACAAGGGGGAGGGAATTGTGCGTTTTCTTTTGTTTTAAGTAAGATCAACCCCCTCGGGAGGTGCGCCGTCACGTTTTGGTCCATTGAGCTCCAGTTAATGGGAACCCGCCTCAACAGACCGGATGGGCCTAGAAGCAGCACTTCTCACAAGCCTGTCTGACATGGACTCTGGTGCCGGTCCACTGAAGGATTTGATAACACAAAACTTCTAAAACTGATATGGAGAAAGGGGAGAGATGTTAAAAACGTACCCTTTAGGTACGAAAAGAAATCAGCTGAAGTGAATTTATTTATGAAACTCACTTAGCTTCTGGCGCACACTTGGCATGTAGGACGTCCCTTCAAGCGAGATTGCCTTCTCATCCGTGAGTTGGCAGACTTTGGCTTGCACTAAAACAGCAGCCTTCTGCCAGCCATTTTAAAATACACACCGCTCCGTTATGCTTTTGTCAATAGGAAAGAGAAGAATGTTGGCCTTCCCCTGGGTGGGTCTGTGGGGATTCCTGCTTTGGTTTTCACGGTACTTAAGCACAACTAAAAGAGTCGAGACTTCATTTCTGAACTATTGTTTTATTGGACTTCAGGGTTTCCCACAGGCTGACTGACCATGGGTTTTTACACCGCTTTAATGGGGTCGGCCCAGCTCTTTGGAATGTTCCCACCTCTGTCCTGGATGCAGTTGCATTTCCTGACGTAGGTTGATGGGATTTAATATATCAACTAAAGTCAACAGCCGAGTATCTGTTGTCCCAGTGGCAATGTGTTTTACAGCTGAAGGTTGCAGATCATTATAAATGAACATTTTCTGGAAAATCTACTTTTGAAAATAGTAACGGTCTGGTGTTGTGGAATATTTCAATAACAGTTCGGGAAAAGAGAATGATATGTTTCAATGTTTGTCTAATAAGAAAAACAGGATCTTAATGATGATCAAAGTTGTAAAAGTCCATTTACTGCTTGCAAGCAGGAGGTCAAATACACAAACACGTGTCACGGTGCTCTGTGGAGTGGGCATCTTCACATGCGCAAAACACTGAGCTTTTATACACACACACGTGTGAAGGTCATCCTCAGTGGCAGATATAAAATATTGCAAACCAAGTCGAGATAACTACAGTTAGAAAGCGGTAACCAGCTCCTTTGTTCGAGCCTTTGCGTAGGAACAAGTTGACTTGTCCTCCCTTGCACAGCTGCAGATGAACTTTGTATCACCCTGCTTTCACACGCCAGTTTAATACAGACAATAATCCCTCTGTTAACATAAGACTATGCCATAATATATTTTACCATTACACTGGACACAGAAGCGGTATGACAAACGGCAGCAGGAGTCTCGATCCCGGGCTTTATTTTCCCAGGCGAGTCACTGAGAATCAGCCTTCTGGTCAGAAACAGAAGGCCGGGGGAATCACCAGGGCAGAGGCGAGGCAGTCCAAGACAGGAAGGGTCAGCAGCGGAGACTCAGTCCAAGTGGGAGTGCTGGAAGGAACAATCTGGCAGTGAGGGAGCGGGTGGCTGCGGTTTAAATACTGAAGGGAGTGAGCGCGTAGACAGGCGAGTGTGATTGAGCTGACAAGGCGGATGTGACTAACAGGTACACTGAATGAACTGATTAGGTGAGTCGCAGGTGGAAATGAGTAATTCCAATCCTCCAAATCAATGTCAATGTGCATCCCTTCATTGATGCAAATAACAACATACGAATAACTCATTAACAAAATAAAGAATTGGCATTGATGCTGCCCGTAACAATAAAACACACCTACCAAAGGCTGTTCACATTGTTCTTCCCGTCATCTGGTGCTCTGCAAAAGGATTTTACAGCTGCTAAACCTGCACAATCGAGACCAGAAATAAAAAGGTCCAATTCTGAATCTCCATTCTTGATGTCCCACCTTTCACCCTTCATGTCTTATGGATGTCTCACCAATTATTGCAGCATGTGACCTTTCTCTAAATTATTTCTGAATCCTCACCTTTGAATCACCAGAATTGTGCCGAGGTGTCTGTACCTGCAGATCCACAAGCCTGAGTCTTTATGTTCTCCTTTCTCCTGAATTTGCCGTGTTCGGGTGTCTTTAAAGAGCCTTTGTTCCCCCTGAACACACCGTGTGCAGCCCATTCCCACCGCCCCTCTGTCACGCACCAGGCACCCGTTGATGGCTCTATGCCACAAAGTCGCTGTATTGGACGAGTTGTGCAGAGGTGTGGTTGTTATAAAACAACCTATCGCGCCCCCCGATTCACTGCTTTGTTTCTGCAAACACCACTTCCTCTCTCCACTCAGGCTCCAGCTCGCTTTACTGACGCTACGCTCTCCGTCTCTCTCTCGAGCTATGCTGGGTTTTTATGAACAGCAGCCAACATTGATAGAATAATGTACCTTTGGTATCAACATTCTCTAGAACAATTGATAAATGACTCATGTGATGTTAAAGCAGTGACACAAGCCTGCTGGGAGCCCCCCCTCGCAGCTCAAAAGAGGCTTTTAGGCTTTTACAGCTCATTACTTTTATTTTTCAGTGTACAACCTCTTACCCAAAAAACAGAAAAAAAGAGATAAAAAGAAGTGCTACAAATGTTAGGCTTCAGGTTTGATGAAGATAATATGTAATCATATCTGCCTAAAGCACACATAAAAAACATGTTTTAAACTACTCATAATGAAAGAAAACAATAGATTGGCCTGAGACGGTGGATTTCTCAAGCAGCGTACAGCCGTGATCCTGCACGAGGATCCGGGGGAGCTGAGAATTGCCAGCGTATCATTTACCTGAATGTTGGACTCTCTTAGCAAACCGCGGCTGGGCTCAGGTCAGTTTAGCAGCTGGAGGAGCTAATTGGCATTACTTCCTCTCCTGAGCATTTCTCCATCAAATATATCATTATCTATCACAGCTACACTCCACCTAATGTGAATTAGGAGAGGCATTTAAGAGCTGCTCAGCCGAGTCGAGTGCACCAGGATTATCTGATTACCAGCTAGGACCTCTCAGAAATATATTCTTTTTTAATTGCTTGATAAAAATAGTGCAGTGATCTTTTTTTTAAATCATTTTCTCTCCCCGCTGTTTTTTAGGTTCAAAATACTCTCAATGTTTTTTTTACCGGCACATGTGAAGTATATTATGAAAATTCACATCATAGCTGGAGGATCTTATTGTATCCTGTGAATTATTATTATGCTTAAAGCTGAACAGGGATGACGGAGCCCTGCTGAGCAACATGCACACAGTTACATTTGCAAAAAGTTGCATCGCAAAAGTATGTCACAAAAGAGAAAAGCTGATAAACTAAGCTCTTCTTAAAAAAAAGAAACATCCAATTATTGTGCAACAGGGAAAAACTGAGGAGGACAAAGGTTAGACAAACTTAAGACTACATTCACCTCCAGTTTGCCATCACGGCAACAAAAAACCCAACCCAATTAGTGCGTTTGGGCTGTGCCGCTGATTCCTCAGCAAGAAAACTGACCAGCCTGTGGCGGGTAATTGAATCAGGATCAGCTTTTAGGGGGGGGGGGCACCTAACCGCAAGCAAAGGAAAGTCTGTGGGTTTCTGTGACACCCACATTGACGCACAATCGCTAATTGCTGCAATGCCGCTAATTGCCGCTAATTGCTGCGCTAATCGCTGCAATGCGTCTAAGTGGCCTTAGCGGCCCTGTTAGGGCGGTACACAGTAGTGTTGTGCGCTAAATGCTAATATCCGCGTGCTAAGATGCTGATGCATTACATACAGGTCAACCGCGATCAACATATTTGTTTAGTCCATCAGCATGCTAACATTTGCTAATTATCACAAAACGCAGTAAGTATTTCTGGGAGGCCTGTATTTCTAAATTTGATGGAAATCCATAGCCTGACGTAATCATACTGAATTCTAGTCAGAATGTGAGTCTGATGCTGCTCCACTGAGCTGTGATTTTGGGGCGTGTTTCAAACGAACCAGGAAAAAAAATGCCTCTGCACTCAATTGGATAGACCTGCAACCAATAAGAGCACCGGAGTGTGTGACGTGTGTTAAGCGACGCCAAAAACATCGTTCTTATCAACAAATGCCTTGATTGCGTTTCTCTGCTCCTCTTTTAAAATGAATTGGCTGTCGATGTCTTTCAGAACAGACCTGATAGCAGAATCTACACACCTCAATTCTCCAGCGGCAGCCATCGTTGCTGTAAACGCTCTTTGGTGACGTGGTTGATTACGTTACTGTTGATCATCTGTCCATCATCGTATAAAGCCCGCCCTGACAATTTGATTGCCCGATTTCGGGCGAGCAATACTCGCGCCACTATGGAGCAATGCCAGACCGAACTTTGTGGGCGGGACCAGGTTCGGAATGGCACCCAGGCTAGGAAATCCATGTAATGTTGTTGAAATTTCAATGTAGACCAAAGTGGTGCCTGTGCTGATAAACAGACTGTTGCTAACTGAACTGAGATCATTCTTTGCGGGTCCTTTAACATAAGCAATTTCATTCAATGTTAATATGGAAATATTGTTAAGTGGAGCCCGGGTACAAGCAGCACTCAGTTACACAGCAGAAATACTCCGGCTGGTTACCGTCCTCTGACCTGCATAGTAATTAGCTTGGATGTGTGACTGCGACCCGTCCCACAAACACATCTTCAGTGTGCTTGTGTAACCTTTCTTGCAGCCTGTGAGACGCTTCTGGTTTTCTCAGTGGTTCGTCTTTAAATGTAGAACGTATAAAATGAGTGGGCACTACTCTTCCCACTCCCTCTGAAGCAGAATGAGGTTTCCTTAACCTCCATCTGCTCACAGCTGTGAATAACTCACGGGGAAAAAAAGAAAACACCTACACTGTTGATACCGCCAGAATATATTGGAAGAGCTGAATTGCCTCTCAGCAGCGGTTGTGTTCTTGCATATTGAAGAATTCCTGTGTTTTTTTTCTTTCTCTGTCTCTCCCCAGATCTCTGAAGTCGCGAGTGAAGATCATGGTAGATGGAACTCTCCTCATCTCCAGTCTCATCCCCGAGGATTCTGGGAACTACACATGCATGCCGAGTAACGGCCTGGCCAACCCGCCGACGGCCTCCGCCTACCTCACAGTGATGCGTACGCTTCCATGTGTAGTCTGTAGTCGCGAGCCCTCAACAGACCCCAAATACTCCACAGATTCAACACAATACATCGCTATTGTGTATTTTGCTTGTTAACACTAAAACGTTAGACACCTCAAATTTAATCACAGTTGAGAATAATTACTTTTGGAAAGAATGTATATTCTATATGCATATACAGTATGTTTATATCAGGATAATGTGAAGTTGTAAGGCAGAAAAGCAGTATTTCTCTGCCCGTTTTGGTTGAAAGCTTTTCTGTGTTTGACCTCTCATGACATTGATGAGCGCGTTGCGAGTTGCCAAAGAACTAAAGGCACCACAATGTGCCCTTTTCTCAAAGAGGAACACGCTGTGCGAGAATAATCACTATCAAGAGCTTATTCATGAAGCTGGAATTCAGATGTTTGAATTATCATCATATTTTTGATTGAAATACACACATAGATTTTTGTGCTTGTCGACTCATAAAAATATAAGCTTATTATAACAGCTCCAGCTAATGGAGGTGATTTCAGCAGCAAGTCCACCTCATGTGTTTCTTATCTTGCGGTCAGCCTATTACCCAGGACTGTTCCTTGGTACAATTCACTGCTATTTTTAGACCTGTGAAACCCTTCAGACACGTTCAGTCAGCTGTATTCAGCAGCCGAACCGGTGGCAAAATTGCCATCAACAAAACAATCTGTTCTTAAAATGAAAAGTTATGGATCGTCTAAACAGTTTATTTGCACCGGTCCACCGCTTGGCATCGTACGAGTTCTTTCAAAGTAAACTACTTCCATTTGTTTGTCGTGCTCAGACCCGGCTCAGGCTCTCCCGATGCCGAGGCGGACGTACCTCCCCGCGGGCATGGAGGGCGTGGTCACCTGCCCAGCGGCCGCTCGGCCCCCGCTGCTGCGGGTGGATTGGACAAAGGACGGAGAAGCGCTCGACCTGTCCTTGGTAATGCACATATTCATTTTCCATTGAGGCGCTGTCACCACAGTGGTGCTCGACCTTTACCGTGTCAACAAAATAACATTTCTGTGCCCGGCCAGCGCCTCCGCTCTATTTGTTTATTTTCATTTTTTATCAGAGAAATGTCGGAACCCTGCTGCTGACTGCAGGCGTCTGTGAGAGGAAGTCAGCAGCTCATCGTGCAAAAGCTCTTCTAACAATCATTGTGCCCAACTCGCCGGCTGAACCGCAAAGAAACTATTTTCCTTCTGTTTGCAGTCAGAGGAGGAAGTGATGAAGCTATGAACATTTTTCCAGTTCAATAGGCGTGTCCGGTAATGGACAGCACTTCAATTGGGCAGTCATTGAATCCCATACATCTTACACAACAGGGACAGTCAGGGAAGCAACCCCTGAGGGACTCCTTGCTGCGCATCGCTCTCTCGTTTTTTTTTCTCCTTTTTTCACTTCAATTCCCTGCTATGGGATGTGCTATAGCAGTGGTTCTCAAACTTTTTACACCAAGTACCACCTCAGAAAATACTTGGCTCTCCAAGTACCACCATAATAACCAACACTATACAGTAGCGTAGTAGGCCCAAGTATGCATCAAAAACAAGGCAAGGTTTTATTCCTCAGGAAGTGTATTTAATATTGTCAGCCATTGTAACATTTTACACGGTTTCAACAGTAAGACTGCGCTAAAATATTTAAAAAATATCTATATATTTATTTATTTTTATTTATATTTATGTTTATTTCAGTGATTTTTTGGCGCACCCACTCCCCTCCCCGTTTGCACTTACTAGACACGTTGGATGTGACGCGCCACAGGACATGTGATGCATTCCTGTAGTGGAGGGACGCAGGCACAGGAGTCAGGCTGTTATTCTGCCAATTATTCCCATCGCACGCTGGATGTCTCGAGCCCTCATACACCCATTAATACTCTCGCAGCCTCATTCTGGGGAGGATAATAGCAGTTTTGACTTCATTAAAAGAAATGTGAACCGTATGCGCAGAGAAAGCACAACACATGCCCACTGCCACGGCGGGTTGATTGAAATTTAACCGGTTTTTATGTAAAAGCCTCAAAAATGGATTTGGGAAAAGCTCTTCAGTGCCCTCGTTTTATGAATGATAATAATAACGCCGGAAAAGGAAAATCGGAGGACCACTTCATCTTTTAAGGTTTCTTTCGATACCATCTTGCAAAAGCTGAAGCTACATAAAGAGTTGTGAAATAATCCTTCTGTGGGGACTCAAGTACCGAGCCACTTGAGGTCTATATGGGCAGATACCAAAGGATGGTGTGTTAAAAATCTTCACACACAGCTGAGGAGCTCACACCTAGTGGGGTTATTTCATGCCTTTGAGCTCTTTAAACCTTTTTAAAACCGCTTTGATGAATCATTCAAAACAGCAAACAAAGTTCCTTTTCTCCGCCGCAGGCAGTGGTCAGAGTGGTTTGAGCATTGTGCGTTTCTTTCAGTATCCAGGATGGACCATGACACCCGAGGGCTCTTTGTTCATGACCACAGTCAATGATGATACAGCAGGCGTGTACTCGTGTACCCCATACAACAGCTACGGCACCATGGGCTCATCTGAGCCGACGGACGTTATTCTCCAGGTCAGTGTGCTCAATGCGGCCTCCTGGCTTACTCAGCGGACGTCATTTAATAGCTCACAAAAACTGCCGCTGAGTCTTTCCTCGTGGTTCTGCAAAACCGCCTGGACCACCATGTGCACATTTTAATTATACACAACTGTAGCCGTCACGGCGGATGACAAACTTATCAGAAACAACATTTTATTGACCTTTTCACGCTGGCATCGGAGCCCACTGGCATCAGTAGAAGTCAACTCAGACTCACTACGGTGGCTTCCCTATTGGGCGGCTAATTGTGCGGCTAATCCTATTGTTATTGAGATAATCAGAGCGGCAGTAATCCGGTCTTTAAAAGACATTTTCTCAGTTTCTGCAACCTCCTTGAATTGGCTATATTGCTTTGCAAATCACAGGACCCCCCATCATTCAGCGTCGCTCCAGAGGAGCAGTACAGACAGGAAGCCGGTAGAAGTCTGCTCATCCCCTGTCAAGGGAACAAGGACCCCACAATTAAAGTGACCTGGAGCAAGGTAAACTGTCCGGTGCAGGTTATTGAAGAAGCAGTTTGTTTTGTACTATGGTAACCCTCTTGCAATAGTCAAAATTTAGATCCTACAGCATTAATCTAGTATGAATGTCCACATTTTTCTATAAATGCAATAAAATAATGATCTCCTGACACTGTAAAAAAAAATCTGTGAAATATACGGTAAATTACTGGCAGCTGCAGTTGCCAGAGGTTTACCGTAAAAAATAAAGTGACACCGTATAAGACATTACGGTGTGTCTTTTTGCACCCTATAAAATTCCCAATTGAGAACCGTTTTGTTTACAGTAAATGATTATTAAAAAAAACGGAAACGCCGTAAAAAAATCGGTGAAATGTATGGTAAATTACTGGCAGCTGCAGTTGCCAGAGGTTTACCGTAAAAAATAAAGTGACACCGTATAAAACATTACAGTGTGTCTTTTTGCACTCGTGAAATTCCCAGTTGAGAACCGTTTTGCTTACAGTGAATGATTAATAAAAAAACGGATACCAAATACATGCAAAAAATAGATCAATGGTAAGTATTTCTTAACTTTTCTATGTCTTAAAAAATATTTTGGTATATATTTTTACTTTTACGGTATTTCTATATTAATAAAGAAAAATGGAATACGCAAATAATTGACTTGCCTATTGCACTACATTAACATACATTGTCAGATTCACCATGTCAATGCCAAATGGAACGAGAACCTTTTAGCATACATTGTATCTCTTCACTCTGTTGTTTCAAGTCTCAGTGTCGTTAGAAAGTTATATTTAACCATCTTAGCTGTGCTTATTGACCCAGAAAGGTCGGAGAGTTTGCTTCCTCGCGTGAATGACCTAGAATGACCTTTGTGCTCTCGGCAGGTCGACTTGGCTCGTCGCACTTCTTACTCCGTGGAACCCAATGGTTCTCTCCTCCTGCAGCCTGTCACAAAGGAGCATCAAGGGTCGTGGGAGTGCAGCGCCACCAACCGCGTAGCGTCGGTGAAAGCCGGCACAAAGGTCTTCGTCCTGGGTGAGTGCGAACAGAGGAAGAATGCCATTTGTTCACATTTTGCGTCCATGCTTGTACCTCTGTGGCGCAGCTCGGGTGCCTCCCCTGATAGATGCCGCTGAACTTTAGCAGCATCGGGTAGTTGCTGCTGGCAGTTATCCATCAGCTCCTTACCGTTTCCTTCCATTACAGGAACAAGTCCCCATGCGGCTACCTCGATGTCCGTCTCTCCAGGGGTGAGGCAGGCCAACGTTTCCTGGGAGGCAGGCTTTGATGGGGGATCAGCACAGACATTTTCAGTTTGGTGAGTGTAAAGCCTCTCACTTTCCTCCTCGGTAACCATGGCAGCCATCGGTGCACTGGTTTCACTCTATTGATCTCTAAGATGAAGAATTCCTTTATCTGACATCACCTCTTTGCAATAATAGACACTGCTGCAGACCGCAGGTGTATAATGCAGTGTCCATAGCGACAATGAAGGGGTTGCACAGAAGTAAGAGCGGAATCTGCACTTTGGTTTATCACAGATAAATGCCGTTGGTTTAATTGAAGGCTGAGTGTTAGTTCATAGACCAGTGATGTACAATGAGTGAGGGATGGAAAGGCTTTTAGAAGGAATGTAAAACTGTCAGCAGCTGCAGAAAAATGAATAAGTTCTCTTTTCAAGAAAACAGCAGAATAACACTTTTTTTCCCTGTTGTGCCGTACTACAGGTGTAATACAGAATAAAGAGCTGGAGAGGCAGGCTGTATCAGTGAAATCAGGTGTTAAAGAAAGGGGATTCCCCTAACTGTATTTAGATTTAGAGAATGCAAGGGAGGATGTACAGAAAACCTCTTCTGGTGCACTTAATCACATTGTAACCTCGCAGCGATACATGAGATGATGATGAGATGAGCGATCTTAATCCTTCAGAGGGAACTGGGTCATTACTTCAGCATTAAACTGAATATAAATGACATAAAAGGACCACAAAAAGTCTCAGCCCCTCGTCACTCTGGCATTATATGACCCTATAATTTTTATGAAACAAAACAACATGAAAATTTGACAATGTGTTTTACCATTCAGACTTTTTTCTCTCGTAAAGCAGCAGAGTGCAGCAGATGGTCGCGTGAGCACATCCAGCACATCAAACATTATTAATCATGCAGTTGTTTAAAAAATTTGAAATGTCCTTGGACATTCACACCATATACTTTGAAAAATGTTGAAATCCGCTTTCATCATTTGCTCTCAGAAGCATTGGTTGCGCTTAAATTTTGTGTCATTGAGACAACTTCCTTTATTTATTGCAATGACACATTCTGAATTAAATTAAAAAAATCTCTGGAAGTGAAACACATCCCAACTATCCACGGCATGTTACTGTGAGCTACACTGGCCTTTTCTCTTCTCATAAATGAACATCACTTTAGTTGAGGCAAAGCGCTTCAAATAAAAAAATAAAAAAGACACATTATTCATTTCAAAAAAAGTTCCCACAGTTTTAAATAGGTGAATGTTTTTTTCCAGCCCCTGGGTCCAGTGATTTGCTCTGTATAAAATAGACACGTATCACCTCAGCTCCAAATGAACACGAAATCACCATAATTTCAGTTGCAAGCGTTTTGTTCACTAGCAGGGATACATCAGCGCTGTCTCCACCACAAAATCGGGAGCTGATGATGAGTATGAATGATTAATGAAACCTACTTTTCTGTCATGTTTCATGAAACCAGACTGCCAGAATCCCCCGCCGCCCCTTTATTCTCACTTCTATTTCCTCCCTCTCCGTCTGCAGGGTGAAGAAGACTTCAGAGGGTGATAATGATGGAAGGCAGGACTGGTTCTCCATCCCGGTGCCCCCCTCCTCCGGCTGCAGCCTGCAGGTGAAGGGCCTGTCTCCCGACACCGAGTACCAGTTCAGCATCCTGTCTCACAACAAGATGGGCAGCGGGCCCTTCAGCGAGATCACCGCGGCACGCACCTCGGGTCAGTACGACCACCAAGTTTACCCCCAATCTGGTGAATATCATGCTCAATGAACAAGTGTTATACAGTATTCCTCGTTACATCGGCCTTTTTTAACTTTACATATGAGCATGGCACGCACTGGGCAGTGGTGTGGTCAGTTGAAATCTTGTGAGTTAGAAGCAGATTTCCGGCCCCGAAAAGATTCGATCCTTCCTGGCACATAGAAGAAATCTGAAGGAATGTAACATCACAAACCTTTTGAAGATTCAACGCGGTACTGGATAAGAGTAAAAGAAATAGCATTTAGACTATTTCACGCTTATCACCTTCAGTGCTGGTATCAAATACTAATGCTACAAGTATTATGTACAAAAACAACAAACATTAGATTATTAATTAAACCGTCTGATATTTTACTACTCTGGTGTGATGTTTAGCACTGTCGCCTCACAGCCAGAAGGTCCTGGGTTCTGCTCCAGCCACTGGCCTCCCTGTGTGACGGTTCTCCCCGTGTCTGCGTGGGTTCTCTCCGGCTTCTTCCAGCACACTTGCTTTGGGCTCTAAATTGCCTGTAGTTGTGTGGATGTGAGTGTGAATGGTTGTTTGTCTGTGCGTCAGCCTTGCCATTGAATGGCGACCGATCCAGAGTGCAGCTCGCGCGTGTGACCCTGAATGAAGGACGTGCGGCTTTGAAGATGACTGACTGTGTGTTTCGTCATATGCAAACCCTGTCTGTGGCAGTAGCAATTTCCTCAACAGTAATATCATTTTTCCACCGGAGCCTGTCGAGCTGAGGTCTTTTTTTTTTTCTTCTTGTGCATCAGATCCTCCGGCGAGGAGAAGCAGACTCCAACCCCCTGCGTCGCTGTCGGCTAATCAGGGCTCAGCAGGTGTCGTTCTGCAGTGGTCCCTCCCCGAGGCTCAGCACCCTCCCATCTCGGGCTTTGTTCTCCAATCGCGCAGCGAGCAAGGGGAGTGGTTTCCTCTGGACGATGACATCAGCGCCAGCCGTAGAGAGATAGTCGTTCCGGGTCTGCACAAGGTAACAAGCCAGTCACGGTGCTCCCTCTGAGACTAATCAGTTCACTGTTAATAATGCACACTTTTTTGGCAGCCATCCCCTTTCTGCTGCCTTTCAATCTGTGTGCGTCTGCTGTTTTTCTTTCCCAACACCCATTTCATCCTTCTTTTCCTGCGCTTTGTAGGCCTACACGTATTCAAATGAACTTCATTACCATTGCAGGCACAGTCCTGTGTTGACAAAGTGTGGTTTCAGCCCCGATGTGTGTGTGTTTCTGTGTGTGTGTGTGTGTGTGTGTGTGTGTGTGTACAGGACTGTGTGTACGAGCTGCGGCTGCTATCTCGTCGCGGGGAGTTGCTGAGCGAGCCCAGTCCATCAGTCAATGTCTCCACCATGGGTAGGTGTTCAAGTGCAACCTTGCCCCCTATTGCATTCCCACTCCACCCCCATTTTCAACCCGTCCACCTCCTCTTTCAGTCTAAGTCCCTCTTTTTTTTCCTTCCCTGTCTCTCTTTACTAGCGTTGGACCAAAATTAGAGCAGGCCCCGGGGGAAAGCTGTCCCTTAGAGGCCTGAATAATAGAAATAACTTTGCTAATACCTAACCCCAAAGTGTTAGTGAGAGAATTTGCACCGGTCTTTTTTGATCTCTACAGAGAGAGGAGGGATATTCAACTCGCACTAGTCCCACCCGCGGACTGCTACGACAACCAGAGCCTTATTTTAAACTAACCCTTGCTGCATTTGATTCAATACATAATGATTTTGAACAGGGATGGAGATCTATCCCGCCACATCCCGCCTCCTGGAGCGGGTGCCGCAGCCGTTCCTGGCCGGCGTGCTGGGCGGGATCGGCTTCATGTGCTCGGCGCTGGTCCTGCTGCTGGGGTCCGCCTGTATCATCAGCCGCCGGAGAGACAAGCGTCGCAGCAAGAAGACGCGAGGTAAAACGCCGCTCGTTTCCGGAGAACCCGGTAGACATGAACTCGCTTTGATGAACTGCATCATGAATAGTCATCATTTCTTCCATCAAATATTGAGGGCACTTTCGATCCATTACATTAATCATACCCGTGTGCATGGATTTGCCCCTCAGCTTTTCCCCCGCTCGCCCGTTGTAAAAGATATTGATGTTGTTTACATTACTTGCTAATTAGAAATATTTCTCACTGGCTGGTAAATGAAAAAAAATGTAAAAGTGTAATTAACATTTCTGACAAGCCTGGATGCCTTATTGGGGTTGATTATGTTTTTACTTCTTGGTCAGTGTGGTTGTATCCTAATGAGTCAGATCCCATCTTCCGCCTCTCCCTCCCTTTCAGAGCCCCTCTCTGTCATCTATAAATGCTCCCCATCAATGTAAGTACTGCTTCGTCATTTCATTATCATTCCTCCCATGGACCTGTCCCTCAGCTTCCTTTAAAGGCAGACTGTTGAGAAGGCCAGCACTTGAGTTGTTTTCCATTTTCATTTTTTTCATCTATATACGCTGCTGTTTCAGTCTCTGTCTACATCTTTCCCGCCCCCCTTTCTCTCTCGCTCCTTCTCACTCAGCTTGTATTTCGTTCTCTTTTACACCTACGTTGTTGTTGTTGGGTTTTTTTTGTCTTACATTTTCTCCTTCCACCGCTCCCTCCCCTTCTTTCTCTCGTTCACAGAAAGACTTCCGGCCCCGGCAGTCCAGACAGTGAGTTGAAGACGAGCCTACTTCCAGCCAGCGACCCTTATCCCACCACCTCCTCATCATCCTCACAGACAGACTGTTCCTCCTTTAGCGCCGAGAGTCATCATCGACGAAAGCAACTCGCGACCTCCTGCAGAGGCCGCCTTACGGGGACAACTGCTTCACCGATTCCTTCCCAAATCCAGTTGATCTCCAGAAGCCCGGATGGGCGCTTTGAACTCCCACCGCACGACCACGACGCGCTAAGTGTTCCCATCAAGGAGAGTGGAAGCTACGACCGAGCTCGAGTCCCAAGGTCTCCGTCAGTGCACGCCGACGGGGAGAACGGGAAGCAGCCGGCATTTGTGCTCTCTGTGGACCTCCCACCTTGCAAACCGGCAGAGAATGATTTCACAAAGCAACGCTCGTCCCACCGTGGCCCTTCCATCTCAGATCAGGAGGCGAGCGCCTTGGGCTCAAACAGCAGTTTGGTCACCATTCCTTATGAAGGCAGAAGAATAACTCCCACATTTCCAGTGCTCCCGCACATCCGGGCCGGTATTGGTCAACCGTCCACGACCGCCAGCTCTCTGGTGCTGCAGATGGAGCACGAGCGGGAAAGAGGAAACCTCAGCCGCTGCCTGAATCTGGCTCGGGAGCGAGAGGAGCTGGAGAGGGAGCTCCACAGGTGCACGCTTGAGAGGGGCCCCAGGAGAAAAACGAGGGCGCATTCCGACCTGGAGAGCATCGCGGCTGGTGTTAATGAGCTTGTGTGGGAATATAAAAGCAGTACTTTGCCCCACAGATACCCCCAGAGGTTCGGTCGGCCACAGAGCTCCTCCTCTTCCTCATCTCTGCACTGGGATGTCCGCCCACCCCTGATGCTGATCCCGCCCCGGACCCGCTTCAGTGCATCTTCACCCATGAGTACTTCTTCTTTAAGTCTGGCGACCTTCATCCCGCGCCATCCTTTGCTGAACAGACCCCCCTCCTATCTCAGGAGGAAGGCACATTTTCCAGAGGCAGATTAACTCTCCCACATCTCTCCTCAAAGCACCAGAGACATGAAAGGGTAGAGGCAGCCCCGCGGGGCTATAATAATTCACCACAAACCACAGTCTTAGCAATGCAAACGAATGATTCATGCTGCGGGACACGGACACAGAACAATCTTAGTCATGGCAGCCTTTCAACGCTGTTTTACCACAGCAGCAAATACACCGAGGGATCCAATTGGGCTGCCGACAGGAGTGCCAGACTCCGCAAAAGCGGAGGTAGATTTCCGCCAGCCCACTGATGAAGACGTGTGTGTCGAGATGAGTGTGGACGAGCCAGAGTTGGAGGCGTGTGAGGTGCGGCCTGCCAAGCTCATGCTGCACGACAGAATCGCCTCGCATGTGCAACAACATGGCCGCTCGCTGGCTCCCAGAGGTCACCGCGGAGACACAGGCAGGAGCGCGAGCTTTCGCTGCGGCGCTCCCGCTTCCGTGGACGATCTCGTCGGCATCACAGCTGCTTCAAATACTCACGAACCGGAGCCCCGGGGAGCCGGGAGCCATGGCTCAAGACTCTGGGATTCTAAGCGGCGTAGTCGGAGCCTTGACTCACGGAGGCGGAAGGAAAGCACTTTCCTGCCTCCAGATGCGTGGCTAGACTCCCTCAGCCAAGAGAACTGCTCCGCTGCGCCTGCACGTCATCCGGACTCTCCGTTCTGTGAACCCCAGAGCTCTCTGAAGAGGAAGATCTCCAAATCTCCTGCAAATTCTGCTTCTGCTACACGAGCTGGCTCCTGGTCAACTCCCGCTGTGGGTGCTTTATCTCTAAGCAGCAGACCAGAAAGGCCCACACGAAAAGCGGAGATGCCTTGCCACCGCGAGCCAAGAGGGGAGGCGTTTCTCTTTCCCGATGCCGCCAATCTGGCAGTAGACTACAGGGAGGCAATGAAAAAGTCAGAAGATTCCTTAGAGGCGGTGAAAACAGCTTCCGGATGCTCACAGCTCGACGACTATTACCAAGTGGCAGTGGAGGCGGAGTCGGGGGGTTACGAGGTGCCAGAGTCTGGGAGCAGCTACAGCAGTTATGCCAGCAGCGGGCGAGGCAGCATGGAGCCCGCCAGCGGACGCTTGTCCCTGGGTCACCTTTCCCCGAGCCTCCCCTGCTCACCTGAGACCGTGGAGGAGGGCCAGGACGGTGCAGAGGACCAGCGCAGTCACCGAATGGAGCTAAACCAAAGGTAACAGGGACATGAGGGGAATTAGGCTTTATTGAAGAAATGTGAAGGCTCACATTAGTAGCGCTGGAGGGCCTGTTAAGGTCATCACGAAGGCTATCAAGGCGAGGACTTCCCTCATTTACAGAGGGAAGTCCAACTAAATTATTTGATTTCAGTTATTTGTTCGTTCAAACAGATTGTTAATGTCACCAGGCTTCTACGGTTTTTAACAGACACATCATTTACTTCATGTTCGTGTGGAGAACGTCAAAACAATGAAAAGCATTTATTGTGTCTGAACAAGCCTGAATGAACCATGAAATGCACTTAGTTTTCTTCTTAGTGTCTTTGTGCTATTGGTAAACGCATCTGAGCGCCTTTCTGTATGCCATTTATTTGCAGGTTCTTTACCATCGGTAAACAATAATGAGTGCTTAAATGCCTGCAGTCCACAAGCTGCGTTTGTATACTAAAAGATTTTTGTGACCTTTCCAGGAGAAAAGCCTCAGTTGATGACAGTTACGAGTGGGACGAAGTTGATTTCGGCTCACAGCTCGGAGACCATGACGGTGAGTGTTTTGCTTCTTCAAACTCAACCTCCATTTTGATCTCAGCCAGTAAACTGTGGTGATTGTACCTGGCATGCTTTAACCCTCCAGTCTAAAGGCATATAGCTTTGGTTAATGGATGACCAGTTTGTGCCCCAGTGCTTAAACATTATATAATAACACATGATTTTTAATGAATATAAACTTTTTGATCACGAATACGGATGACAATATATCATATACATATTCTGTATTCCCCTTTACATTTTATGTGATTTATATGTAGTATCATCTTCTTCGGCTCGTTTTAGTTTTTCTTGTAGAAATAACGTTGCCTGAGGTAGCAGTGAGGTTTGCATAGTAAGGAGCAACATTTAACAGGCCCTACTTGCATCACTCAGCAGTTTCTTATCTAACAAGCGGACATTTTTAACGATGCTTAACGAACAATTTGAGGGGAAGGGCAGAGATGTTTTTTGCTCTCAGACGCCAGTGTTAAACATTTATCTTATAACCTTCTGAGAGTTTCGTATCTGACATTTATAGTAACATCGGGGGTAAAACATTAAGTGACCATTTCGGCTTCTTTTTACCCGCAGAGCCGCCTCCTTCACGGTATCCTCTGAAGCCGCCTCCATGCTGCACCCTCCCCAGAATGCAACGCTCCGCTAAGGCGCAGAAGCATGGTGCTGGGCGCTCTGTGCTCCTGGGGCGTCCAAGCAGCCGCTGCGCTGAGTCGGAACCAGACACCGTGCTGTTCTGACCGTGGCGGCCTTTGGCTCTTCTCACCTGGTGTGTCGTCTCACTTATTGACTGGCAACCGCGAGGCGACAGAAGTGCGTGTGGCAGCAAGTGTGCTTTTTGTCTGAGTCAATTTAATTTCCCCTTTTTCAAACCGAGAAAAAGGACGTCTGGTGTGGTGAGGCTCCTGCCAGGCTCTCCTTTATAAACTTCAACTGGGAAAATAATGGTTTTCAACAATAATGATCTTTGTAAAAGTGAAACACATATAATCACCATCCCCCTGCTGCAGATCTTTGTTACCCATCGCCATCACGCTCTTGGCCTTTTCCTTTGAGAAGAGTTTGCCAATTTGCCAATTTCAAAGCTTTTCACTGCGATAATGGCTTCACCAGGTTCTCTGTGTGGGGTTGGCGATGCATTCATCATCCGGGGATGACTCATTGGCCACACAGGGGGGAACAACCATGGCAGTGACTGGTTTGCATAGGAGATGATGCACTTTTTCTATATCATCGATCACTTTGGAGTTCAACACGATGTTGATGAAATGCCAATAAATAAGCAACATAGCGAGGTCAGCTCATATTTTGATGAAGTGCAAAAGCTGTTTCTAAAAAAGCTAATTCCCCAACAGGGATCATTATTTTTTTTTCATCTAACAATCTAAAAGCCTTAGCTTAGGTTTGGTAATGAAAGGGGGTTGAGCAGACGTGTAGGATTTACTTTCTACAAACATAAAGGGAAATTAGCTTTGGGCGTTTTATTTTCACTCCAATTTAGCAAAGATCGATTTGTTTAAATACTCCCTGCAGCACAGTAAATCGGCGCAGTTGTTATCAGTGACACTCGGGAGATTTAACTGGGTTGCTGCTTAGTGGCGCCGGCTGCAATACTTTTAGACGACAGACAGACAACAGACCAATTGTCCTACAAAATGACCGCAATTTCATTTGAATCGCCATTTCTAAAGTTTCAGACCCCATTTGCCTAATTCCAGGGGAACCATTTGTTCAGTAGAGATGAAACCATCGTCTTTGAAGGCCCAAACTCTCCCCTGCGCGCCGCAGACCTGCTGAGACAAACGCACGTGTGCCTCGTGCTCTTTTCTGCCTGAACAATGGAAGAAAAAGGCTTCAGTTCGTTGCTCTAAGCTCAAGGCCGTCACATTAGTTAACCACATAATGAACTCAGAGCTGCACAGCCTGGCAGAGCATTGTGGGGTATCGTTCCTGTAATTGAAATTCACTCATAGAGGCTACATTCACAGCAAATCAATGTTTCACTTCCGTAAGAAATGTTCCTTTTCTCGTGCACGCACATTGTACCTGCGGCCCGCGGAGGATCAAACCCCGTGCACAACTCCAGGGAGACGCAGTCAGCAAGTTTTTCCCCTTTTTTTTAAATGTATTTTTTTCATACACTTAATATGTTTCTTTTTAAGAAATAATTTTGCCCGTTTCTGACTTTCGGGGCTAAAACTTTTTTTAGTGGAAACTACTGTATGCTGTAAATTGAGTAATCTGAACTCTATCAAAAAGCAAGAAAATGTACACACACACACACACACAAACGCACAAACCTCTGGCTGTGTAGTAATGTGGATACAGCAGACCCCAGACTACTACAGCATATCAGAATAAAACATCCTAACCGCATCCTGTCTAAACACCAGCGAGGACTCAGAAACCTGATTGTTATGCTGCTTTGTTGTTCAGTTATTCAGTTAGTTGTGTGTACTCGAGGGGATCAGCTTGAAGGAAGCACTCTTTGATTGTGGCCATCCAGCAGCAGATGAAATATTTGACTGCTTTGTGTTAGCTCGGTAAACTCTATACCCGCCATTGTGTGAGTGTGTGTCAACCTATTGGAGGACATTTCCAGTCCAGGTTCTCTGTCTTCAAATCAAATGCATGATCCAAGCGTATTTTCCAGTAATGTGCATGAATACACACCTTGATTCTGCCCTTTTGACACTTAAGTGGGTGGATCTCATTGACAGATGAATCACTAGTTTCAACCAGCCTCCAATTAAACTGGTATTGGTCCAGCAGACAAACTCCCTATCAAGAAAAGGATTAAAGGTAATATCGCACTCATCTTTTTTAATCCTTTGCAATACTTTTTATTATTCCTTAGTTTTGCTGAGAGCAAACAACGAAATCAGTAACTGTGAGCTTGTGTGAGTGTTGCGCGCCTCCTTCAGCAGGTATTTGTAACAATCAAACAGGCCAAACGGCAATCCCCACTGACAGGTTGCATTTGGTTTTTTTGCCGCTGTTGCAAGGAGTGAATCCATCAGCTTTCATTCAGGCTTTGGGCTCAGCTCGATCTGTAGTTGTCAAACATGTTGGACTTTGAAGCCATATTTTTCAGAGAAGACATATCCTTTATTTCTCTACACAACCAAATGCACAACGGCAGCTTTATATTAGTAGCGCTGAGGTAAGACCATAACGATGTAATCGTTATGGTCTTCACTGACCCTTGACAAAAATACATCAAGTGCTGATGGCTTGAAGTTAGTCTCAGTTAGTGTGGATGCTTCCAATTATCTCAGTTATGCCAACAGTGACATGTTGGGTTTGTTTAGGGAGCTGACAAGATCACCATAACAACACAAAAGCCTGGTTTATGATTATTTACTCTATAGTATCATATGTTTATTATTACAATACATGCAATTTTACTTTATATATATGGAGAGAGTATAAAGTATATTAAAAACGTTCCTTCTCTCTTTTGACCAGATAATAACTATTTTGCCTGTATGGAAGTGTATGTATAGAACCGGTTATCACTTGATTAATTACCTCAGGGGTTTATGGTCTCAATCATTAGTTTCAAGTCTTCTTCAATATGTTATGGTGTTCGTTTACTAAATGGCGGTCTGGTTTCAACAGAACAAGCGGCGTATTCTCTCAGCCAGGCTGACGATGATTGACAAGTCGCGTCCGGTGTCTCTACGATGTGGTCGAGTTTGTTCGTTGGCTGCTAAAATAAAAACAACAGTAACGACCATTTGTCTCCATGAAAACGTGAAGGATCATTCCTTCATGAAAGTCTTTAGTATCTCTGAGTCAAAGTCTCCTCAAACGTGACTTTGCTCCATTATCTTAATGCTGCAGCTTGCACACATTATATCCTGACAGTAGTACATGAGACATACGTGTAATTATGAGTTTTTTGCCTCCTTTTAGCGCCCATAAATGTCTGAATAAATCTGTCAATCAATCACAGGCGGTTTATATATTCCAATTTCTTCCCTCGGATGTTTCTGGATACGCATCGTAGCAAACCCCACCAGCCTGGAGCAACACTCCTGCATGTTTTTAGAAAGCGAAACAAGGACGTCGCTGTGGGGCAAATGGGACCAAACATGAGGGGTCCCCAACAAAGACATTGTAAAAGAGAGACTCACATGATCAGATGTCGTCTTCTTGAGGTGTGTGTGTATGTGTGTGTGTGTGTGTGTGTGTGTGTTGTGTTTCATTTAACCTCGCGTGTCCTCCTTTTCGGGCGTAGCCACCTTCCAGTGGACGACAGCAGGTGTTCTGTTTTGCGTGGCAGAAAGAAGTAGGAGGACAATTAGCGCTCGTTGATGAGGATACGCCGCGACTATTATCTCCTACCAAGTGTAAAATGAGTGTGATTATAATCAAAATGACTGTAGTAATAAGGGCGGACGCGAATCATTTAAAGATTGAAACCTAAATGGGTGTTTTTCATCAGTCGATCTGCACATGCAGCATTCAGCCGGAGAAGAGAGAATTCACTACATGTCAGCAAAGTTAATTACTTCCCCAAATGCCTCCCAGCAGAGTGCGGAATATAAGCATCAGGGGAGGGAAGGACTTTTCTTTTGTTGTATTGGTTTTATGGCACAGCAGAATCTCATTTAACCCCTATTTCACTTTAATTAGACATTTTCCTGAGAGACTTACTTTTTGAAAAATATCTGTGTTCTTGTTATCCCGAGGGCACTAACCTACCAGTAAGTGGTTCTTATCTGCTCATTGATCGCAAAGCATGTTCATCCGCGTAATTAATGACCTTGTTGTTATAGATGGTTTAACTTTGTCCTTTATAACACACTTTCACAGAAATCCGGATTGAGCTTCATTGCTCGCAGTGCATGTTAACATTAGGAAGCATGTTTCATGACTGCAGGTAAAACCTTTGAGCTGCGCACTTACAGCTACATCATTAAAACATGTGGAGATGTACAGATTTATACTGTAAAAGACAAGCAAATATTGTGTGCAATGTGATTATGTTGCAGTAATGTTTACAACGGTGATAACAAAAGGAAACGGAAGATTGAAACTATGTCAAAACATGTTAATGTAGATTCAGGCAGGTTTTCTTATTAGAAACTATTTGTTCATATTTGGATGAGGAATTCAGTTTTGTTTTTGTTGATATTGGCTTGTTTTTTAAGTTATATTTTATGTGACATTTAGATTTATTTTTAATTGTTTTAGTTAAAAAGCTGATTTTGAATGTGGTTGATTTGTTTTTTATGTTTTGTGTATTTGCGTGTCAAGTAGAAATGATAACTTGGACTCAGCTGTGGGGTTAATACAATTTGTATGCAATCTGGATTCATATAATGATGCAAGATATTTTAGAAATACAGGTACGATATAATTAGCTCATAGTAAATCTCTTTGGTCTTTTACTGCCTCTTCAAACCATTCATCTATTTTTTCCAGGTAAATTCTAGATTAAGACGGCAGCAATATATACAATCTATTTCTGTATTAATAAAGAACCATTTATTAAAGAATAAAGAATTATGTTTATATTCCAATAACTTTCAGGCTATTGTTTATGAGACACTGGAAACTCAGCGATCGATCGGACTCTCCTCCAATACATGAAGTAACGCGTATTCCTAAACTCATTTTTATTTTCTGCGTTTTGCATAACACATTTTTCAAAAATCAATAGGACTTATTTGATCTAGACCCAATGAAGAACGGGGCTATTTCGACACACTGTAGGCACGTAGTGGCAAAGGTCTTTTTGACGCAGTGAGAGGTTTCTTCACTTTTCACGTCTCCCTCATATTTACTTAACAGAAGCCTCTGAAGAGAGCGGATTATGCTTTTCATTTCTGTAGACCGACATGACACAGTTTCCTCTTTCGTCCGCCTCTCTCTCCGTCTCATTCGGATTGGGATCACGCCTAAGTGTGATCGTCGAGGATCACCGCTGGAGAGGCACTTGACTTTGTCAGGAGGTAAGCCCTTCACCTGGCAAACGCTTCGTTCCCATTGGGTCACACAAACACAGCCTATTAAAGTCAATGAACACTCAAAGCCACTTTTCATTCAAACGGAAATTATATTGAAAGTGCCAAGCTTCATTTGTAAACCATCACTGCGTCTTTGAACATGGTGGCTGACCTTTTCTTCCTGACATGGATTCAGCCTCCCCATTCACTGGGCTTCCTGTTGTGCCTTCGTGGTTCAGGAAATCCCTGTCTATTGTGTAACTTAAAAAAAATTAAAGCTATGCCTATAATTTGCACATCATTATTGTTTTTAATTATACGATTTTAGGCCCCCCCTCCAAACCTCCAAGACAGAAACACAAAATGAAAAAGCCGCTTGAATTACTTGTTGATACCTACAGTACCAGCAGGGTTTAGTTGGCACTTTCATGCTTTTTCACTAATTACAGCAGTAGAACTGGGAAATGTGTCTGTTTAATAATGGCATAGTCAGAGAATAAAACAAGGGAAGGACTGGCTGCTGTTTCTGCAGTATCAAAAGAAGCTCACAAAATGACCATTGGTGCATTAATTAATCAAAACTTATGGTCACAACTTCCCAAACACAGGCATCGTGATGAAAAACCTCTATTTAAGACACCTCAGACCAAAACATTGCTACCGATTTGAATTTCTTAAATTAAAAATTAGTTTGTGTCTCATCGCCACACATACAAGTCTATGAGAAAATGACCCTTGCATCTTAGTAAACATTGGTGAAATGCCATGTTAATGCAATCAGCAGTAAGCACTTAGAAAGGGAGACTGGCTCAGAGCCACAGTGGATCGTCTTTCGATCAGCAGCGAGGCGGATCAATAGTCTTCAAACTGGTAACAAAACGTAATGGTGACGACATCCGGTACTCATATGCATCATCATATTATTGTAATTTAGACTAATGTCTACATTACATAGTGTGACAATGATATGATGCCATGTAGTTGTTTCTTTAAATGGGGTAGTTTAACCTTTTTGGTGCTCGTGAAAATCCGAACAAAGGAGAGCTGCTTCGCTGCGTCTCGTCCCGTCCAACGTCCCAGACAGCGGGCGAGAACAGCCACTGGAGAGGTTGTCCTTTGACATGTATTTTGACTTGTTGGTAGCGGCTTCGAACGACAGACAAACATTGTTTCCGGTCGCAACTCTTCAAAGATGTAGAAGCCGGATCTCAAACAAAACGAGCGCAGGCCTGTCAGTGCAAGCCGTCGTTGAGAAATTACCGAAAGAACAAAATGTCCTGCAGGACTTCACAGAGGCGCTGCTTGTTTGTTGCCTCATACTTTATAATTGACAGTCTAGGGAGGAAAATGCATCATAACCTAACATTTTCTATGATTTCAATGGGATTGCGTTGCCTAAAGCCTAGATCAATACAATGTAGATTTCCTGTATTCGCCTCCAAATTCAGCCGTCAATGGGCTGTTTTACACAATGAATGTCCGCTGCTTCGGGCAAATAGATTACGCATTAGTCAAATTGATTACAAATGGGTTAGTGGGGTCGACTGTGTCGGCCATGTGAACCCAATCAGCCTGTGCTGAAGTCTGCTGAGTTTGATATGTGCCAGCACGGCGTTGTTGTGCTCTCTCTTATTGCATACTGAATAGAACTGTTCATTTTCTATCATTTCCTGTCTCTACTGATATGCAAGTCGTCGGTTTGTTAGTCGCTGAGCTTCCCATCTTCCCATCTGTCTGATGGGCTCATTATCGACGCCTGTTTGCAGCCAGTGGAGCCGTCCGAGTTGGTCCACGCCGTCCTTTGTCCATCATCCTTCTCGTTTGTCCATCACTTCCGTGTTCTGTCAAGCAGAAAAGACAATGGCTGCCATTTTAAAGACAGAAAGACATACCACCTTTGAATACGACCTGCAAAATCTGGCATTACATCATCTCTCTTTTGGAACAAATGAAACATCAACGAGATTAAACCCATCTTCCCATCTGTCTGATGTGCTCGCAACTGGTGCAAGTAACGATTTGTTTGTCAAAGTTTTCCAAATGTTCTCCTCAGCTGCACTTCGGCTGGCTCTGTTCAGATTGCTGAAACGAGGACAAAAGCCATTTGGCAATGCTGGCGGATAATTCATATGGCTTAGTGCGACAGGATTAAACCAGGAACCACTAATTAAAATGAGAATAAGACGTCTTCAAGGCTTCTTTCAGGAATGTCCTTGAACAATTGTGAGGCAATTGAGACAATTGAGACTGTGCAGCTTCCCATCTGTGACGCTTACACAATAAGTGTCTTTAGGTGTGGTTGATTAAAAAAATGCATAGAAAATGACTGCAATAACGCTATGAAACAAATAGGGGAAAGCAGGAAGCCCCATGTGTAAATTTGCTGTCTGAAATTCAACACTCATGTTTTAACAATACACAATTGCATCATTACAGAGTCTCAATCAGCCACAGGAAAGTTTGACTTGGGAATCAGAAGCGTAATCCCTCGCGCTGCCTGCTCCTCTTCGCATTCTGAATCATTCGTTCTTACTGTGCAGTTGATGATAACAAGAAGGCAGCAAATCCGTCCTGAGCTGGACGTTATCGTCACTCATCTTTATGCACTTCTGCGGTTAAATAAAATCCCATGAATAGTTATTATGGAAAGGGGAGGAGCTAAATAGCCAATTCAACTACTTGAACCACATTTGTCAGTCGGGATGACATTGCACAACCAAACCAAGATTACGTTTAGGCGACAAAAATCGCAAAGTGAAGTTAAAGAAAACACTTTTTTAGCAACGCTTAACTGGTTAAAAGTCACATGGTTAAAAGTGTTACCTATTCAAGTCCATATATATCCACCTTTGAAAAGGAAACTCAGAAAAGTCAAATAATAGTGAATGTATTTCCACCAGATTAAAATTTCCATGACTATTTCACCAAATGCCATGAACCTGTGCTGAAATAACACGGATGCAGGTAACCGGAGTCCAACAGCGCATCAACGACAAGAACCACTTTCTGGTGAAAAGGAAAGCAGAATTCAGGGATATGAAGAAAAAAAAGGTTCATAAAAGAGGCTGCACTTGGATTTATTCTTGGTAGTGAATTTCAAAAATGAAAATAAATTTCATACATTCATTTAAGGATTACAGGCAGGATTTAAATCTGTAAGTACGTTAATGACGCACATCTTTAGTCTAATAAGCCACTATTGTTGATGACTTTAACATTCATCCGGCAAGCCACGTCAAATGGGAGGGATTTATTCTCATTGTGTATTTCACAGGATTTTAGTGACCCCAATCAAAAGCACAATAAGTCACCCTTTTACAGAAAACCAGTGTGAATAGTTTACAAACTCAGAATATTTGATGAAGATGGAGGTTGTCAAATTAAATAAAAAATTAGAGCTGGTGAAGAGAGATTTGACTTATTAGCGACAATGGCTTGCAGGTGAGTATGACATTTTGTTTGAATATGAGAAGCATTAACGCACATTGATGTCCGCATCAGTTTTTTGTCATTACAACCAAATAAGTCAAAAGTTATTTGGAGACTAGGAGTCTTTTTAAATAATGCCATTCCTTTTACTGAACAGCACATTTAGTGGGCCCATTGAGTTTTTATTATTGTATTTTTTCTTTTTGTTGCTCTGCGCCACATGAATGGAATTAAAATATTTTTGCATTGTGTTTCAAAATGAGGTAAAATTTGGCATTTACAAAACCAAAGCATGACTTTTCGCTTCTTCTGTTTGGTTGGTGAAATGGCACCTTGGGGAGGGCAGTATCTCAAACAATTACCACAATTGCAGTTTTGAATGCTGTGCAAGTTTGAGTTAGCACGTTAGCAGTTGTGTTTTCATGCTGAAAGTGCAATTTTTTTCAGAAGCCGTATAGTTTTCTTTCCGGTACGGCAAACCGGGTTCAAATATCTTACCGGTACGGCAAACCGGACAGTACCGGCTTACTTTCACCTCTGCTTGACGGAGAACAGCTGAGCGTCTTTACGACAGTGCACTTTTATTTTCGGCCTCTGGGGGGAGCCTCGCTGAAAAATCAACCCTGGTTGCTCAGTACACCTTTAAAGTAACATGCACCGATCCTTCTGCAGAGTCTCTGCTGAAGTGCTCAATCGGGGGGAAAGTTCATGGAAACTCTGTGGAGACCCGGGGAGGACGCGAGGTAGAGAGGTCTCTGACTTTTTCTAGAACAAGATGCGGCCAAACCGAACTGATTTACTTCATACAGATCTCGGTGACCACTGTGAACAAAACACAGGCCTTCACAGGGAAAATGAAGGATGACGCTCATCACCCGTCTGAGGTTACGACAGAATCACCCTCCTGTAGTGAGACACAGGCCAGACATGACCGAGCAGGGGAAGCTCAAACACTACTGCATACACTCCTGTGTGTGTGTGTGTGTGTGTGTGTGTGTGTGCAAGGTAACCATTTTATGCCACTTCTCTCAAGGCAGCAAGAGAAGGCAGGAGATCATACAGAGTTCTGTGTTTTATGACGCCATTGTGTTGCCTAATGGGAATTAGGAAGGAGTGCTTTTAGAGAACGAAGCATACACTAAAGTTATCTCGGCCACTGCAGCTTCTGTTGTTACTGTTCGTTGTTCTAATCCGTCACTTTTTCCACTGTGGAAGAAAAGTTACATTTTCATGGGACACTCAGCCTGTCGGTTTTAGTTACCTGCTACAAGGGAGTCAGAGCCTTTTTTGAAAACGTTTACCCTTTCTACAAATCAAGTTTCCTTGTGAAAAATACATCACCTAACTTATTCTAACTTTTCACTGAGGATTACGTTTTGATTAAGGTTTGTGCTTTTCTGAGAATTACTTTAGCAAACACATTATTTCATTTAATCACCTTGTGTAATTAAATCCAAACATAACTTTCTCTTCAGTCTGGTTATTGAATCCAATTTTAAAACGGCTCTGAAGATTATGAAAGAAAGGTGTTTAAGATCATTTGCACAAAACGAATAATGCTAAACATATTCACATTCATGGTCCCCAGGGGATCTCCTTTTCTCTATGATGTTGCTAAACTAACATGGCAAACATTGCAGAATGTAAATTAAAAGCATGGCTGTGGAAAATAAACCTTAGCTTAGAGCGTTGCACAAAGCTTTTATCTTCTTCCTGTGGAAAGTTTTGTATAAATGTCTCTTTGACAAAACCTTAAAATGGTGTCATCAAGAATAAATATACAGAAGTTACTCTTCATGTATCAATCAATTTGAAATGCATTGCTTTTCTCTGTTTTTTAATATGAATAATTAAATATAATCACAATTATTCCCGCTTTACCCAAAATAATTTCAACCAATCGTATCCAGTGTTGGGAGTAGCGGCGTTTAAGTATAACAGTGTTTCTAACGCCTACTGATGTTCAGTGATTTTAAAAGTAGCCTCAATCAGGCTTGCATGAAGTTGGAAATTATTTGCTGTTGCAAAGAATCGTTTATGAATGCACTTAAAAAAAGTTGTACAAATAAATTGTCTTCAAATACAATATTAAAGAAAGAGATTTACATTTTATCATTTGTTATTGAACTTATGGAATTTACTGCAGAGGCATGAGTGGGTTAGCGCAGGCGGACAGGGTTTTGGGGAAGGGGGGACTCGGCTATCCTTACCTACCTAAGGGGAGGCTCACATTCACCCCATTTGAAAACCCCTGTTCTAAAATACTGTATATAGTGTTTTATTCTTCAATCAGTTAATATAAACATGTTTGACGTTAAATGTTATAGAACGTAATAGCGTTTAGAACATAAACAAAATAAATGTCAATTACTGCTGAGTAACTAATTACTTTTACAATGTGGTAACTGAGTTACTAACTCAATTACTTTTTGGGAGAAGTCATTTGTAATTGTAACTAATTACTTTTTTAAAGTAAGATGACCAACACTGATCGTATGACATGAAATTAGAGGATAAATCCCTTTTTTCTGACTCCACCTCTTTTCCCCATCTATCTGCACATCCTCCCCCCGTATCTGACACATGGTCGCTCTCTCGCTGCAGTCTCGCTGATCCTCCTGCCCCCCCGGGGGGAGTTCACGCTCTTGCTGTTTTAACCTCCACCCGGGTTGTCCAAGCTGTGTATGCTGCACGTCACTCACTGAACTGCTTGTTTGCCACTCAGCGCTCAGTGCCCCCCCCACCCCTCCCGTTCTCCCCCCAGAACCCCCCTCCCCTCCCGTTCTCCCCCCAGAACCCCCCTCCCCTCCCGTTCTCCCCCCAGAACCCCCCTCCCCCTCCCGTCCTCACACAGCTCCCTGCAGCGCAAAAAACGCTGGAGTGATTTCACATCACAGCCCTGCACACAGGCGACTCCCGGTCCAAGCAGCAGGCAATTTCCTTCGAGACGAGGAATCTCTGCTCCTGTCTGTGAGATAACGCTTTGGTCTTCCTCCTAGACACCCTCCCCCCCGCCTCCCCTCCTCTCTCCCCTCCTGTCTCCTTTCTCAGCAGCCTCACATGCTGTGCGTGCACTGCGACTCAGCATACAAGGTGTCATCGGTGATAATACGGCAGACAGAGAAGCCACGTATCGCTCCTCCAGTGTGTGATGTCTTTACACTTAAAAAGCATCTTGTAGATAAACGTCAACATCAGGCTTCGTGTCTTTGGCTGCTTTCTACTTGTCAACGGCAACATTTTCTGGCCTTTAGCCCGCCGTAGATACGAATGGCAGAATCGCATTTCAGACCCATAATGACTGCAATCCCGGTTTGGTTTCGTGCCAATGCAACAGTTGCAGGGAGCAGAATTAAGACAGCTAAGAGTTGGCAGCTGCAGCAAAAGTCGCCTTTCACAGAATAACCTCTGGTTTCACTCTGTTGCGCGGACAGTTTCCCTCAGTAGTATATATACCCCACCTTCTGTCAAAATTTGACCTTTGGTGACCTTTGTATGAAAAAACTGTTTGATCTTGTGTCCTCTATCCCGTAATATGAAATGTATGGATGACAGCGGCTGATAGCAAGTGTATTTAATCCTCAGATCTTTGTGTGCTGTTGTAAAGAGACTTACCACCTGTGCATTAATTATTATTAATTGAAATTTGGTCCTTTGAACCTCTCCCACTACAGTCAGCCCTTCTCCTGTTTTCAACTCCCTGACGCCTCCGAAATCTCTGACCTCATCCAGAAATCCAAGCCCTCCACATGTCAGCGTGATCCCCTGCCCACATCCTTGGTCAGATCCTGCCTCCCCTCTCTGCTTCCGCTCATATCTGCCATCATTCACGCCTCCCTCACCACTGGAATTGTTTCCTCACTGTTCAAAACTGAAGCTGTCACTCCGATACTGAAAAAACCTGGTTTGGATCCTAACAACTTTAATAACCTCCGCCCCATTTCCAACTTACCCTTCATCTCCAAAATTCTGGAAAAAACAGTCGCCACCCAGCTACACTCGCATCTAACTCTAAACAGCCTCTATGAGCCCTTCCAGTCCGGTTTCGTCCCTGTCACAGTACAGAAACTGCTCTATTAAAAATCACCAACGATCTCCTCATTGCTTCTGACTCTGGCCTGCTTTCCATCCTCACCCTTCTTGACTTGAGTGCGGCCTTTGACACAATCTCACACCCCATCCTCCTCAGTAGACTCTCCTCCATTGGCATCTCTCAGGCCGCACTCAGTTCATACAGCTGAAATCTTTCAAATCCGAGCCCTCCCCAGTCACTACAGGCGTGCCCCAGGGCTCTGTCCTGGGGCCCCTTCTCTTCATCACCTACCTCCTCCCCCTTGGCAACATTTTCCGAAAATTCAATATACTTTTCCACTGCTTCGCGGATGACACTCAGCTCTACCTCTCCAGTAAACCAAACACAACACTTCCACCCTCCTCCCTCACCTCCTGTTTATCTGAAATTAAATCCTGGTTCACCTCAAACTTCCTTAAATTAAACATTAAACGAGTAATTAAAATAAATTAAACGAGATCCTTCTCATCGGCACTAAATCCATATTATCCAAAGTTGGCAGTTTCTCCCTCAATATCGACAGCTCCTCAGTCTCCCCCTCCCCTCAGGTTAAGAGTCTGGGTGTCATCCTTGACAGCACACTTTCATTCCAATCCCATCTCAATAACATTTCCCGGTCTGCATACTTCCATCTACGTAACATCAATCGACTCCGCCCCTCCCTCACCCCCCATACTGCCTCCATTCTTGTCCACAGCCTCGTCACCTCCCGGATTGATTACTGCAACTCTCTCCTCTTCGGCCTCCCTCATAAGTCCCTTCACAAGCTCCAACTGGTTCAAAACTCTGCTGCCCGGATTGTCACCAAAACCCCCTCATTCCATCACATCACCCCCATCCTACAGCAACTCCACTGGCTCCCAGTCAAACAACGAATCGCCTTCAAACTCCTCCTGTACATCCTTCAAGGCCATCCACAACCTCGCCCCTCCATATCTATCGGACCTCCTTCACATCGCCACTCCAGCCCGCTCCCTCAGATCCTCCTCCTCCATCCACCTCACTGTGCCCTCTGCACGCCTCAGCACCATGGGGGGCAGAGCTTTCAGCCGCTCTGCCAGCTCTGGAACTCTCTGCCACCGGACATACGCAACATTGACTCTCCCCTTCTTCAAATTCAGACTCAAAACCCACCTGTTCAAGATCGCCTTCTCTCTCTAATCATATCACTGCAAATTACTCTGTCCGTCACACTCCATTTTATTTTCGATTTTTATTTTTCATGTATTTTTCATACTGATGATTATAGTTTTTAAATGTTATTGTGGTTTTTAAATGTTGATTGTGTACAGTGTCCTTGGGTGTCCTGAAAGGCGCTTTTAAATAAAATGTATTATTATTATTAAGATCAAAGTTTTTTCATACAAAGGTCACCAAAGGTCAAATTTCGACAGAAGGTGGGGTATATATACTACTTCCCTCTTATTCTTATTCTCTTATTCTATTCCCACTTCAGTCCTCCTCCTCCATGGTTCCCTTGCGTCAAATTGCTTTTAAGTCCTCGCTGAAAAACTCAACATCTTGAGTATCAAATCCTTTCTTGCTATAACAGACTCTTTTCCATAATCAGGTTTAAAATTCGCCAGCGCATTTAGAATATAAAGAAATGGTTTTAGGAGAGAATGAGGCAGGTTGTGGCAACAGTGTCGGGAAAGACCTGACTTGATGAATACTTAAAAGAAATTGATTTCCATGATGAATGGTTGAAATATTCATACACAAGACGTGAGAGTTTCAATGCTCGGCCAGAAACTGCAGCCCAGCTTCTGAACCAACACAATGCTTTTCCATCTCTCTTTCCTGCATAATTAAAGTCCTCAATACCAACCTACAAGTTGTTGAGCTAAACAGCAGCACTTTGATTTAGTATAAGCTAATTTTCAATCTAATGCATATGCTCCTTCACTGCAGTTGGGCTTCTTTGCTTGTAACAGATACTGATACTGATGTATCTTGACTGGATGATTTATTTGTTTTCTGTACTCAGAATGTTCATAATTACGCTTTCATGCGCTCAGCATTCTGTATTGGAATGCAAACTATTCATTCTGTAAACAATAAAATTGGATGTAACAATTAGCTGCCATGTATAAATCAGACATACGGTGCTGGCTTTCAGGACGGGATACTACATCTTTTTTCACTTGATTTACATTTATCATTGAGCTGACGCTTTTATCTCGAAGCGACTTACAGTAAGTGCATCCAATAATGAGGGTACAAGAATCAAGAAAGATGCAATTCCCCTAGAAATGCTATGAATATGTGCTACTCAATTACATTTAAGAAATACAGCTTTCCCTTCTGTGACATCTAAACGCTATTAGAATTTCCTCGAAAGCTGGATTTCTGTCCGAGCAAAACCTGCATGTTGATCATAGTGGAAGAAATGCGTGAAATTCTCACAGACGTCGTTTGTTGAACAACTAAGGAAAGTGGAGGATTCATGTCACTTTACACTCCTGTGTGACTTTGGCTGTACTTTGTCACACACATACTGTATATTATATTCTCTTTGTTATCCGTCTCGGCATTGAAGGAAAGCAATCAAACAGATTTGTTCTGATAACTGTTCTGTTAAATGTGATCCATGTAGCTGTGGCCGCTGGTTCCTCTGCATATTGGGTTACTAAACTCTCACTCGGTGTTGTTTCTATGCCGAAGCTCATTCCAATCCCCTCGCTGCTTCCATGAACAAGATAACTGCAAACGAGCCATCTGAGATCTTATGGATCTTAAGGCTGGCAGCTGCTTGACACCCTCCTGGATCCATCATGTGCACATATGTTCACATGGTTTGTAGAGAGCGCTTTTCTTTTTCTTTTAGGAAAGGGCCTCAAGGTGATCCTGTACATAAACATTGATTTATGTGGCAAATTATTTATACTGAGCAAACTTTGGACCTTATCTTTCAGTTGAGATATATATTTTTTTAATCAACATATTTTGATATTAAAAATGTATTTAGTTGGTTTCCATAATCTCAAGAGGTGATCTTTGATTGGACCTTTCGATCTCTGCAATGGTTTTTTTGAATCGAGGAAAACATTTTAACTGCAACAAACAGAAAAGTGATTAAATCTTGGTGAAAATCTAAATTACAGCTTCTTCATTGAAAAAAAAAAACAGAATTCTGTCGCTACTGTTTTTGCATCTATTTCTGGGAAACCGTCAACAAGCAGAGGCTCTTTTCCATTCATCTGCAATGATACAGCAAACTGAATACATTGTATGTGGTTTATCTGTATGGAATGCCGTTTTAGCCATAATTAAATAAATGAATAAATACATAAATATGCATTTAAATACATCATGAAATAAATAAATTAGGCAATAAATACATAAATATTTATTTATAGAAACTTTTATTTCATAATGGTGCATTTATTTATTTATAGACACTTTTATTTCATAATGGCGTATTTCATTATGGCGTATTTATTTCATAATGGCGTATTTTATAATGGCGTATTTCATAATGCTGTATTTCATAATGCTGTATTTCATTATGGCGTATTTCATAATGGCGTATTTATTTCATAATGGCGTATTTCATGTTCTAATATGCAAATCAGGGGGCGTGGCTATCTCTCACATTCTGTTCCGAATGCAACAGAGCTGGGACAAGGGCTTCGGTGCGGCGTCTCCCCCGGATAAAGTGATCGATTTTCGGACACTTTGGGCAACCTTGCCCGGGGAGTGTGGAGCCTTTTTTTTCCTCCTTTTTTTCTTGGACAATTGTTTGTGTTAACGTTCGAGGTTCGGCGCGAGTGTATGTGGAGGTTAGCGAGGGGGGGTTTTGGACGGCGGGCTGACCGGGGGTGCTGTAGACCGGTGCACCACCGCGGATACGCATTTCATGTATTTAAATGCACATTTATGTATTTATTCATTTATTTAATTATGGCTAAAACGGCATTCCATGTATCTGCAAGTAAAACAAAATGCATCATTGTATAATAAATATGTACACACATGTATATTTAAATGCCTGTATGAAAAAACCTCAATCCATCTATGTATCTGTCTACTGACATTGTAAGGCTATCGTGTGTCTTTCTATCTTCTAATATAATTGAAGAGTGAACCCAAACTCCTCCTCCTCCTGCCCACAACAAGAAATACACTGCAGTTGGGTCCCTGTTCAATTTCTTACCTGCAGCTTCAAGACAGGAAGCACCCAAGCAAAGCTTAAAAAGAACATGACATTGTTATGTTTATTGAACAAGCCTCATTTTTTGGATTGTTTTTTAATTAATATTTTTACTATTCTTAATCCATCTCCAGCCTACTCAAGTCAAATGAGTCCAAAAAGTACATCATGGTCCTCTTTCAATCTTTCAAAAAAAAATACAGATCCTCACTGCAAGAAATTCAATTTAACCCCAAGCTTCTCCCACTCCTGCTCCTTCACCTGCAGAGCATGCTTGAGGCCGTGGCCTGAAGGAAGGGCCCACTTCTTCTGCCGCTCCGTCCAACGACTCTCCAACAGCTGCTTGACCTCCTTTAGAGCAGCCATGAACCTACTTTAATTGGCTTTCTGTTGTTATGGTTGAGCCAGACTGGGAGTCTGTGAATTTCATTGTCTCCTCCTGCATGTTGGTTTAATTCCGGCGAAAGCAGGGAACATCAGCAGATGTTCTGCCTCTTTGAGGGCTGCTGCTCTCCGTTCCTTGGCCTTTAGCTGGGCTCCGTGGTGGCCCATGAATCTGGAGATCTTCCCCTCTCCAATTGTTCTGTCCTCTCACTTTGCGTGATAGTTCTGCCATCTCCGACACCACGATGCATTTGGCCACTTAATCTGCTCCACATTGGTGTGCTTGGTGACGGAGATCTGCAGCACTAGATCTTTTGGAAACTTCTGTCAATATTTTCAAGCTGGGATTTCAGATACTCTGAATCCCTGTTTAGAGAGCATTCCCCTTCATAAAACTGGCTTTAGGGCCAAATATCTCCCTCAGCAGTTTATTTTCTTCTCACGGCCACACTTATTGCCCCACTATTAGATACAAATTATATTTTTGATTTGTTGTGCGTTTGAATTGTGTCATGACTTCTGCACATGAGGAATCTTCCTGTGGGTGTCTTCAAAGTCCTTTTAGGCAAGTCATGCCACTCGGCCACCATCTTGGCAACGCCTTCGGGCAGCTATTTCGGACTAACACGACCAGCCTCCTATCTCAATCAATGGGCAGATAGTCAGAACTGCACTTTCACGCGTCATCGCGACATAATGACCACATGTATAGAAACAGCAGTAGAATATGATAAAAATCGCTGAAAAAGCGACTTTGCCCCAAAATAAGGTTTAAAATGGCTTTTTCCCCCACAGGTTATACTGTTACTATACATGCGCAAGGCTTCACGACACCAAACTTAATTTACGTCTCTATCCAGAATGCCGGTGTTACGCCATCGTCTCCGCTGTCGCAAAACCTCAACTGTGCGCATGCGTCAGTGGAACCAGACGATAGGCTTATATGTTTCCCGGCTTGACTGTTAAAAAGCAGATGATTGGCTTTCGGGAGGGGCGGGACATGCGCATACAACTGCCATCTTTGCAGTTACGGGTTTTCCTACGGGAGTTGTATTGAGGATTGATGAAGTGGCATGTCTGCCTTAATAAATAGTCTCTGGTGTCTTCTTCTAACTCCAGTATGCATGTGCGCTCTGCAACTGGCCGTGCATTTAACACAAGCACATACATTTTTTCACATCAGCGGCCATTTTGGTAGTGTAATATGAATGTTTAAAGTCTTTATATATTATCTTTGTTTTTCCTTTTTGTCAGAGGTTTCAACAGTAGAGCAGTGCTTTCTTAACAGTACTTATTTCCAGGACTCCTTTGCCTTAAAGCATTGGCCTTAATGGAACGGCTGTGACTCACATGCATGTGGTTCTCAGGAGCTTGTGCTTTGGCTGCGGAGCTGCCCCCTCATCTTCTCCCACTCGGCGCTGTTGCCATCTCATTTTTAACATAAGCAGGACCAACACTGCACGGTATGTTTATTAACATTAGTGTCTTGGTGGTAATTTATTTACTTAGCGGCTGTTTGACTGATGAAGGTCTCCTAAGCTGCTCATCCTTCCTCAACTCTCCTCAAAAGCGACTGATCTAAGGTGACAACATTAAGACTGCTGTGCCCATGGATCTATTCACATATCTGAAATTTGGTTCTGTTACAAGTATGCCACATTAGTCAGTAGCAATTCCTGTAAACAATGTACCAGGCTTGGTGAAGTGTGCTGCAATCAGAAGAGGCGCCGAGATGACGCATTGGGTTGAAATGTTTTCAATACTCATTTGCAGGTTTTCTTGCCAGCTGTTTAACGAGCTGCGAGCAATTTCAGCAAGAAAAACACATTCATAATCTCATGAAAACAATATACGCCTCAAGAATATGTTGCTTATGATGTAAATGATCGGGTTCTTTCAGATGTTAAAATATGCGTCCCTAGCTTGCCACCTTTTTTGATTTTCCTGCTACGAGAGTTGATGAAAACAATTCTGTCTAAGCACAATTTAAATTGTTTTAAACTTTGCCGAAATCAAATATCCACATATTTGATATTTATGATTTTTCATTTTGAATGTGTAGTCGGTGTGTGCCTCACTTTGTGCATCGCCGGGAGCAGCAGGAGAAAAGTTTTTTAAAGGCTAAAACTTTTTCAAATATATGTTTCTCTAACTAGTGGGACTACCAGACTTTGCAATACTCTTTAGGAAACGATTGGATTAAAATAGATGCAAAGAGTCCTGCTGAGTCACCACTGAACCTCCAATTCCTCAAATGGTATGTTTGAATTTAACATTATGATTTAAGCTTCGAACTGGTACATATTAATACGTTTGTGCAACACATAAATGTAACGGAATTCACTCATTAATTCAAATGCAGTCAGATGTCGTTCTCTTGACAGGGCAGTAATGTAAAAAGCCTGATATGCATTCAGTCGGCCATGTTTTTACCGTCCGGTCTTCATTTTTCCGTTTAAATGTGTCGCTTGTAATCTGGATTTTGACTTGTGTAATTATCTCAGGTGCTGCGCCACAAGCTTTAATTCATCAGTAGGTTGTGTCTTTGCGAACATTGATCTCTTGTCTTGAACATATTCTGTTTCAGAAGGCAGATGAACAGTCTGACCCTGAACTCTAAGCGTCACCGAGCCTGTAATGGAATTAGGAGTTTTAACTCCCAGAACATCGGATCAAAGTTTGTTCAGGCATCATTGAATTGGTTCACTCTGAGTCAAGATGTGTGTGTTGAATGAAATAAGCTATCAACGGAGCCGTGTCTCCAACAGTCACCATGGCAACAGTTAAGGCAGAGAGTCCATTTGAATACACTGAAAATGAATGCATGTATGCAGCTATATAGAGTGCAAAGGGAGCTCCCAGTCTGATCCACTAGTGATGTGCGTGGTGAGTTAACTTGTTCCTGCCTCAGTACACTTGGCCTTTGCTCAAAAAACAGCACACCCACGATAAAAAGTGGAATAACTGTAACTACTTTGTTTATCTCGACAATGGTTTTTCTCAAAGAGTGAAGTGGAATACAGTATTCTGATGTCTAAAAATCTGTTTTTTTGTGACCAGTGAAGAAAAAAAATCATATAACATACAGAACAAACATTCAAAGAATCGCCTGAAAAAGTATCAGCCTTCCAAATCCTATAAATCACAGAGATGGGAGGCTAAAAGCACATCTACGTTACAGCCAGGTGTGTGGACAGTACGTTGGTACAGTCAGGATTACTACTCCAGAGGAGGCTTTTGTTAAGGAGACTTCGGAAACTGATCATGACGTTTTTATAAAATAAAAATCCCTCTGCAGACCCCAGAGTGATAGTCCACACATAGTGAAACAGTAAATGCCTCTTTAATGATCTCATTTATCAGTCCAAAAGTTTAAATGAATAGAAAAAATGATCTATTCCAAAGTTCTTTTAGGCAAGTCGTGCCACTCGCCGCCATCTTCGCAACGCGTCCGGGCAGCTATTTCGGACTAACAAGACCAGCCTCCTATCTCAATCAATGAGAAGAGTCAGAACTGCACTTTCACGGGTCATCGGGACATAAAAACTACATGTATAGAAACAGCAGTAGAATATGATAAAAATCGCTGAAAAAGTTTGACTTTGCCCCCAAATAAGGTTTAAAATGCCCTTTTTCCCCCACAGGTTACTGTTACTGCGCATGCGCAAGGCTTCACGACACCAACCTTAATTTACGTCTCTATCCAGAATGCCGGTGTTACGCCATCGTCTCCGCTGCCGCAAAACCTCAGCTGTGCGCATGCGTCAGTGGAACCAGACGATAGGCTTAAATGTTTCCCGGCTTGACTGTTAGAAAGCAGATGATTGGCTTTCCAGTGGGAGGGGCGGGACATGCGCATACAACTGCCCTCTTTGCCGTTACGGGTTTTCCTACGGGAGTTGTATTGAGGATTGAGGAAGTGGCATGTCTCCTTAATAAATAGTCTGTCTATTCTGCATGATGTATTTATTTAAATTATGTAACCCTAGTTATTGTCTTTGTTGTTTGATGCTTTTTGTCGCTGCGCCGTCACCATAAATTTATTTGGCGTGGGCTCATGAGCTGTTTTCTACTGGTGCACTGACTCCAAAATGTATCTCACGATTTCCTTTCACCTTGTGCGCTGTCGCTAGAGGCCCTTTTTTCTCTGGTTGCGCATTGTGTTTAAGTAAATAAGCTGTTACTAACTTGTGTCACACTGAGATTTCCCTTTTCTTCTTCTTCATCTTGTCGCCAAATGCTCATTGTTACTGAGAACAAGTGGTTTTCTGCACAAAAGATCTTGGTCTTTATGTTAATCTTTCCAATGTGTGCAACATTTTAGTATTAGTGTAAAATATATATTCATCTATCCACATCATTCATGAGAGGCTTACCTACCTAAAATGACATTTTCAAGTGCACTAAAAAAAACATCTCCTTTTGCTTTGAATCGGTCAAAGTCTTAGTTGAGTGCAGCACAAGGTTCTTTGTGCCAACCTTTTGAGTCCGGCCCATCAATTTGACAAAACTGCACTGTCAAATATGTTTAGAAGGTAACGCCTGGTGTCCCCTGGGAAACATTCATCACGCAACAGCTGCCATTCTCAAAGATATAAGCTTCTCAGAAGCTGTGTGTAAAGCCTTTTCTAGATTTTATTTAAATTCCTGAAATATTGATTTTCAGATGCGTATTTCCCGTGAGACTCAATGTTTTCTCCCATGACAAAGTCTGCATTTCCCTCAGGGGACAGTGAATGCATCGCAGAGAACAAACACTGACAACAAAATGTGCAGGCGATGGTGCGAGTGTCCGCGGTGAGCAGCGTGACAGCTCGGACGGTTGACGGGTCACCGGACATGACCTTGAAATCGGTCTCCTCCGACGAGATGAGAGGGCGACTGAGCGGCGGGGACGGGAGCGGGGACGGGAGCGGGGACGGGACTGGCACCCGGCCTGGTTGAGCCGCTTTGTGAGGCAGCATTTAGCCTGAAGGGCTAAAGGTCAAAGGGCTTAATCATCAAGGTAGCTGAATGTTTCCTCCTTTGTGTGAGCAATAAACATGCCAGCTGGGATGCCCTTTGATAGCCGATGTTTGCTTGGACGCGTATGCACACGACCTCTCGTCTTTGAATTTGCATTGTTCTTGCTACAGACTTTCCTTTCCTTTCATTTCTGAACCATTTTTTTCCTTTACTTCATCCACGTCCCAAGGGGAGCTGAATTTACAGAGTAATTAGTTGAGTAGAATACACCCTCTAATTTAGCCCCGGCCTTTCCTGCCCTCCTCTGCAGCAAAGTTTGCATTTGGTAATGAATTAAGAGCCTTGCACTATTAAAAGGAGAGTTCTGCTGACATCTCTATAAGATTAAGATAAGCTCGGCCTAAATTAAGAAAAATGCAGACCCAGCACTTAGCGGTCCAAGAGAATCTTAGCATGAAGAGCTTTCAGCGGGAGATACATATACATTTGCCTTTGCATTTTTATAAAACATTCTGGTTTATCTTTATTTGAAAATGCTTTTAGAGGGAGTCTTACACAATTAGAAGAACAGAGTCCCTTCATTTTTGATTTTTTGATTGTTGTTTCCTAATTATGTAACGCTAACCCGGTATGAAATGGGTATTTAGTAATATAAGAAAAATTGAACAAATAACCTTCCAAAATAAATTTAGCAATAATGAATTCATGTGTTGTGTAACGGAGGTCTTAATCAAAGCTTTAATCATAACAAATCAGTAGAAAGATGAACACAAATTAGCTGTAACGTCGGGGTCAAAATGTTAATTATGTCGGAAACAAACAGTTTCAGAAGAGGGCTATCTCGAGACTTCATCATCATCACTTATGGCAAAATGAACTAGTGGCTTTGAGGAAGATGCACAAGGAATGCAAGCACTGGTTTGAGAGAGTGATGTACTTTTTTTTTACCTACGCAACCTGGCAGACTGCAACCTTATTCCACGGCCAATTAAATTGAAGAATGAGGAGGCTTAATGACTTTACAAAGATTAAAACACTGTTCTTATCTTTTTCTTATCAGATCATATTGAAGCGGCTTCACAATCATCAGAAATTAGCTTTTACATTCCTTCTTACCAGGTGTGAGTGCTTATTAAAAGTCCTAAGAGCTTTTTGAGGGGCAATAATCTCCATAAATAGTTAACTTAGAAATTATGCAGATCTACTGATGTTGTTAAGCACATTTTGCATTGTCTAAAACTATGTAAGGAATAGGAGCTTCCAGATGGCAGCGAAACAGCCTTTCCAGTACATCCTCCAAAACCACTCATGTGACTTATGGTATGCCGTTTTAGCCATAACTAAATAAATGAATAAATACATAAATATGCATTTAAATACATCGTGAAATAAATAAATTAGGCAATAAATACATAAATATGAAATACATTTATTTATTTATAGAAACGTTTATTTCATAATGCCGCATTTATTTATTTATAGACACTTTTATTTTATAATGGCGTATTTCATGTTCTAATATGCAAATCAGGGGGCGTGGCTATCTCTCACATTCTGTTCCGAATGCAACAGAGCTGGGACAAGTGTGGAGCCTTTTTTTTCCTCCTTTTTTTCTTGGACAATTGTTTGTGTTAACGTTCGAGGTTCGGCGTGAGTGTATGTGGAGGTTAGCGAGGGGGGGTTTGGACGGTTCCCGAATGCAAACTTTCGCGAACATAATGCGCGATCATATGGACACGCGCGCGTATCCGCGGCGGTGCGCCGGTCAACAGCACCCCCCCGGTCAGCCCGCCGTCCAAACCCCCCCCTCGCTAACCTTCACACTCGCGCCGAACCTCGAACGTTAACACAAACAATTGTCCAAGAAAAAGAGGAGGAAAAATAAGGCTTCACACTCCCCGGGCAAGGTTGCCCAAAGTGTCCGAAAATCGATCACTTTATCCGGGGGAGACGTCGCACCGAAGCCCTTGTCCCAGCTCTGTTGCATTCGGAACAGAATGTGAGAGATAGCCACGCCCCCTGATTTGCATATTAGAACATGAAATACGCCATTATGAAATAAATACGCCACTATGAAATACGCCATTATGAAATACAGCATTATGAAATACGCCATTATAAAATACGCCATTATGAAATACAGCATTATGAAATACGCCATTATAAAATACGCCATTATGAAATAAAAGTTTCTATAAATAAATAAATATTTCATATTTATGTATTTATTGCCTAATTTATTTATTTCACGATGTATTTAAATGCATATTTATGTATTTATTCATTTATTTAATTATGGCTAAAACGGCATTCCATAGTGACTAATCCTAAAATAATGTGCTTTTTTAGGGTATACTTAAGAGAAAAATACCTTGTGGCGTCTTTGTTGTTTTAGTTCTTCATCCTGCAACTAGCGTTTTGTTAAACTCAAACTGAATCCAGCATTTATGCCCAAATGCTGTCGTTTTTTTTACAGTTTCATATAAACGATTCCTGTGTAAAACTCATGGGCCAGCACTCTTTGAAATGCAAATTGCTGAAAAAGGATACACTTAGAAAGTGACAGCTGAAGCCTATTGACCGAAGTGATCACATCATCCTAAAAACAGTTCTGATAAGGTTTCAGTTCAGTGCAGCTCTTTCATTGCATTGCTGCAACACGCTGAAGCAAGAGCTGAAACACAATAGTCTCTTTAGGTGGAAAGTTTGTTTCCACCATCAAACCCCCCCGCTGCACGCATCAATGCAAAAGGGTTCATTTCACAAGTGTGAAATAGGATAGACTCAAAAAAAGTTCTATTTCACTCTAAACTGACTTTTCAAATTAAATGCAAAACATTTGAAGGAGAAACAGCTGAAATGGATACCTTAAATAGCCTGATTCATACATTTTAGTAACAATACTCATTTAATCAGTAAATGAATGTCACATTATTTCTGTGGAGTAAAACACACCATTCCCTCAATTTAATTGAAGTAGAAGTACAGAGTGACATTAAAAGTCGATGCTCCTAAAAGTAGTTATTTAGAAACAACCACTGACTCGCATAAAGTATGCACCTCACCTTCAACACACAAAAAATGTTACGCACGATAGAATCACATAAGATGTATAGAAAAATGCAAGATCAGAGATCATGACGACGCTGAAGTAGTTCCCTCCTGAAACCGAGCGCAGCGTTTAGCAGCTGAATATCTTCCCTGTGGAATCAGCTCAGGAAAGAGCACAAAGATAACTCTCCATCATCCTCCTCCAGATCCCTAACCTGCCGGTTTTCCCTCCCGCTGCTTTTTGCAGCTCATTCATGTTTCAGCCACGCTGATGATAGATCCCAACAAACCTGGCAACTGCGCTCGACTCACATAACCGACGTGTTATGTGAGCCAGCGGCGGTTATGTGAGCTCCAGATCTGCGAGCTAGCGCAGGAAAAGTAGTCGATGCCAACTGAAAATGTCATCGGATTTGTTTCTTGGCTCGTGTGAGGCGTTTAGTCACTAAATGGAGTCTGATAAGTTACCAGATCTGGTGAAGCCGTTTCTGGCTTGGAACCATGGTGCTTGCTGGGTAAAAAGTAGATTGATGAAAGAAAGCCAGGAGCGATAGATACAATAGATAAGATGATTGCTAAATGCCTTTCCTCATGAATACTGTGTGTCCATTCACTCTATGGAGGTCAAATATCTCCACTCTGACAGGAAGCCTTTTAAAAAGCACCAAGCTTGGTGAAAATATTGGGATATTGATTTCCTGCAACTGGCCCTGCCCCGGTGTGTACACAGATGCTGCCAACCGGATCAAATAGAATAAAACAGCACAGATTCCTAATTGACGTCTTTTGAGTATGGGCAAAATATTTTGTTTTTTTATTTTCCTCCGTGATATTTCTTTATGCTATCCCTTTTATTTCCGATAACAATCCTAAACTCTGTGATTGTCTATACTGTATTCGTCCGTCCTTGGTTTGCATCATAAGGTCCCATTAATGAGCAGATGGATGCATTAAAATGACCTTAGAGTGTCCTCTGATGGGCACGAGCTTAAACAACAGCTCCCGTATTCTCCTGTAGCTTATTATTGCAAGCTGTCAGGCGGCGTGTTGTGGGGCGATACTGTAAAATTGTTTTTCTAGGCGAATAGCTTTCGAATTTCCAAATATTTATGTCATCAATGTTCCATTTGCATACGACTATGTATAGCTTTCTAGAGTGGGAGTGAAATCACTCTTCGGGATGATTGCGCGCTGCCCTGAGAGCGGGAATGCCGCTCGGCCCCTTTAAACGCCGGAAACAAATTGATGTCTTTGAAATGCCCTCAAGATTCCCCTTCTTCACCCCCGAAAGGTTTGAGCGTTACCACTCGTGACTGGAGATGCAGAGCTTTTTCCTGATAGCCCCGCAGCCTATGTTGACATCAAACCATTCATGGAAAAAGAGTGGAATGGGTTTGAATATTTTCCGGTGAAAGCACAAGCGGAGATTGATTTCGCAGCATATCATTAGTCCATGAATGAGTGCACATGTTTTGCTAATGAAGGTAAAAGCAAAGTCCCCCCCCCGGCTTGTCTCGCTGTCCCCCCTCCTTTAGGATATGCTAACTCAGCTTTTTTGTTTTTTTGTTTATTTTCTTCAAGTGTCGAGAGGGCTGAAGAGAATGAGCGCTAGGCAGATCGGAGAAAACGTGTTATTGTTCACCTTGTGCTGTAAAGTTTTCCATTTCAATGACGGACATCATTTATTCCACTGGCCCTTTTCAGATTCAATCATGCTCAAAAAAAAAAAGCCATGAAAGACAACTTTCACCTGAAACAAATGGGTATTAATAGCAGAGGAGGCACACCTTGTCCACCTTGATTTGCAAACAGTTTTGTAATCAAGATATTTCCATAAAACCATGAATATATGTAAAAATGAGGATAGGGTTATTTTAGAAAAAGATTGATTTCAAATAACCAAATTCAAAAGATTTTTTTTTTTTTAAAAAGGTAAAAATTACTAAATAAATATTGGTGATTAATCTCAGTGTCAGTTACATTCCTGCACCACAGACAGAAGCATCAATCACAAAGAGAAAACTACAAGTACCACAAAGAGCTCCTAAAGTACAACGCGTCACTGAAACACAAAGGAGATCAAATACTTCTGGACATCCTTTCGTTTAACATTGTTCGTTTCTGACGGTGGAAGAAAGAACTACTAATCAAAGGAACGTGATTAAAAATTGGAAGCCCGGTTGAGGACGTCTGGAAGAATTCAGCCAAATGACTTTTCACGTTCTGGCAGACTTATTCGTCAGATCACAGGTCGAGTAGCAGCGCTGCGTTTGCAAAGGCAGGAGCAGCTAAATAACATCAGGAAGAATAATATGTTTTATATTTCTTGTTAGATATAAAAGGAAAGAGGTCTATTGGCCCTGAACTGGCGTTTAGGAGGAGCAGGTCCAACCACACACAATGTGTGGTCTCCTTACATTGCTGTAATCATAATGAAGAAAGCGTGAGTGTTGCATGGTGCTTGGTGAGTCTTTAACTCTCATCCTTATCAGATCCGACCTCAAGCATCAAGCATTCGTTATTAGGAGTCAGGGGTGAGAACTTGTTGCCTCAAACAAAACCGAGGGATTTTGTTTGAGTTTATCGCTCACTGCAAGTCATTAGTTTCCATGAATTGAATTAAAGTCTGTTGAATTTGGAAATGATATTTTTGCAGAATACATGGCCAAACTCAGGTTTTGTTTGTATTTCTTCCGGCAAATATGATTTTGCAGGAGCAGATTGGTAACAGAGGGAAATAACATGTTCATAAGGGTGAGATGCAGGCGTTTTTTTAGCCAAAGATTTGGAACAGGTGGTAGGGAAACCTTGAATTTAATTTGGCGCTACACATGGGATCCTGGGTTCCGCGGTATCTCTCGTTAACACATTTTAACATCTATTTGTAACGGATGTGATGAGACAACAGCTGTGGCTCGGTTTGGAATTTCAAGAAGAAACTAGACGTAGGGAACGGACATGAGGCAAAGTCCGTTCCCTCACAAATCACAAGCTGCAAGTCACAGACAGAAGAGCTCAGGTCAAAAGGAAAGCATCAGGTTTAGTTTTTATTTCATTAAAGAAGAGGTGATAGAGTTTTCTCTCCTTTTTTCTTGCTGTGGGGTGTTTCATAAAAGCTGCTCTGCAGGGATTTTCAGTGCTTTTGAACTTTTCTAGAATCAAAGCAAACAGTCTTTCTCTTTACTTATTGCCTTAATCTACGCTGGCAGGTAACTCAAGCCAATTAACATTTTTATTAATGAATTCTCAAGCAAAGCTGTTAAAGCATTTAGTTTGCCAACTGTGACAGTTGGTGTGCCACGTTTCTACACACATGTGAAAATCAACAAAAGCTGGTCAATTAAAAGAAAAAAAGAAAACCTACTACAAGTAGTTGTCCAACATTGACCAGGAACGGACATCTGACTTGAGTTTCAAACCCCCCCAAAGCACATTCACTTTTCATTTAGGTTTTGCTCGTAACTTGAGCATTCTTACTCGGCATTGAATGTAATCTGCATTAAAGGTTACATTCTGCATTCCTTATTTTTAATCATAAGGCCGTGGATAACATGAGTGACCTGATGAGGAGTTGCAAACGTTCAATTGAGTTTAGTAGAAGTCGAAATGACTTAGCGGAGGTGATCGTATGTTCGAAGGCCCTCCACTTGTATGTGGTGCTGAAGAGTCACTCCACGGATCATATTGTGCTGTAGGTTGCGTCCACGCCGACGCCGAAAAGTAAATCATGACGTGACTCACCAAGTTAGCTTTAGCTTTTTTGCAAACAGGCACATAACAAAAAAAGAGAAAAAAAAAGAGAAAAAGACAGGATACCTCCTGTGGTGTCCCGTAGCTCGGAATAAATGGGTTCGTTTGGCAGAAGGCAGACTTCCTCAGCCAAGAAATCCGCAGTTTTAAGCTTTGTCCCCCCCCCCCCCACCCCCTGCAGGCTTCTGGAGTTCCCGCTGTCCCCCTGTTAGTTTCTCACAAACGGAACAACAAGCGCACAGTGAGCGCTGACTTTGTGCATGGGCTCGGTTTTGATGGAAGCGTGTCCTTCTGTCTGTGCGTGATTCACTTGTGTGGTTTTTGTACAGACGTTATTCCTGCAGGCCGAGAAGCTCCTGCTTTTGCTTCCAAAAAGGTGCTGCAAAAGTGCAGGTTAGCAAGCCTAATGTTTATGCAGAGCTCACGTCCAAGAGAACAAAGAGCCCAGTGGAGTGCTGCCTGCTTTCATAATGAGTATCATGGCCATAGAACGTAAGCGCTGATTTTGCTGCTTTTTTTTAACATTTACAAAAGATATGGGATTAAAGCATTAGGCTAAGGGCCAGGAAACGGTCCATTTCACTTACGAGAACCGGAAAACGGCATATGTTGAAAGAAGGTACCTGCAGGTCATGGTCAAACGCCGAGAAGACCAAGACCAACGGAGGGAAACAAACAACCGAATTACGGTTGAGGAGCGCAGCAGTTCCAACACTAATATACTACCATTAACATCCATAAGTTCACATGATTTTGCAATCAAATTGCTTTGAAATGTACTCCACTCTGATTTGACTCTACTTAATGAATCACGGAAAGTGGTGTTGGTTCCATTTTTCCTTCTGCGTTTCATACACACGTTAGTTGGAGACATCGTCCTCATACGCGTGTCCCAGCCGAGGCTCGGCACGTTGAACCGCGGAATTCCAAAGCCCTGTCCATCGCTCTGGAAACTAAAAATCAAGATGGAGAAGCATGTTGATGAAGAAGCAATAACAGGAGTGAGTCCTTATTGTTGTCGAGGTTCTCGCCGGTATTGACTACTTGCTGACAAATACGACACAAACACCCGGCGCGGTGACTTCCACACGTACCGTTCACCACTCAAAGCTTTGATTCAGATGGCAGCAAGTGTGTCTGGCAAATGGGGGGCAGCGAGGGGGAGGGGCGATAAGTCTCTGTCGGGGAATTAGGGTCATACATCGCGGTAAAGTGGTTAAAATGCTAAACTTGGATTGTGAGTTCTGTCAACATGTGAATGTTGTCGTCGATGATGCTTGAGCGAAACAAACGAGGGACCAGATTTCTTCCAAATGAATGATTGAGGGCGTCGATTTACCAGAGGCACAACAAGAAAATGCACTCAAGCTTCATTACTTTTTGAGCAGCTGTGAGAGTCCTGCGCTCATTCAGTGCAAAAGTGTCGCAGATGCGATTGTTTCCTCGCCAAAGTTCCACTCAGCGTTGTTTCGGAATCCCATTGCACTTTGATTGATTTGAAGAACCATGTTTTAAGTGGCACTAAACTGCATTGTTGCCTTCTACTCATTTATTCTTCAATGTAAAAAATGCATGACCAACAACACAGCCAGTTGCTAAATTGCATGTTAAGGTTCACTTAAGCTGAATGCTGTGGAAGTACAGTGCAAACGCTCCTCTATGGACTGAAATGTTTTCTTATCCAATCTTATAATACGTGATCCTCCTCACACTCTGCTCGTTAATAAATGACTTGTGTAATTTAGGTATGTCTATATATAAGCATCGGTACATCTCATCTATCATTGTATGGCAAAAAAAAGAAGGAATGTTTCCACAGGAATGATGGAGCACAGACAGACGGCCTGCGTCTGGAAGCGCAGCCTCTCTGGTAAATATCGTCAGCAAGTACCGGAGTTTGTATCTTTGTCACTTCTTAGCCCTGAGCTACAAGTCGTAGGGCGTCCCCACGAGCCACGGGAGGCAATCCAAAAGTATAGTTTGTTAACCAGGATTCCGAAAAAGTATAACATCAGAATAACTGCTTCATGCGAGCTTCCTTCTGGTTGTGTTTGCATTCACCGTCAACTTGGGGTTTAAAGTAGTGCAACATCTCTATGAGGTTTCAACTGGTCTACACACTGAAACCTGCTGAAACAACGACTCTGTTAAAATGACGATCCCACTTTATGAAATACTGCTCACTCACACATTTTCTCTGAAAATATAATGCAGTCTTTAAGATGGTATCCATAACAACAACCGAAAAGCCTGCATTGACGAGATGGTGCTAAATCTAGCGTCAATGGCAGAGGCATTACTGATCATCACTGCCTGCGCCCCCTTTTTTCCTTTGAACACATTGAACCCTGACATCTGAGATTGAAATGTTTTTTTTGTATACATGGAGCCATCCTTGACACCATGCTGCGTTTATGCTTTCGCCCTTTCATCCACTCCATCGGGCCTGCGCTGGGGATTTTTAAAAAGCACAAAAACATCTTGTGAGAGACTTATTTGAAGTTACTCTGCAGGACTCTATTAAACATGAGCTTGCACAGTCATTGAGACTGAGGAACAGCTTTGTTTGCAACAGGAAATGCATACAGTGCTTCATGCCTGCCTTCTTGGTTAATATTCTCAAAATATTATAATTCTTTTTGTGGGTATGGGGTCCTGCCAGGGATTCATCAATTCAAAACAGAAATCATGTGGAAATCCAAATTCCACATCAAGTAAAAAACGACTTTAATAGCATTTTTGATTTGTCTGACAGTAGACCGGGAGTGTCCAAACTTCAGCCTGCGGTTTCTGTAGACCTCTGCAAAGAGCAGCTGGTAACGTGCGAAGCTCCGTCTTCTCCGTTTTCGAGTTCAAGCTGAAAGTTCAACCTGGCGCACTTCCCCACGATGACCGCAGTAACCAAATGCCAAGCTCGCTGCTACAACGGGACAATATGTGTCTCTTATGAAGGAATTTTTTCTGTCATTTAGAAGGAAATCACACTGTTTGCTCCTGCGTTTTCACTGGAGGAGAGTCTGCAAGTAGAACTGATCAAAATACAGTGTGATGATTCTCTGAAGAATCAGCTTCTTCTCAACTTGATGACAATTTTTAAACAACCGTTAGTTGAATCTCAATCATTTATTTGTGTAACAAGAAGGAAATATCCCCCATCTCTCTTCTTGGCTCAGCAGCCTAAGAACCAATCCGAGGCTCACTGAGAGAATCACCTGCCAACCTTTTTGTAAAAAATAAAATCTACTAATTGAGCGCTATGATGGAGACTTTTTCTTCAAACATCAATATCAAACGTAATTTACCTGCATTTGATTTATATTTCCAATATTAGTGCATTACAAGTAAGGCAGCATACCTCACATCTAGTGAGCCCAGTCCTTCCTATATTTTTCTGCATGTGGCCCTCGGGGAAAAAAGTAGACCAAAGGTAATCAATGCTTGCTTAACTACTATTCAACTAGATACAAGGATTATGGTCTGTTGAATATGCTGTGCATTGAACAGTACATACGTGTGTATGAGAGAAATGAACAGGTACACTAAATGAGCAAGAATCTCTGACCAGAGCTTCCTGCATATGCTCAGCTGCCCCACAATGCATTGCATGTTAGTGCTGTGGATCATGTGCATTGTGTTGATCAGGTACAACAATATTCAATATTCATCTATTATGGTGTGGAAGTTCCTCAGCAGGAAGCTGTTATCTTGAAAAATGTAGTTTTTGCTTAAGAAACGTATAATAAATGCATTATATATACACTATTAACAGAAATATCAGATAATAGAGCGTGACTATTACAACAGGTTTAACTTCCTTATACTAACTTTAAGCAGCCAAAAGTTTATAGTTAAATTGTGCTCATGCTGTAATTAACTCTTTAGACCCACAAATTATCAATCTTGTTGTAATACTCAGACTAATCGAGTCTGCTGCCAAATTGAAAGTCGATAGAGATGGTTGAGCTGGCGCTGTGAGAATATACAAGATTGTTCACTTTCATTAGCTCTGTCAACAAGTGCCCTTTGTGAAAGATGAGACCATCAAATTACAACCATTTCTCAAAACTTCTCTGGTTGCTGAACAACAGAAATGTTTGCTCAGCAGGTTTAATTAAAGTGTTCTTGAGCTTTACTGTTTAAATGCTGTGATTCTATGGGTTAATATATTAAATTGTGGCGTAAGAAGATTTGTGACAGTACTGGGCAGCGCTGAGGAAATGGAGAACCAGGATGTATATGTGTATCTGTATGATAAAGATGTACATATATTTGAGGTACTGTATATACTATTTTGTGTTACTTATTCCAATTGTACTATCTTTCCATGTACCTCCTGGGGTATAGTATTGCCTTCGAGGTTTTTTTCTTTGACATGTTTGGCTGATTGGTTAAGTCACTGCAGTTATCCCCTGGGCGCCTTCCTTCAGTGACACATCATCGAATTACACCCACAACAGTGCAAAAAGGCTTAGTGGGGAATTTCAGCTTTCCAGCAACTTACAACCACAGGGCACCACCTACCTTTTACAGCCTCTAAGCTGTAACCTCAGACGCCGTAAGCTTCCCTGACCGAATCCTCCAGTGGCACCACGAACACTACATCAAACACAGAGTGCTGCGGCTCCGACCTGCACCAATGTTTGAGATCACTATCCTTTGACGGATTAAGATCCCCTTTCCCAAATCCCTGACCGTCGGGAGGCCTCCTCCTGCATGCGCGGCCTCGTGCTGCTCCTCATGACCGAAGACAGTCACAGAATCTGATGTGCTTGTTTGAATGAATAAGGGGAAGTAAATTACGAAATGTTTAGGTCTACAGACTTATTTGTTTTTAAAAAGGGAATGAAATCCTTTTGAGAATGATTCTTTTTTTTACACCTTTAATATAACAACCTATATAAACTGGTCAGTCGAGCCTTGCCAATAGTTATCCGATTCTAGAATCATCATCTTTTTTTGGTCATTTACCTTTTTAAGCTGTATGTATGTATAGAAACAATAGGACAAACAATAATATTGGCTTGGGTAGTCACTTTTGCTTAGCTGCTTTAGAATAATGTTTGCTGCTCGTTGGGCCGATGTGACGCTGTCTGTGGTACTGAAACAGAATGATGATCATCGGGCAGACCGTTTCTTTACCTGCTTTCTGAAAATGAAGTTTTTTATCCTTAATTCATTTCACTTCACTGTAGCGATCGATAATTTAAAGAAAATCAACAAACGGGCAAAAGGACAGTCAACTGGAGGGAAAGAGATGCAACCTGCAAACAGCTGTTTCAACTGGCCACCCCCAGCTTAACTTAAGACAATCGTCAATGAATCCCAAAATGCATCCGTCTCTTAGACTATCTATGACAACTCCAACTTTAGACTTTTATACATTTTCAATAAAAGCAGTTTCGTGATAAACAGAACCTATACATCACAACAGGAAACGTGAGTTTTAAGGACTATAGACAGCGAAAAGCCCAAAACTGTCTCAAGATAGTGGAGGTGAGGAGTAAAGTACAGATGGAACTCAGTGTGTGAGGAGACTCACGCACACTGCAAAAATAAATTGAAGGAAGGTCATTGAGCGAAAGCCACAGGGCTGCTACCAGCAGCTCTCACATTTCATTCCAGGCAGTCACACCTATTACACCTTAATGTGTGGGTCTCCTAGGTGTCCGTTCAATGTGTTGATTAACCTGAAGCTTGTATGTAAGGAGGACACTATATAATCATCATCATGTCCCCAATTTTTTTTTCTTCTGTTATGTGACCTGCTCGCATGGCACATCCATCATTCTTTCCCCCAAGTCTTCTCTTTCCATCTTTTCTGTAAACTATGTAATAAAGACAGACTACCTGATAAGAGAAGATTAGAATGTAGTGACAATATAAAACTCACAGAGCATGTTTCCTGTAGAGAACCAAATATAGAGAATACATGTCTGTAAAAACCGTCACCTAGCAGAGACAGCTAGAAAGAAAGATTCCTTGAGTGGCAGGAAGCTGGTGTCACGTTCCCATTTCCCATGGCGTGTTCACACAAAATGCAGCTCGCATTCATCGCGTCATACCCGCTAGACAAAAAAGAGAGGAAACAGTTCAACTTCCCACCTCTTCTTTTCCTCCGGATCAACCATTACAGACACAGCGACTATGTACCTTTGACCTTCTCACGTCAGGACACCAAACGGCGTTGGGTTTTTGTACAAAATAGCGTTCAAAAAAGTGCAGACAGCGCAATGAATTTCACCGCCATCTACAGGACTGCGTCTGGTTGACTGCTGCGTCCAGCGGTTCATCATGACACAAGTTGTTATCCAGTTTCACAAGTTGTTGGGGACCGGACTTCACATCATACTTCTCTGCCGAGGGATATGTCGCATGGCAAGACACCGTGTTGTAAAAGGTGTTGGTAAAGGGACCCCGGACTCACCTGCTGTCCGCAACCTCTCACCACAAATATCTTCATCATCATCAGAACACAACCAAGTGAAGAGACCCCCTTCCTCAGTCTTCTTCTTTCTAATGTTTATTGAGGGTTGGGAAAACATTAATTGGTGCATTACTGCCATCCACCCGATTGCTGAGGCATTCTGCCTTTATCTTCCGGAGAAGACTATAGAAAGAACAAAACACTAAGCTGCTGGAATGGCAAAAACATTTACTGTGTATGCAGATGTTGCTGCAAACAACTGCATGTATCGGTATTTCTTTGGGTAAAAATATTAAAGAAGATGAAATGTTAAACAATAGTGTAACACTTCAAGTCGACATTAGCTTATTCCATATTTTTAATATTCGAATAATGTTTGTACATTTGTTAAGTTTGTTTTGTCATTAGTGATGTATTTCTCGCAAGATGTACTGGCTGTTGCAAATTAGTGGCAAACTGATTTATAAGTGGTGACCTATGTATAATTCAGTGCGATTGCATGCGCCACGCAGCAAGTCAACGTCAACTTTCTGCTTGTGACAAGGTGAGTAGCTTTCATTGGAATGAATATACAGCCTATCAAATAATTAATCGTGTTACGTCCATGTCAAGAAAGCTTAAATGGCCAGGTTGGAGAAACATGTTGTAAACAAGGCCACACGCGAGGGGTCAAGACGCTGTGCACGACCTGACACACGAGACGGCGACATCTCCCCACACCCAGGATAGGCAGCCACTTAATGGCGTGCATGGCATTACGCATGGGCTGTTTTGCACTTAAAACTCTTTACACTACAAGAAAGCACGCCAAATGATGCCATTTCTGTCTGAGTAGCTTAAGCTCTCCCTGAAATAGATTTGAATGCACACCTGGCTGAAAAATAAAACATTGACTATGCAATTGGCCAAGAAATAAAGGGAGTGAAATACAGCCCTTGGTTCAAATGGTTAATGTGAGTCATTGTTGAATTTCTAAGAGTGCTCCCACATCCCTGTTGAAATGGCATATGCAGGGTGCGATTTGACCAAAAAGCAGAGGGGAGGGGGGAGGGGGGGTTTGCTGCCGGTGTCGGCATGCGGGCTGACCGGGGGGAGGGGAGGGGTGCTGTCGAGGGTTTAAGTTAAGTTGCATTCATCGCTATCAAGGCGGGGAAATCCTTGTCCTCACCGGAGATTAAAAAAAAAAAACAGAGGGTGGGGAAAACCCCTCCATCCCCCCCGACAAATCGCACCCTGGGCATATGTAAGGTGTGGTAAAGCACCATAGGTTCATTTGGTTGTGTGTCTCCTTGTGCGTCTCACACACACAGCTGTTGAAGTGGACATGATGACCACTGTCCAATACGGTGAGGATGTAGCTGGGAGCAAAAATGACAGCGGTAAAAAACGACAGACTAGTGTCACTTTGCAAGAGTGGATGGGACGTCCTTCATTCAGGAGGGGATTTCAGTTGTTTAAGGTTCGCGAGGGCCAATGTTCCGTGTCCTACTGCTAAGCTGCAGCTATAGTGCAGTGCTTGCTGATGTGCAGGAGGAGGCTACAAAAAGACATGGAAAGGAAGGTAGGATAAAACAGCATGGGATACAAAGCCTAACGCCGACTGTGTGGCCAACATCCTAGCAACCCACAGAGGTTGTTTGATCCATGATAACAACAAGGAGGCCTATGGGACAGATATGTGGGAGCCATATCTGTGCTGTGAAGAAAATATCCTGTCTCTAAAAAAAAATCTATGGAAGCTTTATATGGCACAGCAATATTATTTGATTTATTTAATAATTCAGATTTCTTTGTTCCTTTGGTTGGCATGGCAACAACATACTCAACAAAGGCACCTCTTCCTTGAATGTTTTAATTTTTTTTTTCTAAAAGCCCTGCTTTTTCTCCATTAAACAATACCAATGAAATGTTTTTTTTTTTAACACTTGACAATGTTAACACAGTGTGAGTGAACTGTGAGTTTTTTTGCTTATAATTTAGCCAGTACTAACTTGTATGTTGCAATATGGTTGACGCTATCTGTTAAATCATAATGGAGCACTGCACCAACTTTAAACCACTTGCTTTTCAGCAGGACACACATTTTTGTGCACCTGTACTTTTGAAGTGTGCATTTAATGTTTTGTTTAATGTTGTGAGATGTGGGTTTCTGTTTGTGTGTTTTTTACAATCTTTCGACTTGTAGAAAAGGTGGTGTGACCGGATGAGACCATAAAAGGCAGACAATGTGAACTGGGAAACCACATGAAGAATAAAGATAAACTATTATCTGAGATAGCGCACGTGTGGCCGAAGGGAGAGCCAGTTTGAACCCATTTTCAGGGCAAGGCCGAAGGCTGCGTGAAGGAGTACCAGGCACTCATTGTCAGGACAGAATGCTACGGAAGGAAGAACTGGGTTGATCCAACGTTCAAGGACAAGAGAGGTTATAAAAAAGAGCAGAGTCAGACAGCGGACGGACTCTGAGAGGGACAGCTTGCAAAGCGTGTTTCAGGTCTCCAGGTATACCTGCGGAGGATTGCTCATGTAGCACTTTATCTCTTCTAAATAAAATGTTAACTTTTTTAACTTTAATTGAGTGCCGTATTGGATTCTTCTCATCAACCAACTCGGGGGGATAGGAAATCCCAACAATATCATTTTGTGTGTAAGATTTATTGTATCATATTTTTTGCCAAAATGATTAAACATTACAGAATAATTTCTATGTGTGCTTTACACACAGCGCAACATTTCATAAATGGGTTTAAGTGCATTTTCATAGTAATACTATTGAACACTTTCTAAAAGAATGTCCTGAAGTACTAGCGTGAATAACTTCACTTCATAATTAAGACACATATGTAACTTAAAATACATTCAAACTTAATATAACAGTATGGATATTTAAATGTGTACTTTTACAATGTGCTTTCAGTGTATGTTACAATGACAGTTTTGAGCATACAATTTAAAATATATCCAAAATATGTGTAACACTTTTTTTAAAATAAGTACACATAACTTTCACTTAAAGTATATTTTAGTATAATATATTTCTATAAAGTGTAATATAGTATAATTATTTTAAAGTGTGTTAAAAGTGTTGGTGTGAAAGCGTGATGCTAGTATACTTTTCATATATTTACAAAAAGTACATTTTCAACATACTATCTGAAATATAAATATACTTTCAATACAATAAAGTACTTTTTTTTCGCTGGGGAAGCCATCATCTATTTACTACATTTTCACTATCTGAGCGTTGTCAGCACACTATCAGGTCCCAGCCCACCTGCTTTAAGAAAAGCTTTCATCCACAGGTGTGAGGACTCGCACAACAGTCGGGCCACAGGGTTGCAAATGACACCATGATATTCTTCACTGATTATTCAATGATGGATTAGTGGATCATGATGATCCTTAGCTATGTGATAATTAAAACAATTGCAGGAGTCCTATCTTCCACAGTAGGAGGAATTTGATGAATCACTATATTTTTGTTCTTTTTTAGGTCCAATCTGTTTCAGTCCGACTATATGCACACTAACCTTCTAATGTTATTTGGAAAACGCAAATACCTTTTTTATATATTGGTCATGAAAACATATTCGGCCTGGGTCTTCCAAATCGGGCCTTAGCTGATTGCAGCATTTTCCTATGAAACAGGAGGCATATACTGACATTATTTTATTAGGGTTTTAGAAGCAGTCTCTGGGCACTCGATTGGATTACTTCATTTTGTTATGTACGTGTGTGACAATAAACTGAACTGAGATGATTCTCTGTAGAGCACTTTGTCCCAGCACGAAGAAAAAAAATGATAGAGGACCCCCTGTCAAGTTGGCCACAAGCCACCCGCTTAAATATCAAATACCTGATAAACAAGTGTGGTTCCATTCACACATACAGATGAGCAACCGACGGAAGAAAAACAAACTGAATACACTAAAAGATAAACATAGATGCAGATGCCTCCACACAGGACATGAATAGCTTGCTGAGCATGGAAATGATGTGACTCATATGCTCTGTATTTCGCTGCCATAACAGCGAAGTACAACTGAACACTCCTTCGGGATTCTGGAGCAATAACTCTCCACCACCATCGTCAAAACACAAATTATTTTTGCAGGAATGCTGTTCACCTTTCCAGCAGAGTGCCACAGAGCTTTTCAGCTGCTTTAAATTTTGCAAGGTATAATATTTGGAGCCTTTTGATGGAGTTTTAAAGCCTGCATCTCCCTTGTCAACTATGATCCGTATATTTCTCTTGTCTCTTTTGACAATACATTTAGCAAAGATTGACAATCTATTTGTGGAAAGGTTTACATATTCATTACATCATAACAAATGCATAAATAAGATCTTAGTGTACTATTTAACTTTCAAACTAGAATGCTTTATCCAGTCGGTGGGGAGGGGTTGGTTTGTTGCTCACTTGTTTTCCCAAATTGTGGCTAAATCACAAATGTTTATATTTTACAGCAAAACAGTATCCAAAATTCACAGGATTCATATTTAATCAACGCTTGCCAGTTCAACCGGAATTGAGATGCTTTTGTAACCGGTGCCAGAGTAGGAGTGTGTGGACCGGTAACATGTGATTCACGGGCTCATGCAACGTGGTTATGTCTTCACCGAGCCAGCGCTATTTTATTCTAGCATGTATCCTCACTCAGGATGTATAGAGACACACTGGGAGGGTCACAGCCTTGATCGGGTTCTGTTGTCTTCTCATCTTCTGCAACTTGAGCTAAAAACCGATAGAAATGCAGTTTTATTCAATGTTGGCTCATCCCAACTAGCCGCACACAGTTTTCTGAGCTCTTCATCTCTTTTTCTTTATCTAGTTTCTATCTTTATCTAGTTTCTTTCAACATAAAAGGAGCTGCTCTCCCGTTTTAACACACATGTCGGAGGTGCTGGACTCTGAAGCCACCTACAATGACAGAAGGTCAAGTTGAAAATCCCCAACTTAACCACTCCAGGCATGAGTGGATGTATTTCATGAGCTTTAAAAGATGCAACAAATATTTATATAACGGCAGTTAAAAGAGGCAAAAAAATCATTACTCTAAGACTTGACAACCAATCCAACTCAAGACGTTTCTTTAAGACGTGTGCCCACTCTCACTTCACCGACACCTCACAAGAAATGTTCGAGCAGTTTTCAAACCTTTTCTTTTTCTATATAGTTTGAAATCTAGCCTTCAATTAGCGATGAACTTGTCCATCTGCTGCCGTTTATAATCAGCTGGCTTTCAGTCGATCTTCCATTACCGTTAATTAGTCTCTTCCATGTCGTGTATATATATTTTTGCACACAGTTCCACAAGTGTGGAAATTCCTCTGCATGAAGACATAGAGCTTGCAATTAGTCACAATGGCAAGTCCAAAATGAGCCTTGGAGGATCAGCCATTAAACTAAACTAATCAGGCACTTATGTTGTAATTCATTCCCATCATCATCCTCAAAGTAATCTCAGTGACCAGCTCATCCGCCAACAGGCAGCCAACTCTTCTGTGCAGCAAGGAGATCACTTCACATCCCATCGCAAATATATGTATATACGTATTAGTGAGAGAACTAGGATCTGTTTAACTTCCCTACCTCTTAGCAGCCTCTCGTAAAAACTGGAATTGGCCGATCAGACTGAAAATATAAATCGACGCAACTTCAGGGTAAAGATATTGCTGTCGTTTTTAATCTTAAATGATATCAAACGTTCTCAATCGTCATAATATTTGTAAATCATGTCCTTGTGTAAATCAGGCGCTGTGCATTGGGCTTTCACATTTAATTTATACAAAACAGCTAATAGTCCTGCATAATGCATTGACGCAAGTGTGGAAACAAGCTCACAGGCTTTGGGTAATGCTAATTGAATTTGAAAATGAAGTATCTTGTAGACAAATTGTTTGTGACTTCATCCTGTGCTATTATTACGCATGTTAAATGAGGGTGAAACATGGAACAGTATTAAAAATGCATTTCTCCTGCAAACAAATCACATTTTAATCTTGTCCCGGGATGTGTCTAAAGCTTTATTGTAATGTATAGTCATTTGGTGCTTTTCATCTTCTCTACTGCAAATCTTTGTTTTCCCAAGTTAACTGTATTTGCACATGTTTAGCTCGAGTTTAGTTAATTTTAGTCTCTTGACATCAATAAATTTGAGCAGCTGCGAAGGCCTGCGTGCAGTATTTTAGCAGTGCACGCAGGGACATTAATCGCACCAACTGAGGTCCATGTAGACGCGAGGCTCTGACCTTTTCTGCTGTTGCCACAGGCGCTTCATTTCATTATTCCAATTTTTGATGACTTTTTCAATCAGTTATTTTCTAATTACTAGGAATGTTATCTATTTTAGTTTTAATTAGTTATTTAAAAAAAAAGACATGTTTAAGGATCCTGGTTGAAACCCTATTCTGTGTTTTTAAGCCATTTGTTACATTCATTTTTGCTCCGGGGCCCAATTTTGAGTCGTACACACCATCAATGGGGAGGCCACTGTGTGAGTCTTTTTGATTCAAAATATGCAAATGAAAAGGAAAAAAAAAAATTGCTTTGTTGACATATTGGCATGACATTAATAATTAATAAGTCAACATTTTTTTCATCTGACGGTTAGCTCGTTTTCCCATTCAACCAAATGGTTTAAAAAAAGTGGACTGATTGAAAAGGGAATCTTCTTTGTTACTTACTGTCAGATAATTTACAGGAGGAATCAGTTCTGTTTTGCGTCACTGTAAAGAGGCCTCATTGCTCTTTCTGTTCACTCTAGAAATACCTTCAGCCCTCTGTGGAGTTCTTCAGTTTGGCACAGGCTTTCCTGCACATAATAGTGTCCAGTTCTAAAATGAAAGGGCCATCTGTCTTATTTGTCAGCGAATTCTCCTAATTTCAACACAATTTGTTGTCACAATTTCATGTTATCAGGGACCAGCGACTGGAAAGCATTGATGCCAATCACGCAATTACATTTCTTTTTACTAGCCCATATTGATTGGTGGTCAATCGACTAATGCATCCCGGGAAGAAAGTCTCTAGGGCTAAAATACACATGGCAAAGTGAGGTTTAAACAAACTTCAAGGTGAATGTGAGCTTCTTATCAGAGAATAGTGCCATCAGTAACTTGGAAATTTATTTCTCATTTCGAAAACAGAATGAGAAGATTTTTTTTCTATTGACGTTGCTCCTTCCTCATTGCGGGCATTCCATAATCAGCCCATTCATGTAACACGCAAGCATGAATAATACCATAAAAAATTAAGCAGGCTGTCAGGATTAATAACGCTTTCTTAAACTCCCAGGCAACATCCACGCAACACACATCCAGGCCATTGCATGTAAGCATTAGTCAGGGTAACTGCAGATTGTTACCGGTCCAGTCGCCCTTGAAAAAGATTACAGCGAGTAAGTTTGGACGCACTAAGCATCCCCACAATGGCTGGCTGTCAGATAAAACCCTCAATTAAACCGTGTGCTCATGGCATTACAGTCGCCTTCCAGTAAGACACCAAAAAGTGCCCAAATTCCAGGACCCTGTGAAGCTAAAGCAGTGATGGTGACACTGCGCAGTGTCCTCTGGTTAGCTGGCACCTTTATCCCAAGATCCCTGTTCCCAGAGCGTCCTCCTCGGGCTGTTTGTAACATCTGGCAGGCCACCAGTTCAGCTCATTTTATGGAAATACATATTCCCCTGAATCTATGTATTGTTTGTATGTAGGGGCGTCCTTTCAGTTTGCTGCAGCAATGACACATCTCATTTAAAGTTTTTCTTGCAATCAAAGAAATGTACCATTGTTAATCGCAATCAAATATTTTCCGCCAAAAACATTGTTTTCGTTTGCAAACACATTGATATCCATTCATCTCTATATTTTCTGCAATTTTTATTTTAACTGTTTGTTAGCAAGTTTTCCTTCTTCCCTTCCTTCCTTTGCCAACTGTTTATCAGCGGAAGAGTTTAAAAGCACTGGAAGTTATACAATAATACATATTTTATATTCATATAGCATATATAAATATAAAATTTACATTTAGACATCACTGGAACATTTATTTGTACATTTTATATATATATATATATACTTTTGCCACTTTCATTGATGACCTCATTCCGTTACTCACTTTAGTGCATCTGACAATACATGGGGGTTGTGGACTGGTAAATTAAAAACTTCAATCTCAGTGTCATGTTCAGCATGACAGTGCTGCATCGGCATGAATGAAGATGCAGCACCAAACAGCCCTTTGGGCTCAGACTCTTTCTTATTCTCATCAAGGTCCTATGTGGCATCACCTTCCTCCAGAACCGCAGTGGGTTAATGCTGCATTTTCCCTTTTCCTGCGCTTCTTTATCACCTTCCTCCACTGTTCTCTATGATGACTAACTTCACAAAGGCTGTTTTCCTTCTTACGTTTGACATCCACTTGCCTGAATTGCAACATTAATCCTTCCCTTAAAACGCACAACTTAATTATAGCCAAAAGCGGCGCACAAAGATCGAGGTGGAACTTATGTCTTGTTTACCTTTTGGCTATTTGCTTGCCTCAGTTTAAACTTGCACATTCCATTAATTGGTTCTTGACGTGTGGTAATCCCTCAGAGATAGCTTTATAGTGCTCTATATTCAATAGGCGGGTATTAGAAAGCCAGCGGCAGCACCTTGCCTCCTCCTCTGAGATGGGGACAAACAGTGGTTGCTTTCTCCAGAGAACAGAGCCCCGTATTCATTAAGGCATTCATTGGCACGGAGCGACGGCTGAGAGCTGCTCAGCGACATACAGTGTGCAAAGCAACAGTCTAACAAAAAAAGGTTATACTAGTAAAAATCTACGAGTACATCACACGAAAACACACATATTTGTGAAACTGACATGAACATGAGTTATGTCAATTGGTATCCTTTCTCTATGCCAATATTCCCGTTTGTTCATCTATGCCAATTGCAGGGTGGAGGTTTTCACTCAATGCCCATAGGGATCCACTCCAGGCCGCCTTCACCACTGCACAACTCTTGCTTGAGACAGTTATCATGGATACATTCTCCATCCTTTGGCTGATCCACAGGGGCTGCCCAAAATATATTCCCCCCAAAACAGAAAATGATGCTGCAGCCCACGTGCTGCCTGTCTGACACGTGTGTGGATGTCTTCGTCTTTTATTTTCAGGGTAGAACTGGATTCAAGGATATATCCTCAATCCTCACAAATACAGGCCTGTTAATGCATGGACACACACACACACACACACATCATCCCTTCCCACATGCCCTCCCTGAGCGTAAAGTAGCATTGTGGTTTGAGTGAAAATGAAATAGATCTGATGAGTACGGTGCACAGTTCACTAACAGTCATCATCAGCGTCCAGTGGGGGAAGCACAATGCAATGACAGTGATGAGTGTGCACGTGCAGGGAGAGTAAGGCAGAGGAAAAGGGATACTGCCATCACTCACTGTGTCAGCGAGAGATATAAAACGCCGAAAAGTAGAAGAAAGGGATATCAAGTGTCAGAAAAAGTTGTTGAAGCAACCTGCTTGTTTCTAGACTGAAGAAGAAGAAGAAGTGGTTTTCCATTTCCCTACAGGAGGTCAATTCAGCAAGCTTAACACAATCACATTCACAATCACTCATTAACCGTTTCTATGCAAGACGAAGAGAGGCAGTAGAATCAAAGAGTGGAGCATTAGAGCAGAGTGGAGCACTCAAACCAAGGGGAAATAAAAAAAAAAAGGTTTTGTTAAGTCTCTCTCTCAACAGGCGGCAAGGAGGGTGAGTGGGGTGGAGCTTGGAGGGCATTTACATCGAATTGGTTTGGTGTACATATTCAATTTTTTATTTTCAATGCCTCTATTATATTTTATTATATTTTGTTTGCTAATTAGTTTAAGACACAAATAAATACAAAATTATTTTTTATTATATTATATTTTTGTGATAATGTTTTTTAATGCACTTATTAGATTATATATAATTATTAGTATAAATAATATAAAAATTTTTTTATGTTTTACATATTATTTTATCATTCCATGACAGTCGTCTGACACTGTCTATTATGACATTCTTTGATCATAGATGGTGCTAAGCTTCACTTTTAGCCTGCTACAGACCAGGTTTGCCCGGCAGCACAAGTTACCATGGTTACTTGGCTGGCATTCACATTAGCCACCTTGGTGGAACGGGGATGTGGCTCAGATTGATGGAACGGAAACCTGAGCCACAGTTCTGGCTTAGCCATGGGTGAGGCTTAGCCAGAGTCATAGTTTTCATGGCTAAGGTGTATGGGCTAATCTCAGCCTCTTTGATGGAACCGAACTCTCACTCATATTAGCCAGACTTGTCCATTTAAGCTTGGCTTTGCCTTTAGCCTGCTTCATGGAATACCCGCCTGTTGCATGTTCCTGATCCTCGTCCGTTTTGGCATTTTGACTAAAGTCTTTTTTCTTTCGAACTGTGCCTCACATTTGATAGGCAAAAGGGTCCCTATACTTTAATTTTCATTCCACTCTTTGCACGTTACAGCAACAAATGATCGATCAATGGAAAAGCGCAAAATGGGGAGGGAGATTTATTCCATCCACGCTCAAGAGGATGTACGCTAATGCTCGTGAACAAAACTACCAAAACCAAATCGCCCCTGTGAGGGGCATGAATAGTCATCCTCTGGGACAATGATTGCCTCTACTGAATATCAGGGATATTCCAAGATTTCTGCTCCAACTGCCAAACCAAAATTAACCTTGGTGGAGCGAAACACATTTTAAAAACTAACTCGAACACCTTTGATATCGTAATTCTTTGCAATCATGCTGCGAGTAATCACAGGCTCGTCAGCCAAAAGCTCGGGTTCCTTCCGAGCACAGTCGTGTTTAAAGTTGGCAGAGGTTGCTTTGTGTTATGATTCATTCAAAACATTCACAGCACGAGAACGTCGGGCAGAGGTAAATTACAACTCATTGTGAGAAAACTCCCCTTGCATGTCACACTGACTTCACCCAACGGATTTCATCCGTGTCTGGGTGAGTAGTGTTTGGCGTAGTCAGTGTAACATGCGGTGTCATATCATTCGGGGTAATACACTTAGACACAGTTCATTTAAGTAGATCTGTTCCCAGCAGTAAAAATGCAGGGAACTGTGATCTGATCGACTTGCTAACACAAACTCCAAGCAGCTTACAATATGCATTGTAACATATGCACGTGATTAAAACTATAATTTTCCCTAATCAATGAATTGTGTGTATTTATGATGAAAATTACGTCTACAATTGTTGACGGTTTTCACTGACCAATCAGAAACAAGTATTTGCTATTGCAATATTAATGTTAACGAAGGTTTCAGATGTACAGGCTTTAGAGGAACAGGGTTATTATCTGGCATTTTAAATTCAAATCACTCTCTGGTGTATATTTACAATGCAATCATTCTGCTCAGCATCTAAATGTTTGATACGTCCTTGCAAAATGTAACACTGGCGTGTGTTTGTGACTTAATCAAGGTGCACGTGTTATATGAAGAATGATTTCAGGTTCAGCTAGTGTCTCATTAGGTGAGATGAGAACAGCTTGCCATCAGTCACTCTACTCCATACCTTCACCCTGCACCACTGCTCAGGCTATTATTAGACACCGCTGACAAATCATCATGGTACGTAAATGAATGGAAACGCATGAATTCATCACACTGACGTGTTAGGGTGTCACGCGATCCCAGGTGGGTTGGGGTGTTGACAGGTTGACATGCAAGTCAATTCAATACATTAGAAAAAAATACAAGAATTGTTGACGAATAAAACATGACTAATAACATTCTGTTCAGTCTCTTGTTTTAGTTGCGATTATATAAGGAAAGAAATAAGAATATGGCGTCAAGTTTTCCCAAAATGGCTGCCAACGTTTGTTACAAAATCTATACATATGAACAACAATTTTGTGTGATATTGGATGTTGTAGTCTACAAACAAATACAACAGTTATACATACATACATACATACATGCATAACTAAATACTTCAGGCATACAGATGTTTTAATTCTGTATGCATGTATGTATGTATGTATGTATGTATGTATGTATGTATGTATGATGTGAGCTCCATAAAGCTTGTAAAGATCCATTCATGCTTTTTGTGTTTAATTGGTGGTGGAAACTTGGGACTGCACTTTAAGTAAAATCCGGTGTGATTGCGAAAGCAGGACAAACATTTTCCCAAAGAGACTGCAAAGCTTGTCACTCCTCAACTGCACAAAAACCGTCTACGTTGAATGCATGAGCGAGCTACTGTTTGTTGCTGGATGTTGTTCTGACACGGAGGGAAACATGTTCCCATTATGGCCGGTTGTTTGCACATTTTAAATTAGGACTGGATATGTGTATGAATAATTACAAAAGAAGTGAATTAATATTTTAGCTTCTAAATAAATACATGGGAAGTAAAAATCTGTGGTTACAATAGCATCATTCATGCAGGTTTCTATGTGTGCATCTGTAAAACAGTTTCTCAAAATGTAATTGCTTGATAGCTTATTTTGACCATTGATGAAATCTTGAGCCCGTTGGTGTCCTCAATCCACCCGTTTTAAAAATAATTGCTGACAAATGAGTTTTAAAAAGAAAGGAAGCCACCAAATCCCCACCGTTCACCAAGAGAAAAGAGCAAAGGGAATGAAGTGAAAGAAGAATGCGCGACATCAAACATCACACATACAGTCATAGGAAATCGGACAGCTTACTTTATTGCTTCTTGAATTTACAGAGGGGCCAAACACCCCGTTTAGCAGCAGCCAAAATGCATTCAATATCAACTGAACAAAGGCTGGAACACAAAGAAAAAAAAAGATGATGTTGACATATGATCTGATCAAGGAGATTGATTCTTCTTAGACAAGTTCCATTAGCGAAATAAATCCTACTTAAAAGGAGAATAAACCAAAGGGAGCGGGCCAGTCATTTTATTTAGTATGAAATAACAATGGCGATGAAGATTTCTAGCAGTTATACTGCCAAAGTTTTATTATCAGTCCATGGTCAGTGTTTTCGAACAGCACTAAAAGTCTACCGCCATGCAAACTTCTTCACAGACATGCTAACACACCGACCTTTCGCAAGTGTTACATTCATCATCTTAACTTAGCATCTGGGCCTGCTAAAATCTGATTTCCAATAAAACAACACCGGTATATATTAGTTCGGAGGTGAAAAATGAAAACCTCAAGGATGAGAAACTAAGTCTGTAGGATTCACCTCTTGGGGACCATGAATGTCTTTTCAAAAGTCCATGGAAATCCAAGCTAAGTGGTTGAGCTCTAAAAGAATAAACCTGTCATTTATTGGCGTTTGTAGTCATTCTGTGGGGTGCCATCTTTTATGTTATTGTGAATTGATTGTGACATTAGCGAGAGTCTAATTTGTGCTGCAGTTCACAATCTGCTGCACAGCTAAAAATCAACGATGCAGATGGCGACATGGTGACTGTTGCCTCTCCCTGAAAACTGTGGGAAATTAAATGCCAGCTGTGGTGGAAGTTTGACCAAATAAAGGGAGACTTACAAAGATAAATTTGTCTTCTATTTAATAGACTTCTGCAAAAGGACCAAAACCCAACAGCTTACAAACAAGCAAACTGCCCCCGAATAGTACAGAGGGCATCCTAAACAGAGTTTCTATATGCATGAGGGCAATAAATCCATACAGACATGAAAGGGCTTTTCCAGACTGAGGATTTTCTAAGTGCTTTCTGAGAAGGAGGGAGAGGGGTCTGACAGGTGATTTATACACAGTGTTTTCTGAGAAAGAAAGACAGACTTTCTTTGTGATTTTTGAGACAGAGTGTCTGAGTTTAAGGGGAGAGAATTCTGCGAAAGAGCCATGCAGTTTAATGTAAAGCCGCAGTCCTCACGGCCAGTCCCCCGAGGCGGCCACGCGTGGTCTCCACAGTCCGGAGGTCCGGTCGCCGTCCCGGCAGACCACCGTCACGCCCGCCGGAGGACCCCGGGGGAACCAGCACCTTTTGGGTCCCTGGATTCTTTGTTACCTCGAGACACAGCTGCAGAAGGATGTCAAGTGCATAAAGGAGGAAGCACCGGTATGGAATAAAGGCGTCAAGCAAGGGCGATCCCAAGGGAACCGCAGCGTAGGCATACACAAACACATGCGTGCTACTTCTGCCGTTTCAGTATTTCAGTTATGAGGGTTCAAACAAGTTGAAAACATGCATACAAGACCAAGTTATTGAATTTCCTTGTGACATCAATAACAAATGGACATTGTTGGCTTGGTTTCCCTTTAAAAAAAGCAAGGTGGCTGCAACAGTAGTAGGTAGTTTTGACTTCTAGAGTGACAGAAGGTTTCATGATGAACAGGCAGTAACATAACTTTGGGTAAAGAAACAGAAGTGTCTCGGTCAACTGGGTTTTCTTCAAGCTGGGAAGGCCCATAGAACGCTCGAGGCATTAAAGCAGTTCAAAGACCGAATAAAATTTGGACCGAACAACAAATTCAGCAAAGCCAAAGCCAACCATTGCAGTCATAACCAATATTTCGTTTTCAGCACATTCAGGGTTATGCGTTTTGTTTATGGCAATGCATTACTAAAACAAAAAACCTGCCACGGATGTGATCACAGGATCGTTCCTTTCCCTCCACTGGTTTTCCAATTAAGTGTGAAAGCGATTTTTAGAAGAAAGCTTTGTCGTTAAACGATATGCTCAGTTGATCTTTTTTTCCGTTTCATCTATAGTCATTTAATGTTCAACTGCATGTGTTTTGTCGCCACAAGTCCCATTTAAAGGTTATGTTGACAGCATCGGTGTGCAATGCATCGTCCCCCATGAGAAGAGGAAGAAACCACCTTCTGTCCCAGCATGGGAGAGCTGGCCCTGGGTCTGTGCAGCTGCTCAATAGATTGTTTGTACTATGAAAGTGCATTTCTTATCAGCCCAAAGGCCCGTGGGACCCGTCTCACAGTTGAACATTGGGGCATCCTTTATACCTGCCTCCACAAAACCGTCCACACGACCAACTTTAACAGTGTAAACCTCCCATTGTGACCGAGGTGTAATGGCCACAGAATAAAGCACCAAGTGGGCTCAACTACTCGTCAGAATCAGAATAATTTATTGTCATTGTAAAAACATTATAAAACGTTGTTACAATGAAATTAAAAGTGCTACTCCTGGTGCATACATTAAAAATACATTTACACACTTCAAGTCATACTCACAAAATCATACCAACACGTACACATAAGATGGTAACATGGTCGAAAGTGCAAACGTAATGCAAATAAATACCATCGTTCATCATGAAATCTATTTCAGTAAGTGAGTGTTTACTGTTGTGATGGCTGTGAGGGAAAGAATTGTCTCTGAATCTTGTTGTGCGTGTTCTGACCGACCTGTGAGTAATTGAAAGAACACTCAACGTAAAGAAAAAAATGTCGTCTTAATAAACAGTAAGCACATATTTCTTATATTGTTAATTTCATGTATGCAACAGTGTCATGATCCAACAATTGAGGATTCTGAAAATAATAATTCAGATGATTTGAGTGATCAACAGCAACATTGGTAAATTCTTGATCAATGGTATTTTTATCAAGAAAGATAAATGTCAAATTATAGGATTTAATGCTTTTCTCTGAGACAAATTGGGAATTAATTATCTTTGGGTTTTAGATGGTTAGTTTAATCCCGTTTGGCTTTTTAGAAATTGAGGTGACCATTTTAATTTTTCAATACTTATCTATGAGTAACTGTAAGCAATTTAACACATAATGAAAACTAGTCTCAATTTAACGCTGACTGCTTTGTAAGAAATACACAATAACAACTTGACTATTACCAATTCATTCCTAGTGCTTTTTATCCTTTGCCAACAAGAGTCAGACTGTGAGAAAGTATATAAGTATTAATATAAGTATTAATATATATAAGTATTAATATAAAATATGCAAAACGTTAAAGTATTACAGTAAGCAGAACCATAGATTGAATAATAGTGGGATTATGAGATTATGTGGGAACATAGGCTGCAAACAATTTGACAGATTAAGTTGACTGTGAAAATGGATTTGGGTTTTCTTCAAAAGAAAAAACTATACTTGACTCAGCAAAAAAGCATCCCAAAAGATACACAAAGAAGCCATTCCTGCTGCTGGAGGGAATGTTTAGGAGAAAAAGTGCTTTTGGTATGAACACGTATAAAGGCGTACCATTAAGGCACAATGGGAAAGCTGTCCATTGATACAACTCGTCACGGCTCGTCCGGGAGAAGACTATTCATCTCATATTCTGAGAGGGATACAGGCACAATCTGCTGCTTCAATCACCGTGGGGAACCTAGCAATGAGACCATGCGGCCATATTAATGTGCAGCAGTAAATGCCATCCATGATTGATAGTTGCAGTCGCACAACCTGAGAGTCCGTCAGATATTGCATCCAGGATCCTATTAATCATGAAGAAAACCAATGAGATCCACATGGCGGAAAATAGATCACTACAATGTTATTTTTATTTGAATTGTGTTTTCATAGACTTGATTTCATTTTTTAGCTTAAATAAGAACCAATTCAAGATCAAATGTTTTTTGTCCAGTTTATTGAGGACAAAGCTCGCGTTGTAGTCCATCCTCAAATGCATCTCTTGAATGGTGTTACGCCCCTTGACGTAATTCATCCAGCTACATCCAACAGCGACGATCAACAAAGACGCAACAAGGGACGACAGATTCACAGTGCTTAAATACCCAAGGGAGGTGCAGGTGATTGGACACAGGTGGAATCAAATCAGACAATCACAAGGGAAGACAGGACAAGGCAGGGAGTAGTTTCTCCAGGGAGACCAGAAACATGAAACTACATAATAAAACAGGAAAGGGACCTAACCGTGACATTTTCTCTGCGGCACGGTAACAAGTGGCCCACTACTGGTCCACCGCCCGGTGGTTGGGCACCACTACTGGGCCACTGGGTTGAGCATTTTGCCTTTTACCTTCACCCTTTTCTTGGCAAAGCTCGATCCTGCATTCATCCTTAAGTTTGTGTTTTATAGTAGAAATGACGAAAAGTTCAACATAGCGTAGTATGAAAAAAAGACATTAGTGGATCTGTGATGTGATTGTGTACCAAGATTAAAACTATCATTTTATCAAATTAATCGCTGACACAGTTTTTCTTCGGCGCTTTGTTGCGCTGTGCTGCCATCAGGATCTGCTGTTTTAGAGGGGCGAATTGTCACCTAAAAAGGAGCTAACGTCAGGAGCTAACGTTTGCTCAGGAGCGGACGTTAGCTAACGTCAGACATAGTGCCTGAGCTAACGTTAGCGAGATCCAGCGTTTTAGTAGCGTGAACCGGGTTTGTGGAACCTCACGCACGGCAAACGAACCTAGCTAACGCTATCCGGGCACTCGTCTAAGGGAACTTTCGCTGTACCGAACACATTATATTTGAACTGTTATTGTTCCGGGTCCGCTTATCCGGGTCGGTAACCGCTACTGTAAACATCTGTTGCTCTCGGTGCTGCTCGGGCTGTCTTCTCAGTCATTTGCACATTAGCTCAGGAGCTAACGTTAGCGCATCATGTCGGCGGTTTGGCAGTACTTTAATGGTAGTGATGTGTCGGCTCTGAGAGCCGGCTCTTTGACGTGAACGACGGGAGCCGGCTCCTGATTGCTGTGTGCCCCAAGCACACGAACAGGAGAGAGGGAGGAGAGTCACTATGGAAAGCCGTTTTAGCGATAATACATAAAAACATGAATAAATATGCATTTGAAATACATCGTTAAATAAATAATGAGGCAATAAATATATAAATATGAAATACATTTTATTATTTCATGGTACTTCTATTTCATAATGCCGTATTTCAAGACACATTTCACGTTCTTGTATGCAAATCAGGGGGCGTGGCTATCACATTGTGTTCCGGATTCAACAGAGCTGGGACAAGGGCTTCGGTGCGGCGTCTCCCCCGGATATCACAGGGGTCCCCAAACTGCGGGCGTGCGGCCCGCGGACGTGTCCCGAATGCGGCCCGCCCGGCAAACTTCCGCGAGCATAATGCGCGATCATATGGACTCGCGCGCTATCCGCGGAGGTGCGCCGGTCGACAGCAACCGATCACTTTATCCGGAGGAGACGCCGCACCGAAGCCCCTGTCCCAGCTCTGTTGCATTCGGAACAGAATGTGAGAGATAGCCACGCCCCCTGATTTGCATACAAGAATGTGAAATGTGTCTTGAAATACGGCATTATGAAATAAAAGTGTCTTTAAATAAATAACTGGCATTATGAAATAAAAGTTTCTTTAAATAAATAAATGTGGACTTATTAAATAAAAGTACCATGAAATAATTAAATGTATTTCATATGTATTTATTGCCTCATTTATTCATGTATTTAATTATGGCTAAAACGGCTTATCATAAGTCACAAGAGAGAAAAAGAACAACAGACTGGAAAGGTAAAAAAAGAAAGTTAAGAAAATGAGTGTCAACAGGAAACACAGTAAAATCTGGACACATTTCAATTACATTGACCTATCTAAGGCAGAATGTAGAGTCTGCAAGACTAAAATCTCCTGGCTGGCTCCACAAACAACCTGCACAGGCACATGAGAACTGTCCATCCTCTATTCTTTTGTTTTACACATTTTAATTTATATTTTGTTGTGTGAGTCTGTAAGCTTCTATGTTATTTAACTTTAAATTTGTTAACTAGTTTTAAACTTTCAACTTTTTAATACTTAAGTTCATTTGTAAATAGTTAACGTTTGCACTTTCAATGTCTTTTTTATCACTCTGTTGAGTGTATAAAGAAAAGTGTACAGTCAACCCTCGCTGTATCGCGGTTCACCTTTCGCGGTCTTGCTGCTTGTGTTCTGAATTCTGATTGGCTAAACAGTCTCTCCGCTTCTTCTCCAAGTGTGGGTTAATGACGTTAATATGTACACGTACGTAAAACAGAAGAAAAAAGAGCGACTACCGATAACAATGTTCTTCTCTCGAAAAAGCACACCTGCACCGCGGGCTTTAGAAGAAAGAAACGCTACAGAGCGGAGTCAGGATGCAGCGGCTTAGTCAGAGGAGCAGTGAAATACACGTGAGTCTCTATTTGTCCTACTGGACTTTGTATTTTTTTTATAATCATTTTTCATTTTCTCCCGTTCCAATCAGATGACTCGGGTCGCGGTGGGGCGGTGCTGATCTCCGCAATTTGAAGCCTTCCGTTCGTGTTGATGATTAAAATTATTTTTTTAGTAGTTGTTTGTAAAAAAAAAAAAAAACATTTATACAGTACTTTTCTTTTTTTCTTTTTTTGTTCTTTGGTTTCAATGTATTTCATTGTATAATAATTGTAAAAAAAATAAAAAGGTTTCTACTTCGCGGATTTCGCCTATCGCGGGTCCTTTATGGAACGTAACCCCCGCAAGTGTTTTTTTTACATCAGTAATTCATATTGCACATAATTTCACATTACTGTTGGTGATAAATGAATTTAAGCACCAAAAAAATCTGAAGAGCCATTGGGGAGCCGAAAGAGCCGGTTCTCTAAAAAGAGCCGGAATTCCCATCACTACTTTACAGTGGCTTTTCCCACTAGTAAGACGCCGACATGCAACAAGTGCAAAGAAGCAATTTCGAGGGGTGGAACGAGTGTTGCAAATTTCAACACCAGCAACTTAATCAAACATCTGAAGACGAGTCACGCTAAAGAGCACAACGAATTTACCAAAGTTAAGGGGACACTGGTATCTGTACTCGCTATCGGCCGATACCCACAGGAGGCGTATCGGAATTGGTATCGGGAGGGAAAAAAATGATATTGGAACATCTCTAATTGTAATACATCGTCAAAGAAATTATTAATCACAGCTTGTCACAAGTTTTTCTTTTCTGCAGAACCATTCTGACACACATGCCGCCATGGTTCATCAACACTGTTCCATCATACAATACAGCCGGCTTAATTGCATCTGTCATTTGAAAACTGAAATGTCAACACGCTAAAGAGGTAAATTAGCAAATTCTTGTGATGTTGTGCAGAAATGTCACCTCATTGAATGAAACACATTTTATTCCGACATCCTTTTGTTCATTGTTCTCACACAGCTATAGAGCTGAAGAGTTATCTATAAATAATAAATGGAGAACAAAAGATCTTGACAAATGTGAATGGATAAAACCATAATTTATGGACATAACCATAATTCTTTAGGTTTTGTTAGATTAAACTTGAAGTAGCTCAGCACACGTGTAATCTGAATTAGATGCAGCAGAAGCCCATAGAGTACATCTGATATGAATAAAGTCATTTAAAAACCTAATTTTATAAATGAGCTATAGGCTGTTATTCTGATTGTGTTATATGCTGAACGGAAGATGAAAATCCCCAGATTATCTCAACTTTACTGTACAAATCCCTTTTGCATGCCCCTGTCAGACACATTTGGGTCCTGCACGGAGCACAAACAGGACATGTAAGATTTTCCTCATTAACACGGAGCAGTGCAGCGTTTATTGTAAGATAAGGGTTTAAAAATGTGATGATGGAATTCTATCCTCAAATTCTTGTTTTTACAATACAGTATAAGAGTTCAGAGCATTTGTACCCCCGCCAGAAAATACAAAAAGCACAGTATCTTTATAATGTGAAACTAATTATTTCCTGTGAGAAATGTGGTAGAATTTAGAGCCTCGGGTGACGATGGCTGTTCACTGACAGCGTTCGATCAAGACACATAATTAGTGTCGGAGCTTATTGCACTCATGGGATCCTGTGGTATGAAATATTGTCATTATAACATGCTAGAAGATCAACAAAATGGTCAACCTGCACGGTGGGTCTCGGCACTGGCTGCAATGCTGCCAGAGAGCAGCACACTCAGTTAGACACTGTATTCTGAGCTGGAAAAGCCTGGCCAGCGGCACAAATACTCCTAAGTGGCTCGGTAAAAATGTCAGCCATACATCCCGCGATAGTGCGGTGGAAGGTGCTCATCTGAAACATTTAATTAGATGACAGGCCACTAGTCATCTGAAGATCCAAGGATAATCATTTAAATACAATGAGCACTCACAAGTCTGTGTCGACCTGCTCCGAGCGAGAGCCATCTGAAAGCACATGCAGAGTTGAGTTATAGTGAGCAATCGTTATCTCAAAAATATCTGGTATAAATGTCCCCCATCTGATTAATCTGCTGTGTTAAAAGTATTGCTGGAAACGTAGTACGAAACAGAAAAGATGATCAAATTTTTGATTTTAGCAAAAGTGGCCTGAGTTACATTTGAAAAAAATCATCAAAAATGCACTGCTGCAATTGTATTCAGATAACACACAAAAATGAGACAACGTTATCTAATGTGCACTAAAATGGACGTCCACTACACACAACGTCATTGGTTAACCCCTGTGTGTAAAGGCCTTTTTAAAATACAGCAATTCAAGGAAGGCACATTTCAAACAGTCTTACCAGCATTGGATGATTTTGATCCTTTAGCAAATTGGTCAACAAAGAGATACAATAATAAAGACAAACTTTCATTGTGACATTAAATGATAAACAGCCTCAGCAGGACCAACATAAAGCCAAATCCTCTGAGTCCCTGTTCAATTTGTCAGGACTTACTGCAACTCACATCATCCAATGAAGCCTCAAGCTTTTTTTCCCTCCCTTCCACACACACGGGGAATAATCAGTGTGCTCTTAATTGATTCAATAAGCTGCTCCTGGAGCTCACAGCCTAACGCACCTTGTGATGCCATCAGCCAACAGACATCTTCACCAAATCATCATCATCATCATCATCAGGCAACCAGCATTCATCCAGAAACACTAAAATACGGTTACAGCAGAATCTAACACATTTTATTTAGTTTTGGCTGTGCCAAATGTCAATATCAACTTATCTTTACAAACATCTAAAGGGTTTAAACGGTTACTGAGCTTTACAGTTTGATTATTCTGATCATAATAATGACGCTTAAGGGAAATTTAATCCTGGACGTACACACTTCTCAAACCTTTTATGTTTTTTACGGGTAATCTTTTTCCTTCATGAAGCCCAATTAAATGTCAAATTCTCCGCAAGTTGCATCACAACTGCCGTCATAAACTGCTGAAGAAAATCCCAAAGTGAAATCTCAAAGTTATGTTCCACTCGCTTGGCCCCAAAGTCTTTCAGCTGGTGAAAATATTACAGCAACCAATGTTCATATGCATCCATTCTCTGGCAAGCGTAAAAACAAAATAAGCCAATAAAGCAGGTCTATGAATAAATTAATGTACCCCATGAAATTGCCATGTGTCTGGCTTCACTACGGGGATTTTATCCTCCAACAGAGATAGAAACAAATGAAGTGAAGCCTATGAGTCTCTCAAAAGTCTTTTCAGAAATGAGTTCATCCAGATTAACAACAGAAATTGTTGCTTGAGTTTGCGTGTATGATCTCAGGAAGAATAATACAGAACACGTTTTCAAATTTGCGACGCAGGCTTAGGTGTGCTCTGAGGTAAACGAACAGGAAGCATCAGCTGAAAAACATGAACGCATTACCCAGGCTCCAGTTCAGCTGCAAACTGAGGCTCGCCTCTCCGTGAGGCGGTTTGCTGAGCAGATGAGTTTGCCTTTGAGTGCTGGCAAACAAGCGTGAAGACAGTTCACAGGTTCAGTGTATTCTGCAGTGCACGTAATATCATCGTCGCCGCTTGCACCCATCTGCCGGCTCGTATTCCATTTGACAGCTGCCGAGCACAGTTGTAGCAGAGAAGGGCTCCCCTCTTAGCCAATGTCCAGAAAGGGGGGTGGGGGGGTGGGAGGGATCAAAGGCTGCTTATCTTGGCGGCTGTCACGGGACTGAAACAGCGGTTAACGCAGTGCTTTTCCACACAGACAATGATACATGGGCGGGGAGTTTTAAACTGCGGAGTGTCTGGCCAACGGATTCACTTAGCAGTGTGTGAGGCCGCTAATGGTTTATACTCACGAGCCAGAGGCAACGCTGTCACTGCCTCTCGTTCTCCTTGTCAGGCCAACAGGAATGAATCACAGCGGCCGCTTGCGAGAGAAAGGGAGTGCAGGTCGGGGTGACGGCTGGAGTCTCGTGGGCACAGTGGGAACTGGAATGTTTGCCCACGGGAGGCTGGGGTTCGCACTTGTACAAGTAGCTGCTGTCGCTCCAGCCACTAGCCGCTCACACACACACGCACAAAAATGTGATATTTAGAATGGGGAGCATAATTTATTCAAGCTGCCATCCTCTGATTATAACTAGACATCCTCCAGTGCTTCCTCCCACGCATTGTGACATTAGCGCAGTATCAGCTCACACTGTGTTTCAGACCTGACAAACAGCTGGAGTCTGAAAACATCTGTCCAAGCTGCATAATTGATATTTATGAAATTGTTTAGCACGTCACTCTGTTTTCTGTGTAGTTTTTATCCTGTGCTGCTCCAAGGCCTGTAGAGTAGGTGTTTTCAAAGCAGACAAACATAAAAGTATTCCCACGATTAAAATAAATGGCATATAACCTGCCAATCAAAGAAAGAAAGGTGTTGAAACTGACTAAGATCTTATAGGATAGTACAGGAACAGTTTACCACTCATTCATATTCTCTCAGCTTTTAGGTCTTGCAACTGATTATTTAAATCATTATTGTTAGAATTGTACTTACATTAATTTAGTTTTTGTTTTGAATCATTACCCATGAATCTGGATGCAAACTTATTCAGTGCCAAAACTGCAGACTCGGGCATTTGCCCCCAAACATTAACGTCAAAGCAATAGAAACCTGCAACTTAAGCCATCCAGAATGTGTGGAAAGCTGTTCAGTCCTGCTGCGGCTGAGTGAAGTGTGTTTTATAAGGGCACTGCTCAGTGCCGCCACAAACGTGCCAATCACACACAGACAGCATGGCGTCCTTTAAACACGACATCGCCAACAATCTTTCTGTTAAACGCGAGAACATGTTCAATGCCATTGATTTTGAAATCATGTCTTTCCTGCACATGGCAACATTGGTATGGTTTAAAAAAATACTCACACGTGCACATTGCCAGAACTCCTTGGGTTACTGGGTTAATGATTTCCCCCTGTCCATATTGGCCGTGAAAAGTTAACTTCTTACGCTAATTACATCGCCCAATGACACATACGTATAGAGTATGTTGGTCTGACAACATTAAACAAGAGATCGAGGGTAAGCAGAGCCATCAAGGACGGAAGGACCACATCCTTTTTTTTTTTACTTTCAGGAGTGGATTTCCATGTTTTTCTTCTGCCTCTTCAAAGGTTGTAATTCCCAGATTAGTGTTACTGTGTGGGAGGGACACAGATGTGACCGTGGGGGGGGGTTGTCTTGCAGTTGTAAGACAAAAAATAAAAATCATGTTGATTTACAACCGTATTTGTCGCAATGTATGGGGCCTCATGTTGGTTGCAGCAGGAGAGCAGAAGGATGATGGTGACAGAATTAGCAGTAACTTGGCGAGTCCCGGCAGTTCTGCAGCCTTGATTACTTCCCTTAGCTTTCATCACCGTTGTGGGGGGACTGTGGGATTGCGCACACACTGTCCACACCGCACTGACATCACGACCTAATTCAATCCAGTCCATCTCGGCATGTCGCCTCGTCCCAGTGCGAGCAAAATTCAATCTCAAAAGGGAACAGTCTTGGCAAATATGCGTCCTGGAATGATCCCATCATAAAAGTTCCATTGGACAGACTGTAACCATGGCTACAGAGACTTAACTATACCGACAAGCGCAATCCAGTCAAATGGCATTTGTCTGCATTGGGGTTTGGTGACGGTAAAATGGACGTGGGACTGGCATCCGACTGTAGAATCAGTGGCCGTTCATCTCCATGCGCCCTATCATCCCATAATAGTTAGGAATTTAGTTAAAATTTAGTTTTGATGACATCTTGACTGTCAAAAAGCACTAAACTATTCCCTACTTCTAAACAGAAATCCATTAAGGAGCTAAACAGAAGTCAAAAGAGGAACTGCAAAAAAAAAACACTAGACGAAGACATAGATGGTTCCCTCAACTTCAGCCCAGAGCCAAGTGCATCAGCACGGAATGGAATATAATGCGGTGAGGCATTCTGTGTTGATTTATTCAAGACGATTTTTCTGATTGATCATTTATTAAACTTAATGTAATCCCTGCTGTGCAATCATACATGCACACCTGGGTTACCTTTCTGTCCTCTATTTCCTCTTTAGTTTTTAGAAGTTGCCTCTTATACGAGCGAGTTCGGCATATTATATTTCTCAGTGATATTTCTCCTCATGTTCAAAACCTTAAGCACATTTAATGGATGCCCCACAAGCCTGCGTGTTGTACGCTTCTGACTTTTTCTGTAATGCTGATCAGGCATCAATAGCCCTTTCAGCTCAACACATGTGGGATAGTTCAGCTGCAACTGATTACTATCATCCTCTCGAAGGGGGAGGACAGGCTTTCAGTACAGTGTTTCTTAGTAGCAACAACTTTTGTCTTTGCTCTCCACTACTTTCCAAATGTGCACAGCACTCATCGTTCACATCTGTAGCAAGCACCATGTCTGATCAAAAGGTAACCAAGTCTTTATTTGAAATGCATGTGTTCTCGCTCTCCCCCCCACAGATTTGCTTTATGAGAAGAGAAATGTGCCAGTGAAATTATACAGATGCCAGCGGAACCATTGTAACGCAACAAAAAAAGGTAATGGAATCAGCGTTCAACGCATAAAGATATTGCCACTAAAGAGCAAATTTTTCTCTGTCTCCATTTAGCCATGACATCTTTTCAGTTCACAGCGTTGTTATCACAACATAAACATTACACATGTTTTCTGTATATAGTCCTTAAGAGCATTACTCCTATTAAATCCAAACTTCTCTTTTCACTACAGAATTATACAGTTTGTATTTTAGATAAGTTACTGGCAGTGGACTTTTCCTTTATTTGGAAATCTAAATCAGGAATATGAGCTACTTCCAAACATAATTCAATAGCTGCAGGTTAGCAATCACCTGCTGAGACTTCCCAGCAGGAGCTTATGTACAAAATGTTCACTGTTTTTTTGTTGACATGGGACATGTAGAGTCAGTCGTGCGCAGCATTTTTTCTTCACATGCAATTCCTTCCACATGTTTGTAGAGGCTACATTCTAGTTTGTTTATCCATTGCTAACTACATCCCTAAATAAAAGTGTTATATGTATGTGAACTGATGCATATAGTTGACATGCAGCAGGAGGCCGAGGCGTTGGGCCGGCATGGGGCAACAGTGTGATTCCTGCCTCTAGACCCCCTGTGGACCCGATTGTTGATTGCAGGCAGAAGTTTGACACAAGTGTTTGTCCTGTCTTAAGTTGTCAAATTGATTCAGTGCTGCTGAAACCCCCCACGTAATGTGGCATGAGCGGTTTAAGTTTAACGCAACCCAATCTGCACCGTCACTGAAGTAGTGTAGTAGAGTCTGCAAAGTAGACAAAACTTAAAAAAAGTTGATAGCCTTGACTGTAACTCAATATATCTAAATCAAGATCATTTCTCAAAAAGCAAAAGCAGAAGTTTCATCCAGGTGCTTTACAGCGTAACTACATTTAGGCTGTAAGACGCAAGAGAGCCATACAAATGGACACTGATGACTGTGCTAGATTGATTAGAAATATCTTTTCTATTCCTCTTTCCCTGTGATTCTCGGTGTTGGATCATTTAAAAACACACACACACACACACACACACACACACAAGATTCCATTAAGATTATCCTGTATGAAATGGTATAAATCGAAAAACTGAAACTTTCTAGCTCCAAATAAAGTAAACAAGAGCTTCTACTTTCAATCAGTGGGAAAGGAAGTCCTTATCCTCACAAAATTGTAAAGAAAAAAAAAAAAAAAAAAAAAAATCACCTCAGCATCTCTGAATATCTACCACCCAACTACAACAGTAGATGTCACGTATGAATCTATTCTTAAGAAATGAAAGGCGGTATAAATATGTTGCTTTTCAAAATGTTTGGGGAGCAAAATATAAGTAACAAAAAGGTTTGTGACATTCAATGAGCAGCTGCATTAATAATATGTGAATACATGAGGATTCAAGTTTAAATGCATGATGAAAACGGCACTATTATGTAAATCATTCAAAAATGAATCACATTAATTATTTATAGTGTAAATTATATAGGTTCCATTGTATGAACCCAAGAACATACGTCCATGTTTACATGGTGACTAGCTTGTTTGAATGGGATGATGAGCTTTTGGTTTGCATTGAGCCACGTCGTGCCAAACATTATCTGGGCACATTTGGCCTCAGGTACTCGTTCCTCGTCACCTCCGCCGTTGTTACATAACGACATCTGATGAACAAGTCTGACATCGGACAATATTTCCGCTAGTTCAGTCATAAAATACAAAAAGGTCCACACCTCGTTGACTACGTGTATGGTGTGAACCGCCATGGTCACTGTTAGTTGAAGGACAATGTGTAAAGCATTTTGTATTTCATGGCATAAAGGGCATCGTTAAAAAAGAAAAAGAGCATCCCTGAAATCTGTGCTTTCATGCACACCCAAATACAATTATTGCCACCACTAAAGCTCAAAAAAGGAAAGAAAAAACACACTGCCAAGCGGCTTTGATCGGACACTGTTTTCCGTCTAGGAGTGCTTAGTATGTGGTACTTTTTTCCCCAAAATGGTGGCAACCAACCTTTTGTGTGGCTGTCATGTTTTTCCTCCGGTAAGAGGTTTGCTACCCCCTTTTCGGCAGTATGTTCTGTTCCATGCTTTCTGACAGCCAGTGATGGTGCGTTAAAGAGTCCGGAGGCCGAGCATCAGAGTTGGCAAGCTGTACTTTTAACTGTGCAACACGTCCCTCTCCCTTCTTCACCAGAATGTTCGGAAGTCATAAACACATGTCTTGAGCGTCTAAGAATGTCAAAACTGGCACTTTGTTGAGGTCAGAGTCCACTGACGCAGGATGGAAGGCTTGATTCCCTGCAGCCACGGAGGCAATGGAATATACTGCAAACTGGTTTGAGCTGTGTGCTGATTCAACGAGTCGGTAATCTGCCTGTTGTGGTCTTTTACTGATGGGCTTTTGGGAAAAGTCGCCTGTGATCACCTAGATGTGTATCCACATGTTTGCTTTGAGAAATTACATTCCATCCTAATTTGTGATCAAGCAGTGAAACCATTTTGGCTGTCATCGTTGAGTATTGATAAAGCTTCACTGGATAGGCTGATGGTGGTCATTATGATAATGTGACCTTATCTGCTTCACCAGCCTCCATGTAGAACGATGAATAATTGATATGCATGCTCAGAATTGATGTCAACTCTAACATGCACTGTTTAATTTAGTTAAGAGAAAAATTAGGCCGGAAGCCTCAGCATCTATTTCCAAGGGGATTTACAATAAATGACAGCAATCTTCAGTGAAATTGTTCATGTCGTTTCAACCTTTGATATCAACTCCAACATCGTACAACATTAATTAGTTAGACCTTCCAGCCTGGTGAAGCATTTCATTTTTTTGTCTTACATCATGTCTTGAACTGGTAAGTAAGAAAAAAGCTCTGATTCAATGTCTAAGTCTGATGTACATTGCTCTCTTGACTTCAAAACAGGAGGGGAAAAAAAGACGTTACCGACGCGACCTTTGGTTTCAGTCTTGGAGAAAGCGATATTCCACCATTTATACATCAATCATTTGTTCTGTACTATCAAAAACATATCAGCAAACCATCATCACCTCAATGAATGTTAATCAAGGTCCAGTTTGAAAGCCCATGGAAAAGGTGCGGATCTTCACAATAATATCAACTTGCGCTATGATTTGGTCCCAATTCAAACCGCCCTTCACCGTATGTGCCGGAGCATTACATGGGTTGCGCAAATGGAAGCCGTGACGGGCAGGAAACAGGAAACTGGGTTGGGGGGCAGTTCGCCGAGGTATGGAGATTCTGGCCGCGGTCTGAGCCAATCTGAATGGACAAAATGGCGGAAATACTCCGAAATCACATCACACGATTTACAACACATCGTATTGGTTGGCGTCTTTCTCTTGTCAGTTGAGCGAATGGCAGGCTGGAGAAGAGATATGGGGGAGAAATGTTATGATTCAAAAGCAACCATTAGTTACAGGTCTGGATCAATGTACAGCGGCGTCTGAGTACATGTTATAGTGACATCTCATCCATTCTTATAACTGCAGTATTATATGATTAACCTCCACAATTACAAATTTGCCTCAGAGGACTTTACAGTCTGTACACATGCGACATCATCCGTCCCGAGACCCTCACATCTGCACAGGAAAAACTCCCCAAAAAATGAAAAAAACCCTTCCAGGGAAAAAAGGGAAGAAACCAGACTGCAATGGATGTCAGAAGAAGACAGACTGCAATGGATGTCATGTGTACAGAATGACTCATACAGATGTAGAATACATTCCTAGAACAGAACGGCAGGACCACTGAAGGGGAAAACAACATCAGATAGAACCACTATTCACAGAAGACTAGGGAGGAAAAGCACAAAGATTTTAGGAAAGGGTAAAATCAGTGTTTTATTTTCTTGATCCTCTTTAGAACATGCTATTCCCAAGAGGAAGGATTAGAAAAGTAACAAAATGATGGAATAACAGATTACAAAAAGTTGTATAAAAGTGCAAGAAATGACTTGAATCACAAAAAACAGTAGATAAGTCACTGCACATAACTTGGGTATCCCTTTTCCTTTAGGGGCATTATGACCTAATGGAACTTTCGGTCTAGAAATCTATTAAACCCAAATTAGGCAGTCAGACCGCACCCAGCTATCCCCTCTGTGCTGTGTAACGTCTCCTTTGAGAGCTTCAATAGGAGCTACCATTGATTGTTGCTGCATTTTGAGTTGTCTCCAATAGATCATGAGACATCATGATTCATGTCGCTTTTTTTCAATCAATTAAGTTATTTTAGGAGGCCCAATAGGGAAGATTAATGACGTGTAATTAGTCTCCCCCCCCCCCTTTTCTTTTGTATGTTCAGACATTATACCATTTAACACTAAGTGCCCCTATTATTAAATCCTCAATGACTAATTTAAATAATGTATTTAATTAGAGAATACAGGCACAAAGGTGTGAAAGGCCATTTGATTCGGCTTAATGCGACTGAACATAGATCAGTGATTTGGATCATTTCAAAATTTATTTTGGAAGACTGAAAAAATAAATGTCCTAAAATATTGACTGAAGCAAGGAGAGTCGTTGCTCTGGATTCCTACGGTTTTCTTTAGTTCCAGCCGTCGAATAAGAGTGTGATTCCAGACTCTGGAAACCTCATAAATGTAATAATCCACCTGGTGGCATAGAAAACCAGCAGCATTCTGCGTCCCGAGGGGGCCATGTTTGAAAGCTAAGACAATCCTGATCCAAGTTACAACTGGTTTATTTCAGATGTAAGAAATAAGACGAGGTCCTTGAAACGTAGAAGGTCCGGTGTGCAGAATCTATTGACATCTAGCTGTGAGGTCCCAGCGTGACCTGGAAACCACCACTCGTGGCATCTTTCCCAACTCACGCCTCCCCAGAGACCATTGTGAAACTACCTCAGGAGCTTAGGTCAGCACACTTTAGCAGTGGGCAGCCGCCGTATAGAAATGCAAAAGGATCTTCAGATGCAGCGTTTAGTTTGTCCGTTCTGGGCTACATAAGGAGGAGTGTGGTGCAACAGTGGGGACTCTATGAAAAAGGCTCCTCTTGTTATGAAGAAATGAAGGGCCCATTTTAAGCTGACAAAAAACACTATTCTAGTTTTAGGTGACTGAACTACACGGCTATCACCATTAGATTACCTTTCCACTAATGGGCTCCAGAAAAAAGAAAGAAAAAAAAAAAGATTAACTGGAGACAAAACATTAAAGATTTTGGGCATTTCATTCATGCGGAAAAGTCATTAACTTGGTTTACTTTTTAAAAAAAAAAGGAAATCTAAATTTGCCTTAAATAAATGAACAATGGTAGGAACACCTGCAAAATAAAATCTGTTTCAGTCTTTTTATTTTTTAAAGGAGGCACCTAATCAGCCGTCGGTTCCAAGTACTTAATACACCCTAAAGTTTCCTTTACAGAGTTGCTAAACATCCAGTGAAGACTCAACGCAACGTCTCTAAGTATAAAAAACCCACCTCGATGTTTAACACCTTTTCTATGAAAACTGCCTAAAATAAAAGCAGTGAGTTTCAGAGGTCATCATGTTTAATGAATTGATAAATAAGTGATCAGACTAATACGTCTATTGACAAAAACCAACGAACAATATTCAGTCAATATTTGTAATTTTAGTGAGTAGAAAGTCAGTCTTGCATGGATTGTAATGGAGCCGAATTCAGGAGACTCCAGGAAACCGGAAAATGTCTTGTATTATATTGTATGGTTTTGTAGCGAAACAAAACGAACCATTGCAGAACGAAACCAAGGAGCCACAGAATGAAAAGAACTTCAGAAATGAGTGCAAATCTAAAGACACTTATTTTGCAAATTGCTCATTATTAAAAACACATAAACCATCAACTAAACCAGTAATATCTGAAAATGATCTCTGCTCAAAAGTTATTCAGCACAAAGTAGACAAATATAAGGGGTGACTTTGCTGAAGGATAAATTACGAATTGTCACTGTCAAGTGGTAAGTTTGAAAATATTGGAAAAAAAACCTTGAGTTTCCTGGAAACCACCACAACGTCCACATGTAATCAAATAAGGAGTGATCGCGGACATGGAGAGGTGGGTGGAGAAGGTCATTAGGCTGGTGAACATAAAGGGAACTGACTTCCCTGGAATAACGGTGGGAGGAGGGAAGGTCTGACATTCACAAACGGGTACATTCTGGTTCAAATTTAAAATCTGTAGGAAACGTGACAGGCTTCTGGACTCCGATTCATTCTGCTTGACGTTTACAGTCCAAGTAGTTTGCTTCATTAATTCTTAATGAACAGTTCACCCGAACTCGCAGGAGGAGGAAGTATTTGCCAACGGTGGAATTACAATTTCTGTAATGCTACGTGGCCCAAAAATATTGACTTATAGCAAACTTTTTTTAAATGATTCCTATAATTTCACCATCCCAGAACAAACACTTAAACAAACTAACGTTTTAAATAAGAGTTTAAAAAAGGTATTTTCTTTCCTTCATTCATGTTGAGTCGCCTGACTGGACCTTTGGATGGGAAGAAACTGAATTTTATACTTGGAACCCAACTTTCATGCGGTTTGCCGCCTCTGACGATTCATCCAGTACTTTTTAAACATCCGTGACATTAATGCATACAGCCAGTTCATCGTCAGATTACACCACGGCAACTCCAAGTAGAGATGCTCTCATCTCTGCCTCTCCAACAGAGTTCTCCCCCTGTTGAATGCCAGCGGGAAATATGGAGTCTAGAAAATAGCACTGCGCTTTGATTATACGAGAGAGACGGCAACGGTTTCATGTTTCAGAGACCTAAAACATTTTATCCAATCAAACTCTTTTGCTGAATCAAAAATATACAAACCACATTTTGTCTGCGCTGTAGGAAAGAGGATATACAACTATTAAAGGCCTACAAATGTACTTTACAGCAGCAACACTTTTACACACACAAGTTGAAAGTCGGTGTCTTGCATTCAAAATCAAAACGTGGCTCATTCTTCTCCGCTTCAGACCCGCCCTCCCGTGACAATTTTCATGTAGCACATCAGCGGGTGAGTGAGGATGAAGAAAGTGAGTCATTTGAAATGGTCTGTCATTCTTTCTGTTGTCCTAGATCTGACAAGAAGTATTTTTGACTGACTAAACTTTCCAACCGACTGAACAGAATCCATAACAAATCCTTACCCTAATCCCATCAAAACTACAGAGCACTGAAAAATGTTGTGAAGTTTGGTGTCAACTTTAATTCTCAGTGAAAAAGATGTCAGAGAAAGCTTTTTCTTGCCATTCTTTTTGAACTTAAGATATATCATGCACATCATTTACAGTAATAGAGCATCAATTTACAGTGTGTACGATGAGATCATAAACACCTGACAACTGAAGGTAAACAAAAATAAAGCAATTAGCCAATTACTTAATCCCAATCCTGCTTTGAATCCACTCACAAATATGTGAATGTTTTTTGTAAAGTTCTCCAGTGTGCCCATACAGTGTGGTGATCGAGCTTTACAGTTTGATCATGAAACCATGTTAAAACGGAATTCCCAACATAAGACTTTAAATGACCACATCCTCTTCGGATTTAAAACAATTTATCCTTCCAACCTTCTGCCAATCATGTTGATTTGCAACAAACCCGTCAAGGAGGAAGACAATGAGTTGGTATTTTACAGCCAGGATTCGACAGTCTCTGGAAATACGAATTTGGTGACATATTTTTGCACACTGGTTACGTAAGAGGCAATTACTTTTTAATATAGGATAGTTTTAATAATAATAATTGTCAGAATCAGAGGCCGAAAGCGATGCATGTGTAAATGGCCTGGCAAGTTGGTGTTTCTAGAGCAAATCAATTGTTCCGTCATGTTAGGCACATTTCTCCCACTAGCATAAGAGCAAATTGATGCGCATTATGTGCAACCAGAATTCACAAGTCTCAGTTCCGCTCTGAAACGTTTGGCCGTATGTCACTAGCAGTAATTGCCTGGGTTAATGGGTTCACAAAATCTGCCTATATTCGTCAAAAGCAAATTGATGCGTACTAAATAGAATCAGAATTCAAACCAGTCACAAAACAAAACGAGCAGTATGTGCTGAGGAAGCATTGATCCACTGAAACCCATCCAAACATGTGACTCATCATCCAGATGTGCCAATCAACCAAGTAAAAAAAAAAATACTACGATGTTCTGCGTCTTTTAGATTAAGAATATTTTTTATTGACACCGTTCTCACAACAGTATCGGCCATTTGAGAAAACGTTGGCAACGCGTTTATGTTCAAATAACAAAGCCCTCTAGCGGCCGTGGTAATTTCGCCTCTTGTCCTTTGTCCCATGTTGTTATGGTGCCAAAAACGTTGCAACGCGAGAGTGCCGTTTGTTTTCTGCGTCACACTGACAATCAATGTTGTTTTTGTTAAACCGCAGCGGCGAGCCTGTGAACTTACCTTGATCACATGTCATTGTGAGCAGAGCAACAAAGGGTTCCTCCCAACGCAAACATATTTCCCAAGCCATGTTACTTTTGGGTCCAAACCTAGAAGAGATTTACAGCTCCTTGACAGCACGACTGTCCTCCCGCCCAAAGGACAAGCACTGTAATTACTACCGCTGCTACGTAAAACAATGTGGTTTTTGAAAATTCCATTAATTTGTTGGGCTGACAGTCTCACATGCCTGCAGATTACTAAAATTCAAGAACATACCATTTTTCCTCAGGGCCGGCCCGAGGCATGAGCGAACTAAGCGGCTGCTTAGGGCCCCCTGGCCAGCAGGGGACCCCAAGCCAGCGAGCCGACCTAAGCTGCCGACGAGTTGCTGGCAAACCGCGAGCGGAAGCAGCCGGTTCAGGTGCATAGATTGAAGCGTGTGAATGATAGCTCAGATATAAGGTGTCTGGTTAGGGAGCCAGAGATCTGGGCCCCCCCCTGACAACCATAGTTTTGTATTATAACCTCACTGCATTTGTTTATAATTTTAGCTATAACATTATAGCGTGACATTTGTGCCAATAATCTTCTAGCACAGGTGACTCTGCGTGGTGGGAGGGGGGTCCCCAAATAAAATTCTGCTTAGGGCCCCCAAGAGGCTCGGGCCAGCTCTGCTCTTCCTCCTCGTCTTTACCTGATATCTCTTTGCTGACACTGCACTTTTTGCCCGTTTAACTCTCCTCCTCGTCACCAAGGCTCCGCCTGTTACTGCCGATTCACAGCCCTGCCTCCTTGTGACAGAAACTTTCAGGCAACGAAGGCCCCCGTCAGACCTCCCTGCGTCGACCCTGACTGAGCTGCACTGCACTAAATGTTATCACTATTAATGTTATCAATCCTGCGAGAGGTTAACGCCGTGGGCACACTTCTGGAAAACGTAGCTGCAGCTGTGAGGTTAACGTTAGCCTCACAGTGAACAAAGAGCTGAGGGAGCTCCATTAGTTTGTAGGAGAAGTGCTCGGCTGGCTAGGCAAGATCAATCAAAAAATAAAAAGGCGCGCCTTAAAACAGAACAGGTGTGACGGCCAAAAGAGCGCTGAGCTCTGTAAAAGACGATTATGACAATGTCAGTTACGGCACACAGGCGAATACTGCAGCCGTTTTTCCCGCAGCAGGAACCCCGCCAAAAAGAAATATTGTAAGGGTGGGTTTATCTCTTTATGGCTTAGTTTGTATTCCCATATTTTCATTTCTTGTTTTATTGCGCTGTGATTTTGTAAATTTGCAGAGTAGAGATTGATACGGTGGTCGAGAAGGGTCAGACAAATACAAATTCCACAACAAACGCAAAAGCCTTATTCGAGACAATCACAAAGCAACAGTACACATAATTAGCAAGGAATCATGTTTCACTTACTTAACGATCTCTCATTCTTCGCATCCTCCGGCTCCGTTTGTCAACAATACGCTCGCTCACCAGCGCGTCTTCGGGCACGGAAGACGCAGGATGCAGGGTTCAACCAGAAAGAGGCTTTAATCCAAAACAGGCAGAACTCAGGGTTGCAGGGTTGTTCAGGATGCACACTCACGACACAGCAACAATGACAAGACAAGACCTAACAGACCTAACAGGGGGCTTAAGTACAGACGGGAGGTGCAGGTGATTGGAAACAGGTGGGAACAATCAGACAATCACAAGGGAGGACAAGACAAGGCGGGAAGTGAAGTTACCTCAGGGACACCAGAAACGTGAAACTACAAAATAAAGCTCGCTCCCGTGGGCGGTTACTTAGCTACTTCCGTTTTTGCCTTTGGTAGCTTGACAAGAAATAAATAATTGAAACTTGGATATCAGTCAGTGTTTAGCCCGTGAAAGCCAAAGTCAGGCTGGTCTAGCTATCGATCGCTTACGGGTTACTGCTGTAGCTGGTGGGTGGAGACACTGTACGTATGCTCTGAGGGGGTGGGATTATTCAAATATCTAGGTTTGTGACGTAGAAAACCTTGGCGATTTTATACAGCTCACCCAGAGGCTGAAGGGGGAATCAATTCAGAAACCCGTATCTCACTCAAAACAGCATGGATGGGTTTTCTTCCAAGTTTGTATGTGCGTGGAAGCACCAGAGACACACAATAACACCCCAAATCCCAGAAAAAGAGATTTTTCCATAATATGGGCACTTTAAAGAAGCGCTTTGAATTATTATCAATTTGCCTTTGGATAAGTGGTCCAAACTTTCATGAAGTGAAAGATAATGAAAGATTGCGAACAAGTGAGCTGAACATGCCATACAAATCTGCTGCTATTACAGCTGCCACGTTTTAATATTAGTGCCAAACTGAAAGCCTGACTGAGGGTCGTCTGACTGAGGCTCACTTTGAACCTCATAGTTTCAATGTCATAACGCCATAAAACTTTCACTAAGGCTAACCCAGAAGTCAAGTCCGGCATTTTGTTATAATGGACGCAATTTTTTAATTGACTCTCTTCTTTCCTCTCTTGGGTCGGAGTCTTTTGAAGCCATGTAGCTGTCGGGAGACTAAAGACCAGCCCTGCAATGAGTCCCAATGCGACGTGAATGAAGAAGAGAAGCATTAATGCATGTATCACTTCAACTGAGCAATTTAAACTAAAGAGAAATGTCATTGCCGTAGGACTTGCTAGCCAGTAATAACATGGCCAATGGGAAGAGTGCCACTTCGCGAAAGTAGGTATTAAAAACAAAACAAAAGATGCTCTTACGGTTCAAGGCAATGAGACAAAATAATGGGAACGCTTAGACCTGTACGGCTTTTCAAAAATACGAAAAAGCTAGAAAAATGGGGCATGTAACAGCTCACAGAGATACCAAGGCTGCTAAGCAATCAGGGTAGCAATGGATTAAAAAAAATGAAAAGTACTCCAACAGTTACGTGTTCACAAAAACAGGTAAAATATAGCAAAACTTTAAAATCTTTAACGTCCAACATGATGAGTGAAAAGCCCGGTTGTCCTTAAGGGGATTGGAGGTTTGATTCGACTCTACGTGCATGTCCATGTGTCCTTGGACAAGGCACTTAACCCTTACATTGCTAGCGGAGCTGAGACTATAGGTGTGATGATATTTACTGATGGGTAGGTGGCACCTTGTAGCTCCTGCCATCAGGAGACGTTGGAATGGGTAGATGTTAACATGTGGAATTTACCATTAAGCTTTGATTATTGCTATAAAACACTCAATTACTGCTTTTTCAAATAATACTGTAACCGCAAAAAAGTATTGGGATTTCCATCAACCACAATGACATGGTCCATAATGAGGAAGAAATCCTTCACTCCGGTATCATTCTGTTGTTGCCGCTATGTCTTGGAAAGCATTTAGTATCCTTCCTGCAACAGCACTCATTGCATTTAGCCTTCCCATCCGTAATAATTACGCAACAAGATGTGGGATCGGGCCGGCTACCCACTCATGCTATAAAGATGCCCACATAGAGCCATCAGCATGTCCTCCTCAACACCTGCATAATGGACTTACACGGCTCCTGCATTGAACTGACAGAGAAGACAAAACAAAAGGCAGATCTCTTCACCAAACCAATTCACACAATTGATCAAAAATGCCCACAGCTGTTAAACACTGCATTGAATGGTTTCTCCGTCATGCCTTTTTTTTTATATTCTCCCACATGCGCGTGCCTTCACACGCGCGCACACGTCCCCCACGCAGCCTGCCGCGTGCACCCGCAGACTCGCTTGCCAATGCACAGCAGTGGAGACCCGGACAGTGCGAGTGGCTGCCGGTGAATGCTGCTCCCCTGGATGTTTGCGCAGAGGACCGCTGCCTGCGCCGCTAACTGCACCGATCGGACCGCCGCAAAAGAAATCACCCTGTGTCCACCCCTTAACTTTAGCAACGAGTGACGGTCTTTTTTTGCTTTATTATTATTTTTTCCTCTTATATGTATTTTTGCAGCAGTCACCTGTTTGAACATTCTGCTTGCATCTCCAGAAGAACCCCGTAGAGCCGTGCGTTTGACATCCAACTTGGCGCTTGATGGATATTTGTGAGCGTCTGGTCAGGAAACTCGGGGAGCATGGATGCAAACTTTAAAAGCTTGTTCCTTTTTTAACATAATCCAGAGACCGTTTTTTTTCTTAAATGAAGGCAGGTGAATCACCCCTCGCGTGAGAGGCGCGCACAGCGCAGGGTCTCTCCGGGCACAAGCGGAAAGGAAAGTCGACGCGGTGGAAGTCGTGATCTGTGAGGCGGATTGCGCCACGGAGGACAGGGGAGGCGGGGGGAGGAGAGGACCGATGAGACAATATGGGTAAGTAATTGGAGGGTTGTGTCGTTCTTACACGATGGCCGCCAGGGAACGACGAACCCCGTGTTTCCGCAAATGATGACTATCAATAGTTCGGACGCACTCCATATAACAGCGCGGTTGAATCGCGCCTCTAGGCGCATCTGTGAGTCTGGGATTGTTCCCTAAAATATTTCCGCGGTTTATTCCCGCTCAGAAAACTGACATCTCCAGTGATGCAGAGAAGCACTTTAGCTCCATTTCTCTCCCAGATGTTTTATCTGGTTAATTTGCACAGAAAAAGCATCTTGAATCCCCTCTCATCGCTTCTCCATCTCCATCCCCGAATAAAGAAACACAGCCTGCTGCAGGAGGGAGTGCTGCACATCGAGGGAAACAATGATGCTCACCTTAGTCATGTAGCCCGTAATCGTTTTCAGTCGACGTGGGTCTGAATAGTTTAGGTTGCATTGGATGCACAATCAGTTAAAAGCTAAACAACTGTGTACCCGTCAGGTGACGTCTTTGTTGTTACTGAAGGACACTTTATTCCCTCATACCTTAAACAGACTTTAAATGGCCAAAATGTGATTACTTTCCGTGGCCTCCCCTGCATGCCATCCTGTCCTAAACTCGACATGATTTGACTCCTTCCATTTTATGACACCCCCCCCCCCACCCCCACCACCTTCTCCTGACAGCTCTGAGCACCTACAATCACATCCCACACTGCCTATCACCTCCACCATTTTACTGACTCTGGTACTCCGAAGCTAAATCCACCGCTCAGCCTCACGAACACACGCTTCTCGTCAGTGTTTTTTCTTCCCACCACATTTCTTTGGGGGGGGGGGTAGGTGGTGCTCAAAGACAACTGTGGGTGTTCTGGATTGTCACTCATTATGCGATGGAACCGCGCAGACTTTCGAGCACTGTTCTGTTCCAACAGAACGCTGCACAGCGGCTCCGCGTGCTTTCTTCCAGTGGAACTTATGTTGAATGTCGTAGGGTTTCATTTTTATTAGGCAGCAGTCGCACACACACACTCGCACGTACTCGATTGTCTGCGTGAAGCCGTTTTCTAACTGCACCGTTCATTTTCATTGTGTCGGTCTCCACTTCTCTCCCCATTTATGTTGCAGTTTTGTTGTTTTTTTCTTTTCAAAATGGACTGAAAAGCCGAGGCTTTCTGAGGGGCCTGCTGCCCAAACATCTGTGCAGAAATGTGGCACTTACCAAGTAATGAGGAGCTTAGTGAAACGACATACTAATACCGTTTTAATTATGTCATCAGAATTACTATAAGCCAAAATAAAAGGCTGCATTTGTTAGGATATCAACACTTCTGAGTGAATCTCTCTCACAGTCTCCACCCCATCTTTAGCCATCGCCTTGGTTCTAACCAATTCAATGAGAGAAAAGTTCATCTGTGGTATGTTTTTTTCAGTTATCATAATCCTTTTCACACAACGGCAGCATCATCTTTGGCTCTGCTTGAGAGAATAGCAGCTAGATGTGCATCCCACCTTTTTTTTAAATTTGATAATTACTTTTTTCTGACCATAAGTTAATAATTCCCATCACAGCTTACCCAAATTACTAACCAGGGGTCCTAACCAGGGACATTTACCTTCAGCCCTGCATTTTGCAACAATAGAACTGTGCAAAGGGCACGGCAAATGCTGCATTTCATTTGTAACAACACCGGGGATCAATGGTGTCCGATCTAAGTTACCACTTGTCTTCTGCAGTGATGCAGCTTGGACAAGAGCAATAGGGCAATTACTCTCAAAATAACCTTCAATCCATTTGATAATCCATCAGTTTCTTAGGGCAGACACAGACAGTAATTAGCCCAATGACCACATATCTGGAGAACCTAAACTGAATTTCTAAGAAAATAATAAGTTACCTGTGGGCATCTTTTTTTTCCCTTTCCACATTTTCAAGCTTGTAGTGCAGATAATTAGAAAATGTTATTTACCATTTTGCCACTGGCACAACATCTTGTACTTTTCATGCAGACCATTCTGCAGTCTTAGACAAGAGATGTGGTTCTATTCTCAGTTTTACAGGTTCATCATTTGTAAAACTGCCAAATATATCAACTAATTACATACAACACTTTTTGTGTCAAGAACAGAACAGCAGCATAAAACGCTGCTACAAAAGGCGTGGTTTTCAGAGGGCTTCCTCCAGAGAATGCCATGTATGAATACAAAGCCTGCGTTTGGGCTAAGATGAAAAAAAATTAACTTAATTAATTGCATGATTGTTCTGTGATTAACAGAGATTATTGTAATTATGCGGAAAATTCAACAACGAATTAACAACTATCGCACGCTTTTATTATAAAGTAGTGTTATCAGAACAAAAATACAGGCGATGTCGCAGCAACAGCAAGTTAACATTATATAACAGTACATAAATCTTTCTTTTGTTCGGTTCCTTTTAGAGTGAGGTAAATCTATATATAAAAAATAAAAAAAACACCTGGTGATGTAGGTTGAGCAGTTACACAATGACAAAAATGACTTTTAGCATCCACTTTTTTTGATCCATTCCTCTAAACTTTTCTTGCATTGGTTTATTGACAGTTCTCCCGCACGCCGCATCCAAAGTAGTCGGCTGAAGTTTGGCCCCAGTGGTTGTTTGTGTGGCATCAATGCTGTGTTACACCTTTAAGTGCAGGGATTTGCCATTATAGGCGAACAGTGGTTACAAATAGCTTTGCTTTTATCGACTATGCCGTCTGGTAGAGATTTAAAATGAAAATGTTCATTTAACAGCGTCGTACCTTTCTCCATTTTCTCGGTTAATGTGCACAGCAGGGTTAAGCCCCTGAAAATGCTGTTCACGCATGATAAAACCGTTGGCCAGAATGTTTATGGATAGAGTGTTTGGTCAGTGTGACAAATTGTGCCAGATTGAATTTCTGGATAATAAATGACATTCAGAATTGTTATGTAGCAGTCACTGTAATCATGTTTCACCAAATACCACTCAAGTACCATATCACATCACGTGGTTAAACTATATTCCATATAAATAATGCAGGACGGCTTCCATGCATTATGACTATGCTCAGGCCATTTTCAACAATTCATTGTTCTGTATTTCGCACATACAGTGTCATATGTAGTTGATGTTACTTTGTTTAACAGGCTAGACCTCGGTTGCATTGTAAGGCAATTTGGTAATCTTCCCCACAGCCTTAAATGTTGGTCCAAACAGAGCAACATAACATTACTGCTTCAGCTTCGAAAACGTGTTTGGACAGGAACAGGGGCATCTTTGTTTTATCTCCGGCGCCAAAGCTGATGTACTGTGGGAGCTGTAGAGTTCATTCATGGACAAACACTGAACATTTACTATTACTTGACAACTTCACTGTTGATCTGCTCACTGCTCTGATTACCAACAGCTGTCTGCTTCTATCTATCCCTCTCTTTATCTCTCTCCCGCTCGCCCACACTACGCTACTCATGACTAGGCCTGGGTCATCCCCCTACAAATAAAGGTTTGAAACATATAGACGAACAAACTAATATGTCGTATTTATTGAAGAAGTGAAGTAGAGGATTTATCACAGAGGCAAAGACGTCACTAGCAACACACATTAGTGCCTATCCATTTTAAAAAGAACAGCCAATGGGGAAACTCCAAGTAGACCGACCGATAACCAATGTAACTTTGTCACTCGGTGACATACTTTTGCGTTGGCACCGTTAGGCTGGCCCCTGCTTTGCCGCGGTCAAGTGAAAACAACACCTAACTAGCCTTGGATATACTTGAGCTGTGGCTCCCCTTTGGATAGCGAAAGCCATCAATCAGGATTATTCCTCATTGTTAGCCCGACTGAAAGCCCTAGTCAGGCACTTTTTGCTGCAGTTCAGTAATATTCACTTCACCACTTCACCCACGCATGCCATCAAACCATCATAACACAGCATATCTTTTCTTGTATACCTGCAGGTCGTTCATTTCAGTTAATTTGTTCCTGTCGCCGTGCAGAGTGCTACACTGTTTTGAATCACCACAATATCTTCAAATTCCCCCTTTCTTGTGTTTCTCCTAAAAATTTTGAGATAACTTCCCTGAGCACAGTGTCCTGCACATTGAGGTTATGCGGTGAAATATGGGAAGAGACACATCACTGAGAACAAAGCTTTGCAGTAAGCTGCGGGAGCTGAGCTTGCACATATACTGTATTGTTTTTATCTGTACGCCCCCCGAGGGACACAACAGCCCACGTTTGCTTGTCACGGTCTTCTAGCCTAAAAGATAAAAAGGATGATTTGTCACTCCCTTACAAAACATAAATTAACTTATACACACTACTGGTACGACGTAAAACTACTTCTGCCTTTAATTCTTGCTCATCGTTCTCTTAGTAAAGAGTTAAATCATCAAAATTAACCCCTCGTTTCAGTTATATAAATAACAAATATATAACACTCAAAATAAAGGTTCTGAAAACAGCATCTTAATTGTTAATTCAATGGGACGCAGCTAATCTGCTTACTCATGCACCTGTGTGGTTTGATTAGATTAGATTGACACCTTGCATGGCAGTTGGATTCTCACTATGGCACCGGATTAGGCGAGAATTGCGGGATTACATGTCACAGAAAAATCCATGTTGTCAGGTTTCAGATAAATACATGCGTTTGTGTACAGCAAGCCGACCAATCAGCATCCCACGAGGACCTGCTAACACTCTGGCTGTCATCACGCGCACAGGTGTGTGCGCGTGATGACAGGAGAGGCAACTTTTGTTATTACCATGTTGCCGGCTCTTGAGGGAGACTCTTCAATAACGTCATGGCACTGAGGGCTTTTCGTGATAAAAAAGACGTTTTCACTCCCACTCACCGGAAAGCGTTTGATTGACAGATGGTTTATCCAGACTTTGTCAGAAAGAGTTCATATTTAGAAACCCATAGCTCACATACAGAGGCTGATGTATTAAATCAGGTCTGCAGGGCTTTTAAACAAATTACCATTGCCTTAATTTTTCTGAGGTTAAGTTCAAGTATGTAAGGGACGAAGCACCAGAAGAAATATAAATAATACGAAAAGATTTGAGCGCACAGGTTAATGTTCATTTGGGTAAATTTGACATCTGGGTGTCGAGGGGTAAGCTCCAAGTGCGCTAGCAGGTTACGAATCAGACTCGCTCAAGCAAGTCTGGCGCCTCTACATGGCAAAACCTGGTAACGTAGGGCTACATTCCCTCTGGCGAAGACCAGTCCTCTAGGAAGGCCTGGGTTAACAGCTTTCTTTGCTTCTTCCCGCTACTACACAAATGAACCAAGAAAATACAACAACAGCTGCCTCTGTGGCCAGTGGAGTATGGATTGATACGCAAGGCGAAAATCCGGACCAATGCGCAATTTACGGCTAGACCTTTCGAACAAAGAGGGGACTTTGCTACTGCAAATAAACAGCACGCTGGAAGAAATTCATAGGCGTGAAGTGCAGACCAAGACAATAGGTAGACAAAAGAAGAACTTCTTTGAATCTTTGAATGTGCCAAATCAAAACGGTGGCCCAAGGTATCATTGCTAGAGACCTGAGACGGTGCATGTTGAACAACATCTGGGAAGTCCCTCAAGCCAGCCAATAGGCCACCAATGGCACCCGACTTCTATCCGCGGGCGACACCATCAAGGCTATCGAGATTCCAGGCAACCTATGGCACAATAGAGCACGGAGGGTGCAAGGAAAAACTGCGACGCATGCTGGACCGCGTGAGAGCATAGGGAACCAAGCGCAGAGCTGCACAAGAACTCATGACGAACAAGTAAACGAGTACCTGACCAAAAGGGGGACGACGTGCCTGGTTCGAACCGAGCATCCCGACTGGTGCAGGCATGAGAAAGCCGGATGTTGTGGCGATGGACATGGTTGTTAACACTGCAATCACAGTGGACGTGTGTCACCACCGTGGAGGAATCATTAAACGACAAAGTCCGATACTATGACTTTTTTTCTTCGAATTGAACAATATAATAACTTTAAAATATAGTTTAAATATAAGTAAATACAAAACACTTCATAATATTAATAATTTAATTTCAGACTCACGCTTATTATGCAGGAACTAAAAGGTATGTAACATCAAAAAGGCTTTATGTTAGATTGACGCTCCTTGTTTGTCTCGATGTACGTATTGAAGTCATGATTGCAGCAGGTGCAACACAAGAGCTGCATTCAGGCACAATAGCATATTGTCATACCGTGTGACAGAATTTATTATTTGTGTAATTAGATTAGTTACTTCATTTTTATTTTAGTCACCGCTTTGTTATGGAAGATAAAGACAATGTGAAAAGAATCAAACAATCGCCTGTCATTCGCGTAAGAAAATGAAGACAGTTCAGCTTAATTGCAGCTCAATGACAAACATCGATGGGATGCCGCTACACCCTTGGTTTGCACTTTTGTGGGACTTTGAGTAAATGTGTGTGTTTGAAGTGGCTGTAATCTCCCAACATTAGCCATTTAGAGAACTGTCTTCTAGAGACACAGTAGTGGTCCTCTGCAGATTGTGTTGTTTGGAGGAATTCCTCTGCACAGTTCTCCGCTGTAAGTCACGCCTTTGTTTGTTTTACTTCCAATTTAAAAAGTTCTCTCCATCATTAACTACCGTCTCGGTCTCTCCGATCTAACAGACTGCAGCATGCGGCGGTTTTGGATAAAGAACAGATATCAAAGAAAAAATAATATCCGTCCACGGATTCACAAATTATCTTTTGCTGCAGTTTTAGTATCTTTGATAGATCTTCATTGGGCAACAACGTCCTGTTAGATCAAAACATTGCAGCAAGAGATAATTGAAGTTCTAATGGGAATGCATTGAACTTTTGCACTGACCTCTCTTAAAGCACCATTCGTTACAAACCTCTGTCGCTCCAACAGACAGCATTTATTTCCAGGGGAAGACACAATCAGCAGATGTATTTTACCTGAAGCCAATTGCCCCCCCTCCTCTGTGTCCTCTGCAGCTGAGCCCAACCACACCCTGCCACATACTGTCATGCTGTGTTCCTTTAGAGTAATATCTGGTTTGCCATCTGCCTTAAACCTTATTTCAGCATTAGGCTGCCTCTTTCAACTGTGGGCTGCTTTCAAAACCACCCAAAACCTTCTGGTGTTGTTTACAATAACCACAGTGTTCTCCACAAAAGGACTGATTTCAATGAGACAAATGTTTTACTGGTCAGTGTTTTTAAAGATTTGTAAACACACACAAAAGCTTGTAATACTTGATTGAGTGTAGCGGGTATGAACACAAAAGCCACATGTTATTAAATGACAGTTGATCTAGTATTAAATGATCATTTTTTATTAATAACAAGAGGCAGGCTCTCTTGTCGATAAATAAGAATATCCTTCACCGTATGTCCCCGATTCCATTGATCTGGAAGGTTAATGCTTGGATTTTGAATCAATACACCTAATCATTGCATTAAATGTTTAAGTGGTAATAATTTAGGCCTCTCTCGTTTTCCTATAAAAGGGGCCAGCAAAGAGCAATCTGTCTGTCTGCATTTCTATTTTATACTTCAGTTCTTGAGTAGGTCATAGATGCCTCAATTACTGCAGAATAGGCGAGTTAATTATATCAACCACTCGTTTATTCAAACTTTTATGCTTTGGTGCCCTGTTTTAAGGTGTATTCTGCCATTTCTACTGTGATACTAACCAGCCATGTCCTACCATTCCATACGTCCCATGCGTGTTGTTAAGCAGTATGCAGTTCAGAATGGCTCTCTGCATGTATTTGCGACTGCAATCGTATTAAAATAAGCTTTTATCATAAATCATTTTGCTTTTACTGCAAGTTCATTAAAGCTGACTCCAATTCTCACATTAATGGGCAAAAAGTAATGTACTTTAAGTGTGTAAAGCCAGTGTGTTCAATAAGTCTGAGTTGCACAGTGGTCTCTACAACCGGTAATATGTCACAGACTTGCGTGCCCTGAAACTATTTTTAATCCTATGTACCTTTTTTATTATAAGCGAACACACTCAATAATGTAGTATGTCACGCATGCTGCTGTATTCGAGAGTTTTGCTTGCATAAGCTCAATCGCACTCGATACACTTAAAGCCGTTGGCTTTGTTGTCAGAGAGGAAGACAGACAGACAGTCAGGGAGGGAAGGCTGGAGGTTTCATGTCCGAGGCTTCAAGCTATTTAAAAACACAGATTATATATTTAAAAGCCTCTTTGTTCTGTTGTGGACAGTCTCCACATGTATGCATCTGGTGAGCTTTTGGAAGAGTGGATCAAATTTTATTTGATTTAATTCAAATGTTGAATTTACAGTTTTCCAGTCTAACCTTGAAATGCTTCCAAAAAGAAGCGCCTCATTTTAATGTGTATAACCTGTACAACAGTAGTCAATTTAATAAGTCTTTTTTTTTTCTTGCGCACTTTTCATTTCTTTCAAGTGCCCCAGTGTGCGCCCTTAGCCCTGCTGGCCAGCCCACTCGGGCACTCTGGGTAATAGCCTCAGCATCAGTTCTCAAAGCATGATGCATTCAAATGAAATACCAACTTTGTCGCACGGCCAAATAAGCCGACAGCAGTATCTGCTGGGCCTGCCAGAGTCCATTTCTTTGGGGGGCAGATGCATTTTAAATTGTCCCTAGGTGAGGTATTTGGGAAAAATATGTATTTTTATGAAGTTATATAATATTTCACTTTTGCCATTTTGTGCACTTGCAAGACCAATTCAGTTGACATTTAGGCTCCAGCCGCTCCCAGTTGAGTTGGTGAGTAGTGGAGCCTAAAGGGAAACTGGAGCCTGTTCTTCGATGGATATTCATAGGCTGCAACATCATCTTCATTGACGCTAATTGTGTTGAAGCATTGGTCGCTGCACGCAGTAAAAGAAAAAGCAATGTGCCCCAGTTTTTTTTAATCACTACCACCCATCTTCTCCTTCTCCAAAAGCTTTGTTCCTTTGGATCAAGGGCTAAGAACTAGGGTTGGGTACCGAGAACCGGTACCAATATAGTACCGGTTCCTACACGACCGGTACCTACCGTACCGAAACACAACGCAGATGTCGGTGCTTCATTTCGGTGCCTGAGTCGATTTAAAAACTTTATTTACACTACGCTGATGACTCTATCCCCGCAACAGCTAATGACGACAGCTTACCGTTTGTGTAGCAACAGCAGCTAGCTAACCATCTATCTTATATTCATATTTATTTATGTCCATGTCCGTGTGAAGTGTTTTCGGTGCGCGCGGCACTACCGCCCCGACGGACACAGGCTTTCAACAACAGACTCAGCGCGCGCGTCTACAACGCCCCCCCCTTCTCTTATTTTTACAAACCTCCAATGACTCGCTCCGGTCCGAACCTACACTGCTCAACAAAGTATATGAGGAGCTCATACAGTGAAGGCTCAACCCACTAAAGTTCTGTGACTGATATCAATGCAAAACATAGCATCTAAAATCAATCATAAAATCATTATACTAGTCCCAGCCTACCACATGAAACCCCATCCACTGTCATTTAACAGTTTAAAAAGAAGTGAAAAACCACAACTTGGGACTTGAAAGTTATTAGAAACAGATTTATCTTTGTGATAAGTACACTCCAGTATTGCTGCACCGCAAGTTGCTCAAATCTTAAAGATTTAACTTCTAGGAGATATGAAATCTCCAAAACCCTCAGGCTGTGATTGGTCATGCTCTACTAAGAAGAGAGAACCAGGTAAACAGAAGTATGTCGCTAACCACATTAGAGCCAATCTCTCATGGCAGGAGCTGATAGCAATGCCTGACTGAACTATGGTTGCGGCATTATTTTCATATTTAATGTACCTACTATGTGGTATTTTGATGCAGTGACACAGCTGCTAGGTAATCTCTGTGCAGTTAGATGTAATGACCGTTTCAGGCAGCTATTCTTGGTGTTAGCTGTCGGTCAGACTCAGAGACAAAGGTTTAAAGTGATTCATGTGTATTTGGGAAGCTGAAGGAGGCTCGCACAGCTTGCCCTGATACACTGTATGCTGATCTGCAGGGGTCCTCCTTTCTTGCTTCTGACTGACTGGGTAATCAATTGTGCTGAAGTGGAAGTCTCCCTTCATCCTGCTTAGTATTATCTCCCCAGGAAATGCACTGTAAATATGTCTAGTTAGTTGTTATTAATCTTCCAACTACGCAATGCTGAACCAATGTGTGCTTATTGAACATTATGTCTTGCGGTTAATGAGCCAATGTCCGAAGGTTGTGCCTTGCTATTCCGCTGTACAGCCTGTAGTTTTCTGAAATATGTGTCAACCCCCTTCTGAGTTTGATCCTGTAGTTTTAGGGATATGACAAAATGAGGTTCCCCTAAGGGCTTCACAACGGACACATGACTTGGTGCCTTGCATGCTTCACTTCACACAGTAATGGAGGTGATGGGTTTGGCAGTCCATCTGTTTGGGACACTCAGGGGATTTATTTTTTTTCTTCATTTTTTTCAAACTGTGCATTTACATACATGTTTATTGTCTGAGGTAGATAACAAAACCACTCAGTGCGGTTTAGGAAAGGATGTACCTATACTCATGTTACTTCTCCCCAATGCATTTAGAACGTAATAGTCCCCACTTGAGGAAATCCTTTCTCTGAAATATAACAATCATGCACACAATTTGAATCATAGTAATTTAACAACTGATAGTTCTCCCTCCACTCATAATTATAAAATTACCAGTGATATCATTTATTAGTTCTTTGCAGTATCAGGTTACTGGCATGGGCACTCAAAAACATTACACTCTTTTGCTGTAAAAAGCGTTGATTGTCTTGCCTGTATTGACTGTGGTTGTACAGCTGCATCACAAAAACGCAACATAATCCCTTGGTTGTTCACATAGTATAAGCAAACCTTTTTATTTGCTTTTTCAACACTAAATCTGTTGGAAAAATTGTAAATTGTTTTTACTTCACAAGATACCGCATTTTTGAATATTGGCTTGTTTGCATAGGGTGTAACATCTGAAAAATGGACTTTGGTAAAATCATTGAATATTCCTCTTTCTTCTGTGTCTTATATTCTCTTATAGGTCCGTTGCTGTGTTATGGAAGACTGAAACACCTCCTTTTCCCTCTTCTCCTTCTCTTGCGGGCTCCCCTGTTGTTCAGTTTTGGTGAACGCACTTGTCCCAATAGCTGCCGATGTGAGGGGAAAACAGTCCATTGTGATACGGCTGGCTTCTTAGATGTCCCGGAAAACATCTCGGTGGGCTGCCAAGGCCTCTCTCTGCGCTACAATGAACTGCATACCCTTCTGCCATATCAATTTGCTCACCTCGGCCAGCTTCTCTGGATATACTTGGACCATAATCAGATTTCATCTGTTGACAGTCGAGCATTCCAGGGGGTCCGCAGGCTTAAAGAGCTTATACTGAGCTCCAACAGAATCACATCCCTACACAACTCAACATTCCATGGAATTCCCAATCTTCGCAGTCTGGACTTGTCCTACAACAAATTAGAAATCCTCCAACCAGGTCAATTCCACGGTTTGCGCAAATTGCAAAACCTACACCTACGCTCAAATGGGCTTTCTAACATCCCAATTCGAGCCTTCCTGGAGTGCCGAAGTTTGGAATTTCTGGATTTGGGCTACAATAAAATCAAGGCTCTGACCCGCACTACCTTTTTGGGACTGCAAAAACTGATGGAGTTGCATCTGGAGCACAACCAGTTCTCACGGATCAACTTTTTTCTGTTTCCACGCTTAGCCAACCTAAGATCACTCTATCTGCAGTGGAACCGCATCAAGGTGGTCAACCAGGGCCTTCCATGGACTTGGTACACGCTGCAAAAACTTGATCTGTCTGGAAATGAAATACAGAGCCTGGACCCAGCTGTGTTTCACTGCTTGCCCAACCTTCAAGTCCTAAACCTAGAATCCAACAAGCTGTCTAATGTGTCCCAGGAGGCCGTGTCAGCGTGGATCTCACTGACCTCCATCAGTCTAGCAGGGAACATGTGGGATTGTGGAACTGGAATATGCCCACTTGTGGCTTGGTTGAGGAATTTCCGGGGTAGTAAAGACACCACTATGATATGCAGCAGTCCAAAGAACTTTCAAGGAGAAAAAATTATGGAAGCCACAAGGAACCATGGTATTTGTGAGGAAACTGATTACGTTCTGACTGAAACACCTTCACCAATGTCAGATCTCATTTCTGAAGCAACTGGTGAACCAACCTTTGCCCCCACTAGCGGCTCTCCAACTATGCTACCAGCCAACACCATTGGTCCTCTCCCACCCTTCAGACCTCGACAGATTCCTCATCCTACGCTTTCTGGCCATTTGAGCAAAGACCCGAGAGACTCAGTCACTCACACTCGACCCACTCCTATACCACCCCCAGAGATGGAGCACATGACTCTGCACAAAGTGGTGGTGGGCAGCGTGGCCCTCTTCTTTACCACATCCCTAATCTTGACAGTTATCTATGTGTTCTGGCGCCGCTATCCAGGTGCAACCAGATTATTGCAGCAGCAATCTATGGTGGGACGGAAACGTCGCAAAAGGAGTCCAGAGCCAGAGCAGAACTTGAGCTCCCAGCTCCAAGAGTATTACATGAGCTACAACCCTGCTGCCACACCAGAGGCATTGGAGGTGCTGGGAAACGGCACTGGTTCCTGCACATGCACAATTTCTGGCTCCAGGGAGTGTGAGGTATGATTCATCGCCTCAGCCCTAAAAATAAAAACGCAAAATCAAAATACAAAGGCTCAACAGAGAGGTAACTCCTTTATCAAGTAAGCCCTAATAATACACTGTTGATTCATCGTTAAGCATATTTTACTCTTGGCTTAACGCACTTGACCTTACATTTTAGATGTGTCCAATTATTCAGGTTCTACTTTTAAAACCTTAAAGTTGAAAAAAAGGTTATCGGATCCAGTGAAAGCAATATACAACAAGGATTTAGACACAACATAATGTTCATGTGTAGATTCAATGTGTTACAGCTATTGTTTTGCAATGTTGTTCATGGTATGTTGACTACAAGGGACCGTGAATAATTGGACGCTCTCAAACTATTTTGACACTGCATCAGCATGGCATGACTGATATTTGTTTGCTGTGTGTCGTTGGACATGTTTATTTTATATACCATCGCAACCCAACCTTGTGCCATAACTTTTTTCAATCACTAAGAAACAACATCATCATTTGTGCCAGTCTGTTTGCCCTGCAAGGTTGTACCTATGGGAAACACAGGAACTTCTTTACTATGAGGTTGCCCTGTGGATGTGAAACGGCCCTTTATGTTTCTCTGAGCCGTGGGGAGATTTATGCAAAGGGGCACTACAGTAATCCCAAAGTTTACAATATGTTTTAAATGTGGGTAATCGATATATATGATATTTTCCTAAATCAGGTTAATTACAGGCACTTGACCGAATGAAACAATATGTTCTCTAAATATATTCATGGTAAAATGTTGAAAGAAAAGCTGACACCATGTCTGGTATATTACCACTTCACTTACAGGAAGTTAGCACATAGTTTTGACTGGGATTTGATGCGCAAAGACTTAAATCCTGCATATTCTGAATTTTGGGCTCAGAATGTAGTAGAGTGGAGGCATTAGAGTTACATTGAAGGCACACAAATTGAACAAATGGCCACTTTAAAATTCTTCGCAGAGCACTTGTCAACACACTTGATTTTAACAATGAATCGATAGATACAGCCTTTATAACATTATGATGCATTTTTAGGAAGTAAATACACCCACATATAATTATCGCTAAACTGTTGCCGTCGATTATGAATTGACTTGAACGAACAAAATTAAACTGTAACGGAACAGTTTATTTTGGTCGTGGCTGAATTAGTCATGTTTCTGAAGCCAGTATGCAGCTTGACAGGATCATGGTACAAAAAAAAAACATTCTGGTCTCTGAATCAAGTTCTGATTCCCTCCTCCAGCCCTGCAAGTATTTCTGCAGCAATCAGCGTGATTGTATTATCTCTCTCAAAATAACCGTAATCCAAATCTCATCTCAAAAACAATCTTTTCTTTTCAACATCACTGACAGGAGTCCACAGCACTTTGCTGCTGGGTGGGCTCTGCACTGTTCCTTATTACAGACGTTTAATAATTGAGAGGCGGACGTAAGCCGAGTTTAGTTTGATGAAAGGGACATCTTGCTGGCCGGCACAGCCGACGGTGCTTTTAATTATGGGCCCATGCAGCGCCAGCATCCTCGGTGGATGGAAGAACAAAAGGCAACACAAAACACTCCCCCTGTTGGAGGGTTCAATGAGGTATTGTCAAGACCGGCATTGAATGCTATCAGAGCCCAGCAGGAAAAGAGTTTAAGCAGAACACTGTGGGTTTCACTATAGGCCGGATGCTCCAAACTTAAAAGCCCCCCTCAAACCCAGAAAGGGTATCTACTGCGGTTGATTTGGTCTTTTGCCCACTTAAGTGTCGGATGCAGCTATGCTGGGAGTCAGATCACCAGAATCCTTTCACTAATACCACATTATCATCATATTGTAAGAATGCAAATAGGAGCCTTTGAATGGGAAAGGTTCAGTCAAGGTCTTCTGAGTAGGAGCAGGTCAGGATATCTCACAAAATGTGTCCACTTGGAGAAAGGCAGGAAGTTTGGAGAAATGGATAACAAAGAGACTTTAAGGCCATCAGCTCTCACACTAATACCATCCGATAATTAAAAGATAGCGTACGCTGGTTAAATCTATTAGGGCTGAAAGAGTAATTCAATATTAAAGTGCAGTTTTCAATTCAGCAGAGCCACAATTTATTAATTACATAATTAGCGGTGCTTTTATAAGTGGGGGTGAGGGAAAAGTTGAGCGATGCTTGTCTTGTTTGATTCGGAATCAAGAGATTTCAAAAGGTGGTTCATCTCCAATGCAGGCCAGTGTGTTAACCAAAGTGTTGTGTCACTGTCAGATATAAAAACCCTTTTCACCTGCAATACCGGGAAAAGACTCCATGACCATGCCGTGATACTCTTGAAAATAAGGTTGACCAATGTTTAAAATATGTTACAGTGAACAAATACAGTTAGTGTTATGAAATTGTATAACTATACTAGTACGAGCTTCAGTTTATTCGTCTGAAAAGTCTTCTTTTATGAGCTGATGAAACACAGTGGGACGCTGTGTATATACTGATAAACCAGGTTAGTAGTTAAATATTTAGTTTGTTTTCAGACAGAAATGTCTTCAAAAAGTCAGGACTCCGTTGGGATTTGTCTAAAGAAATCATGTCATGGAATAGTTTTCTTGACTTTTAAGGCCATTATGTGAGGTTTGTATTAAAAAGACTGCATTTCAGTCGTTATTATTATTATTATTATGGGATAGCTTTATATTCACTTAGTCCATAAACCAATGGACGAGGTCACAGGGAGTACGTCCCCTTCTTATCTACATGTTCAATGTGGTTGAGTTGATGTAATGTTGTAACCACCTAGTTTGATTGAGAAAGAAACGGGAGACCTTACAAAGATATCTATTTGGTTGTCCAGGGAACTGGGGCAAAACGTGTGACCTAATAGGATAAAAAAAATCAATATAATTTCTCTTCCATGCAGGCTACAGCTAATCCCTTAATCTAAAACTCACCGGAACTCAAATTCACTCTCTTCTCAATCCCTTTTGAATTAAGGAGGAGTATTTATGAGATCACGGGTAATTGTTAATATTGATCATGAGCACATGCATCAATAGTAGTATTGATGGAATCCTAGCAAAACCCATCCCGATTGATAATTTATCACATTTGTGACGTCTTAAATTGGACTACAGCATTGAAAACGCTGAAAGGAGATATATTTTATCCAATAAATATGATGTTCTTGCAAAAACAATCACACAAAGCAGCACCAGTAAAAAAACAAAATAGAATAGCCAGTTCACCTCCCTCCGGTGGGATTTGTCCCAACGGTGGGATCTCCCTCCGGTCTTCTCAAGCACTCCCTTCCTCTTGGAGATACTGCGACTGTGCGCTTCCTCCCCTCAGACAGCTTTGAAGAGAGAAGGATGTCACAACACTCACTTTGCATGTCCCCTAGCTAATTTCCCCTCCAGTTCCGTTTAGTCCATATGCTTTCTGCCGAAAAACATTCAGAAGCACACTTTCATTTAACGGGTCCCTCTCGCTTTTACGTCATCGGTATTAAGGAACCATGGAGAGCTTAACACGGAGCGAGTTGCAATTAATATACCGTACGTCTCGGAGGCTGGTTAAGACGTTTGTTCTCTGATCCCAGCCGGCCACCGCACGCACACGCACACACACGCACGCACACGCACGCACGCACACGCACGCACACACACACACTTAACACAAATTATCCTTTGTAGGCAAAAGGCAGCAGCTTTTGAATCATGAAATATTTTACGTCCATCAAATATTAAATTCATCATATCATGATAGAGCTTTAAAAGACTGAATAATTAATAATATTTTACAGTTAATATAAAAAGCTTTGTTTCTCTATGTGCAGTGACCGAGAATATGCTGTTCTTGTCAGCGAATGAAGGAACTGCTGGTGAAGGAAACGTGGGGGGGCTAATTAGGGCAAGATGCATGTTTGTGTCCGCTTGGCTCGAGTGTTTTTCTGCTTGATGGAACAGAGGAAAAACTGAAAAAAAAACACCTTGTTTTATCATCATTTGGTGAGCAAGCAGCTGCTCGGACGACAATGCCGGCCAACCTCTTGGTGAGGAGTTTTTCCAATTATTTAGGGCAACTGCTGCGTGCGATATCTCAGAGGGGTAATTTCATCCCCTCTTTCCTCGATTGCCGGGTCATCCTTTAAAACAATGTCTCCCTGCAGAGGCAGTACGGGATGGTGATGCATGTGTTGAAATGTTGTAGACGTGGCTCTTTCTGCCCCAGGCCCCCCTTCCTATTGCACATAATACAGTCACACTTACTCACAAACCCCAATGAGCCGTGTATTATTAGAAGCATCTGCAGCTCGGCTCGGCCCTGCAGCAAAGACAAACAGGGATCTTGTGTTTTCCTGGATATCACAAACACAGAAAGAGGAGATTCTACAGCATATTTTTGAAACAGTGTCTATTTTATTTCTGGAAAGGGAAGCATTGCTCAGTGTAAGAAGTCCTCTCTTTTTCCCCAAATTTAATTTCACCCTCCTTTCCCCTCTTGTCAGGGGCTCCGACAGCCCCCGCGTGGCTTGTACTCTGACAGCACTATTAACCCATTGACCTTCACTTGTTCTTTCAAAAAACCACAATTGTCTCCTTCTGCCACAGTTCACTGGCATGAACACATGACCGTCTCTCAAACGTGCAGCTGCTTTGAGGGGATATGTAACTAGCAGTATCATGACACTACTCCAATGCAAGTGTAACTAAAGTGAACAACACTTTGGCCTAAGCATGTCTCTTTTCAAAGGGCATACCACTTCACAGCTCGTAAAGTAGGGATCGTGCAACATAGCGCACAGACAATTAACTGATAAAGTGACGACTTGGTTGCGACAGACCACTGTATTACTTTATAAACGTTCAGGTTTGACAGAAAAATACGGAATGACAAGCAACAAAAAGGAACATTGCAATTATGTGATCATCATCTTAAACTCTCTTTGTCTTGTGTGATGGTAGAGAACATATTTTGAACATCAAAAGTAGGTCTGTCCTGCTGTGTTTCGAAACCATCCACGTCAAGGTGTCCCCGGAGGCTTTGGGACAATTGTGATTGCATTTTGGACATTTTCTCACAGTCTGTAGTCATACTCATGGGATTATTTAGAAACAACATCCTGCACTCTAGTCCATACAGGCCATGTTTAAAAAGAAAGTTACTTTATTTGCAGCTACTTAACATCCACAGTCCTTGTTACATACTCCAGTCCAGCAAGAGGTAGATGGGAGACTAGCAGTCTTGAGTTTGCAAAATGGAGTGGGTATCTTCCAATGTTGCACGCTTTCCGTGTCAGGCAAGCATACATCTTTAAGCTAAATGCCGAAGCTAGCATTGCAACATACTCGCAATGGCAATGCCGATCTCAAGCAGGGGCAATGTTTACAATGATCACCAGCTGAGTGTGCGTATACCAGTCTTTGCCAGGTGGGAGACGGACTAACAGACAACTAAAATATTGTCATTCATTTATTATGTTCCAGTCAATTATTTCTGAAGACTTAAGATTTAACCCTTGGAAGACTTTATTAAAAAATCCTCCTGATTGATAATGGGAGTGATTTTATGTTAGAAGTCTATTAGGTCATTCTACTCCCACGAGGAATACAAAATACTGCATTTACCAATTTCCCTTATTTTACATCCGCTTGTAGCCCCCTTGACTTGATTGCCGTTTTATTAAATAGTTCAGGGGATGAGGGAAAAATAAAGCCTCCAAGAAATCAGTTGCTATCACTAAAGGCGCCATGCCTTCTAGGATAAATATCAGTACCAGTAGGTTGGTAGATAATGTTATGAAATAGGGCTACAGCTCCGTAACAAGGCTTACAGCAGTGACCAGTTTACTCTAACTATATAGGTATGATACGAAGCTACGCTGCAAACCTTAAATATGTCTGTCATGGAAAGAAAGCGGAGGAACTAAAACGCACAACTCGGAAAACTGATGCCAATGTCACAGATGGGTTCCTAGACGTGGTCGAGGACAGGCACAGAGGGAATCCAAAAACGCGTAACAAGGGGTCGTGGATTCAATCAAGATACTCACCAGAGTACGCAAAAGGGCAGACCCGCTCGACCAGCAGTACGATTCAAACTGACTACAAACAACGCTCACCACGGCTCTTAATCCCACCAGGGGAGGGAGAGCTAACGAGATACAGTTTGACACCATTAGTAAGAGGAGCTGCGATCAGGACACTGGGAAGACATGATGCTGGGGGAAGTCACAACGCCGAAACAAGAGGGAGACACTGGGAGTGTAAAACAGGAATCACAATGAAAACTGAGGTGATTAGTAAAAAGTATATAACATTGGCTCGACAAGCCCTGTCAATGTCAAAATAATTTAGTCCCTCAGGAATTTGTTTCTTGTTGATAAATTAGCATAGTTTGTGGTTTTGTTCTTCAAGACCTTTTAGTAAAAAACGACTAAACTAAAACACAACATGCGCGTTCAGTTGAAGTGAAGAGAGTTCTAATCCAGATTACACCTCGCCGATTCTTTCACTTGGAAGAGCCTCATTGTACGTTGCATGTATAATCACATAAGACGCTCTCTATATTAGATAAGCTTGGCTTGTCTTGATCTATTTGTTGCTGCTATTGCAGTTATTTCACATTCATTTTAATTTTTCACAAGAGTCCGGCTCCTACTCAGCAAAATGTTTGAATTATTAAAGTGTTGTTCTCAAAAGGGAGCCGATAACTTTGTGGAGATCACATGATTCTGAATGGTGCTGCCCTCTGGGAACGTTCGTTTTGCTAGAATCAGGCAACCACCCACAGAGACCACAGAGTAATTACATCTAAATATGCTTTTTCCACTCAGTTGTAATGTTTCAAAAACTTAAAGTGGACGCCAACGTAGGGAAAAATAAATGTGGGGAGAAAGTCTAGTTCCTCTTCCGAAGAACTTCAATTGTTTATATGGTACGTATGAATTTCAAATAGACCTCATTGAAATTATGTTTGACCATATAATACCATATATACCGTATTGGTCAGCGATACTCCAATGAAATACCAAGTGGCATCTTACTAGACAGCAAACAGAGCAGCCTTGAACTTGTAACTCTTACAACTCTTGTAAAAACCAATGATATGAGAAAGTCGTTGAAAAAGTAAATTGTAAATCCTCACTGTAAATTGCACAGCCTTTTACTACAAACAAGGGGATCTTATGCTAAAGCAACAAATTAGTGCTGGCCCCTGTATTAAAAAACATATCATTTTTTTGTATTCATTAAGTTGTATTCACTTTCAATATTGAGTCTATGCGTTTCCTTTTAACTCATTTCCACGTTCAATTTATATGCTTTTACATTTGAAAGTAAATTGGAATTGGTCACTGGCACTGATAGTGTTTTCATTACGGAGCGTTTAAAAAAGTTCAAGGTATCAGAACCAAGAGCATGATATCATTTACATTCCATACTCTGTTAAATGCCTCATTATGCCTGCTACTTTTTAATGATCAGTTGCAGTATGAGTGCAAACTGCACAATTGCACCCTCTGGCAAGTGTCAACAGCTAGTCTAGTGGGAAGGGAGATCAGTCTCAGCTATATCGGTAGATGTGAACAGGTTAAAGAATTTTTAATAAAAGCTTGGAAGAGAAAAGAATTCTTATGACTTGTAGTTTGCAGACATTTAACACAGCTACCAACTTGTTCCATACCTGCTCAGCTTGACAGGTCAGGGTTCTCAGCCAATTAATTCCTCGATCTGAACTGAAAAGCTTTATACATGCCTGTCCTTTTGGCCAAAAGACTAGAAACTAGAGGAAGGGTAGCCTAAAGATGTGTTTGTGTCTTATTGGATTAATAAGAAGCTCCGGGCAAGCTCCTGTTATGTTTGGGTACATTTCAATTCAGATGTATCATTTCTTGTACTCATCCAAGCCGTGAAAATAACTTACACAAAGCATTAATACGGACATCTATTTCTGAGCTTGGAACTATACACCATCCAAAATCTTCACAGTTTCATGAAATAATTGTAACTTTCTGGACCCGATCCTTATCATACCGATGGAAATCTCTCATAGATGCCTATTGGATTAAAAAAAGCAGATTTAGCTTTGGGGTGTGGAGGTGCATGAGTAACGCTTTGCCCTCTTTAAAAACCCAAAGCAACTGGATGAGGCAACATTCACTTTGAGCCTGATCTCCTCTCGTTTTATACCATGTCACCATTCTTTTTAAAGACACCAGCTCAGGGCAACTTCTGTATGATTGTGTGACTGAACTTGCTGGTTGCTATTTCATGTTATTTCCATAAGAGATTAGTGTAAATGAGACAGGGTATATATTCTATAATATTTAGAATGCATCCGACTCTACATTTGGACACATTCCAAACACGTCCCAAGATTTCAATCAGTCTCAAATTAACCTGGAGTTAATTACAATTTTGCTTTTTTTATAATCAAATTCATCAAATATGCATGAGAAAACATCGGAACACGTCGGCGGTCGGTATGAGGATGCATATCCCTGTGAGGTTGAGGTGTTGTATTTCATGGATTCTCGATGTAGCCGGCGGATACCCTGCGCTGCGTTCCGCTCGTTACAGTCCGATTAGTAACTGGAGATGCTGGATTGGAGGCGGAGACAACGAGTACAACCAGATGGTTTCACAAGTAGCCAATTTCCAAATCAGAACCACTAAAAATATGAATCTCCGTCAGGTGATAGCTGCTGGGTTCCCAGATCTCATGTCAGCCATTTCAACCCCCCTCCACACAGAAAGATTTACCCACAATCAACCAAAGCTTTCTCAAGTGATTGATCACCACGAATCCGACTACAAACAGAAACAAGAATGTGTCCAATGGCAACATTGTCCTGAAGCCTGTTGATAGAGATTAAAGAGACCAAGTGTGATTTGGATCAATGACACTTTTGGTGGCTCAATTTGCTCCTTGACTAGAACCTCATATTGGTGAGATATTATAGTATTAAAATGTTACCTCAAGTCATTTTTGTGTAATTTTATAAAGCAAGTCGTCTTTGCATGTAAAAAATTCTAGTCAAGGGTAGAAGATGTACTTTACTTTTAGGACAGCGTGGAAGCATCGGGTAATCACCCAAAATTGAGACCTTATTACCTTTTTCCAAAATACAACTGAGATTATTCAAAACATGCTGTAAAAAGCCACAAGTAGAAACTGAGTGTTCGTTACAAAATAGAGCAGGGAACATCCTGAGCAGATATCAGAGAAAAGCAGCGAGGCGGCGTGGCGAAGAGCAGAACAACTTTCCAGTCTAAATCAGCACGTGATGACGTGATGATTTATGTGAATAGAAAAGAGAAGTTTGCCAATTACCATTGATTTTTCTCAAATAAATACGTTGCATATCCTTAGCGCTGGTCATGTACAGACTTTTGTGTTTTTACCAGTGATGAGCTCAGGGCATACCTGTGTATGGTAACACTCATTCTGTTTAATCAGCATCCCTTTATGTGGACAAATTACATTGGCAAAGAAGAAGAAGTTATCCCTAAAAAAAAGAACAAAATGGGAGTAAAGACGCCTTTTCCTACTTGTGTTAGGAATTTTAATTCAACCTCAAACCACACCATTTATTAATCAATCTACCGCCTGAAAGTTGCAAAAGAGTGCAAAGGTGCAAAGCAATGCAACGCATTCAGCAATAACTATGAGCTAAAAGACACCAAGGATATACAGAGGACAGTTCAGAAGCCTGATTTCAACCTGTGTCTGTCTGTCTGTGATGGATGCAAAGGCATTAGCCCGAGGGTAGAACCTGCGATAGTATATCAATATGGTGGTGGGCATCCTTCATAATCCTGCCAGTGCTGGTTCTTCGCCGTCTAGTGTAAATCCTGCAGAGTGAGGAGCTCAGATCAGATGGTCGTCCATCCTCTTTAGGGCATACGATCCTGATTGGTGATGCCTTCTGTTAGAACAAACTGGTCTAAATCGTGTTTATATATATTTATATTTATGTATAAATGTGATATTCACAGCACGTTCGAACCCCACTGGGTCAGCTTTAGTAAGTCAGAGAAACTGATACCGTATAAAGAGAGGGGAAGGTCCACTTTGAGAGGAGGTTTGGGTGGACGGCTTTGTCAGACAAACACAGACTTGGACCCAGGAGCCGCTGTTTGTGCGAAACCATTTATTTATATGTAATTGAATGCAGCGGCCATACCTATATACAGAAGTTATGAAACAAAGGCAATTGTTAAATGATAAACTTGTTATGTTTTCTAGCCGTAGAGGGGTAGCGGGAGCCTTACAATGTGAATCGCAGGGAGGGAGAATGTGTTGGTGATCAGACGGGAGGGTTCGTCACATCCACTCATTTCGTAAACTTGCCTTGCCTTTAGGAGAAGGCAGTGTGCGTACACCATGTGGGTTTAGGATGGCTATGGCTGATGGAGTTGGATTTGTTCCCGATCACATATCAGCCAGTCAGAGAAAAATGGAATAGGATGCACATACAAGAATCAATTAAAATGTTTTGAATTATCCTTTTATAACATCCTTAGTGCTAGAAATTACTTTAGAGTCACTTGACTACTTAATTTATGTTGCAGATTACATGTAAAGAACAGGTAAATGTCAGATAACGCTTATCTAGTTTGGAAAGATACACTTTCCTTTTCCAATTGAAAAACATGAGAGGTTACTGGGTAATCAGCCATTGAGGGGACCTTGTGTGCAGAGTGTTTGTGGGACGTTGTCCTGGTAACGTCACAGAACCTATGCTTACAGGCGCATTGCAATATCACATCTTTTAGTTTAACTGATTTCTAATGCAAGCATCTTGCAGGATATTATTTTCTTAACATTTAGAGAACCTTGTCGGGTGTTGTTTTAATCGGCATTGGGGCAGTGGGGAACGCGCAGCAACACCCATGTGGAAAAAGAAAGTAATCAATAATATATGCCGAATGAACATGTTTCTTGAATGATTATATGACCACTAAAAAATAGTTTTTGAGCCGGATTTACATGTGCAGTAGTCTATGTATATGAGTTATCTGCTGACTGCAAAGTCGTTCAACACTTTAGCAAAAACAATGAACAGTTGATGTACCTGTCAAGCTGCTATCAAGCAAAAGAAATCTTAATGACCACTGTGTAATCAGGGATAATAAGAGTAATGGATGTAGTACAATGGGTATGATGCCTTAGATCAGGGGTGTCAAACGTACGGCCCGCGGGCCAGAAACGGCCCGCCAGATGGTTCAGTGTGGCCCGCGGGGTTAATCTGTATTATTGAAAAAAAATGAGAATACACTTAATTTTCTATAAAATCTGCAGTTCCTATATTGTCCGCTAGTGGCGCTGTTTCACGTCTATCGCTTTACCCGCATTTTCTGTTGACCCTGGCACCATCTTCAGTGAAATTGAAAAGTGGACACAATGTCGGATTTTTCAAGAAAAATGGACCTCTTCCTACATGTTCATGGAGTTGAATCACAATCACTGTGATCAGTTTTTATGCATGATGCACTTAAATAAATGTTAAACTGGGTGAAAATGTTGTTGAAATTGCACATTACTTTTCTTAAAAACTCTTAGGTTGTTGATAATATATTTATTAAAAGGACAATTCATTGCATATAAATATATAATTATATATGTATATAATTATATATATATATATATATAATTTACTTCTTCTCTGCACTAATAGAAAGAAGAAAGTGGACTTATTGTTAGTTCTATGTCATTTTGGAATGAGTTTACTGGTCTGGCCCACTTGACATGCGATTACGTTGTATGCGGCCCCCAGACCAGAATGAGTTTGACACCCCTGCCTTAGATGATACCCGATTTAGAACTAATATATTTGCTCTACGTGTACGTTTAAATATGTTTTATTTGCTTTTTTTCACCCTGCGGCAAATGTAATATTCAGGGAGAGACTTGGCAGGGTGAACCTGCTGCTTCTAACGTGGCCATCCATCACCTGCATAAATCACAATCATCATTAATCATAAGGCCACAGATAAGCATGCGTGTGTGTGTGTTACATAAACATGCGCACACAGTGAGACATGTCATCAGTTTGCTCCCAGCCACAACACGATAGATCAGATTTCCTGTGGGAGGTCTCTGAGCTCTACCTGTACACCACGGTTTCATCTCGTATGACGCACACACACACACACACACACACACACACAAAATCGCTTTAACTTCAAATGATTCTCTTTTTTAGATAAGCTTACTCTTACCGGTCTTCTTAAATATATGCCCCTTATGAAATTTAGTGTAAAACACTTAAGCTTAATCATGTTTATTTATTTTACTCTCAAATACGGTGGTGAGTGAACACACTGACATAATACAATATCAAAAATAAATTAGTGTTATGCGCAGTATGTGTAAATCAACACCCATGTTCAGTCTTTGTTCCATCTGGACCTGACCAGCGGCAATAGGATACAGTGAGTGAGAGTGATTACATATTGTAATGTTGCCAGTGTCTTATTATGTCCACGCACTTTATTTACCATATGTTTTCCTTAATTGGTGTCTTGAAAAATTTCGGTAAAAATTTAACTCCAGATTATTTATACAGGTACTGTTGAGCTCATAGCACGTTTTATGTGTCACATATTATCTTAACAGAGATGGGCATGCATTTTAAAAATATGGTGGGCACTACATTTGTGTTTTTCTAATTCTATAATTTGCTGACCTCCTAGATGTTTAAAAAAATAACAACTTAGATACAAAACAGACAATTTCATTTTCCCACGATACAAGTAGTGTACCATGATTCTTTGATTCTAATGGACTGGCTTGCTGCAATACAATAGATTTGTGTCAGACCATTTATAAGACCATTTGTAAGGCCATTTATCTACCTTTAATTTTCACTCAAAGCTGTCTTGTTATCAAGTAAACAATCCCAATTTCTTCAAGCCAACTTCCACATACACCTTTATGTGTGGCCCATCCGCCCATATGTTCTTTTACCGGCAGAGTGAACCAATACTGCGACTTGTAAAGGCGGAACTATCACTTGGTCTTGGCTAATCCGAGGATCAATAGAATAGTTGTACACAGGGGAACATGGGGATCATGAAATGTCACACCAACAAGAAGGCAAACAGGCTATTGAACAGCATTCTGAAACTTTGAGTGGGTGGTACTTGTCTGCTACTTCCAGCTGTCCTTAATCAAAGCAAACTAATTACCCCATGTTTCTAGCATGCTAATCAGCTACATAATTAGAAGTACATGAAGCCGTTGGAGGGCATGTTTGGAGGGTGGCTCTGGACGTGTAACCTGTGTTCTTTGAAAGAGTGTTTTGTTTTCCCTTCAGCAGCGTTTCACATTCATACACCCTTTCAGGATTGATATTGTTTCTTTGTTGTGTAGCGCATGGTTTGGTGGACTGGCCAGAAAAGGTTACGGTTTTCATTTTTCTTTCAACAAATACCATCATTTATTGGAGAATAAAAGGTTTTTATATGTTTTTAGCACAGATATATTGTCCACAATACCACAAACCCCTAAAGTTGGTTTCCTGCTATAAAAGGATTTATTCATTTAATTTACTGTAAAAAAAAGTTATTTGGTGGTTATTTGGTGGTGTTAAGCTCTTGTATGTCTGATCACAGCTGACATTTCAACATAGCACAGCTTAGTTCTGATCATATTGCTCATAATGCTATTTTTGACAACATATAAAAAATTTCTTTGGGTTTACATTCTCATAATATATCAGAGAAAGTGTCAGTGCTCAGAATGAGCCCAGCTTTAATCTGAAGTGATTGCAATGTTATTAATTATAACATTTGTCTTGCCCTAAAGGCAACACTGCTCCTTGATCATCCAGCTTAAATTAAAAGATTTAGATTAGAATTTTCAATTGAAAAATAACAGTATAACATTTTTCATAGAAATGTTTCTTCCTTCACTTTTTTTTTTTTACATGAAACACCAAGCACACTCGAGAAATGTCAAAAGACTTTAGAGGACACACTAAGGGCTGAGAGGACGGAGAGGGGCTTGTTATTGGGCCGCCCGGGATCCACCAAGGACCGAGGGAGTTTAATCATGAGGAATATAAATCTGAATTCTGAGTCCTCCTCTAATGCTCCGGATGCTCCTGGCTTGTCTCTGAGGCAGAGCAGACTACTTGTGGCTCAGTGACACAAGTTCTCCAAGATCTTGAACGGTGTAAATAACCAAAGGCTAAACTTCTACCACGCGCTGCCACGCTACATCATCGAGAGGGAAGGACCCCTGATCGTAAGGTCTGCCAAGTTCACCCTGGACCTTTGCCAGCTTTTCCGTACTCCCACTTTTGCTATGACCAAGGGAACTACCTTCTCCTTACTGTAGCGTTATTTTAAGGGCTGCCACGGGGTGACAATCGCACCTTCAGGCAAAAAATGTTGCTGTGTTGTGAAAGGCCTGGTGAGTTGTGAAAGTGCTGGTGCCTCAGGTATCAATGGCAGCAAAGCATTTAGTTCTCTTTTCACCACTGCAGAGCCCCCCACTTCTGAGCGTGCAAGAGGGTCAAAATTTAGAAAAGCTCTTTTTGGCTGTCCAGCAGACTCCTTGTCGCCGTGGACGAGGCATGCGTTCAGGCTTGACTGCCGCGAGCAGACTTGATGAGGGTTGCTGGAGTCTGCGGACAGACATATCCACAGCCTTTCATGTGCTCTTATGCAAAGTGATGGAATACAAAAAAAAAGTGCTGTCTTCGACTTCTGGCCGAAAGCCATCAAAAGTCTTTTGGCTGTTTGAAAGTTTAAAGAGTCACAAGCAGTCGAGTGAATCCTGGTGCTGCTCATTAAGAGACTCATGCTGAGGCATAATGTTTTTTGCAAATAGCAGCTCAGCTTTGTACATGAAGCACAGATTGTAGTGGGGCGGAAATAACAGCGCGATGTATTATGACAACAATCTACAGAAAAGAAGATATTGAAATGATTGCTCATGTTCACTTGTTGGGGGCTTTTACCATTAAATAAAGCACAATGAGGCGACCCGAAGCCATTATCTTACAAGCAATGCATTCCTGCTCAACGAGGGGTGGGAGGAACGTCGCACGGCTTCAGACACCAGAGATGTGACGGCAAATTACTTTCATTTGCTGCGATGTCGCTGCGTTTGACTGTCACCAGGTTGGTTCAGACCCACAATGCACATGGTAAAACAAAATGATGATTTACAAAAAAATCAAACCAAATGTTGAATAGCTCGTCATTGAGAGCAAACGCTTGACCATTTCTATATTAACGATACAGAGTGTCATTTGTACAGCTTGCCATGTGTCGCTGACATATTAATGGATTTCCTGCGTACTCTCGGTGCGATCAGATTAATGCACGGCTCATTCTTTGCTTCTGCGCTTGCTTGAGAGTTCCCGTCATCGTGCATGTGTTCACAACGCAGCCCGCAAGATGTTTCTGTTTTTGTGCTCCGGTGGAATTATCTGAAGGATGACAATTTGTGCAGCAAGCTGTCTTTGATTCACTCACATCCACCTGAGACAGAGATAAAGACTTGAGTGAAGGGCTTATCAACCTGTTTGATAACTTTTAAATAAAAGCCGTCCTCAGGGCATACTCCTCTGGAACCCTGTGTCACAGAGATTTGCTTCACACAGACAGCAATCTTGGCTCGAGCAGCAAAAAGTTGAGCTGGGATCCATTTGCTTGGAGCGGATTCTGGAAGCTTTACAAACTGCTAAGCCTGGAAAAACTCACAGCACTTGTGTTGATGAAGCAATGTGGATTTACCTGTTGCCAGGGTGCAACAAGGCTCTTTAAAAAGGTTACGTTTTAAGTGGAGGGTTTCGGAGCAAAGCTGCTCAGAGGCAAACTTGGATATGCAAGCTGTGTTTAATTCTACATCATCTAGTGCAAAGATCATTCCGGGGCTCGAGGCGCTTAAATGAGAGTAAAATGAGAAAATTGTCACGTAATTTGCAATAACCTTTTCAAGAAATTTCAATTGTTTCAAGTGATGGTGGGGAGGTGCTCACATTTGAATCTCCCAAATTATTCAATGTGCTGATTTCTAATGTACTATTTCTAGTGACAGTAAAGAGCATGTTAGTATACAGTAAATGAGTTCCACTGACTGTGGAGATGTCGGGTAACCTTTCTGTGTGGCCCTTGTGTATTTAACTTGAACAAACTGATATAATTACATCTGCTATTCTCATTCTTCAACGAGAGAAGTCAGCCGCTTTTCTTAATTTAACTATTTCATCCCAAATAATAATGTTTAACACAGACAATCAAACGAGTTTGCTGTGTTGAGCTTTCATTTAATCTCCGACATTGGGGAGGTTTTTCCACCTCAGCCTTCCAAGCTATCAAAGTACATGAGATTTCATAATCTGTTTAATTGCTTAACCTAATTTGCTTCGCTGGCTCTGTCAAAGCCCCATTGTGTCGTTATCAAATCACTGGACACTGCAATTAACTTCACATTGTAAGCACCACCTATGTTATTGGCACGGAGCAGCTGTTAAATGGATTTAACTGTATTGTCTCTATTTTCGTTTCTTCTTTCCTTGCAGAATGAGTACACGTGCCCACGCCCGCTACCTGGTGCCTGGCTGGGAGACATGCCTACCATCCATTAATCCCTAAAAGCGGACAGCAGTGAGTTCGGTGCAGCGAAATACACTGAAGCAACGATACAGGAGAGAGACATTACGCAGAGAGCCCATCAATCCCATTCAAGGATACATTTTAAAAAAAAGGTCCTCTAAGCTAAGGGCCCCCACCGACTAAGACAAACAGGGGACAATGCAGTCTTTTCTTTTTCTTAAGATTTTATAATGTCTTCTTTTTCAACGTGTGCTCTTTGGTCATCTGCTTCGCTGCATTCCCTCCGGCTTCACACAAACACTGACGGGATGGTTCCTGTGGTGGAGAGCAGAGCCTCGGGAGACGACTCATGGACACATGGATGGTTTTTACATTGGAGCTTATTGTATGGACGTTAATAGCTTATTCTCTCTACAAGGACAATGAGGCATTGCGTTGATTGGGAAGCATGACACTGTACAAGTTCAAGAGGCTTTGTAGCTTCTTTGCTTCGTATCATTGAAAGTGGGTTTACTTACGTTGGTTTCGCATTGAGCATCATGTTATCACCTTTCAATACTTATCTTTTGTAAGAAAGACTAATCAAAGGCTACGATGGTGTAAATGTGCCTCACTGGAGCAGAAACAGTATGCAAGGCGTTTCTGTGCGCCTTTTAGCTTCGACGAATCGGCTCCATCGGGTGGAAATAAAGGCAGCAGCTGCCCGATAGTTTGACAGTCGTGAAAAGTTGCCAGACGGGAAAGCAAACTATCCCCCAGCCAATGACCTTTGGTGAAGATTTTTGTTTGATTGTTTGCTTTTTTTTAAGGAAATGAAAAAAAGACATTCCAAGTTGTTTCTAATTGCAATCAAACCTCTACTGCTTAGTTTGAGTTTGTGGACAGTAAGCGAAGAAGGAAAAAAATAAAAAGCCCCTATCAAGTGTAAAATGTAATTTTTCTGGAATTATAATGTTGTTAATGTTGTACTTTATAATATGTGTTTCTGCTATTTTCAACACCAAATACTGAAGAGCCAATTGGAGCATTTGCGGCTCTCCTCAGCGGGAGTTACTATCTTAAAGAAATCCAGTCAAAAGAAGCCTCCGCTTCCCCTCGCGGGCAGCACTGCTCTTTTACCCAATTGTTGTTTTTTAAAAGTGTGTAATGTGAACGTCTCTGTGAACCAGATCTCGCTACGGCCGTCATCCTTCAGAGGATCCTTATCTGAAAGATAACCTCGAGCACTGTTTACATTTTATGACTTATGTTCAATACGTGTTTCACTTTCCTTGAACAAATCACCAATCTTTCCCCTCAAAGACACTCCCGATGTTGCTGCACACGGCTCCCTTGTGTTTCATCCGTTATGAGATCTGAATTTTGAGATGCACCGAGTAGTGAATTGTTTGTTTCAACCTTCAAACATGATCTTTCTACACTTGAAAATGACGATTTTCTATTGTACATTTCTCCTCTTCCCCCTTAACTTGTTGATATTTAGTATGCAGACGTATTTGTTCACTTTCAAGAGTATGTTTTATAATGAGAATAATGACATTTTATCGGTGAGCAAATTGCATTGGTCAAATTAAAATATTCATTAATCATTTTCTGCGTTTAAGTGTGTTTGAAGCGTTTTCTTTTTGCTTGTGTGCACTTCCTGCCTCCTGTCATTTAAAAAGCTGCTATTCTGTTTTGCATCTCCATTTACACCTCGCGAGCCGTCTTATCCCCCACAGATCAATGTTGACCAGGCTGTCACAACAACATTAGCCTCATTAATTTAGAGGGCAGAACATTGATCTCTGCTCGAGCGCTCTGCTTCATGGTGACTCTCGCTGCTGGCCCCACCAGCGCCTTTAATTACGCTTCCTGTGTCAGGCGTCGCATATCTCGAGAGGGCGGCCGTCTTGTTGCATTTGCTCCACGTCCGCTGCTCTTGGAACATGTCAAGCTGTCAGCTCAGAGGTCCAGATGGCCGATCTCTCCCGTCGCTCCCTTTGGGATCTTCGCATACTTCCCTCTACCTATCTCGTTCCTCCTGCTGCACTGCTCATCTTCGTACAGTAAGAGCCGCCGGATCAAATCTACACTTACACTTTTCATGATGTCTTTGGAGAATCTTAAAGAGCATAAACTTGAATTTTTAATGTAAACTTTCTTGCATTTCTCAATGACGAACAAAGAATCCGAAAAACAGACACATATTTGTTTTGATAGTAATTATAATCCAAGTGTCGTTGCTCCAGTTGAAATTCATAGTCGTGCTTCTTTGACAATATCATACTGTACACCGGTTTTGTATTGTAGAACATTTGTTTTGGCGTTTGAGCGACCATTGTATAAAATGACCTTTCAGTCAGAAAATATTGAACAAAGCCCATTATTGAAAAAAAGGATCCTTAGCTTAAGTAGCACAGGAGGGATACTTTCTTTTGAATCTGAGTGAGCTGACTCTGCCGTGATTTTACAGTACAACATATTGTACAATCTCTGCACCCGGCATTATCTTAGGTTTGTCCGTCCCACTCTCTCTGTCTTTCGGTCTTATTCACTGCTGTTCTCCATTATCTGCGTAACTGCGTCCCCGGCGCTGCATGGGCAGCGGCAGCACAGACACAGCTGTGTGCCTGCGAGCAGACACCATGCATTATGCATGTGGCTCGGGCTCCCTGTTGACCCGAGTCCAAACAGTTGGCAGTCTACAACCCTTCCTTAAATTAAACAAAATACACTGTGTAACGCCACTGCCATGATAAAAACATCCACCTCCTCAGATCAGATCCTTGTTCAAACTGTGTCTAAACATTTATAAAAGGGCTCGTATTCAGTCAAAGGCACATATTCATCAGAAAATTATCCTATTCTATTAAAAAAATGCTCAATATGGTATTTTAATCTTGTATGTACATTGAGACAGTATTCAAAGGGAATGACTTCTGGTAGAAAGGACAAATGCCACTAATAACTTTGCCTAAGCTCATGATGCCTGACTCACTGAAAAAATCATTCTTTTCATGTCAGGCAAGTTAATTGGATTTGACACTTAAATGGGAAGTTTCATTCTCTGGCTATTTTGTTTTAAAACAGCAATTGGTACTCTATATGAATGACTTTCAATTGCTCATAACCTCAAATAATCCTAGAGTTCGAGTGCAGCTCACTGGGTGGCTATCATTTTAATCATGGCTTTTAAAGCAATTAGTCAGCGACTTCTGAAGAGAAACCAAAATACCAAACTCCATCATCAAACCAACGTCGAGCCTTTATGTAAGCACCAGCTATTTCAATGACAGTCTCATCACTGCTTTCGCAACCCACACCAGAAGCGACTTTCAACACCTCATGCGCTTCAGCCATCTGTTTTCTGATTGGTGGACCGAAGAGTTCCTGTTGAGATCCTCCCTGATGCCGTCACCAGCCAACTGCCAGTGTGGTGCTCTCTCATGACCTGTGACTCCTCTTCCCGAGCTTCAATCCGGACGAGCGAACGCTGCCACGGAAGCCAAGGAAATGTTTCATTGTATCATTGTGTATCACTGATTCAACGAATGCAAACTGGGAACGTGCTCTAATTCTCCAGCATTCATTACAAAATCAACAACTGCCCTCTGAGTGGACCTCCTTAACCAATGTTTTTAAGAAGTATTTAAAAAAGAATGAACCAGATTTCTAAAACAAATATTCTAATTGCTCATTATTTGACCTATATGACAAAGAAGAACCTTTCATCTCATGATTCTTTGGGGGTGGTAGCCAAGGATATTGTCACGGTTTGTTTCCTGTTTTATTTTGAAGTTTCCTTATAATGGCTCTTATCCATCTAAGATTGAAAATCGGCTTATTTCATGAACTGATGCACTTTTTTGTTTCTTGATCTTCTTGATCGACTTATTGTAAGTCGCTTTGGACAAAAACCGTATCGACATGAAATGTGCAGTGTTGGGAACGTTACAAAAGTAATTAGTTATAGTTACTCACTACTTGTTCCAAAAGGTAACTGAGTTAGTAACTGAATTACTCTACAATAAAAATAACTCGTTACAAGGGAAAGTAACTATTTGCGTTACTGTTAAAAAAATTGAGTTGCTTACAACGGATGTCGACAAAGTTTTTGCTCCTGCACATAATTTACACATTATTTGCACATTTTGTTTCTAAGTTTGATTGGCCAACGGCGTAGTGCAGCCGTCTTGGGATGTGATGCTATTTTGCTCGACAGAGTTCACATCCAAGTTGTGACGATCTTTTATTAAAAATATTTTCTTCAATAAATTTTTTTCAACGTGGCAGTGATGTAGTGCTCACTTGTAAAATCGATTCAATGAAAATGTGATGCATTTTGAACATTTTCAGCAATATGTTTGCGAATGTGGGACGAATCACGTGACCAAGGCAGACAACATCTGCCGCTGCACAAACACGCACTCGCAGGCAAACCAGTAGGTTCAAAAACCAGTAGGGACGTAACACCGGAAAGAAAACTGTACCGCCTCTGCAACATATTGCACTTTCAGCCTCAAAACACAACTGCTAATGTCGCGCGAGTGTATGTGCAGGTTCGGCACCGCCCGCCGACCTGCATCAGTCAATGCATAGTAACGCACCGCATTTAACGTCCAGTAACGGTAACGGCGTCGTAACGATGGAAAAAGTAATTAGTTAGATTACCCCGTTACTGAAAAAATAACGCCTACCTATTATTATTCCAAACACTGGTAATGTGTCCGATCACCTGCACTTCCCCAGCGGATTTAAACCATGTGTGCCTCAGTGCCTCGCTTAACTTTTTCTGTTTTTAAAATGTTCTGCATGATTAATGTATTAGTGGATGACTTTTTTTTAATATGTTCTGATTTTGATTTGTATCTTTGGTACAGCGTGGAGACAGATGATTAAGTAGATTTCATTTTTGTTGCTGTTACCGTGGACATGTTTGCTTTAGATTAGAATGGGCAGCTGCACACCATGTCTCTGGAGACTGGGCTGTGAGCTTGTGAGCTCTCCATTTGTCCTGTGACATTCCTGCTGCTCTCCAGAGAATTTCAATGTCAGCTTAATTAACCTCCAGACTAAAATCAATTGGGAGATTATTATTATGAAAATGTCCATGGAAAAAACGATTGGTAATGGTAAAATCAACCAACTATAATTGACCGCACGACACCAACAAGAACACATTCACTTCCATTTAAATACTTAATTTAAGTTTTGAAGATGTGATTAAAAAAGGGTTCTTTCACAGCAGAGAGCTTGCAACCTCAAAAGCATAAACTCACTGTGGAATCGGTTAGAGCTTTCTACAAGGTCAAAGGGCTTGGCCATCAGGCTTCAAAACAAGTCAACACAGCGTCGGACGGTAGAAAGTGAGAGAATGAAGTACCAAGATAAGGTTTGTTATCTCCCTGAGGAGCAAGAGCTGAGAAGTGTGAAGTGTCCACAGGGACAAGAAACCAGGGATGTTAAAAGGGAATTACTTATGGACGGGACACAAATGTTATGACAGTTTATAGTTTTATTCATCTGTTGGATGCAAAGGAAAAAAAGACTGAGTGAAAAATGCAAGCAAGCACCATCAGTCGTCTGTGATTACCAGAACAAACAGGTCAAAGTCAAAAAATATATTCCTGAGAGGGGTTTTGGTCTTCATTTCACCCTCATATAGGATATAACACTTTATGAAGACTTATGAAGTCTTCAATATGAAGTCACAATATGAAGCAACCTCCATTTTCTCACGATGACTGTGATGTTAAATGTTAAAGTTGAGATTACTGTGTCACTGCAACTCAAAATTAAAATGTACTGATTTAAAAAAAAAAGAAAAACACTACACTACTCTTTGTAATTGTATGTATTGGACTGCACTCGTTGTTGTCATCTGCAGGAAAGGTTTCTCTTTCTCTCTCATGACCATGTTCCTTCCTTCGAGCCTTAATGCAAATGACTTTAGAAGTTATTGATCCAAATAAATGTCACTCACTCTTCAATAATTGGTTATTCAAAGCAACCGAATACATAATAAGTTAAAATGAAAATGGGTACACAAATATCATCATAAAAAGTAGCTTTTTCCTACATGGACCTCTTTTAGATTGCAAATGTGTTTTTTGTCGTGTTTTTGACCTCTGACTTGGAGGTGATTTGAAATGCGACTCCCATCAGATATCTTCAGGAGCATTTAAGCCAAGATGCTTTTGCTGCTCAAATGTGATTACAAAGTGTGGAAGTGCTGAGCAGAATCCATGCATACACTAGCAGAGCGTCATGCAGTGCAACATGGAGAAGAACAACAGTCCGTGGACAGACGCCAAAATACATTTTCCGCTGGCACTTTCAACGTCTTTGTGCCTACTTGTATGAAAGGAGTTTGCCATCGGGGTTTTCTGCCTGAAATATGTGGCAGCCATAAATCCTTAGGCTTAGGCCAAAGTAAACTCTTTCTGGCAGCTAACTCTGAAGGCAAACTTCTCCTATGTACTGTGCCTAGTGACCTCTGACCCCTCATCCCCGTACTGCCCCAGTTCGCTCACTGCATCTTGCAGAGGCATAGTATTCATTTAGGAAATGTGCACAAGTTAACCTCCAAACTGAGACCAGTCTGTCAAAATTCTCAAAAGTCTCATAGTTCTGTTCATTTTACGCAAAAAACAAAAAAATGTCATCAGTGAGGTCCGGTTGTTTAAAAGATAAGTATAACAATAGTGGTAATCAGTTTCATGGTTCGTAAACAGTCAAACCAGAAAAAGTTAGTAGAGAAAGTGGTAAAGGGGTTAATAATTTGCTGTCGGTTTTGCTTGAGATCACTGCTCCTCTGTGGCTTTGGAATTTGTCCGAATAGTTTGTGAGTTCCCTTTCAGAGATTAAATCATTATTTCCAAGAAAGGATATTAGCTTAAAGTAAATGCAATTGCACCACAATATCCATAAAAGAAGAAGAGGAATTTTTGTGACACAGTATTTCTAAATACATTTCAAAAACATTTGAGATGCATAGATGATCAATGCATACGCTGAACTCTCCCGTTGAAGAAGGTGGGCGGGGCAGAACTTTATAGCGTAAAGTCCAATCTACCTACTCAGCTGATTCTCCGCACCCAGGTGGCTAGCAGGGGGAAGGGTGGAACAGTTGGGACCCAGACTAGTGTAGGAAGTTCGAAAACGTCCCCCTCTTGAGGAGCTTCAGAGAAGATTTAGCGTAGCTAACATCTTCAGTGGCTAGCGGTGAACACAGGTGCTGCTAATCAGGCTGTTAACTCTCCACTGAGCGAGACTGCTCCAGTTACCAGAGGAGGAGGGGGGGACAATCTGCACTATAATTTAAAGCCTGAATTTTCTTGACCGCAAAATTAGAAACTTATAATTTTCCCCTCCACTGCCTCATATTAGGTGAACACCACGGAGCGACGTTTAAACCCCGGGAAGCCCAGTTGGTGCAGCTGGCCGTCTTGAAGAGCATTACCTCTTGAAAACCAAAGCCTATGTACATTTTTTTTACCCTATTATGTTAAGGGGAGGGGGAAACTTCCCTCTTTTGAGTATCTCGGCCAATCGTGGCTTGATTTGAGAGTTTGACCCCTCCTTTGATTCGTCATACAGCCCGTGCCAATCATCTAGATCCACTTCCATTAACCAGTTAAATGCAGAGCGTAAAGTCACGCTTCACCAAAATCTTTTCACATTCTTAGTTGGGAAATCTCTCTCTTGCTCTTTGACACCCAAACGGATATGACACACGTTAAAGTAGCCTACGTAACGGGGATAGGGTGTAGCAGTGGAAAAGTTTCTTTGTACAAAATTCGGACGCGGTTTGACTGAGATATGTTACGGGTGTTTCTGTAATCTCTGTGTTATTGGCTTGCTTTTGGGTGTGTTTTGTCAAATGTGTCGCTGTCCTTGGTGCTGATATCTCTCAGTGGATGTCCACTCGCGGTCTGAAAATCAACCCGACAAGACTGAACTGCTTCTCTTTCCAGGAAAAGATTCTCCTACCCGGGACCTGACCGTCAACTTTGGCGACTCCATGTTAACGCCGACTGACTGCTAAGAACCTCGGTGTGACGCTTGACAGCCAACTCTCCCTGACTCCAAACATTACAGCGACAATGCGATCCTGTAGATACACGCCAGTGGCCAGTAGCTGCCCGCATGCACTTTAAAACATTGGTGCTCACGTACCGCGCTGTGAATGGATCGGGTCCAGTCTACATCCAGGACAGGGTCAAACCCTCCATCCCAACCCGCACACTGCATCTGCCAACAGCATCAGATAAATGACATGTTATGTAATGTACTGTAATGTGCTGAATCGTGGATGTGGGCATGTGTTGGGAATTTCTTTTTTCAATGGCGTGTTAATGGTGTATATCAATGTCTGATAGTTTTGGTTTGGTTCCATTTGTTCTTATATTTGTATTCTTATATAAATAATAAAATATTTTGTCACGTTACCTTTCCATACATATTATTGCTCACATGCAGTGGGTTTATGTGTGGGGGACACCCATGTTCTATATAGAAATCTGACTAAAAATCAGATTCATTTTTCATTTTTTGCATTCTATATAGCGATGTTGTGTTGTTTGCCTTCATTCAGTGTGGGCGAACTTGAATGAAACCCGGCAGAACAGGCGGTTGATCAAGTGCAAGCTTGTGATAACAAAGACATATAACCATGGAGCCGGACAACTGTTCAAGATCAGTGGGCGTTAAGTGATACTCTCCAGAAAATGAAACGACTAAAAATCCTCTCAATCAACTCTGCAATCAAAAGATAACCATTATACCAATTTCTCTACAACATCACTTTCTCTACCATGTTTCAGTGCATGATTGGTTCATGCAGCTCACCTTGGCCAGTTGATTTTGTTGTTCCCGTGTGTTGTCTAATATTTCCTTTGAAACAACAATAATCTTAGAAAAGAAATTGTTCAGATGGGTTTGGTGTTTTCCACTGTATGTTGACAACCCACATTAAAAAAAAACAGATGACATCAAATTAAACCAAAAATATTTGAGGGATTCATTGCTAAATCACACGTTACAATTTTTAGTTGGAGAATTGTGCGGTGTGGCCATAATTCCCCCCAAAACCTCCCCTTTAGCTTTGAGATAACTAAATTAAATCAAAGAAAGCTGCGGTAATGGCGGATGTTAAACACAGCAACGATTCAATGAACAGTTAAATCCTTTTCAAGCATAAACTAAAAGGCACGCGATAGGTTGATTGCATGGCAATACTACAAAATGCCATCTTAACACATTAGCAGAATGAAATAAACCATTTACTGGAGGAAATGAACTATTTACTGGAGTAGTTCCAAATAAAACAACAATTTACACTAAGTTTAAGATCACATATGCTCTAGTAACGTAGCAACTTTAAAAAAAAAGAAAAGGCACTCATGTTTAGGGTCACAAATGTTTTATTTATTGACCAGAATTTAGGCTTTCAAACTTGTAGGTGCTGAGAATATGATGAGTGTATACCACCATCAACATATTTATTTTCAGGTTCATTTTAAAACACAATATTGCTTCAGCATGATGATATTAATATTATAACAAATGCTTCTGCCTGGTGTATACCGAGGAGCCTCTTGAAATGTTTCACATTAAAATTGTCACAAAAGCTCCCACATTGTTTTGCAGCATGTGCGTTTCTGGGATGTCAATCAGCTGGTCCCTCGTATCTTATAATATCTAACAACAACACACTTTACATAGTTGGCCTACCATATTGCTGCTTTCTTTTTTAAAGTATTACTGTCTGTCTAGAGCCCGTTTTGGCTGGCTGTTACACACAAGCCTCCAACTTCCAGTCCTCATAGATTTATCATTTTACTACTGGGGGATTTATCTTGCTGCTGCTGAAGGCAGATGCACCTCGATTACGAGTCTCCCTGCTACACGTAAGGAACTAGCGTCTCTGAGCTCCTCACGGATGTCTGAGCGTCTCTCCCTTTTCTCTAAGGGAGACGCCAGCCGTCCTCCTCCGGAAATCCATTTTGGTAGCTTGGACTCACGACCGTGTTCTTTCGGTCATGACCCATCCTTCACGACCATAGGTAAGGGTATCATCGAAGCCTTCCTGCTCAGATCTCTTTTTGTCACAACGGAGATCGGTAAGGCAAGTGCATTACCGCCTCAAATGCTCCAATTCTCCAGCCAATCTCACACTCAAGACCCCAAAGTATTTGAAATCTGTCACTTGGGTAAGTACACTTTCCCTACCAACTTGGGGGGTACAGGCCTTGGATGGAGCCAAGAAGGCCCCCCCTGATCCCATACTACCGCAGCACCTCCCAAAGTATCTCTCGAGGTACCTGATCATAGGCCTCCAGGGCCACAAAACACATGATGACACGGTTGAGCCGACTCCCAGCCCCCCTCCGTTTTCATTGCAAATTCAAAGGTCAAAGGTAAATAGCTGGTCCGTTGTTCTACAACCAGGATCCACTCTGTTCCTCTTCACCCATTGCCTTCAGCATCTCTGGACGGATCTCATCAATCCCGGGGACTTTGCCACTGTGGAGTTGTTTGACTACCTCAGTGACTTCAACCAGATAAAATGAAAAGGATTGTTCCTCAGCCTCCAGTTTGAGACATTTCCAATGTGCTCATTCCACCTCCAAATAACCTCCTCAGTTGATGTCAACATGGTCCCATCCTTACTGTACACAGCTTGGATGATTCCTCGTTTCCCTTCATTGCTCTCATTGCCCAGTTTAAGTGTAATTCCCTTGTTTACATATGTTGTTGGAATGAGAGTAGCTCAATGTTCAAAGTGTGTGTGTTGTTAAGCAACAGAGCGAGAGAGTGACCGTGGTTGCACACATTAAATGTTCAGCGTGATAATGAGTGAGATAATGCATTCTACCATTCCCCCAGATGGTGAGATTAAAGCATGCATGCCTAAGGATGGCAATGACATACAGCGTACCATGTGACGGAACCTCAAAACAACACAGAGTCCCTGAAATAGCAGAACAATCTGCTTTGCACTTCGCCTCAAAGTTGAATCAAAAAGGATAGAAAATGTCAGTTTCAATTTCAATTCATTACATCTTTCATGCAGTTTGTTTGGAAACATTCGGTCTCACCAAATGGTGAAGGATACCGAATGTTTTCACCGAATGGTGAAGGATACCGAATGTTTTCACCGAATGATGAAGGATACTTTCACATGTTTCCTGTTGAGCGGTTTGGTCTTGATTCAGCCTAGCTTAGCTTTAATGACACAAGGGAGAGCAGGCAGCTGATCCAGTGCAAGCAAGTGATAACAAAGACAAACAGCCAGCTTTGGCTAAAATAAAATATGAGACCACGGTCCTACGATGATCATTCCGCGTTTGACGACTGACAAAATCCTTATTATGAATTGTGCAATCAAGTGATAGCGATTAAATCACCTTTTCTGGGATGTTATCCTTGTGTGACTTGTTCATCCATCTTTTGCACACTCTAATGTCTGTTGGTGGTTGTGTGGGTGGACATGCGCATGTGTGGCTCTGCTAGAAGCCCCTCAAGCCGGTTATAGGCTCTCTGGAAAACAATGCAATGCATGCCATGTGAATGTTCCATTTTCCCACTACAAAGTGGTTTACACACGGCATAATCCCTCTGAAGCCCTAAGCTTGCAAGCGCAACCTAAATTTTCTGACTTTCAAAATGTAAATAAGCTACATGAACGTGAATGTTCAAGTTGTTTCAATATTTAAGTTGACAGGAAAATTGTAAGTGAGAAACCAGTCCCATTAATATTTTGCAAACGTTTTTGAAAGCCTGTATTAAAAGAAAAACAGTTTTCACTGTATCTTTTGTGCCTAAAAACAGTATTTGTTGTATGCATACATTTCTTACGAAAATTGAATACATTATACAATGAATACATTATCTGTATTTCGCATTTATACAATTAATTATAAAGAGCAATTATAAAAGAATTACAAATTACAAAATTACAAAAACAACTAAACCAGAGCCAATATATATATAATATAATAATATAATATACAGATACTAAATTAGCTATGAAATTTTCAAAAAGCAGAACCGTAAAGGAAAAAACCCCCATCAGATAGCAGACAGTTGTGTGCAGTCCAAGCAAAGAAAAAAAAAGAGTGAGATATAAGTATGAGTATTAAGATCAACTTGTCACTGCACCATGCTTTCTCTACAGGTTTCTAATCCATTGGGGACATATAATGCATGGTTTTTGAAAATGCATTCGCCAAGTAAGTTTTGACCATCAGCCGTGCATTTTGATTCCGAGCCAGAAAGAGGACTGCACCTATTGCCAGCGGTGCTATGACGATAGCTTTGGTTGTGGACCGGTACATGGGTTGAGACGGAGGCGTTTGTTCGGCAGCACCCTTAACGGTTAAACTGTGCTGAAGTGCTTCCTGCTCCTCCTGGGTCAGGGCCATGGGGCAGAGTTCAGCCAGCACTTCCAGAGCTGCTCGCTGACCCGCTTGTACTGCACCACTCATGTAGCCACACCACAGGGTGGCTGTCTCTGTGCCTGCCCAGTGGATCCTGTGAATCAACGGAAACAGTGAGCCAAAAACTGAACACCAAGCCTTATGTTGCTATTTGAAAGAAACAAATATTCAGTCCATCTCCCTTTAATGCATATGTACATGTCATCTCAAGCCATTAACAATCAGTTAAATTACTAGATGTAAATCGGTTCACATTATGTCTCTGTTCAACAGTATAAAATACATTTTTTCCAAAAGAAAAAATTTCTCACAGAAAAATCTGAATAGAACTAGTCCTTAAAGATCAGCCCACCCTGAGACCATCTGGAGGTTTTTGTGGCGGGGTCGCAGCAGTTGGCTACAAACAGATCTTTGTTGCTAAAACTTTCTTGAAAATGATGCTACTTCTCAGCCAGTTTTCTTCTGCTGCATTTAATGAAAGTCAAAGATTTCTATAAACCTCATCCATTTCATTCAATGCCACGCCAGGTTGTTGTCATTGTCAATTCAGTCAGAGTTGTACAAACTGCTGACACAGCAAAGCTGCAGTAAGCAAACGGGTACAAATAAAAGAGCATAGGGGACATACAAAGACTAAAAATAAGAATACAGTACAAGTCTTTGGAGAACATATACCGGCCTTACTGAGGGAAGCTGATTGGCTGAACCTCCGAGGTATCTGGTTCAAACCAAATGATTGTATGGTTATATCTGTTTACCAGAAGACACAAGCCTTCCACTAATTTCATGTTTGATAGATAGCGTAGACGTATAGTAGATTTCTAGTCATGTATTCTCTAGCCCATCGTCATAATGTACTACTATACCAGGTCCCACCCGTGTGAATGCACATCAATCAGAGAAATGCAGATGCACTACACTCATGCACATTTAATCTGGCCAAAATCTTGTGGAACAGCGGCACCAAAAAGTTTACTTTGGACTTTATGTACCCACTTCTCTAGGTGGGTACATAAATGGTACATCGTGCTTCCCATGATGTACAAAACCCATACAGGATGGGCGTTATTTGCTTTCCATTATGCCTACATTCCATCATTACTTTTATAGATGATGAAAATATATAGTTTAAAAATGTCCAATTTCTAACTGGTTCTAAAAAATTAATTTGATAAAGTTGCCTGACATCACCCGAAGGCATCACCTGGCTGAACACAAATGACAACGAATAAGGCAAGCAAAGTATTGATTTAAGTTTGGTAACTTAAAAAGGCTGCAATGGTCCCTTAATCCACCATTAACTCAGCCATAACAGTGTTCTACAGCAGCTGGCGGAAAAGGATCTAATGGACAGCAGCGTTATACTCTGATTAAAATAAGCGCTTTGTGCTCCTGGTTGGACTTGATTAGTGGGTTGTTTTTAAACAGGTGATTAGAAAGTGACTTTTCTCTGAGTGAAACCGATATTCCTCATAACTTTACTGCTCTGTGAGTATAAAAGTAATGTTTTGTTTTTGTAGATTGTGGAGAGAGGTTAGTAGGTGAACAGGTTTTAGGGTAGAATGTTAAAGTCTACGAAATGGAGGATTTCTTATAGTTGGCATTGGATTAATCTTATCTGTAAAACCAGGAATAAAGATAAAATAATCCCTCTGAGCCAACGGGATATCATTGTGACCTCCGCCGTATACAAACTATTGTGCTGTGTTCAATTTAATCTCATTTCCCAGTGGACGGAGTCTGATACTTTAACAGCGAACGAACAAAATACATTTGGAAAGAAACTGGTGCGCATTGTTGTAACCTTAAACAAAACAGACTAAGATTAAAGCTTTCTTTCTGTCCTGTCATTAACCAAGTGACCCAAGCGTTCAGTACAACAAACAGATGTTACAGCTTTTTGTTTTAAAATAAAATGTCTATGTATGACAATCTGAAGTGTCACATGAACAGTGGGATTTAGTTGTATTTGTGATGTAAAGCTTAATTTCTTAACATTCAGTAATGAAGTCAATCTGTAATGTTGGACCAACAAACAAAAGGCATGTCCTCATGATAAACTAAAGGAGATTAATGTTGGACACTACTTACCCTGCGTTAACCAGCCTTTTTCTGCCCACAGAATGCCCTACTGTAGCTATTATAATGCAATTTAACCCACATCTAACAGATGTTCTGAGGCAAGCTCTGTCTTAATGGCCACTGGTTTGTGTTCTTGCAGTCGGTTCCTCGCTGCTCTTGCTGTACAGGCCTTTCCGTTGTATTCTCAGTGAAATAGACGACACAATCAGCTAGATACAGGAGAATGAGCACTGTGCATTGATTCTATTGTTCCTTGTATGAGACGCTGCTTTGCTTTCGGCCTGCTTATTGGCGTATGATACAATGCAAGGACACTGTGGCAGAATGGAATCCATTCAGAGCTGTTTTATGTACATTTTAGAAGCTGTGCTGCTGAACTATGCGTAGGACATTTGTGCAGCAAATCTGTGGCCATCACATGCAACCTCTTGAATGGTGTTTCTTTGATTCCATGCTGAGGTCCAAAAGCTTCAAGACAGTTACCAACTGATTTTTAGTTCATACCTCTTTAACTTCAATCCAGTTCCACATTAACATTGTCAAATCTACAACCATTGACTGACTGAGTTGACTTACTCTTGCGATAGCATTTTTCTGTGCCTTGTAAATACAACTTTGACAGCATCATCAGACTAACCAGGCTAACATTCTATCACTTAATCAATGTTTTTTGCCTTTACAGAGACCTCAGGGAAAGTGGAACACTAGCTGTTAGAGGCTCCACTATGTTCAGCAACAGTCAACATCAGTCTGAGCAGGATGTGTTTTTTTCAGCTGCCTTCGCAAAGAGATAAGTGAGAGTGAAACGTTGAACAGTAAATAACTGTGAGACTATTTAAAGGTCAAAAAAGCAGAGGGTATCATCGCGATGGGGGGGAAATCTTGTCTTTAAATAAATTGTAGTTAAAGAAATAGCAGTCCTAATTATGATCTAATCCAACCGGTTGATATTGATTGTTATAAGAATATTATTATATTATTTTTATAAATATTGTATGAACGAATCTGCATTTATCAGCTAATGCGTAGACAGACACTTTCGAGAAGCCTTTAAATTGTTGAGTTACTAGGAAGATCTGCACAAATGTGCAAAGTCAAAGTATGTGCTATTAATCTATGCTAAGCCAGTGGTTCCCAAACTGGGGGTGGGGGTCTCACAGTGACCTTATATCCTAGCTAAGTATAGGTGTTTGTAATCATAAGTCCTTGCGCAGCGTTTGATGTACTTATTGAGATGTAAGGATCTTAACATATTTTAACCCTACATGGGGTTTCCCAACAAATCAGTCTGGTGGGATAAGCCGATTTCTATGCTTCAGAAGCCGTTAGGGAGGAAGGCCTGATCCTGAAATAGCTGAATGGATCCAAACTTCACTGTGTGGACACACAGGAATAAGGTGCTAAACCTGTAGAAACTTCTAATTATCAGTAAGGGTCCAGAACTACTCATGGTAAATCATTGTTATTCCCTGCATCGAATGTAAAGAAAACCAATATTGTAATGAAAACACTGTTAGACTATGTTTGTACAGTTTGACTGAATTTTTTCGTTTTTGAAAAAATATCTGCATCCTACAAAGCAACTAGAGTTAGTGCAGAGTTTATTCTACGTGCCTGTTGCAGTTGTTGACTCAGTAAATTATGAATCCACTGAGCTATTGTTCTTTTCTTCCAACTCATTCTTGCCTATACTCTCTAACCCCACCTAATAAGAGAGGGCTTTCATACGCAGCACTCAGGCTTAGTGTACACTGAGGATTCTGACTCCTTTTATAGTAAAGACACTGTATTGAGATTCATTCATTCCCAAACAAAATCCCATCATCCACTGACTCTACTGGAATCCCCATGCTGTTATACACAGTATATTTGAAGTACCACCAGTATTTCTGTCGGCTCAGCACGGGCTGGTCTTCATTACACGTGCTGGATTTGAATCAAAGTCAAAAGTTGCCCTTGGGGATCCATTTTCTATACGAGGTAGGAATGTGGATAAGGGCCACTCCTCCATGCTGCTGATAGAGTCACGTTATGTAGAGAGCTTCCTCAGCCTCCCCACAGACTTAATGTCATTATGGAAATACATTACCTGCACCCCCCCCACCGCCCCTCCCCTCAAACCCACCTCTCACAATCGTTCTCTCAGCTTCCTCCATTTCTGAACAGCCCATTAGAAATGAATTATAGGACATTTTCTTTTGAGACCATTTCTGACGACCTTCTGCTATTTTGTATCAACGAAAGGAACAATGACTCCCACGACGCTGGTCAATAACATGTAGGCGTTGTGTGCTGGTAAGAAACATCAGGTTGGCACGGTGTAGAAATCATTCCTGTGATTATCAATATAGCATGATCATCCAGCACCGTCACTCACTATCGATCACACTGTCTGCAAGTGTAAGGATAGAATCTTCTGAACTATGAATTCAAACTTTAGTTCATGAAAACAGAATTTCACACAGTTTTACTCTGCTTAATCCCACATTGGTTGTGCTGGGAGCCTGGAAGAGAGGGGACCCTTTTGGGTTTAGGGAGATGGAAATGTGTGAGCCTGTGTTGTATTTGTGATCATTACCTGCCACAAGGCTTCCTCAGACTAGGGTGGTAATACGTCAGCAGACCTGGTGCCATGACATTAACAGGGCATCCCCCACTGTAGTCCTCCTTAGCCCAGTCCTGAAACGCAGCAGAAAAAAGCATAAACATTTACTTACTTTGCTTCGTTTCAATCAATTGACAGTTCTCAAATCTAAGACAGTCAAATTCATTTTGAGCACGTTGCACAGTCATCACATGACTCGATTCTAAAAATATTAAATTAATACTAACTAACAGAGGCGGGAACGCCACAACATGAACCGTTTTAATGACTGTTTCAGATGAGTGGAATGAAACCCTTAAGTAATGGCTATGAATTATACGGAAACTGTTATTTCCTGACTGCCATAAAATAACTCAAGGTGCGGTTGAGTAGAGATAGAGACAAACGATGGATCCGCCATTCACAGGTGAAATAATGAGCAGCCTGGCCAACTGGTGGTGCATTCTGGGACAGTTTATTTGGGTGCAAAGTCAAGTAAGCTGATGTAAAAATCCCAAAATCTAAACATGTTTACCTCAACAGACACTGCATAGCTTTTATAACTGGGATAAATGGTTGAAAGAACTAGACCAGTGATTCTCAAAGTGTGGTACTGTGGTGATCACTGAATTCTTTTTTATATTTTTCTTTTTATATTTTATTTTTATTTTTTTACTAAACATTTCAGTACACTACAGTTTTATTTAATCTTTAAGAACAGTTTTTTTACATGTATTTTAGTACAATGTTTATTTAACTTTTATGTGCAATACATTTTAATTGAATCATTATATAATTTTATTTTTTCTTCCTATATTTAAGCGCAGTCTTACTGTTAAAACTTTGTAAAATGTTACAATGGCTAACAATATTAAATATACTTCTTTAGGAATAAAACCTCTGCCTTGTTTTTGATGAATACTTAGGCCTACTACGATACTGTATGGTCATTATGGTGGTACTTGGAGAGCCAAGTATTTTCTGAGGTGGTACTCGGTGTAAAAAGTTTGAGAACCACTGAACTAGACTATTAATTTGGAAACCAAATCATTTTTTAAATTAAAGTAGACATTTGCCACTGGACTACTCACTTTTTCTTCATAGTGGATGAAAGATGCCGCCTCAACACCCAGATATCTGACCAGACTGGAAATCACAGCTTTTCTCCTTTCCCCACCCTGCGAACAGAAGGAAATCCCTTTGCCAACGAAACTCTTGCTCATCACAAATATAACGGCAAGCAGCAAACACTTTAATGCATACTAACAAACCAATCCAAGCTGAACATCGAGAGCACATGTCAATTTGTATATATTATGCTTGGTCAACCTCCTGGTTTTTACTAGTTATGTGCAGCACTGCTGACGCATGACAACCAAGAGGACAAATCTTGATGAAACCTGCGCAAATTTGAAAAACTATTAGATTACCTTTTTTCACTACTATCGCATGTGCCATCATTTGGAGTCTCTTGGTACAGTCTTTTTTTTTTATGCAGAAGGCTACGCCTGAGCTCGGTAGCAAGTCAGGCCAATGACTGAAATGCCAAAACACTAGAGACAAGTTGGGATGCTATTTATTTTATTAGGTTAAGAGCAATCACTCAAAGAATACAGACAGGAAAGAGGAGATGATGTAGGCTTAGTGCACAAAGTGTGCATTCAGTTAGTGGACAATGGCAGACAAGTGGCTCTCTAGCCTGCTTGAATCATACCAAATCTGTTATATAAAATATTTGTTATTGCGATTCAGCCAGGGAAAGTTTGCACTCATTTCTTGTTCACCTAGTGGTTACCATTAGCGATCAAATTGCAGTCTTAGAGACTATTTTTATGTGCAGCTTCAAAGTATTTGGTTACGAAGCAAATATTTCACACTCCCTACAGATTTGTCCAGTAACCACATCTGTGGTTTTTGCAAATAATACGGCAAAAAAAAACGAAGAGTTTCCATTGGGTTGGTAAACCCTTTATATTCTGTATATATCCGAGTAATAGTTATTGAAGGCTGGCACAACCATCCCACTCTTTCCAGTCCATACAATTACTTTATTTTCATACTACTTCCCTATTATTGTTTTATATTGTACAACAACACATTATCATTTGTGTTGGGAAGTCTTTGTATTCAGAGACTGAATTTCTACAGGGGTTTTTTCCTTTTCTTTTGATTTCACAGCTCAGCAGTCTCTGCTGTCTCTGCCGTTATTGATGCAGAAGCAGCTAACAATGTGGTTCTGCTGCCATATTTTTAATGTCACACAATATCTGCATGTCTGTATTCTCAGAAAAGGAAAGTTGACCCAGCATTACATTAATCAAAGTTTTCATTTCGGTGGTCCAAGTCGTGCTGTAAAAGGATTCTAGGGCCATCTAGACATCGATGTTTTTGGATGAATATGCAAAATTAACCATGATTCTACAAGAAACTGCACCAAATGGGTGGTGGGACAGAGACTCTACCTCTACTTAGATTATACACATCTCCGGAGGTTAAAGGTCAGCTCTAAAAGGCGCCCCAAAATAGTGCAAGAGAGTTCAGCTCTTGGTATAGACTTTGTAAGGCATATCTACTTATTACTGTTGTTCATGATGCAGCCATGCTGCTCCATCGTTGTTGATTGGGAGTGAAGTCCCCTCCTGCTTCACCATCATACACAATTAAGCGACTACAGGCCCATTGTCCTGATGTCTGTGGTCAAGAAATCCTGTGAGAGGCTTGTTTTGACCAAACTGAAGAACATTACAGGGCCCCTGCGGACCCCCTGCAAAACAAGTCAGTGGATGATGCAGGCTACATGAGACTGCACCAGATGATGCATCACCCCGAATCACCAGGACCATATGCTCCGTTTCTCTTTGTGGACTTCAGCTCGGCGTTCAACACCTTCATCCCGGGAACACTTCCTGACAGACAGGGCAAAGCAGATGAGGCTAGGTAAAATCACCTCCAGCAAACGGACCATCAAGACTGGCGCCCCCCAGGGACGTGTGCTCTCCCCACTGCACTTCCCCCTCTACACAAACGACAGCACCTCAGAGGACCCGAAGTTTGCAGACACGGTTATCGGCCTCCTCAGGGACAGTTAATCTGAGTTTCAGAGTGTGAATACTTTTAAATCCGTACCCACACTGATAATCCATTACCTCCTCTGAGCTCCATTGAGAAGCCTGCTGGGCGGAAATGAAGCCTACCAACGCAGCATTACCACTATGGCTGGTGGCATCGAAGGTAACACAGAATGGGCACCCGCTGGAGGATCCCGCCACAATTTCCCCAGAGAGGCCCTTCTCCTTCCAAAAAGCCTGTAGAGAAACAGAGATATAGTAGTTCATCATACAGTTATTGCCAGCATTCCTGTGATCCCATACAGCAGCAGGATTCCCACGGGATCACATGAATAGCCATGTTGGCAGACTACAAGAAGTGCATTTGACGAATAAGCTCCTTGTGAGGGGCTTCTGACATTTACAAGCTTGTTTTACGTAGGTGTAATGCGACATGTAGAAGATGAGTAATAATGTCAATGAAGGATTTTTCCAAATAAAAAGTATGTTTGCTACTATTTTCCAGACTCGCTTTGGCAAGAGTTGATCGACAGAAGATTTGTCTCAATTATTTATGTGCTAGCACCATAAGCAGCATTGACAAAGTTTAATAGTTCAATAACCAAAAGGGACTTGAGCATACAGCTCACTTTTAGTTATTGTATTATTATGTCTAGCTACATTTTGCATATGTTAGAGAGGATCAATAATCCTCATAGAGTGAATATCAGCCATGCAATTGCATGCATTTAATAATTGCTGCTGTGGGTGGGACCATTTTTTGTCCGGAAGCGGGCCTGAACCAGCATCAATATCTTGTACTGATCTCAAGCAATGCTGTGCTTCACACAGTCCAAAACACTGCAATCTTGGCTACAATATCCACTTATTCATAAGAAAAGTTTGTAAATATGTTATGCAAGTGAGTGCAGAACATTTGCACACAGCATGTGCTTTACATTTCCTCAGCGAAGCAAGATGCTAACAAGAAAAAGGAGAAACCAAATTGCTAACTAAGTCAAAGAGGAAGACGCTAATTATAAGTATCAATTCTCTCAGACAAACCTTTCTAAAACCAGAGCAAAAATTACCACCAGGCATCCAACACATGAAATATAATATTGCCCCTTACCCTTGACCTTTGAACGAAAATATGAAATTATTACTGAAATTCTGCAGCCATTTTAATCCTCCAGGTTTTGGGAACCCGTTCTGCCTCCCCGAAACTTCAATTCTATCAACATCTACTACTATCATCTACAGCGGCGTCTGCGATCGTCCGCACTGCGTCCAGGGCGGCTAGTATACTTTTAGTTGACGTCATGCCGCATAAAATACATGGAAGTCCTCGTAACTTCAATTGGAGGGAACCATTGCTGCAGCAATTTCTCCAAAGCTGAGGAATCAAATGCTCGCAGGTAATTACGCTAATGTAATCAAAGTTCTGTTGAGTTCATCAGAAATATCTGACAGAGGTCTCTTTCCAATAATCCGACTACGGCTGAGTTTAACCTTGCTTTGGCATTTAAAGTGATGTCATATATCATAGAAGTTGATAGATATTGTAGGTTCAAACCGATAAATTAACTACTTCATACAACGTTCTAACATTTTAAGGGGGCACCCTCTTTACCTACGGCCTTTCCCTATTCTACACAACTGAAGATGATGCAATGCAAGTCATCATGTTAGCCGGTAAAGGGGCATGGATAGGTATGGCTGATATAACGAATGCCTTCAAGGTCATGACACATAATCTAAAGAGTGGTGTATTATCCACAGTCTCAAACAGGCGGATGCATTTAGTGCACTCAAGAACAATTTGTTCAATTGAGTGTTACTCTCTCTGTAGAGAAAACACAGAGCCTACTGACAGTAATTGCCTTTTTAGAGCCATTGCCTTTAAAAGTGGATCTGCGTTGGATAAGTCATGGAAAGTGACTATTACCAAAATAGTCTGTCATTATTAGGACACTTTAAAATTGCCCTTATAATTATTCCCCAAAGCATGTTGTTTATATCTTCACTACTTGACAGTGGACAGACCCAGTATTGTTTTAATTGAATTGCTTATCGTCCCTTCAAATCAACAATCTGCATGTATTCTTTGGGGAAACTTATAGCATGATCTTACAATTTCACGTAGATCTCACATGTGTTTCATGTACCTTAAACAGTTAAAAAGAGATTGAAAACTGAGAAAGTAAAAGGTTCCGCTCCCTAAAACGAACACTGCATTGCTTTAATCCATCCGAAAAAGTGACATCTGACAGATGAGGTCTGCAGCAGGCTTGCTGTTACACATAGAATTTCATAGTACGACTAATAGTTAGCATGTGTGTTATACTTGTGGGTTCCATTGTTCTGGGAGTTTGCATGGTGCTCCCTATTTTTGCTTAGTTGGCACTTGGCTAATCCCAAGAGCATGTTGAGAGTGGAACCGAGAGCTCAAAGTATAGCGGTTTTTCCTTTTGTTGCAATGAATGGGAAAAAAAGAAAATTACCTTGGTGTTCCTGACTAAAGGGCCTTAAAGGGCCCATATTTTCAACAAGTTAAAATAGGTCTTTGAGTTCCAGAAAACATGTTTCTGAAGTTGTTTGCTGGAAATAGGTTGTAGGAAACAATTCTTACTTCCCTCTACTCCCCTCTGTTTCAGTCCCTTTCAGAGTGGGTGTTTTCTGCTGCTCATTACATATTCATAATCTGCAGCTCATTTGGCCACGCCCACAGCTTTTAGAATCGGCGGTAGTGCTCGCCGGGCCGGGGGGGAGGGGTTGGCGGACTTCCGCATAAACTCACGCAGGCGGGCTGTGATTGGAAAACGGGACTGGAGGGGATGGGAATATTCAAATATCTACTTTTGTGTCATAAATGTCACAAATGTCATAAATGTTTTGTGTCACAAATGTATCATAATATAATAAGTGTTTGTGTCCCTTGCACTCGCTATGTATGGCTCGCTGGCAATCTTGATGCCTGTAATAATGGCTCATGTAATAATGAGTCACTTTGAAGAATCGGGACAGGCTGTTTTGAGTGAGCATCCTTTGAAACAAAAATTTTTGTTCAAGCATATATATCTATTGACTGACCATTGCATATTTTTAGTGTTATTTTGACAAATATATACTAATTCAAGACATGTATTACAGTTGTCCAATTGCATATTCAGCCCAGGTCACAAAACATCTATTACTTGCAGATACAAAATACAGCAACGACCAAAAAGTATTAATGCGGCTTTACAATTTTGAAGCAATTTGAAGTTGTAAAAGCACTCTAAATTACATGTTTCTTTCTAATTATTTTGTCAGGGCCAAACCTATCCACAGGACCTTTGTTTCAAAGAGAACTATCAAGGCTGAGTTTTTAGCAAGCATTAAGTATGATGGCATTCTTTCAGGATCACAGGATACTCGGAGGAGAGGCTGAGCATGATTGACAGGGTAGTTCTGCAAACCCCAGCATCATTGTTCTGGGCTCAGCTGCCTCAAGGACCTCCCAGGATATAAATTAGTGGTGGGCCGTTATCGGCGTTAACGTAGCGTGATGGTGAGACTCTTATCGGCGATAAAAAAAATGTCGCCGATAATCTATTCTCAAAGTTGGGTTGGGAGCTGGGTCTATACTACGCAAGCTATGGTGACTTTCACCTTGATATTCTAGCGCGGATGTATACCTAGCCAAATTGCACTGTAAGGGCCGAGTCTTCGAACCTGTGCCTACTGTGAAATTACCACACCAAACGTGACGTGCCAACATGGATGCAGCTACGAAGCCACCGGGTTTGCTTCAGCTGCGCATTGTGCAGCGCAACGATGTTGCTTTAGCGTCGAGTGTGGTTGGTTGGGCGGTGATGCTAGTTCGCGTCGGGACATAACACTCTGCGTTGTTTATAGTAGCAGACAGCTGTCTGAGTAAAGCGGTGAGGGAGCGACGAGCACACGCTATGCAGGCTTACCGGGAGAGCGCTACACCCGGACGTGATCTCCACTAGCTACTGCGGGCCATCAAGGACGGTGCACCTTCATCTCCAACGCCGGGAAACGCGCTGTCATTCCGTGTAAAGGAAGGAGCAGTAGCTTCTCAAGCGGCTACTTGGCACGGCAAGTCGACCCTCCACATCCACGCAGATCGAAGCAGCTCGGCATTCACAGTCCTTGACCGTCCAGCGGCTAACAAAGGCTAACAAATCACACGCTCAGGTGAAGATCCGTGACGCAAGCTATATCCGGTTAGCATTACCCGGCCGTCTCCATGTGATGCTAGCTCAGCGGCGTGAGGTGACGTGCTGTTGTGTTTACGCTCCACGGTTGAGCACGTAGCTGCCGTCTATTACTGAGTCGGTGGTTGTGCGGTGTAAGGTAATGTACACTGAGAGGGGGCTTGAGCTAGACTCCTAACGGCTGGGTAGCGATCTCAGCGCGAACTACGGGAGTGATAGTGCCATATAAAGGGGAACATTATTTATTTATTTATGTATATCTGTTATTGACAAAACTATGCTGCTCAACTGTCATTCCTCATCCTGTAATACTTGAACCCGTATTGCCTTATCGCGTCCCACTGCTATTCGCACTGCTATTTGCACCCTTGTTATATTATGCTGTGTGTTTGTACGTATGTAACTTCACGTGGTCCTGCACCTTTGCACCTTCTAAAGGCTTTCAAATATTATTTTGAACAGGAAGCGTCAGGAACTTTACTATATCATACGGAAACAATTGTTCTCAGACTTCTCAGACAGAATTGATCTCAGACTTTTAGTAATTATTTGGGTAGCACACATATTCTGAATGCCTTCGGCAGAATTCAAATGAGCCATTTTAATCTAGATTAATCTAGATTAATTTCAAGATTACAGTGAGATTAATCTAGATTAAAGAAATTAATCTATGCCCACCACTAATATAAATACAACATTCCCCTTTCAGTAATAATGTTGTACATATCTACGGAGCCCGGGAGGTGACATAAAAAAAAAATGAGAAAAGGTATGTACTTCGGACTAGGTTTGCGAGATCTCGAGTTTGTTTTGCGAGATCTTGACTTTCTTTTGCGAGATCTTGAGTTTCTTTTGCTCTGCAGCGCCGATCGGCGGTTGAGTTGTGGCGTGGCTCTGCAGCGGAGGTGCAGAGCCCCCCCCTCCCGTGCCAGCCAGCCCACTACCACCTTGAACCTGACGCTAACAGTTTACACACATGTTATGCACAAACAGGCACCTTCAGCGTCCGTGTGATCTGCGCGTGTGATTCAGTAACATAACACTAAGAATAATGTAGACATTCAGCTGCCGAATGATTAACATTGGGGGGCATTGCAGGTAAGTGAAGAGGCAGATGTGATGCCTAACCTGAGGCTGCCTCTGAAGACTTGGATGCGGAGAGGGGGAAACTGGGGCTTCTATTGCCCTCCAATGTGCAGAAGATAGGCCAAGGCAGAAATGCAGACTCAACTGTTTCTGCTGAAAATGCTTTCAGAATGGAGTTCTTACACAAGTGATGTGACAAGAGTGACGCAGGGAACTGCTCACTCAGCTCACTCAGCTATGTTTTATTAGATCTTCTTCCAGAGGTGTCTGCTGCCATCTACTATCAAAGTAATGTCCTGTGAGATTGGTTTTAAAACACTTTTCATTGAAATATTTAACATATGGAGTCCGATGATGTTGTCCAATACTATACTCAGATAATTTCATTGTTTTAGTCAAATATGAGGCCATTCAAATGTATATTGGCCCAATTCACTGCCATTTTAAAATCCCACCTGCACTAATGTTGATGGACTAAAGTTGTAAATTATGTAAATATGTGTTTGTCATGCCTGACATTGTTACTGCACAGATTCCCCAAAGCATGTCATGAAAAAGCAGATAAAGGGAGATTCTAAAATTATAGATTTCAATTTCTTACTTAGTCGTCCGTGAGGTGTTTACTCAATGCGCGTTAATCGTATTTGGTTTTACCACAGATCTCCGTATCTCAGTCAAGGTCAAGACATAATGCATGTTGAATTTAGACAAGCAGAGTAGATTAGAGTTGGACTAGAGTTTTCCCATGTAAGGTTTATAACTACAATTCTTGCAAATTCCAGATCTTTGGATCCAGCCCATGCAGTTAATGTTGAAGTCGTACAAAAAAAGAAAAAATTGTTAATTGTATATTAATTAGGGGCTAATTTTAAACACAATATATCTCACTTCGCCTTTTCTTTATTTTAACTATCAGATAGTCTGCACCTGGTTTGGTTTAGGTGACTTCGTTGACAGTTATGGCCTAATTTTGCTTCACTTTTATCAGTATTCAGAGCACCTCAGAATCAAAAGCAGAGTCCTAACCATTCATTGCACAGTATATGAATTTGTCATGGCGAGTGGTGTACACAAGCTGGACAACAAGATAAAATGTTGAATTGACATACATTTAAAGTAAAAAATATACATATATATATATATATATATATATATATATATATATATATATATATATATATATATATATATATATATATATATATATATATGTAATATATAAATGTAAAAGTGCTGAATTTGTGTCGGGTGTCCTTTTTTTGTGAGCCTTATGTGTCAGTCCTATGCCCTTCCAAAAGGCACCGTACAGATGCTCAGCCTTACAGGTCAACATCTCCCTATGGGCTTGGGAGAAGCATGCTAACATCTGTTTATGGGGATGGCGGCACGCTGGAAAGAGAGAACATTTTGTCTCCCGTTCCACCAAATTAAAAAAAAAAAAAAAAAATCACCCATTTGTTGAATCCTCAACTCCAAGTCCTCCTGTTCTTAGGGACAGAGGAGGGAATTGGGTACCAATGTGGGGAGGAGGCTGACAAAAAGGCTGTACAAAACAGGAAGTCTGGCCTCCATTCCTTTCACTAGTGCTGGAACTCCTCCTTGCAACAGCAAAGTAGCAGTTAATCAATTTCAGGGAAATGATTATGACTGGTAAAGCATTAATTCCACAACTTTCTGACCACTTAGCAAAAAAACAAGTTGTATTTGGCTATATGAGTAATCCTGTGATACCACTAAGTTATTATTAAGCTAACTTGTTGAGAGTTACAACCATGGTCGTGAATTGGTATTAAGAAAGCGATAGCGAGCTGAAGGCGATTCTGCTTAAAGCACTTCTTCTCCACCAGAAAAGAGTCCTCGGAGGGCAATAATTACAGTCTTCCTAAACCTGTATGTCCAGTCGGAGGCGCGATGACCACCGGTCCTGTCTCCCTGTCCCTCTACGTGGCTCAGTCCTTAGCGACCGCCCTGGCCCATTAGCCGCTACATCCAGACGGCAATGACCTCAACGCTCTGATCCTCACGGCCTCCACCACACTCACCGCCTGTGTTCCGATACTAACCTTTTTCCTTCACTTCCTGTTTCTTACACTTTAACACATATCTTTCTCATCACCAGCACCCCTTCCTGGTTCTGGTTGGATACCTCACCGACAGCGGGAGCTTTTAAGTAGCCATCAGTTCATCCACTGGTCAGTTTAATATTATGCAGTCACAGAAAACATTCTCACAGCTGAAACACACAAAGTATTCATAAAAAAACATGTATAAAACACTATTAACACAGACGCAGGAGGTGATGGAGGAGATGAAATTAAATATCTACCTCCTAATCAAATCCCTTTTCAAAAGGATAAAAACAGTGGGGACTGTTAAAAAACACCAAAGTTCTGATGGCAGAACTCATTTTGGACAAAATCAAAACTGGGCCGAGTGTGCTCCTGATCACTTCGGGGAGCCATTGTGTGCTGTCTCAACCAGACATCAACAAGACACCAGTCTGAACGACACCGTCACAGATGTTTTTAAACAGGTTCTGGACGTCACAATGGAACTACATTGTGTGCAAATAAATGATAAAGAGGTACATGTATAAATCACCAAAATAGCCAGAAATCCCAGTTTACCAGTGGAATGATTTGCCAATCCGTATTAACAGAGGCGGCGGCCACAAAGGTAAGTAGAGTGGAAAAAGCAGAGCCTGTGATGAGGTTCATGAATGCATCAGTGGATGCTCACCTTTAAATATGCTATGCAAAGCTGCTTTACCATGAGAGGTTTCAGACAGCGTTCATTAATATCATCGTACTGTGCCACCGCCTCATATTCGAGTGATCATCGTGATGCATCCGATCCTGAACTGGGCCTGGAACAAACCCACGTGTGTTTGAGTACTTTAACACTCCTCAGCAATGGGACTACCTATCCGTCAGTGCCATTCAATGAGTAGTCATTGGAAGCAGGGCTGGTGGAGAGGAATTTGCTCTTTCAGAAATGGAAAATTGTTAACATAACATCATAGGCGCTAACTAAGAATTTAAAAAAATGTTATCTTAAATATGTAGTTTTTTAAACTTAAACTATTTATTACATATGAGCAATTGTAATTAATCATTGGTTACTCACCGTCTTGTAGGTAACTATGAATTTTATCATGTGGCCCACAGGCATGTTCTGGGTGAGGAATCCTCTCTGGCTTGGAAGGGCTGGCTGGTAGTGGATCTTGGCTGTGGGGGAAACAAAAGTATTGCACCATCAATCTCAAAAACTATATTGTCTTTTTACTTCCATTTAATCCACCCTTTCTGTTCTCACTTTCTGCACTAGACATTTTATAAAAACATGTAGGACAAATAAAAAATGTATTTTTAGAGACACAGTTAAATAAAAAATAAGTAACGACAGATGGCGCATATCCCTCTACTGACCAGGGGGGGGGGTTCTTGAATCATTGACTAGCATCACGGGCCTCGTCTGAAAAGGTTCTAATACTTCACCGGCTGTTGATATGATGCAGAGTACAAATCTACAAAACTTGCCTCTGTAGAAGCTCCATCTTACGGAACTTCCTCAGCACAGTTCCATGTAGTGTGTGTCACTCATGCTGAGGAGCCTGCTGGCCTGTTTCTGCGCTTACTCTGGCAAGTAAAGCAACGTCTGGCCCAAAGCCAGGCTTTTAACGAATGAACCACTGGAAGATGTGGAACATCGTTTAGAAACTGTCATGAGCCTGTCGGCAACCTCAAAGAAATGCTCTTAAAGCTGAACAAAATTGATGATCCCGAAGCTGTAAAATTTAAAAACAGTGACACAATAAGCGGCTTCCAACTAATTTGACATGGTCACTTAGATGTTCAAATGACAGCACTGTACACATGACATAAGACCTGTCAAGTCATGTCATATTCAAAAAGCTGCAGGGTTTGACACAAAAGCCATCTAGGTTGACAGCAGGAAATGCCTTCTACCTCATTTCTTGGTAATCTTTTGATGGTGACATTTCTATTAGTCTTTATAACAACGAGGGGCTTCAGGGTGACGGTCATTCCTTTTAAAATGCACTAATTGGCCAGGATCCTTTTGTGGAACTTAAACACAACTCAGCATTGCAGTTAATTCAGGACGATGCGGATAAACAGGTTCAATGGGAGGGCAGTTTATATAACAAATATTTACTCTAGGTTAAAGGCTACATGGCGATACTGAGGATGTCCTCCATAAACCTGAAAGATGCTCTCAAAATAATACTGTTTTTAAGTTGGAATAGCTTCAAACTCTACAGGTAAATATATACAAGAAGAAATACATGTTGCATTATCTGATAAAATCTAATTGGATATTGTTGAAGTGAGATTGTAGCAATCACATGACTTTTCCTCTGGTATCACTTTTGGGCTTTTAGTGAAATAGACAGAAAAATAAGAGATAAATGCTGGTAATGGTAAATATCAAGTGGCGTAATTTCTTATCCTGAGCCATTTGTTTCAAAACATCTATTTCTCATAATAATTTGACTGCAATAGATGAAATGTGCAAGTCGAAAGAGGACAGGGTTCATCTTAGATCAGAGACGGAGGAGTACAGCAAGTTTCTCCCAAAGCATGGTGACACAATCTTTATTTGCGCACTCCTCTGGTAAACTGTCAAATGAGAGCACTTCTGTTCAGAGAGCTTTTTGCATCAACCTGTCATCTTTGGAAAAGGGCTGCAGGTTAAAGGACGCCTAATGGCTGCGAGGCAATCTGTGCAACTGCTGCTTCCTGGCCCTTTGCACTCGGACTTTTAAGGACACTGCTTTCCCCACCGGGATTTTCTTTCAGTATTGTTATCGTCTGTCCGTTTTGTTCTCACTTTCTCCTTTTTAGAATACTGCGACATTTGAAAAAAAAAAAAAAACTCACTCCAATTTGTGAATGCCCTACCGGAGGACTTTGACCTTGCTTTCTCAATTCCCCGTGTCACTGACCTGTGCATTACATCCGTAGGTAGCCTTCAGCAAAGAGCTTCCCAATTTCCATTACTCTCACTCTGAACCTTTAGAGTAGCGCACAGACACTTTCATTGTCTTGGACAGTCAGAGAGATGAAGAAAGTAGAACACGAAAAGCCACTCGAATCGAGACATAACGGCGCAGGATGATGATTCCAAGATGGAGCTGCCGAATGACAGTTTATGAAGAGTGATATAAAAATACTCGAAAAGCATGAAAATGGGTAAGAGTCGAAGTTCAGTTTGGGGATGTGCCTGCATATACTTTAATATATACCATAAATAAATGGCTTTTATTAATCTAAAGGGCCGGCAGAAATAGGCGGCGCTATTCACCAACCCCTTAATCCGAATGCTAAAATGGATTCCTTTATCTGTGGGCGGGTTACATCTGAGGCCTTCTATTGAATTACGTGCGTAGACCCTTGACACTTATTGAAATTGAAGGCACCGTAGGAGCAGCAGACACCCTCCCCCATCCCCTCATAGACACACTGCAGTTCCAGCCTTACTGATGATATTCTGCTGTTGGTCCTGCTGAGGATAGACTCAAGGAGGACGTAACCCAACGCAAAACTGCTTTCAGTTGAGTCTGATCTCAACCCAAAATCATCATAAGGTTCCTTCTTTATATGCTTATAATTGAGAAACAAATCTTTCTTTTTTTTCGGAAGATATGCTACATAGAAATAGAGCTTGATTTTCTGGTCCATTGGTCTAACACAGATCAGTACCAGATCTTATTATGCCCACCAATTCCAGTTCAGACCTGCAAAAAATATTTTCAATTGATAGCATTGTTTTCTGAATTACTTTCCATACGAGAGCACATTAGAAGTCTTTGATATCCATATTTGAGGGAGCCTTAATAAGTAATATTATCAATGTTATGCAATGACACAAAAAACAATACGTTGTTCAACATGTATTAAGGACTGATTGCAGTTTTTTGGCCTCAAAATACCCAAAACATTTTTGGATTGTGGTGTGTCCATTTGAGTTTTTCAGATACCCACTTGTATGTCCACAAAGCTGAACATTTTTCCTAATATATCCCCTTTTACCAAAGCACTGCAAAGCCATATTTACTATATGTGCCTGCTCATCAACACCTGATGAGATGCAAAATACACAAAGATTATTAAGCTTAATTCATCCCCACCGAGATAGAAATCACACTGCGTTAGTTATCTTCCCAACCACGTCAGCTCCCATTTGATGATGAATCCCTGAATGAGGCGCCATTAGTTTCATTCATAGCACAGCAAATTTGTGGCCCAGAATCCTGATTCACATTGTCAGTCGGCGATGCACTGCTTACCTGTTTACTGTAAACAAGCCTCTGGACTGAACCATGAGTGGCAGATGTAATAATTTCCTCACCAGTGCCGAAGCCTGCTGTCATTACTGCAGCTCCTCCACCGTGCGAAGATGAATAGTAACATCAGCTATTCTTTGCCTGGCTGCCTGTCAACTTCACTTGCAATCAGGTGGCGTCTCCGTTTAGTCAGGTACAATTACTTTTTGCAACAAGACATCAAGAACTTTAGCTTCACCTACTTAACAATAAATATCCTTGCACATGCCAACACAGGAACAAATGTGCACACAGAGCGTCAGACAGTTGGCATGCTTTGCAAGAAACTTCTTACTGGGGGAGATTAGACAGACCCACACACAGAAACTGCAGAGATGTCTCTGTAACTATCGCTCAATGTGAGACTGTACGGATAATTGCATTACGCTCCCTGTGCATGCTGTGGAAGCTTAATTAGTGTTTGCTATACAAACAGTCTAGAAATAAATATACAGGGGGACCTATTTACCTAGTAATATTTACACATGCTTCCATCATCTTTCAAATTCAACACATCACATGGCCAAAATTGTCATTTCTCCGCTCATCTTTTTACTTGCATGGCAGTACGCAGTGACTGCAACCAAACAGTTCATAAATCATCCAGGTGAGTGAGAGAAGTGGTAACAAACAAAAGGTGGGAAGAAAACTGACGGATCTCATTATAAAAGATGGATGGATGAACGAGGAGATAAATCTTGAGTCAAGAACGAGACGTATGTGATAAATTGGGGAACAAACACCTCATATCCAGCATTCGTGCGTATGTGTGTGTGAATACAGCAGGGAGTGTTGTTTGATGCCGAGAACCTCCTGGAGTAGAGAAAGTATTCATTCTCTGTTCATCCATCTACCTGTTAATAACCAGAAACGAACATCTCTTACAAAAGGAACTAGACATGAGCGGTTATGGATAGTATAAACAACAATGTACACTTTTACTGTCCGAGCAATACATCCTCTAGAGTCACATAACCACCATTTAAACTCTCTCCAATAACTGGAAGGTTGCTCAACAGTATCCATCACCAGATAATTTAAGCCAAACATGTCACACAGATGACTTCAATCAGCAATCCTCCCTTAAATTTATCACGAAAGTCCTTCTGGGCGAGGTGACCTCTCAATCATTGCCCTGACTTTGGCTTTTGGGAAGTCCCTGTCAATCTCCCCACAATGAATTAAGGCCAAACGTGGCCCTGTGGCATCCGAGCCAGAGCAATCCATGCTGCATAATTCAACACTGCTTTCAAACCTGTCTCATTAAGGCTCCTGGCTACGGTCTGTGGCGATGAGTATGAGGATTTCAGACGCATATCTGTACCGAGTGCAAAGCCCAGCTTAAGATTCCTCTTCAGCCCTTTCAAAATCTGGCAATAACTGGGTTCCGCCTCGGCATGAACAAGTACGCCTCCTGTCTTGGTGTGTCTCACACAAACGTGAAAAGCACCAGCCACACTGCACGCATTAAAAAAGAAAAAATACAAGAGCAAAAGAAATGTATTTCAATCACTAGATTGGATATGTTGGAAAGATCTTGTTAAGTTCACTGCCACAAACTTGACGAATGTACATTCCATTTCTATATGGACAGTTGATTAAGCTTTTGTGGTTTTATTTTCAAGATGGCATGTTAATGGAGGCTACATTGTTTTGGGCATTTACAACTTTCTGGCCTTTGTGGGCAGTTTATAGTCGGGGGAATTTAGCTCAATTGCAAGGGAAAGGTCAGGTGTGACAAGTTTGTGGCCGAGCGAATTTCGCACTTTTCCCCTTAACTTTTGCAATGATTAAAAATCCAATAGAAGCTATTCCTCAGCACATATCCTGACCTCAGACCGGATCTAAATCCACCGGGGCGACTGTCAAAGTCTTCAGCGGGATGGATGCACAGTTGGCCACATGCGACTGACGTAGTGAGAGGGAGGAATGTTTGCCTTCTGCATCAGTGAGAAATGTCATTTAGCGAGTGGACGGAGGTGGGAGAAGCACGCTGACCTGCCAAGTGAGGGGGGCAAGTGACAATCACAGCTCTGCCAAAGAAGGTGTTGGTGGAGGTCGTCACCCTGGCCCACTCAGCATCCTGTTGAAACGCAGAAACAGAAATGCAGAAAAGCACAGATTTTTCATTTGAGTACATCCCCTCTCGGCTCATGGACTTATTTATAAGCAGTGTTGGCAGTAACGGCGTTTAAGTATAACGCCGTTTCTAACGTAATCTAATCTAATTAATTACTGTTGCCATCGTTATAACGCCGTTACCGTTACTGAGATTGAAAGTGTCGCGTTACTATTTGGTTGAACGAAGCGCGAGGTGTCTTTAGCTACACAACAGCTGCCTGGAGAGCGCTGCGGCGGGGACGATGACGCCGTGCAAATGCGATGATGATTGGCTGGGTGGTCTCGCTGCACACACTCTGACTACCAACAAGACAGCGCCAGCGACAATGGCCACGAGCCGGGAATGTTCGAAATTGGCGTTTTCAAACTGGAAGTACCGGCACTACTTCTCCCTCATTGAAGTAAAAGGCAAGAATGTTTACGTTACGCGCGCTCAATGACACAGATACAGAGCCTTGCGAAACTGTTCAACCAAGTCCAAGTTTTCAGACGTGGTTACCCTGGTCCTTAAACCAGTCATCGGGTGGAGTGTGGGTTGGATGTGGGTCCTTGGACTCGGAGTCGGGCTAACGTCCATGTTACACTGCATGAAAAGTGTGATTTTCGTCCCCGTAAATTCCCAGAGATCTCCCTCCTTTTCGGTAGTTTCCGACAATTTGCAACCCGCGCTTATCGCCGTTTGTCTGTGCCACAAATTGTCGGAAACGAACTATGACGTATGTGGAGAGCTTTCAGTACGACCTGATGAGCATGTGAATGCAGCGAAACCGCGCTGCTAAATGTTTTGTGTTGCGGTGATACTTGAGACTCGATGTGTTTCGGTGATATTTGAGGCTCGATGTGCTGCGGTGATACTTGAGACTCAATGTGTTGCGGTGATACTTGAGACTCGATGTGTTTCGGTGATACTTGAGACTCGATGTGTTGCGGTGATACTTGAGACTTGATGTGTTTCGGTCTTAATGAATCTTAATGAACGTGTAATCAATTAACCGATTACAGTTATGCATGTTTTGTTGACTTGTTGATAGGCCTACTGATGTTCAGTGATTTTAAAAATAGCCTCAATCAGGCTTGCATGAAGTTGGAAATTATTTGCTGTTGCAAAGAATCGTTTATGAATGCACTTAAAAAAAAGTTGTACAAATAAATTGTCTTCAAATACAATATTAAAGAAAGATTTACATTTTATCATTTGTTATTGAACTTATGGAATTTACTGCAGAGGCATGAGTGGGTTAGCGCAGGCGGACAGGGTTTTGGGGAAGGGGGGGCTCGGCTATCCTTACCTACTTAAGGGGAGGCTCACATTCACCCCATTTGAAAACCCCTGTTCTAAAATACTGTATATAGTGTTTTATTCTTCAATCAGTTAATATAAAGATCTTTGACGTTAAATGTTATAGAACGTAATAGCGTTTAGAACATAAACAAAATAAATATCAATTACTTTGCTGAGTAACTAATTACTTTTACAATGTGGTAACTGAGTTACTAACTCAATTACTTTTTGGGAGAAGTAATTTGTAATTGTAACTAATTACTTTTTTAAAGTAAGATGACCAACACTGTTTATAAGTGGGATTTACCGATGTGATTATGGAAAAAAGGACACATCATAAAATATTGTGAATGTTCAGAGAAAAGATGACCCAATACAGATATATTTCTTGTATTTGAATTGCCTTGCATGTTGTTACCGGCGCCTTTGTGAGTTTCCTGTGTGTCTGCTCCAGTTCAGCTTGAGCTAAAAACCCATAATGGTCCAGTAACTGTGAGTGAGTGTGATCTTCTGTCAATATGTGTTAGCCCTCGAAAGACTTGGCGAAATGTCAAGGATGTGCCCTCCCCTCTCACCCAATATAAAGTAGGACCCGTGAATCTGCACGACATGGCACTTTTTTTCTGAAAGTCTAGTCCTTTGGCACTTTTTCTTGAAAAAATATTTTAAACAATAAGTTGATCCATCATTGGATTGGTTTGGTGATTAGTGTGCAAATGTCAGGAAAATGTATTCCACCCAATTCCCCGTAGCCGCGGCGGACAACTTATTACAACACTTATTATCAAAACACCACATTTTAAGAGGCTGCAATAACTTTTATCCTTGGCATTTGGCTTGGTGATGAAAATGACGATTCTCGGTCTCTGAGCTGTGGATTCGAGGTGTCTTCTTGGTCTCTGAGCTGTACATTCAGGCAGACTTGACCGTGCAGGAGACAGCCTGTTTTCCTTCTGCGGTAGCTCTTATATCTCTGTGTCGTGCCTCATCAAACCCTGAGTGAGATCTTACTTTATCCATCTGCCATATGGCCGTCACAGCGGAACTCAGCCGGACATTCTCCCACCCGACGCGTTCTGCCAGGCGTTGTGAAAGTTGTTGGGTGCCTCCCTGCGGAAAGACACAAACCACACCATTGATACCCGGGGTCGGCACCGTGCTTGAAGTTGCCAAATGATTAAATCTCCTTGCGGTGCCATGCAGATAATTCAGTTCATTCATCAGTGAAATACCGAAATGAGAAAGTTGACGCGGACTAATCTGAGGGGAGAACTAGAAAAGCACTACATTTTCTCTTTGTTGCCCTGTTGGCCTTTGTCCATTTTGAATTCCAACACTCTGTGGAGAGAGAAGGCTTAGAAGCAATGGCTCAAACACAGAACAAGTCCGCCTAATTGTTTTGGGAAGTAATGTTACCAAAGGAAAATGAAAAAGTAACTCAAGAACAATATGGAGTTTCTGTACCTTTATCTTAAACTCTTGCGCGGAACCTGGAGTGCTTTCCAGCAGTGGTAGCACCCCTCCAGCTGCTGCAGCATACATGAGGAAGAACAGGAAGGACATCTGCGATGGCTCCATGCCAAAGACTGATCTGCTACACACACCCATCTCCTCCTTTAGCTCTGGCAGATTAATGAATACATACTGTCGCTCTCACACATGAAGTAATTAAATGCACCCCTAAACAGCAAGCTGTTTGTTGGCCGAGGTGTGAACCCATACATTGGCTGAACCTCCACACAAAGCATTATCTCTTGCGTTGTACACTTGGCCAGTCAATAATTCACAACAAAGAAATCATGTTGGAGGATGGTTCTTTTTGTAATCATCTTGTCTAGGGAATTCTTTAATAATTCTGCCATCATTCAATCTGGTACTGCAATATCTTCGGTATCTTTAGTATCTTTGCTATAGACATTTTACGCACTGTCAAAGATTATACTTGCACGGCTCCAGAAACGGGGAAACCACTGAAACAATTCTTCGACAAATATTGGTTAGACTGTCATGAAATTTGGTAATATCTTTCTATTCATGAAGATGTATGCAAGAGTTATCAAGTTTTTTTTCTTCCAAGCCTTATTCAAGAGTGTGGTCTGCATCTCGGGAGCATGACGCACGGATTTCATGTCAGTTTTTATTATGTTTTCTAGCAAACCCCCTTGGTCAAACTCAAACAGCTGTAGCGTTCGGTCTGCCTGAACTCAGACGTACGACTGCTTCCCCAGATTCCCTGTGCTCTGGTGTTAGCCCTTCTCCCAGAGGGGCTGCTTGTGTGTGCTCCTCAAACATCTTTTCCAAGATTGAACCACTACCCGTACGCATTTACTTTTCTTTTACAGCAACCATGTACAAATTCCCTTATACATAGAGGGACACGTTTGCAATATGCCCTTGTGCAAGGATAACATTTGATTACGCTGTAAGTAGATCAAATCAAAGCGCAAAGACGGGCACGTTTCAATGCGAGGACATGGTTTTTAGTAATTCATAAATTTTGTTATTTAACCCTCCTGTTGTCCTCATTTTCTGTATACACCCTGTGTCCTCCCAGTCAAAATGACCCGTCTTCACTAAACCCCACATATAAGCAGCTTAATTTAATTTTTTTCAACCAAATTTCATCTTGCTTGAAGAAACAATTCGTCATTCACCACAAAATATGTGACTACCTTTTCCCTTTTCACTTGACCCCCCAGGACCTTGTGAGTCCTTGGATCATCTTTATGACGTTTTGTTCTGCATGCCTGCCTTGTTGCTCACAGGCTGCTGAGGACCACGTTATTTTGCCATTTTTTGAAAGGAAAGTCACATTCTGTGTGGTGTAAACAACTTTGTGACCTTGATTTCAACTCTATTGGGTCATTTTGACCCGAAGACCACCCTTGTAACTTTTTTTGCACAGCTTACATGGAAATGAGAATAAAAGCAACATTTCACTTTTTCTACTGTTGAGGCCAATCTAGGCAAAGTCATACAATTTCAAGTTAAAAAAATATCGTTTAGGGGATTTTTTTTTTTTTTTAACACAGTGGCGGGTCATTTTGACCCGAGGACAACAAGAGGGTTAAATTGAAACACTATGCATCATTAATTTGCATTAAATAGATATTAGCATGCAACTACACTAATGGCAGGTGAATCTTGACCATTACACTTAACATATCATGAAATCCTTTGCATCACCTGCAGTCCAAGCATGCTGCTGAATGTATGAGTGCAGCGTCATGCTGTCCAGTTCAACAGCGTTTGGAGTCTTCCAGGGATCCTGGACGCATACTGTGGCACACAGTCTGTTCATCTGAGGGCAAAGTAAAGGTGCAATATGATGCTGTACCACAAACTATTGATACAGAAACAAATATGATTCTGTCGGGCCTTTTCCCTCACATTTTCTTCTTTCCGTGCCACTCTAAGCACTTACGCTGGGAATGACATTTTCTGGTACTTTTGTTTTGGGATTACTTTATGCTTCATGCATCAATCTGAAAGCCGAGCGCTTTATAAATGTAAAGCCATCGGGGACTGCCCATTGATTCTGAGCATGGTAAGGATAATGATAAATAAAGCAGATAGAAATGTACGGTTGTAAAACCTGACCACTAAAACATCTAAAAATAAATAGTGGATAATTGATATTGGTATGCTGTAGATCATCTTGTTATTAGAATACACACGTTAAGAAATGAATGAAATTATTGCACTTGAAGTTGTAGTTATTTGGCTGATCCATTTGGGCACACAGCTGTGATTGAGTTGCACATTGCTGTAGTAAGTCTGCTGTCTCACCTTCCCCAGGAGCTGCCCGAGGTCCATTAGCACCATCGGCGATAAAGCAGGAATACTTGTCCTGTAGGTGCGAACTTTGGCACCCGGCCCTCCCATGTGGTGAACCTTCTTGCCGATGTTGAATTGGGGGAACGTCTCGAAGCCAAGTTCCTTTACGAGCTCCAAGATATGTGTTTGGGTGCTGAAGAATAAAAGAAGCCATTTTTCATAGGTTAGATTATCTGAGGTTTCAAGGGTTTCAGCATTTACGGTGAGGTTTTTCACACGTTTTGCTGATACAGAAATTTTTTAAGAGAAGTGTTTTGAGAATACAATATTGCTTGAGCTGGTCCTTGAGCCACAGGGTAAAAAAAACATTCCAAATCATGAAGTGACATGAAGGACGTGTGAGATGCTCTTGACCGATGCTCTTCACAACTTTCTCTAGTTCAGTACAACGGTTGTTGTAGTCCACCTGTTAGTAACTAGAAACAGCTTCTTATCTGATCAAAGCAGTTCGTGACTGACATTCTTCTTCCAGTGTAACTGCGCAACAATCTCAGCAAATTTATTGCTGAACATTCACAATGAACTTTTGTTGAGTGCTTTGTAAGATTTTAGATGGAAGGTTGAAAGTCCAAGACTTGCTGTTGATAACAGACATATCACTAAGGCGAATTGACAACAACCTTGAAAGATAAGCAGGGTTCTGAACAGAACCCTGTTTTTTTCCACGTAGGTCACATAGCCTGTTGCACTTGTTGATTTGCATATCCATTACGTGTTACCAGGGCAACAGCTACTATTCCATTCCATTTATTTACATTTTTTTAAAGTGCTTATTTCACACAAGCTCCACAGCCATCCATGAATGGAAACAGTAATAGGTTTTTCTACTCATCATAAGGCAGCATGCATGTTGCAATTAAAGGACTTAGGACTACAATACGAGCCTACAAGCACAACATTGAGCGGAATGCCTCAATATTCTATAATTATACAAGGAATTATATAAGCTTGGTGTATACGTATTCTGATTTAAAGACGTTTGTATAACGGGTGGTTGTGGGCATTTTGTGAGTTGTTTCTTCGAGTGATGTTAATACTTAACGAGAATGATTTAACCAGCAAAACATTTTTTAGACTCCTATGAGCACATCCCTGTCATCCCACTCAACCATTAATATATGATGCACTTGCACAGCGTGTGGCTGCGTGGGTGCAAAGACGCTGTCCTCGGGGTTTCCCAAACCGCAACCAACAGACCTCCCTCATTGTGCCCTAACAACTCATAATCCTCTCCAAGATATGTGTAGGCCCGTGTTTAGGATCCTTCCATGCTGATGTGTGACGGGAGCCGATCTTTGATCGCGTTCAGTCGGCAGTATTCAAACCCAGAACCGGAAACTTCTAAATAAAGCTAACCACTACACAGACTGCAATTATCATGTGGATGAAGTTAGCTTGTTTGATTGACATCTACATTTTGCGGCCCTCAAATTTTTCAACTGTTTCCTTTGACTACACGATGAAAGCGGTGAAATCAAACTTTCGATTGTACGCTTGATTAGATGTGGGTTTTTGAGCCATACCTTCCCACCCACTGTCCCCCTAAGTCCCAGCAATCGATTCCATTGGCTGCTGGTATTTCAGTGGACACTGTGCGACCTCCCACGCGATCTGTGTGTCACAACAGAGAAGAATTAGTACGAGAAAATGGCATAGTGAAAGAGTCCAGTAAATGAACCTAATTGCAGGTTAACAATTAGTTAGCATTTTTAAAGACCTTTTCCTTCCAGTATCAGTATTTTCAGCTCTGCATTCCGTTTTCTCAGCCAGTGAGCTGCGCACAGTCCAGATAGTCCTGCACCGACAATAATAACGTCCCAAACTTCTGCGGCCATTGTCGAGCTCAAGTAACCCCAACGCTCCTTCTCTCAACATGTGCTGGTAAATCGCGGAGTTAGAAACAGAAGTCCAACTGCTTTTCCCTTTTGTACTCAGTGGGGTTATCTGCAAAGCCTGCTTTCAGTGCACTTTGAACAGCTGAGCTTTAGACCTGCAGGGCAGAGAAGTGGCAGAGTAAACTAATAAGTAAAAGTTACAAGGAGGTTTGATATGATAATATAGCAATGTAGTTTTTGCAATATAAAATTATATATTTGCAACACATTTGTAGTGACTGAGTGGTATTTGACTTTATTATGACATAAATTACCTTTTAATGTGTGTCATTCTATAGTCATAGACATAGTGAACCATATACTTTAGCCAAGATAAGCTGATGTGCCTAATTACCCACCTCTAATCAAGTCTGATGTTCTTTTTCAATATTTACAAGAGATTTTGTTTCTATTGAAAAAGCCAAACTGGGCCACACCCTGAAAACAAAAGTAATCTAATGCTGTGTCAAATTGTTCAGTATAAATTGGCTCTTATGTAATCACAATTTATTTTTTACTTTTTCTCCGTTTTTGCATTTTTAATACAATTATGCAAACTGCTTAGAGTAGATATGAATATGTATGTTTAAAACTGTGAAATGTCACGACTATGGACGTAAACAGTGTTGATTGTGTGAGGTGTTGGAGATGTTATAGTTAGACATAAAACACTTACTGTTGTTACCAACTGTTGTCTATTACTGCTAAAAACAAATAGATAAATGTCAATGTGTGCTAAATATGTATTAGTGTACCGGCACCTCAAAACATCTCCAGTGATCGGATTACCCAAAATACCCTTTTGCCTCGTGGAGCACATGTCAGGCGTGCCTTAAGTGTTAACGGGTGACTTCACATTTAAGTTCTGCTAGAGCCCTTCCTCTCAGCATATTTAAAAAATGCATTAGGGGAATACGGCAGCAGCAACCGCAGGAGGCGTGGCATCGTGGTCACATGGTAGGTTACAGAGGGTTCAGGGCACATGAGGTAAACTGACCTAACAATCCATCAGACAGAGATGATGAGCTGGTTCTAAGGACTAACCTTAGCTCTGCGTGAGCTTTGGCAGCGAGGTGGACGGGCCGTAGGGGATTCTGGTGGGTCAACGGGGCGGGGGGGGGGGAGGTGGGGGGGAGGTTGAGTGACATCATACCACTCATCCTGAGCTGTATTCATGATTCCATCTTCTTTACTCATCTAATCTCTTCCGTCAGTCCAACTTTGTTTGAGGTTCCCAGCAGTACAATATCCAGTCTGCGAGTAAACATCTTATGTCTATCATATCTGGCCGCCGGTCAATAGGACGCACACACCTGATACCAAAAGTCCCAGAAGACACTGCAACAGCTACTGGCGACAAATCTAGCAACTTCTCTGGTGGAAAAAGAGGCAGCGCTGCAGCGAGGGTTAATAGGGGAGACGTGAAGGGGTATCCTGGTATTGTAAGTTACAGGTTCCATGATGTTTATGGCAGCTATTGTATCAAAGTCATAATTTGGGTATTGAGACAACCCTAGCGTGCATGGCCACCGGCCCTCAACGCACTGCCAGTTTTTAATTTGGTCCCTTTCTGGGATGAGTTTGACACCACTGCTCCAGCCTTCTCAACACTTGCGTCACTCGCTCGCAGACGAAGCCGTTTTGGAGCGCGAGCCGGCAGCACGGCACTGACGCAAATCCATCAACGGTCAAACCGAAAAACTCAGGGAGAAAAAGACGAGATGTCTGCAGGAAGGTGTATCAAATTTCATTAAATCCACCCAGCGCATATTCATCTAGCAAACTTGACCTACCTTGAGTATAGACGGTATGTCATTTTATTCCATGTGTCAATCCAGGCAAACTGGTGGATCATGTAGGTTGTCATTTCTTTGTTATCTTCCAAAATATTGTTAAGTGCATGTGTATCATACCAAGTAGGCCAGTGACTGGTCAATACGTGCAATGCTTTCAGTGGCTCGGTCTGACAGTAACTCCCAGGCCGCATCCCAAGCAAATGTGTTTTTGTAGGAACAGCAGAAAGATCTGTTTCTCGGTTCGAAAGAACAAAAGCAAAAACGCAGCAGTTGGGGAAGTTGCTCAGAATGAGCCTCGGGTTCCCTACAATGTACAATGCACATCCAACACAGGCGCTACTTGCTGTGTCGTATGGACAGTTTATACAATCATACTGCCACATACACTAGTTCATTGTACCGGCACCTGCGGTTCATCTATCTATTTCAAATCAAATCTGTTTTCAGCTTGGTGGTTGGCATGTAGCGTGCATAACAAACGGATATCTCAGACACGCAGAAATGTTTTTTTTTTCCCTATCTAGTCCCCTAGTAAATTTGGGACTCATAATGTAAGGGAAAAGGGTGGATCATGATTAATTTACTTACTTCCAAAAACGAGTCGCCTACTATTAAACATGTAAACGTTTATTTTACTTTAAATGAATATTGAATACCTGAATTATAAATAAAGAAATATTAATCTAACGGCTATATATATAAGAATATATTATTTAGTTAAATAATATTGACAGACATTTTATGCAGTTACTTTTATTACTTTATTATTCCTGTTTTTGTGTTACTGTTTATTGGTCGATTGTGATTTCCTGTTTGTATATGGTGTTGGTTGGGGGAAAACGAGGAGAACCGTGACTGGGGAAAGTTCCAGAGTTTTTAGAGTTTTGGCGGAGATGGAAGGCGCGAGTTCGAGAAGAGCACGTGACGCTGCCGTTGGAAAGGAGGAGAGAAAAAAGAAGAGAACGAGAGCAGGAGGCGGAGAAACCAGTCGCGGGAGGTTTGAAGGAGATGACCGCGGACTCGGGAGGTTGGTGAGCTGTCCAGACAAATGTTGATTCCTAAACAGATTACCGTTTTTTCCGCACTATAAGCTGCAGCAGCTAAATTGAATCATGTGTACATATATAAGCCGCGCTGGACTATAAGCCGTAGGTGCTTGATTGTTTAATTACCATATGTCCCCTAGTGGTTGGCTAGGGGAAATATGGTAGACGTTGGCTGTAAAACGTTGCTGTAAAAACCCATAAATTAGCCACACTGTTATATAAGCCGCAGAATCGAAAAATGGGGGAAAAGGCGCGGCTTATAGTCCGAATATTACGGTAATCTTTAATTGGGTCTTGATATTTTTTCAATTGATTTTCACAATAAAGATGTGATTTAGATTTAAAACTTGAGTGTTCTAGTTTGGAAAATGATCTAACAAAAAAAAACAGGCTAGTCGAACAATAAACTCTTACTGAAAATAGTTCACCAACTCCAAATGGCTCCAAATCTGGCAAGCAATTAAGTTGGCAACACTCACCCTTCAGGCCTCCCTCCAAACTCACCCACGTTAAACACATGGCTATTGTTAGTCCTGTCAGCTGTCGATTTAGCAGACTCGGAGTGTTGTGTCGGTGCGGGCTAATGAGGTTACGGTTAGGTCGTCCAGTTATTCCTGCCGAATATAAATGCTTGGACGTGAATATTAACCTCATGCGACAGCTTCAGATAGTCTTTTTCTTTTCTTGCCAGACTACTTGAAAGCCATTTGAAATATTAAATTCTGTCAGGAAGTAATGATAATTCCAACATATATAACTTAAAAAAGGTTACCAATTGTAGCTTGAATATAAATAGTTAGGGTTAAAAACAGTTGGAACAACTGAATATGCAACTGCCTAAACACTGTAATTGTTTTCTTTAGGCCATGTGAAAGTCATTTGCTGTATAATATTACTCTATGGTCTAAATTGAAATATTGAATCCAAATGAGATATTTCATTGCAGTCAAATCCCCGCAAGATGTTTTGAGCTGCCGCATAAACACGTGAAAAACATGGAGCTGTGTCGCATTTCTGACCTCGGATTTGTTTTTCCTCGCCGGAGCCTCTAGGGCTTAATGAGCTCTATTGTAACTCCAATACGCAATCTGTTTTTATATTTCTGTGTGACTTTTGGCTGCATAACGTTGTGTTTGTGTGGCTTTCTTAGCCAGACCCTCTCTGAGAGAAAAAGGACGGAGAAACAACAGATGGGTTTCTTGGATAATATTCGAGCTCCTCCAAATGGCAAACGGTCTGCAGTCGGTCCAGACACCATGCAGAAAGATCTGATTGTAAGTTGCAGTATGAGAATGGTGTAAAATGTACTATAAATCTAGTCTCTGCCATATTATATACGTATAGGCCCCCAAAGAACAAAATCCTAAAAACATCTAATTCTTTTCTTCTTCATGTGTGTTTGGGCCTCTGCTGTGCTAATCCGAATCAGAACTCCCACCACCTTTTTTTCATGATAGTTACCTGCGTATCTACTGCCTGTTAGATTAAACAAGATTTTTTTTCTTCCTCACCTTTTAAGGCTCCCTAACAATACAGGTGTTACCAACTCGTTATTCTTAATGGATATAAACAAGTATCTACTGCAAACTACAGGGAGCAGAATAACTAAAAGACAAGCTGACAATCATGAAGTCCTGACATCATATTATAATGTTGCATGCTAATGTTTAATGTTTAAAAACACATTCAGGAGGAGGGAATCAATATTATCATCACAATGCGACGGCAACATTGCCGTTCATTCAGGGCTTTTTGTCCCATCGATCATTGTCACTCCCTGTATAAGACAGTATACATCGTCTTTTTATCTATCTGCAGAGAATTGCTCAGATGCTCATGAATGTCGTCTTTAAGGGGCCAGACAGGCACTTTTAAAAGGCTATTTTGCCAACATTGGCATCCCGAGGGTACAGTGTTTGCTGTGGGTCTTCTGGGAGCTCGCTTGCCGATGTCAGCAGTCTGCTATTGCTGGAAACAAGACAGTTGAGCATGCAGTTACTGAACCATAAATGTGCAAAACAGCAAAAACAATGAGCAACAGGTAACCCTCTTCAAACGCTGGTGGTAATTCAGTTAAATGCGACCTATATGTGATCTCCTGTGTGAACGTGAAATGCCCCAATAGTGACCCGCATGCGCAGAAGAGTACTCAACGGTCAATGACGTCACTTGTTAGGCTAAACACGGATGTCAACAGTGGAGTGATATTAAACCTATTGAAGTTATTTTGCCATCGGAGCAGTTACAAGTTAGACCAGTACAGTTACAATCTTGTCGTTTAAAAAATAAATTAAAACGGAGGAGAGCAAGGTTTTTAGCTCTGGCATTTTGCAGAGCAGTGGTAGCAACGTCGGTACAAAGAAATGTGTCGGCGCGGAGTCGCAGCCAGGAATGGTGGGATACTGATTCACGAACACCGAATTCATCAGTAACTTCCGAATGTCCAGATCCACCTTCGATTAACTCTGTCACGGGAAGAGACACGTCTGCGGCGGCGAATAATGACGTTTGTAGAGTATCAATGACTGTGCAGGTCGGATACATGCGACCTGGCCGTTCAGACGGAAGTCGCATTTAAAAACATCGGATACGTATCGGAATTGGGTCCACATACCCAAGTGGCCTGGGTTGCATTTGAAAAGATCGGTTCTGTGTCGTTCAGACTGTCATGAAATCAGTTTCAGCCTGCAGAGTGAACCATCTTAAGAATCCATCTGGTTGAATCTTTCTTTTTCTGTTTTCTTTTGTTTCAGCTCATGTCATGCACCAGCGGCGTAAATACCCACATCCATGGCAACCATTCAAAGGGCTTAGCTTTGCTGCTAATGACCCTCAATGTGTGACACTTCAGCCTCATACGACACTTGCTCAAAGTGAGGGAATCACCTGGAGCACCAGCTCTGTTGGTAAGAGAGGCCTTCAGGGTTGCAGCGTTGAGTTGGCACGATGACATTTTTACATTTTCCCATATCAATGATGATTCAATTTCCTTTTCATACGGCAGTATACACTACCATATACCAGTTGCCACAAAGCTAATTTAAATGTACCTTCTATCAGGTGTACTTCCCCTTTCAAGACTTGTACTACATTAACTCAATTAAGTGTATCCATTAGTGGTTTATGGAGGTCAATTATGCTGAACTCCGTGAGAACTAAGATAATTGCTCCCTGTGGCTGCCGCTTTTACCAGGTATCAGTCAAATATTGTTTCCAAAAGGAAAAAAATATATAAACCAGGTCAAAATTAACTATTGTAGAGTCTAAAAATTGAATATTCTTTTACATTATTTTTTTCTCTCATGAGCAGAACTTTACAAACAAGCATCGCCTCGCTTTTAACACTTTTTAATGAACATTTTTAGTTGCAACGCGTAATATCGCAAATCAAAAAACTACCGTAGAGGGATTTACAGGCTTTAAATTATTTGACCTTGGATCCTTGCATGGAATAAAGAACCCCACATAAAGACTCAAACCACCACCATCTCTAGTGGGCTAGACGGCCACCACAAGCTCCTTAAAATGTGATGGAGGCTGACCACGGAGGGCTTTGTGGGTGAGGAGAAGGATTTCAAATTATAATCTGGATTTTACAGCGAGCCAGTGCAGAGAAGCTGATGCAGGAATAATGTGATGTCTTTAGTACCGCCACGTTCTGCATCCACTGGAGTGTCCAAAGACACCCATTACAGCAGCCTGATGATAAGGAAGTGCACAAATCGAATTAAAAGAAAATAGAGCCTGACAGAACGTACCTGTGTTTGGCATTTTACAAACGTCAATTCAGTCCTTGAAGCTGGTTTTATATGGGAGTTAAAAGATACCATCCTAGCCCAGGGGTGTCCAAACTACGGCCCGCGGGCCAACTGCGGCCTGCCATCCATTTTCAATTGGCCCGCATGAAAGTCTACGGAGCATGAAAAAAAAAAAAAAACCATGAGAAAGGGTATGTACTTGGGACTAGGTTTGCGTTCGCAAAACTTTTGCTCCGGGCTCCGTAAAAGTCTAAAGCCCAATTACTTAATAAATTCACTCAATTAAAGTTGATGACAATTTTTTAACAAACGTTATTTGATGCGTTAACAATCCCAATGATTTATTTGTGTAATAAGCTTGGAATATCCACATCCGTGATTTCTCTTCTTGTCTCTCCCTTCATGAAGGACAATGAAGGGGGCTCAGCACCCTAAGAACCAATCAGAGGCTCACTGAGCCAATGACCTGCCAACCTTTTTGTAAAAAATACACTGAAAATCTACCAATGGAGAGCTATGATGGAGGCTTTTTGTTCAATTATCAAACCTAATTTACCTGCATTTGATTGGTTCTCCCAACATTAGTGCATTAGAAGTGAGGCAGCGCACCTCACGTCTAGTGAGTGGCCCGGTCCATCGTATATTTTTCTGTTCGTGGCCCTCTGGAAAAAAAAGTTTTGACACCCCTAGCCCAACCAGATTTATTTTGAAGTACAATAACTTCTGTTTTGTTATATTTGAACATCTGGAAGTTGCACGTTATCCAGTTTTTATGTCCAGAAGATAAATTCACGGTCCATTTTCTAGGTTATTATGAAGATTCTACCTTCATTTCACAGTCTCCATCATCAGTTACTTCATCTGATGATGAAAAGGTGAAAAGGCAACTATAAATCTAAATGACACAGGCATTTGTCTGTGTATTCATTCTTTAGTAATGTAAAAACTTTCTCAGGAGTTGTTGAAGGTTGTTAGGTTGAAGGTTGAGCGCTGATTATGTTGCACACAGTGCTCTATAAATGGAACCTTGCCAAACCCTGAAATGAATAAGACTGCTATAATGCCTTAAAAACCTTGGAAGTTATTCATATGGGCCTGTTTGCAATTCCAACAGTGGCAGAAGTTATGCAAAAAATACAAAGAAATGAGAGGAAGTCATTGTCCTTTTACATTTTCTATTTCATCTTTTTTTGCGGAAGGCCATTATGTGAAACCTCTTGTGTGCGTGATAGTGTCAAATATTTTCTTCCTTTTAATATGATCCAAAAATCAAATCGAGTCAAAAGAAAATAATCCTCATCCTCAAAATCTTGTATTTGACCTAAAGTAGGAATGTGTCATTTCAACACCCAAAATCTGTCACATGAATTTTTCCTTGATGGAAAATGGCAGAGGCTGAATTATAATCTTTGGCAAAGCCTAAAATACCAGTAAAAAGACCTGAAACTGTTTTCATCCAGACAACATAACAGTTCCTAGGTAGTAAGAGTGATTTCATTGGTCAGCTACTTTGTATGATCCTGAACAGGATGAGTGATTCAGAGAATGCATGAATACTTGAATAAGATTCCGTCTTTAATAATGCAAACGTGAGAAATGTTGTGGACATTCCGGTCATTCTCACTTCTGAAATGTAGCTAATTTCCCCATAAAAGCTATTTCCGTCATCGAGGAAAGGACTCCATGTGTCTTCTTTGCCATCTGCCTTCGTCAGAGGTTTAGATTTTTAACACATTAGTGTAATCACCCAACTATGGCGCGATAGCAACTGGGTAATGCCGAAAACTGGGGAATGATTTTTCTAATTTCATTCTATAGATGGACAGCGTAGCAGTTTTCATAGAAAAAAACATGGAAAAGCCGTAATGGAAAGGTTGTTGTTGTGATTTCAGTGAACCCGTCCGTGCTAAGTGCTGGGCGGAGCGGCTCTGTCTCCCCAGGAGAGGCAGTGCAGGCCCCCATCCCTGCTGCAACCACACAGAGTAAGTGTGACCTCTGCTGATGTCACAGTGCTACTACAGATCAAGTGTGTGTGTGGGGGTGTGTGTGGGGGGGGGGGGGGGGGGGGCTTTGTGTCAAGGTTAGTATTGAACGCTGTGAGCAAACCTCAATGAAAACACTTTCATTGCTTATTACATAGTGCTGCAGTCTTGCATAATTATGATCAGCAATGGTGCAATCACTCCCTCTGGCCCAAACAAGGGTGCACACACACGCGCACACACACACACACACACACACACACAGGCACGTGGACAAACCCAACCGATCCAGACAATTAAACGCAGCACCACAGACAGCAACTGCAACCCGGAATTCCTGAGCACTCCTTGGAAAAGCCAGGCCCCGGAGCCCGAGGCCAAGTGGAATCCCAGACACAGATTGCTGTGCATTTTCCAACATTGTGAGAGATAAGGATTACACTGCTACGGATTTCAATCTCGGATTTTACTCCATAAAAAACAAAGATAAACGGATGTCTGCTTATCGCTTAAAAGTCCGTCCCGTGGTCCTTTTGCTCTGCAAAGTGATTAAAGCTGCGAGCACGGCTTCCTCTTTGATTGGAACGCACTGTGAATGGGAGTGATGAGGACTTTTTGACAGCTCCTGTGCAGCTGCGCCGGTCGCAACCTCAAAATGTATGCCGTAGAAAGAGTGCGCTCACTCATTTTCTAAAACAAATAAAGGAATGTATCGCTATTGATTCACATTTTAAAAATATTATGAAAAATAACGGAAAAAACAAATAAAGTGCAGCTCTCTGGTGTGTAACAAGTCACTTGAGGCACTCATGATGCATCAGAAGATCATTTGCATTATCTTTTCACTCTTTAGTTGTTAGGGTTTTACTGTAAACCCTTTGATCAGTGTCTATGGCGTTATATTTGTGCCTCAATCCTGAGCGCGTCATTTTAAGTTTTGAGCACAGAGAACTATATTTTAGCAAAGAAAAACATATTCCGTGCGCGCAGTTTACTCAGGTGCTCTCTCCACAAACTCGTTTTTTGCGCGCAGGCAGACGTTGCTGCGCTCTCTCCACCTCTTCACTCTGCGCTCGCTCGACTTGCAGCAGCGTTACATTTGTGCCACAAAATCAACCAATCGGAGAATTAAAGAAGGTCAATTGTGATTGGCTGTTGGTCTCCAATGAAATTGCTGGTAGAACTTATACAGCATCGCGGAAGCTTACAGCGAGTTGTTGAAGTTTGCAGCATTTAGGCTAAAAGAGGCACCTGCATCAAACAAACTGTACCCCAAAAGGCTTGCCTAAATTGGACACTTCACACAGACCCAACGCCCAAACTTGGATCTCCACACCACCCTCAAAAAAAAATTGTGCCGCAAAAAGGATCACTTGCGTCTGACAAACTGTGCCCCTAAAAGGATCACCTAAGTCAGACACTTCTGTGTGAAGTGTCCGATTTAGGCGAGCCTTTGGGGCACAGTTTGTCCGATGGTGCCTCTTTCTGGGGCACACTTTTTTTTATCTTTGAGGGTGGTGTGGAGGTCCGGGTTTGGCCTGTGGTTCTGTGTGAAGTGTCCGACTTCAGCGATAGCGACTAAAGCGATTTTGGGGCACAGTGTGTCCAATGCAGGTGCCTCTTTTAGCCTAAAAAAACTTCAACAACTCGCTGTAAGCTTCCGCGATGCTGTACAAGTTCTACCAGCAATTTCATTGGAGACCCACAGCCAATCACAATTGACCTTCTTTACTTCTCAGATTGGTTGGTTTTGTGGCACAAATGTAACGCTGCTTCAAGTCGAGCGAGCGCGTGAGTGAAACGTCGATTGAGTGAAGAGGTGGAGAGAGCGCAGCAACGTCTGCCTGCGCGCAGAAAACAAGTTTGTGGAGAGAGCACCTGAGTAAACTGCGCGCATGGAATATGTTTTCCTTTGCTAAAATATAGTTCTCTGTGCTCAAAACTTATATTTGTGCCTCAATCCTGAGCGAACAAGGCTGCGAGCCCACAGCGGTCGGATCAACCTGTTCACATGCAGCACACGCGGCGCACACATGCCATCATGGAAGACCCAGATTTCACCCTCTCTTTAAAGTCCTCTCTTTTTTTGTTGTTGCGCCACATTCTCATCACTGCTCCACTTCTCACACTCAGGGCTTAAAGATCTGTTAGCGCTCCGTTAGATTGCGTTATCTAATGATGACGGAATAAGGTCACATTCAGTGGCATGCGAGCACTTTACTCTGACCAAAACTTTTTATACCATCTCTGACTTCCTGCTGCCGAATCACATAATACAACATAATTAATGCTGAAGAAAAAACTCCTATGCCTTATATGTGAAAGTCCTTATTTACTTGAGGAATAGTGCAAAAGACATCGTGGAGGGTAAGCAACAAAAGCCATCGGACTCAAACACCTGATCAACTTTGTAGGGCTGTGCGGTATACCGGTTCAACTGGTGTACCGGTATAGGATTTCCGTACGGTATGGGTTTCTCACATACCGCGTATACCGGGGTTACACAATAACAGCTGAAGACTTGCAGCAGCGTTACATACTAATAAATTATTAGTATTACAAAATGTTGTAATAAATTATAAATGAACAAAATTGTACATTTATAAAAATAATCTCCGCCGAACTGCATGCTGGGTACAGTTATCACAAATCTTGTTGCTACCTGAAAACACGGACAAGAGCAATGGAGGAGGAGGAAGAACAAGAGACGCGAGATACACCAATAGCTTGTACCCAAAAGACGTGGTGTGTCTGCTGTCTGGAATTTTTTTTTTTTTGGTTTTGAAAAATCCGACGTAGAGCAGAAAAAAGTTTATTGTAAAATGTTGCGCCATTGTTATCGCCACTGGTGGCAACACTAGCAATTTACTCCATCGCCTTAGCAGAAAGCACGTGTTGGAATATGGAGAGTGTATGCGATTACGGTCCTCGGATTCGAGACCATCAACCAGTCATGGCGGAGCGAGTGAAGCGGTGAAGCGGAAGGTCAGACATCGGTTAAAGAGGCATTTGCTCGAGGCGATGCTTATGACAAAAAAATCACTGTTTGCAAACGTCATATTTTCCTGACGACCACACCGGAGAATTAATTGCTGGTGTTAATAAAACGATTATAAAATATTTTTGTTTTGAAAAGGAAGCCATGTTTATGTTGTAAGATCTCTTCCGTTTTGAATACGTTGCAGTTTGCACAATAAAAAATGTTTACGTTCCGATTCCTTTATATATAATGTAACATGTAATATTGTGGGGCCAAGCAAACAAAAACAATTTAGAAACTCAAAAGAAGATAATAAGGTAAATCATTTAGATTTACTTCTCATTAATGGAGAAAGAAATGTAACTTTTTGGTTAGACACTATGCAATGCTAATTACAGTGTGTCATGTGTTATAAATGTACCCTCTTGTAGAGAGGATGATAAGAAGCTGAAAATGGAGGCACCCAGGGGAATGTAGGTGAAAAAACAGGGAGACAGAGGGAAGACACACCACACAGCGAGCTGTGAGCCAGTTGGCTGGCAAGCGTTGAACAAAGAGCAGTGAGCAGCGGCCTTTTTCTGCATAAATTAATGAATAGGTTTCCTTGAAAAATATATACTGTGATATACCATCAGAGTGATTTTTAATACCGCGATATGGATTTTTAACATGTTTGGTTCTTTGTGCCTCATCATCTGTGCAGGAGACCCCTTGTGTTACATTTCTCTGAGTCCATATCGTGGACAATCATACATTCTTTGTTTCAAGCGCAGGATGCTGTGCTAAAACAGACCTTCAGGCCCAGGCCCCCCAATTAAAGGGATTATCGTACGAGTACAAGATGTCATAGAATTGGATCACGATGGATGAATCTAATTAATTCATTAGATTTTATCGTGGTATATTTGATCACCACCTTAGGCCTCTAATAACATGTAAGTATAAACATGCCAAAACAATTTATCTACAGACATGTTTGGGGTTTGGACCATTCATATATATCCAAGGTATCAAGAAAAAATTTACAATGTAATTGAAGCTGATGAAGACCGCAAAGCTTTGAGGAAACAATTCAACTTTGAGAAATGCGCCTATTTTTTTACATAGGACATCAGAAGGTAAATGTACCAAGCGCTCCCAAAAAACGGCCCCGTTATATTTCTGAAGTCTTGTCACCACATTGTCACCAGAAGAGAAAAAACCTGATGTGGCTGCTTCGGTTCCTTCGGACGGAGCCCAGCTAGTTTTCCTGTTTCCAGTCTTTGGACTAAACGATGCTACCTCCTTACTGGCAAATGCTTTATACTATATACACATGTATACATGAAATAATATAAAATATTAGGATTTGACTTTGTTACTCTGTGTTCATCAATTGACCTGGATATGACTCAGATCTTTATTTAACGAAATCCTTTTGATCTGCTATTAAAAAGCGGATCTTCTCTGGGATCGTTGAAGCAAATATAACTGCTTACATTTTGAGGAATTCAAGTTGTGCTTTGGGTTTTATCTGAAAGAATGAGTAGGATCTATTAAAAGTTACCAACTCTTTCTTCTTGTCGCTCTTCTCGGTCTTCCTTAACAGGCTGTCATTTCGCCGACACTTTGTGAGTTATTGTCGATTTGCAGTGTTCATTTGCAGTTCATTAAATCTCAGAACAACATTGAAAAGAGACATTTCAGAATTTCTCTTTCAACCGGTTAAAATACTCTCACTGCTGCAACTATTGCATTTCTAGTTAATTAGCAGTTTTGACAGAATGTTGCTGAAAATGTTTTCACCTTGGTGTCCTGTGTGTGTGTGTGTGCGTGCGTGCGTGCGATAATGATCCATGAAAGGAAGTAGATGTATGGGAAGTAGGAAATGGCAACAAACAACTTTTGCAACAGTGTAATGGTTGGGAAACACACTTAATGACGGCAACAAAATGTGTTTTGATTTGAAAGTGGAATCGGTTTTCTCACCAAACTCAAATGGTCCCAGCGTAAGTCTGAAAACGTTGATTGATTGATTGGTTGATTGATCTTGTTGTGTCGGAAGAGGCCATGACAGCATGCAGTGTTTCCTCTGCGAGTCGCATCCTCATCCTGCACACAACAGACATATTTCAACACGTCTTTAATAATCTTCCCTTTAGCTGAATGTGAATGTTTTATCATATGTGCTCATGTTTAGTCCAGAATAAGAATAATTGGAAATACCACACAGAATCAATTATTTGCAATTTCACTGTTCGTGGAGGTAACCTCCTGATTCTAATTGTGTAGGAATTAAATGTGAAGGAATTAAACTAAATGTGTGGAAGAAAATCTCTGCATCTCTGCGGTTCTCTACAGCGAGAGAAAAGCACCGGGTTTTCTTATCTGTGGCATCTACCGAGCATCAGCGATGTGTGTTAGGGGAAGAAGCTGTTCAGGAAAGGAAACTAAACTAAAAGACAAAACTCACCACAGAAATGACATTTCCCCGTGCTGATGTGTGGTACGCGCTGCAGAGTACCGATCTGACTCTCTCCCAGGGCGGTGACGCTCTTCTACTCATCCTCCACGTTGCACAGTGGACATTAGCTTTTTTCTCTGGTGTGGCATAAAGGGACTAGACATTGTTGTTTTTTGCCACCAGGTTTTAGAATCACGATGGATGAACAGGAAGAATTCAGCCAGTTCTCTAGTGCGATTCTATTTTTATCCATTAGAGGCTGACAGGCAGCTCAGGTTGACCCCTTTTGAATTAATACCAGCTCTAAGAAAAAATTGAACAGATACATTGTGGGAGCCATATCCATTTTGTATTGTTTTATTTTTCTGTGCCACTAGGGGGCTGTATATGGGTTGTGGCTCAGCCGATCTCGGCTCAGCCCAGGTATGTCATTTAAACTGCAGGAAACCCAGACACAGCTGTTGCTAATTGTGGGAAGCAAACAGTTTTCGACTGTGCGTGTGGGCGTTTGGGCCTGTGTGCGTATGTAGTGAGAAATTTGGTTTGTTATTTAGGTTACATGTAGTATTAGTTAAAGTTATTCCTGCTGATATGTGGAAATGTATAAGTAAAATAAACCTGCCATAATCAAAACAAAGACTGAACTCTCCCTTTCTTATGTACGAGCGCACTGGGCGCACGTCTAAACTTAATCCACCGAATTAGTAACCAGTACTAGGCGTCGTTTAGGACTTCGTCAGTACATACATATTCAATCAAGGACACCAAGAAAATGATACATTCAAATTAAAACAAAATGGTAGCACATCTCATTCTCTTTAAATACTTTACAACTTGCTTCAGGGGAAGGTTACAAAAGTAGTTGTAAGATATTCATATTTTTATTCAGTAAGTGCTTAAGACCTCTCAATTGGTTTAGTTTGTTTAAAAATTAATCAGTAATCAGATCAGAAAAATAAGATATTTTCACCATTTAAAATATTCAAAAATTCTATTTGGCAATTTGGCAATAAATCTTTTACTGACATTCGTGGTAGATAATGTTAATGTTCTAATGCGAACACATAGTTTAGGATGTTCCTTTGCATTCATCTGTAGGCTAAACTACATGGATGGTTGTAATATGGTTGTGTGCCAATCAATAGCATGTTAGCATTAGCATTATTAGCTGACTTTAGCATTTTGCTAAAAAGCAGCATTATCAGTTGCGGATATTATTGTAGTTACGTTTCCTGTTGTGCACTGAACGATGCAAAATGTGTTAATAGTTGAGACATGTCAAACAGATGGTCCTGGATCAGGTTCCATTTGGTTCATCAGTGAGCATAATGGGGAGCCTCTCCAGGTCCACTGTTCAGCAGCAGCAGAGTGCTTGTACCTTTCCCCTTGGAGGGGACTTTTGCATATAAACCGTGACTATCGTTCAAATTCAGTGGAAAACAGTCCACAATGTAGACTCTACATGCACTCAAAGAAGAGGTTCAAATGGGAGACGTGTCAGCGTGGGAGGACAGCGTTGCGTGCAAGAGCAACAACTCTCTTCACATAAACATGGCATCATAGTCTTGAGCTCTTAGGGGAGAGCAAAAAAGACGAGTCGCACACGGTATGAAATGTGTTCATGTGCTGTATCCTCAGCATTTAAAACGATCACATTCAGATATAGGAGACTCTCTGCATCAGCGGATCAGACATGTTGTATATTAAAACAAAGTGAAAGGCTGACGGATGGAAAAGTTATAATAATGTGCTAACGTTATTATAAAAAATATATCAAAAGGTATTTCTCTCATTGGATTTGGCTTTTTGCAAATAGTTTTGGGATTTTTGTTTTTCTGTTTACAAGGTGTCGCTCACCAATCATTTTTGTTACTAATGTATTATTCTGAAATTCCTAAATTGAATCATTCCTAATTATTGGTTATCGGTCCAGGTTCCCAATACAATTCCCCGGGTCCAAACTGCTGAGATATAGTATGACATTTTTCTTGACATACTCTAGGAATAGATTTTTTTCTTCAACTTACTATTGAATGATCAGTGTGGCAGATATGCAACAATGCTGCAAAGTCTTGTGATAACTATATTATACATTAGGTCGATGTTTTATCGCTTTTATACTCTTCCTTTTTTTGAACATACTATAATTTGACCGTTATTATCAAGTTATGAGACCATCTAAAGCAAGGGTCCCCAAACTTTTACTTACGGGGGCCATAAAACCTATTTCCTCCTCTGATGGGGGCCGGGCAGACGGTCTGAGCTTGTCAGGGGCTAGCGGTTGCGCATAACAAGCGAGCTAGTTAGCGTTCCGCACAAAGTTTGTCGGGGGGCCGCATGCGGCCCGCGGGCCGTAGTTTGGGGATCCCTGATCCAAAGTGTCATACATCATTCGATATGCATTTGATTGTCATCGGACACCATGTTCAAAATGATTCAGTTTCCAGTTTAAACCAAAAAGAAATATTTATTCCATGAAAGACTGCAATTGGAATTACGCAACCATCCGAAAGAGTATAGACAATTAAGTGCTTGTTTTTTTTCTGAGGATGTATTGACACTTATTAAAATATCAACAGCCACATGCAATGGGACTTTGACCACTACACAAACAGTGACTAGATTCCCTCCCCAACATTCTAGGTAACATTGAGGGTTCATGTCTCTTTCACAGTGATGTGACTTTTTGTTTTCCGGTGCGGTCGGCCCTCTAAACAGATTTACTGATGCAACTACAGCGGATAGGCCCACTTTTTGCTTTATACGTCCAATCAGGCTGCAGGGTTCTGTTCCAATTACGACAGGCTTGATGAATATGGGATTACCTGCATTACTTGAACACAAGTTAATGCAGTTAAAACTATGTATGGCATTAGACAATTACAGGAAGTAAACACTGGCACAAAGGAAAACAATGACCTCTTATGTAATTTCAAGTTAATTAGAGGATAAAAATGACATCAGATTAAAAGTCTTCTTACATTGTTTAATTTTGACCAGCCTGAACATTACCAGATTACATATATGAAGAATGATTAACATCGGCGAGAAGTGGAGGGTGGGGGGGGATCCAGTCACCTGACAATCTGTAAAAAAAAATAAGGCAAAGTACAAAACAAACTAATTCCATGCAGACATTTAAAACATTGCTGAGTTTGGCTTCAATTGTTCCGTTTTTGCCAGAATAAAAAATAAAAACTTTTCTGTGCAAAAACATTTAAATAAAAAAAGAAAGAATAAACCCAAGATTTCAAAGTGTGAAGTGGTTGTCCTGTGGAATGTCATGGTGTTTCCCTTTGCTGGATGTGAACGGTTGGCTACAAAAGCGTCCGACTGTCTCTGTGAGTCCATCCAGTTACCAGTAAGAAATAAGTTAAATGCTTCCCTGTGTGGGTTTCTAGATGTGGAGAGGCGAGCCCTCCCCTCGGTGGTTTGTATAAGTGCCTCTCCTCTTCTTAGTGAAGTCCTCTGGATGTGGACAAGCTGTATTTTTGGCGATGGCAGTGTTCTCTACTGGCGGATGTTGAGGTTCAGTAAGCAACGACCATTCTTCGAAGGCACCATACTTTACATTGGTCTGCGTGTTGGTGTGGGCCGCACATGGGCACATGCATACATGGAGAAGTCAAACCAGTCAACAAAGTCGATTCCCTCCACTGGCGTCAGTCCACAAGGCATAACCATGACAACTAAGGCAAAATGTCGTAACATTAAAACAGAGCATCCGTCTTTTTTTTCCCTTTGTTTTTGTTTTTCTTAATCAGATTCCTTGCTGCTGTTAAAATCAACTTCCCCACAATAACCATTAGTAATAATAATCTCTATTCAATAAATTATTTATACTGTACAATTATTTCATTATCTCACGTGGACCTGCAACAAAGGGGAGCCTTTTTCTGTGTCTCGTGTCCTCAGTTCATTAAAGCACCTGCAGAGCACACACAGGCCAACAGCAAGCCATTTTTTTTTTACTCTACCTGTACAGAAATGAAAAAGGACATCCTGCCACATAAAATAAATGTACAAACATGAGCAAAGCTGATGCATAATTGAAGATGGAGAAACATGGTAGAAACACTCACTGAAAAAATGAGCATCCAGCAAAAACAACAGCAAAAATGTTCACTTTTTCCCCGGAGAGCGTAAGAGTTCACTGAGAACAGCAGATAGAAGATGGTTCCTGGTTTTAAGCGAGCGAATCAGCAAACATCCCAGCCCTACTGAACACTTTCTTCATCCACGTAGGTTGAGGGAAACCATCCAATCTGAAACATAAAAAAGTGCCGGTTTTAGATCCTGAATATGGGATTTATTAATCATCGCTCGAATGCGCCGCCATTTCTTCTTTTGGCAGAGCTGATGCCTCTCAAGCGCCATCTTAAATAGACCAACAGCTCCTGCTTCCTCCTTACGCTTTCTCTCAGTTTACGAGAAAGCGTGCACCGGGAAGAGTCTGCAAGAAATAACGGCTCAAAGGAAATAACACGAGAGTGCCTTCGGTTCAGCGTACTGTAAACAACATGAATGAATATATTACATACGATATAAATAATCTCATTCAGAAAATAATAAAAAGCATCCATCCCACTTTTAACTCAGAGATCAACAACAGCAACAGAACAACAATTAACACCCCCCCTTAATCCACAGCAACAGAAACACAACGAATGAAAAAGAATACAAAGCTCAAAGATTGCGAGCTTTACTGCGAGTTGATTTAACTGCACAACAGCAGCCAGGTTTTTATTTTTTTTGGCTTTAGGTTCTTTTACAATACCGTTAATAAAGTTTAGGTTACCAGTAGAATTGATTACTGCAATGCACCTTTTGCTGAACAACAAAGAAAGTGTTAAATCACTTTTATTCAGAATGCTGCAGTCTTAACCAAGTGTTTAAGCACATCACTCCTTAGCCGCTGACTTCCAGTAAAACAGAATTGATTTTAAAATACTACTTCTTGTTTTTAAAGCTTTGAACGACCTTGCTCCCCCTTATGTGGTTGACATGCTGACTAAATACACTCCGGTGAGATCATTAGATCATCATGTAACAAAGCTCTTCTCACTATACCTCAAATCAACTCTAAACCAGCTTATGGTTCTTTCAGTCACTATGTTCCTGTGCTCTGCAACGCTTTACCAGTGGAACTGATGTCCATCACAACAGGGTCTTCTTTTAAAATTACACTTAAGACACATCTTTTTTTGTACGTTTTTATTATGTATTGTGTATGCATTTCTTGTTGCATTGCCTGTTTCGTTTTTAAGCACATTGAGTCTAATCATATGAAATGTGCTGCACTTTGACTTGACTACTTTCTGCATTTACAGAAAGTATTCCAGAAAGTATTTAGCGCTGCCAGCGGCTTCCGCTTCTTACTCTGAATATTCTGTGTGTTTGCAGAGCGCGTCGTTGTCTCGGGGGAACATTTTTTTTTTCTGTAAATGCGGCTTCTTAGGTGCGTGCGTGTGCGTGCGCGCGTCCGGGCTGCGGAGGTGCACGTGAGCTCGTGACTGACGCGGATCGGTTTTCCCTCCTTGTGCTTCCGCTTCCTCCTCGTAGCCAAAGCGTCCGTGCGCGTAAAAGTGAGCATCAAGCCAGTTGGACTTGGATCCCATCGGGTAAAACTACTTGCGCTGAGGCGGGGTGGGGGGGCCTATTACTTTTGTATTGGTCTTGCATATTAACATGCTTTAGACATATTTTATTTGTTATTTACACTAGTAGCCTGCTGTGGTGATTTTTTGATGCCGCCCCTCCCCCCCCCCCCGGCCTACGCGCAGTGCGTGATGTGCGTGTGCGGAGCGCCGGCGCTGCTTAACATTGATACTGAAACAATATCGGAGAGTTAACCAACAGTGCGGTCAAAATTTTTACCAAGTAAGAAAAACTAGGGGGAGGGGCCAGGAAAATAATAAATGATTCATGAATAATCATACTTACTGAAAAAGCTTTGAAACCACGGACTATTAGCAAAGCCAAATCTCAGTAAATTTCTCGTCTAATATTATATTGTTACTGCCCAACCGTAGTTTAGTCTTTTGCGTTGTTATAACACAATACTTTACTGTAATACCGTTCAAAGACTACAGCCAAATGAACACGAATGAAGAGACTCACGCGTCCGTTGGCCTCTCCTTTCCACCAGCCCTGGTCTCCACCGATCTTGCTGTAGATTTTGACCACGTCTCCTTCCCGCAGCGACAGCTCCCTCATGTCTCGCGCAGCAAAGTTATACCTGGCGACGGCCGTGCTGACCACCCGCGGAGTGAACACTGAAAGCAGGAACAACGGGAGCTCAGACACACAGCCAGAACGTGACAGAGGTCAAAGGTCATGCTAGAAAGCCCTGTAATAATTGGTTGTGAATGATGAGGAGTATGAAAAACACTGTGTAATCGCACAGTGACAAATGAGCTCGATGGGAAGGGGCAATTTGTTTCATCACGAGGGAGGAAATGAGTTTTCTCTACGTGATTTAATGAGCGGTGTGATAACGGGAAGGACTGAAAGGTTGCAGTTAATGAAACATGCGGCATGGAGAAGAAGCAACAAGATGGAGATTGTGAAATTCCGTTCGGCGAGGCGCAGCTAGAAAAGGAAGGAAGAACCGAGTACCTGACCAAAAGGGAGCGGAACTTTGAGAAGAGAAGTTGAGGCCCTGCTGGACTGAGGAAGGAGAAGTTGTAGGAGGCGCAGGTGGCTGCTGAGAGGAGAAGAGAAAGCACGAGGAAATAAAGCGAGAAATGCACAGCTGGAGCAACAGTAGCAAAGTAGTTTTGAAGGAGCAAATATCAGTTGGCTCACAGAGACACGGATCTGGGATCTTGATTTGACTGCTTTTTTGCAGCCATTTGTGGAATGAGATCACTGTGGGGATAGTCGGTTCATATAATGCGGCACATGGACAATGACGTTGCCTGTCAGACCGAAAGCAACCCCGGTATACATTTATGGAAAATATTCACATCAATTGTGCCGAATTACAGTCAACATGACAAACGCCCAAAATTTTGGATGTGACTGTTGAATCAAAGTGGGTCAGCGTGTTCTCTTTACAGCACATTTTACCGGCTGTACATTTGCACATCTCTGCACAGCCTCCTAGATGAAGTTTGTCCAGACTCTCAGTACATGCTGGTGCTAGACAGCATTACATGGGGGAAACTGATGGCTGATTGGCCTTTACTGAAAGATGCATCCTAATCCCACCACTGCTTGTATGCACCTTTTGCACATCGGCAAAGTCTCACTTGACTCTTTATATCCAATGCAGACAAAACAGGAGGGAACTATTCCCCTGTAGAGGCCAGTTCTTCCTGCATGATCGAAGCATATGCAAAGGCAGCGCCCCTTTAGACAAACCACATGCCTCCGCGTCAGATAACAACGGCCTGCTTTTTTCCTTTCTTTTCTGCCTCTAATCTCCCATGGGTGTTCCACATCCTGCTCTGTACGAGTTTAGGGAGTCACAGGCCTCAGGAGGAAAACCAAATCATTGAAGGCAAAGAGAAGGTTATTTTACCCGTTCTTGTTATATCCACAGCCAACGTGACAAAATGGCAGCTTAGTAAACTGCACTTGCCTATTATGACATATATTAAGCCCAATTAGTTCTGTTATAGCCATTGACAGAAGCAGTCAGATGAATACTTCCACGTACAACGTGCCACTAGATGCCGGCTCGAACCATCCGTCGTCCATCCATTCTTTCCCCCAATTATCCAGTTCAGGCTCACAAGGGAAAAAATGAGATTAACAAAAGAGCCCAAACAACTTTTCTGCCCAGCCACGTCCCTCAGCCCTTCATGGGGAGAGGTGTTCTGGCGCCAGATTAACCGTGTGGGGGCAGGTGCCACAGAAGTGTGTCCAGGAGTCATCAAAATCGGAATTCCAAACCAACTCGACGGCAAAGAGGAGCAGTTCAGCTGCGTCTGGTCCCCTGCTACCTGTGATCCAGTTCTTTAGCTCAACACCCCCATTTGGGAGACTTAATGTGATGCACAGTCCTGCCAATGGCCTGGACGACGCTCCCCCCCCCCCCCCCTCACAGATCCACAATGCGCCAGAGAAAGACCGAAGAAGAAGAAGAAGTCTGCAAGCCGGTAAGCTTCAGGATGTACTTCAGTTTGGCTTTGGAAAGGTTTCATAAGGAGGGACATGCACTCAATACAATTAGAGATCGGTTTATTCATGAACCCAAATTGCATCAGGGTGGTGAGGAGAAAGCGCTATAATGATGATACCTGATGAAACGCTTGGCCATGGTTGACTTCCTCCTGCCAACACGCTTATTGACCGATTCCTCCGCTCTCATCGGCTCTGTGACTCACTCAGTGAGCGACTCGCAGCGTGAATGAAGTATTCACCACGGTAACGGCTGCGGTACTCATCCCGGCTGATATTTGACACCAGAGTGGAAATCCTTCCGCGCTTTGTGTCTGTGTTTGTGCCGCGGGCTGAATATTTGGCATGCCTACCTGGTGAGCGTGCACTGGCCCGCGTCAGGGAGCGCTCTCTGGCTTTGTAGGGGTATCGCAGTGTGGTGTCTAACAACTTGAAGCTTTCTTTCAGGGAATGGGCCTGATAGTACTCCACCAGCTCCTGTTAGGATACACAGCACCCAACGGTTTTATTCCCCTCTATGACATCAAGTAACTGGGGGCGTCTACAGGTGGATTTAAATACATGACTTACCAAAAGACTCTCAAACTTCTTGGCTTCGGTAATGTGAATCCAGCTGTCTTTTTCAACCACTTTGATGTGTTTTACTTCATCATTAAATCTGTAAAAAAAAAAAAAAAAAAAGTATAGAACTGTACCTTTTTCAATTAATTGCACGTCTTTCTCATTGTTACGTTTTCATCTTATGTGCCTCTGGTGTTCTATGTTGGGCTGCTGTCAATATGAAATTGACCAATCCAAATGAAGTCATTTCCACTAGCTGAGGTGGACTGTGGGAAATATAAATCAGGTTTCTGCAGGCTGGTCCCTCACTTTGCAACTGTCCTAAAGACTAAAAGAGAAATGTGCTCAGAATGACATCTCCAGTAAGAGCTCAAACATTTATCTTCACGATGTTTCCTCTCACAGCAAATACATACAATATAATTGATGAAAAAAAGAAGATGCAATCACCGAGGCGTAATTAACTGGAGCGAAAAGAAGCTCGGGGGAAATGCTGACCGGAGCATCCCTTGAGAATTTGCATTTGCACATGTGGATTAAAAAGCCTCCTGTGAGATTCTCCTTCTCACTCACTTGATGCTGATGGCAAACCTCTCGGCCTCGGCTGTCCTCTCTCTGATAAGGTAGGTCCCGCTGCTGTGAGATTTTAAAAGGTTATCGGCCTGCTGGCGCTCCATGTTCCCTGCGAACCTACAGAGGAGCAGAGGATGAATGTAGTCACCTTCTAATCCAAAGTTACATAATCCGATGACATGCTGAAGGCTTTGCAAATTGTTGCCATCAAACAACTACGTGGTAACTGATCTTTTTAGTGTGGACATGCTCCGGGTGGATTCATTTTTAATTGAACAAGCGCAGAAAGTTAGAATTAACATGAATAAATGAAGTAATTAAAGGATGGCGACCCGAGGACAATAGCACTATATAGTGCACAATCTTACCAAGGATATCCGTAGTAGTCCGATTCCCTTGAGCACTGCCGGCTCGATAACGTCTGAAAGGGCTGTAAAAAAAAAGACAGTTTGCATTAAATAGGGAATTAATAAAATAAAGCATTTAAAGTGTGCACTAAAGAGGAGCAGGCCCTGGGCCATCAAACTGCACTGCATCCAATGCCTCTGAATGCACAACCATGGGGTTACCAACCTTCGGGTCCAAACAGGGTTTTACACACGAACTGGGGAAGAAGCCACTCTTTTGTGTTTGTATCAGCTTTCCCTGCAAGACAGCAACACAAGGCATCTGTAATGAACCAACAGGGCTTCACATGATGCAAACAACGGCATTATTTTGAAGGTTTTAAAAAAGAAAAATGAAAAAGCCCTAAAACTGCGTAGACTTTATCGGACTCTCGGGGCGCATTGATGCGAGGTGTTGCGTCGACAAGAAGTTGCCGTGCGGCTGTGTGCACCCATCAGAGCCTGACTCTGACGACGATGTATTGACTGTTTTACGTGACTTATCCACTATTCAAATTGAAAATTTTGATATATTTGAAGAAGGAAAAAGAGAGCGAGCAAGGTTTCATTTCAACAAATGCAACCACCCGTCTCAAATTAGTCCCCGAATCTGAGATTAGCAAACGCCTTCACGAGGGTCGTATCATTGCTCAAGATGTGTGGAAATCAGACGAATGATTGACACATTTGTGTCGGCTAATATCAGAATCAGAAGCCCTAAAATCCAAGAAGTAATGTTTGAGCAAGTTTATTGGAATCTGATTTTATTGACACATGACAATAAATAGCACTCCAGTCCTACAGGAAGATAACCTGCAATGTTCTTGGTTTTACATGTCTACACATCAATTCTCTTATCTAACAAATGTCAAATTCACATTTCACATTCACATTATGTGTGCTTCAACTATAGGGCAAATCAAGTCTAGCTTTTATTCAAAGCAACCCCTTCACATTCCCCGTGTTATACGTGTTGAGGGGTGAAAACATTTTTACCTGGATGTTGATAGCCTTTAAAGAGAAGTTTGACATTTAAAGAATGCCAATATTGAGACGATAGAAGATTAATATAAATATAAGGGTACAGCCAGCTCACTGTAGCATACATGTTACATTGGGGAACCGGTCCAAACCTAAAAGAATCCCCATACCAGCACCGCTCAAGCTTACTAATGACCACATTACTCATTCATTCATTTAATCCGTACAAAGGAGGAAGTGCACATCCCACTGGGGTAAACGCCCAACCCTCTTCAGCGAGTACTGATCCCCTGTAACATCTGTAATGCTAAAGGTCAGCACTTCATCTCAGAGTCCTCAATGTGCTGGATGTGCATCACAAAGCGTCTAAACATATCAAGTGTTAAAAGGACTCGGCTGCTTTACCTCCCACCACGTGGTGTCAGGGTCTCCCTTCAGAAGCTCGATAAAATCCCCCGTCTGAAAGCTGAGCGCCGTCTTGCCTAAGGGTGCCGGTGTGCCGTGGTAGTTCCTCACTGCCACCATCTTGGGACCTGGAAGAAATCCGATATTAGTGGCGAGTCTCACTAAATGAGCGAGTAACAACCATTAGGCGGAATAGGAAAACACTTAGATTCGAACGTTGTCTGCACTGTGGCTCGTTACATTGAGATTAAAGTCCTGCCCACTGAGAAATGCAGGGGTTAAAGATATAGAGTATGATATAGAGATTCTCTCTTTAACTTTCAACCTGTCCTTGTGCAGCTAAAATACTTTTTTTTTTACAAAGAGAAACAGTCTCCCCCTTTCCAGACAGACCGGTCTACTGCTCTTCATTTCAAGACACTGTAGAAAATGTACCATCCCTCTCATATCAATAAGTGTTAAGGTTTTCAAATTGGTAACATGTTGTGCATGTGTGCACTGCCTCCCACTGTTCTTGGTCAATGATGTTGCTTTGGTTGATGAGTAGTAGATATTTCCACAAGATGGCAGTAGAGAGCTGTGCAGCTTAATCACGGCTATTTCTATAACAAACTTGTCACATGACAGCTGACAGAATATCCTGCCTCATAGGGGAGTGATCTTACCTGATGACATTTCAGGCTCCTATGGAAGAGAAACAAATACTTGATCAACAACACAAGGACAGACAAATATCTATCGGGTACAATTTAAGGATGAACACAACATTGAGGGAAACAGCAATTGGATGATTACTTCCAATGCTGGGACAGCAGTATGTTGAGTATTACACAATCTACTTACCAAGTCATGAGGATCTGAAACAAGACAAAAGAAAGTGAGTGTGAGGGAAAGCAGCTGAGTACGTTTTTTTATATGCTTTGGTAAACACACGGAGACACCTTCACCTGCTCGGCTGGGTTTTGGTTTCAACCCACACCCCCAAAATTAAAAGCAGTCCTGATTAAAGCGTAAGGAGCCAAACAGAGACCCCGAGAGGCCTGCCAGATAAAGCTTTTATGAATCGGTTGTCAGAGGATTGCAGAGTAAAATAATACTAAACAAAATCTATTTCTGTTAGCACATGCTTTTTCTTGTGAATATTTGGATCATTCGACCTCCAACAGTTATTTGGATGAGTGGATTTGGTGTATACATGGAGCCGATCCTGGTGGGTCACAACTAGGGGTTGCTTCATTCGAAAGTATTTGAATATAGTATTTCAGCTGAAAAAGCAGGACTGTAATACGATGGACAGGTGGTCCGTTTGTAGTCCCTCCCTAGTCCACGCAACAAAATGCAATAATCCAACAGGAACCAAACCCCTTTTTTTTCCTGCAGAAAAAGAAGCCTCAAACAAGACACAGGTTTATACTTGTGGAGGTAATACAATTTCACAATCACTATTAATTTGATCAAAAAAAAAAAAGAATCCTCATCATCATGGTCAACGATGTCCGTCGCGCGACATTGATTAACAATTTCACGCATTTGCTCTGCCCCAACGTGTCGACCCTGCCAAAGGTGAACCTGCATTAGATACTTACTGATTTTACAGATGGTGATGACTTCCAGACACTCTTTGTGTGCTCCTGTTCCACAGCGAGAGCAGTAGTAACCCTGATAGAAGATGCCCCTACAGGACACACACACACACACGCGCAGGAAAATGTCTCAGACACACAATAGGAAGTGCTGCTTGGTACGATCGCCCTGTGAAGGTGGTCACTTCCACTCTGTGATCGACTTGTAGTCCTGTGTTTGTTCCAGACTGTAACGCTGTGTTCTTCGCACACTGTTCACGTTCAATAGTAAGTGGCATAAATCACAGGGGGATCTGCCGGGGCTGCAGCAGTAATTAGCATCTAGTGGGGAGGGGGGTGGATTGGGGGGGGGGCATTGGAGGGCATTGGGGGGAATTGGGGAGGATTGGGGGGGAATCAGGTCCCTGCGCCGGTTGGCTCTCGGAATTTAGGTCATTCAAGCCGTGCGATGTGGGAGGTCAACGCGCCGTGGTGAAAGTGGTGATTCAGTTGCACAGGTTTACCCCGCTGAGCAGCGCTCTCATGTGGGGGGGCCAAAAACCCTCAGTTATTGTGTTTATTTGTGTGTTGGGCACTAAATGCGGCTGAATTTCTCTTCAGTTAGTCACTTCTTCAGACTTAAGACACGTTTCACGGTTTCAACTTCTAATATTTAATATGTACATTACTATTTTACCGTTGCATTACTGCAATGTTTGAAGGTTACAGTGCCTTCCTATTACTAAACAACATTTTTGTCTGCTTCCTACTATTTTGAAACTAGCACAATTTACAGCTTTCACCTTTCAATGCCGGAAGAGAACTTGTACATTGTGGTAATGTAACTATTAGTTGAGTAAATAATCCGACTGCTGCTGGCACCACTGCATGTATAATGCGTGCAGAAATGAGCCATAACTCTGAGTGTCTGAGTATCGACAGTAGTTTACAAGTCCATCTGCCCAGATTGTAAAAATAACAGTGAAAATGGTCTTAGTACTGGGGAACATTGTTGGTTAGACAATAGGACTAGAACAGTGTGAATAACCGTGCCTTTATTTGTTCATAGAATAGTAACAATGCGCTGAAGTTGTTACCTCAAGAGCATTTTGCAGGCGCGACAGTTGGTGTTCTTATCAAACGTGTGCATTTGGAAGTTATGCTGATTGGCCGTGGCTCTCTCTGGTTTGATGTTGGACCTGGAAGTAATCAAAAAGAATGAGGACTCGATTACAAAAAACACTTTGTTTGCTTTTGCGATGAAGAAGCTTGATCCTCTGGTGTTTGGTTCACTGCACGAGCAGCAAACAGACACTGCCGTGTGGTTATTCCAGAGATGGTTTCTCAATGCGTTTCCATAATAGTTACAAACCACCAGCATGTAATCATACTCACATGGCCATTTCAAACTGCTCCATCCACTTCCTCTTTGTTTCGTCAGTTTTACAAAAGAACTGAAAGCCTTGCTTCCCTTGCAGATGGATCAGGTAGAAACCGTACGACCACTGGATGAGTGAGGAACAGATGGCAGAAGCTCATTATTCCTGCGGCTTTCTTTCAATAAACACTTTCTAAACTTCTAACTGGTACCGTAAGTACGATAGCATTCTGTAAACACATTGAATTCAGCGCTACAAGAGGCCCCACGTGCTTTAGCGTTGCATCTGATCAAAAGCTGGAGAGCAGCTGGGCGCATTTGCAATCATGACTCCAAAAGAAGAAAAAAACACCACAGCCAGAACACAGGCCAACGTGAGAAGAAGATGAGTTGAATAAACGGGTCACTTCAGCTTACCATTTTTCCACTCGACTGGTAAGCATGCAAAAAGAAAGACACCAGTTACACATGCAAACATGGACGGACACATGCAGATTCCAAACAGAAAAGGGCCCGTTACACTTCCATGAATCCCAAATGAGCTCCGTTGCATTTACATGGAGGGTTTTTTTCCCAAGCACGGGAAAGCGTGATGCAAATCGGATACGTCAATGCATTACTCATAAAGGTGCAAATGTGGAATTACCATCAACCAGGTTGTTCGGCTCAAGGGCAACATTTCAAATGATTACACAGAATGTTTCATCAGCGGCCTTTATAAAATGTTACGCAAAGCAAAAGGAGGCTTCTCACCTTTTTCACGTCTCTGTTGTTCATGGGGTCGTCGGACATTTTATACGACTGCAGCTCGATAATCTCTTTGAGCTCATAGCAGTAGCCTTTCCTCTTGCAGACAATGACCACTTTATCAAACAGGAATATATACCTGGACACACACACACACACACAGTTAATGGTCATACCTTTCGGGTAGTTGTTTCCCGTAGTCTGGACTCACCGGTCCTGTTTTGTTCGGTTGACGATGGAGGACACTTTCAGCTCGCCGTCTATCTTTGGCCTCCCGTACTCCTCCAGTTTCACCTGCTGCTTAGGTCACATGGACGCACAGAACGTCAGTCGACTGCAAGCTTTGACTTCGAAATTTAATGAACTTCATCTTTAGAGAGAATCCCAATAGATATTCAATGAATGATGAAGCTCGGAAACTAAAATCAGTCGCCTTTCTCCAAATTTCAAGTTTGTTCTCTGCATCTCTGGTACATGGACAAGGCCACAATGAACATTCCTCTCAGTAGGAAACAAAAGAGGATGCCAGTCTTCTAAGCAGATGACAGAAAGTATGACGCTTTATGAAGAGTAGGTACGAGCTCAGTGATGCTCAGTGACTAAATCGCACGACAAACTTTGATTTGCAGCCTGGTGATCATTAGTGGCAGTGTATGAGTTAGCATACACAAAATGTGACTTCTGCAAAGTAGTTTAAAAACAACAATGAGGTTGGAAAAATTGATTAAAAATGACACACGGTTCAAATTAACTATTGTATCATCTATTGAACTGTTATTTCACAGGAACAACAGGAAGACAATTCCTAATTTTCAAAAAAGAGCTGAGAAGAATTTATTGTGCGCGTTGTTCTAATTGCCAGATGAAAGCATCGTCTTGAAGAATCCCATCAGCCATCACACTGTTAGACAGCCTTGACAGTCCTTCTGGACGGAAGTGACAGAGCACTTGACACTACTTACAAGGTTTTCTATGGAACTTTGGAATTCGCTGATTTTCTTCAGAGTCTCGTTGTCCCTCTTGACCTCGTTGATGTACATTGCCAGGTCCTGAGGGGGGAAAGCAAACATTCTTCCTGCCTTACACGGACATCTTTTTGACATCTGTCATATCACTGTGGATGCACAGCCATCTGAGATGTAATAGTCAGTGGTCAGGATTGTGTAACAATTCATACAGCTTGGGCTTGGAGCACTGCAGAGTTGTTATGTCACATTTCCTCAAACCCACCCATGAACAAGCTTACCTGCATGGCCTCCAGAGCCTCCTTGAGTTGTTGCCTCTCTGGTCGGTCCACTGAATGACTTAAAAGTTCCTGTGGGGAAAGATTATAATCACCATTTTGGTTAAAACTCCCCTTTTATATTGTATATAAATGTGTGATGCAAACATTGACATGTGTAGCATGAATAGCTCCTCTTTATTGTGAATATGGGTGGATTTAGGAAATCCTCTTAAATCCAATTATAGTACCATGAATACAAATGTGATGTTGCCAGGAGGCAGATTCATCAGAGAAAATCATATATGGCAAACAAATGGAAATTTCTTTTTGGAATTTCTGAAGTTTAAGCTGAGGCTGAACAGAATGTGGCATCAGCTTTCATTCTTTTCTGTCATGTTCCCCCTGTAAATACAATAAAATGCCTTTTTTTTTTTTTAAAGCTCCACCTCCTGCACAGCGCAGCCACACTGAACCGTTGGCACGTTACCAGCAGCACTGGCCTAACTAAGACCAAAGTAATGCTGTTGGGCCAGATGGGACTTGAATTACTTCAATGTTACATCCAACTGACCAGCTGACTCAGATTTTAATACCCTGGTTCGTTGCGTTTGCACAACGGCTCATAAAGCTTAAGATGAAAGATATGATCGGTGCAAAATTACCTCAGAGGTAACTGTGCTGAATTGACTTTACTGAGGGTGGGGCAACGGTACATGAAAGGTAAAGCGAGCTGCGGATTCACAATGTAGCAAACAGGCAAACGCTACTGCGATCATATATGCAACGTCAACTAGGGGGCCGCGCATGACTGGCCGTGCGCGCACCACAACAGGACTTGTCACTTTCACAGGCCCGAGGCCCCAGCATGCAGCGGGGTTTCCCTGCAAAGCTGTTGGTAACAGTGAAATGGGGCGCGTTTAATTGGATTAACGCGCAGTGGATTTGACCTCAGCGGCTTCCGCTGGGGGTTCGATTCAAAACGAACAGACAAGTCGTCCCACAATCACCCGAAGCAAACACCCGCCTCCATCGCAGTCCATTACTGCGGCGCCTCGTGCACTCGTATGCATGTCCATAACCGAGAAGTAAGTTAATCATGGGGAATATTACAGCGGTCAGCTGCTTCTGCACACTAGGAGAGCTCCAGGGAGAAATGTATGCTTGTGCCTAAATAAACTTGCATATTAGGGATTGCAGTGTTAATGAATGATAATAGCTGCCCCTAGCTTATTATTTCTCCGAGAAACCTGTTAATAATGAGAAATGAGCTTTGCAATTCCACGAGGATACATTTTTATAAATGTTTGGCATTATGCTTTTGATGATTTGGTTAGTAAAATTGCTCTGAGTCAATCTTCCATTAATCAGCTGAACAGTGATAACTGAAACACTAGGAAGTGTTTGAAGCAATTTCATCCCTTAAGTACTTGAAGATTTTAAAAGTATTTAAATTCAATTAGACCAACATAAATGTCACATGTCATATTTAGTTGTATAGCAGGGAATGGAGGCAGGGTTTTTAGATGAGAATACTTAGCTCTCTCATATTTAAAAAAATGTAATGATGTTTCGTTATTGACGGAAACCTCCAAGCTGACGACAACACTCTCCATTTAGAATCGAGCTACAAACATTTCAAAGCCACCTTTTGAGAGAGAGAGAGCGAGAGAGAGAGAGAGAGAGAGAGAGACGGGTGTGAAGTACCAATTTACACCCCATCTGCTGGGGGCCTGGAGGGCGTTCAAAGATACACCTCCTACCTTCAGGAGCAGGTGATACTTCAGCACCCTCTGCATTGGAACCACCAGAAGATCCTGCAGCTTGAACTTCCCGTCCTGCACTTTCATAGTACACTCCTGCCGAGCAAGAGGGGAGAAAGAAGCAGTCCAGTTACCACATGACACATTGAACATTTCCGGCTGACTGGCATTCATGTATTGTGTAATTATTCATCGGGTCTTGTTGCATTGATGCGATTGCTTCCAAACAGTCGAGGGCCCAGTTTAATCCATTGGGGGGCGGACGAACGGACCTGTGGTCCGTTCGTCCGCTGACTGAGGAAGGCCTCGCAACAATCCAATAATCTGCTTTTTTATGTTAGCATCATCGTGTACAAAGGGACAGAATAGCCCCCTTTGCAAAGGGTATTATGCTGTGTTCATACTAGGATTGTAACAAACAAAGTTCTTGCATTTGGAGATGGGGGATCGATGACAACGACTCAAGCTGTGATCACGTCAATTCTTCTGTCGACAGCTCCAGCAGCGATTTGTTGGGGCTGATTAACCTGCTTCCTACGATGCCAAAAGGGCATTAACCTTAACCTCTTTAATCACTTCAAATCTATCCAAAGAAGCTCACAGAATAACAGCAGTAAAACAAATACTCTCAATGTTTTCCAGCTTCTAATCATATATGCAATACAAGCTTTTCTTTGCAAGAACTTAAGTAGATTAAGCACCACCTATCGGAGGCAGTCACTACAAATTCTGTACAATGAGCTCATTCATACACAGTAAATGGGGTAATATGTGTAATCCGATATTAGGAAATGAACAGCTCTGATGGCACATTTGCAAATTACATTATTTGCTCTTCTGATTTCCTCCAACTTTGTGTGTGACCCCGGCTAATTTGAAACACATTCATTTATTTATTAACTCATTAGTTATTCAATGTCATCATTTATTGAGCAGCAAATTAGACGTTTTTACTAATGTGTCACATGTCAGATTCTATAAACTCTTTGGGGTAATTTGAATAATTGCTAATGAAAAATGGGGACTAGGATTGTTAAACCACTTCTTACATTTGCTCAGTGACAGCTCTGAAATAATCCACCATTTATCTTCACTCTGTTTGGTACTTTTGGTAAAAATCAATGAGGAATAAAATGGCTTATTCTGTTGTAGTAGTAGTGTAGTGTTGCAGCCAGTCCTTTAAGAAACCACAAACGATCCTTTTAAATGTTTCATATCACACGTTTAAGCAGACGGCTGTGCTGAAGGCCATCTGCTCAGTCATTTGTTGTGTGTTCACTGCCTGAAGTGTGTCTATTCGTTCCCCAAAAACGCACAGGACCATTGTGTTGTCCTCGCTCAGTGGTCATTACCTCCACTTTGATCTTGACGTCCTCCCGTGTTGCTATTAGCTCATCCAGCGTCTTCTGCGCGTTCTCCATGTGGCTGCAGTACTGACCGTAGATCAGCAGCCTGGTGAAGGACACGGTCAACAAACACGGTCAGACAACATGCGCCGTCACCGCTCGTCATCCTCCGCGGGACACGAATGAGTCACCGCACCCTCTGCACTCGGGTTATATTGTGGCATGAAAATAAGTAAAATCAGTCATTTGCTTTTGTCAAATATTTGAAGCCAGTTGAGTGAGGAGGGTACAAGCCCCACACACCATTAAAAGCATAATGTACCTTACTATTACAGCAAACGCATTATTGCCCGATGAGTGAAGAGAGCTGGAAGCAATCAGTAAAAAACAAAAGACAAGTCCTGCTTGCCCACTGTGCCTTGGATTTATAAACTGTTAACTGCATCCACTTGCTGAAGGCTTTCTGCAGCTGAACACATCTTCCAAATCCTACAAAATTCCAATACTTTCTGGGAATACAAGAACATGTGGAACCGTGGGCTCATAAATCCCCTGAACGCTTGTGAATGGTTAGAAATTGGGCTTAATAATGACCAAAGGGGCTCTTTTTACATATCTTTGTAAAACACTGGGACAGGAGACTGCTGTCTGAGTGCACCATTAGGTTTGTGCCTTTCTGCAATGTAGCACACATTCATTTGAAAAAAAGATTAATAATACAATATGAGAGGTCAGCATTAGAGTCCTTTGGCACTATAGGGGGCAGATAAATGAATATGTGACCAAATATAATTAAGAATGCACGTGAACACCATGAATAGCTAATGACTGGATTCTGGTCCCGAGGCGTCATGCGGAGGGGCAGCATCCTCCCGCCAATGAGCTGTAATCACAGAGCGCTAATGACAGACGCTGCTAAACATCAGATGCCTCCACAGCTCCTCTCATCAGCGTGCGAGGAATACAAAAGCTCCTGATTTTGGAGCAGAGAGGATTTGAGAGTTTGTGGTTCATTAGATAATACAAGGCTTCGGCTGGGAGGGAGTTCAAAGTCATCGCGCCTGGAGGATGCCACTGCATGTGGCACACGTTGCTCTCACTCACTCACTCCCAAAGTCAAAGTAGGTCACTGGCAAGGCTGGTGGAGAGCCCCCCCACCCCCCACTGCTGTAGCACTGGTACTCCAATTTCCTTTCTAAATCTTGTGTGGGGTGAGGCGGCGCAGAGAGATGCTGTGCCCAGCAGACGCTCCTGACCCTTTTGCAGTAGGAAACTGAACTTCTGTGTAGAAGGGGAATATTTAAACCAACATGTTGCCTTTAAACGGTCCTCTTGCTACTAGTGTAGCTCTGAAAACTGCCACTGAAATAAGCTGAAGGTAAGGACAACAAGTTAGGCGCTCAAGTACAAAAAGAAAGTTGAGGGTTTGATTTGATTTCATGATGTTTGTTGTACACTTATGCCTTATTCCTTACAGCAGTTTGAGGGGTTTGAGACATGTAGGATAATTAAAAAGACGTATGGAGAAAGGTCAATGTAATTATAAGGGTTAGATTTAATGGGATTTAATGAGAAATATTAAAAGAAAAGTAATGAACAACTTCAAAGTGAGCAGTGGTCTCTGAGGTCAGACAGTGATCTCAAAGATCTACTATTGTTTGAGTCCTTTATCATCAGTCTGTGGACTTCAAATAAATATTCTGTGATGAGCCCTGGTAACCAGCTGCTTTGAAAACCTTTAAATCAATGCAGTTTACCAGGTTTCCACACAAGGCATCAGAACCTTGTCTTCACAACGTTGACACAGAAAATGGTTTATTTTACATCTATTTTTCACCGGCTGGGGTCTGATGAGCAAAGTAATACTCAACTTGTCCGTGTGCAGATTTGTAGTGATTTGTGCTCATGTTGTGACACTTTGAGGCGCTCTTGCGGCGTTTAACTAAATTTAAATGCATGTTTCTTTTGTCCATCTACTTGAAGTGCTTTTAAATCAGAAAGCATTGATTTACTTTAAATAAATAATATTGGATACCTGAATTATAAATAAAGAAATATTAATTATTGGCTATATATATATATATATATATATATATATATATATATATATATATATATATATATTATATAAGCATATATATATAAGCATATATTATTTAGTATATATATATATAATATATTATTATTATATATTATATATATTATTTAGTATATATATATAAGCATATATTATTTAGTTAAATAATATTGACAGACATTTAATGCAGTTACTTTTATTACTTTATTATTCCTGCTTTTGTGTACCTTTTTATTGGTCGATTGTGATTTCCTGTTTGTATAGCCAATGGTGTTTGGGTTGGAAAACGGGGGGGGGAGAGACACGTGACTGGGGAAAGTTCCAGAGTTTTTAGAGTTTTGGCGGAGATGGAAGGCGCGAGTTCGAGAAGAGCACGTGACGCTGCCGTTGGAAAGGAGGAGAGAAAAAAGAAGAGAACGAGAGCAGGAGGCGGAGAAACCAGTCGCGGGAGGTTTGAAGGAGATGACCGCGGACTCGGGAGGTTGGTGAGCTGGGAAACGGAGGAGAATCGAAGCCGGAGACCCGTCTGACGGAGCGGGGACGAAGGCGCGCAGGTCGCCATCGGAGAAGCCGAGCTAGCTAGCCCCGGTGGGTGCAGGCTGGGCGGACGTGCCGGTTGATCGCGCGCGGCTGAGGATTCGGAGTTTTCAACGCTCTCAAAGTATTGCGAGACCAAACAGGCCTGCAACGGTTTTTTTCTCGTTCAACTCAACTCGGTACCGTGAGTAAACTGGACACTGTGACTGTGTATGTGATTGGGCCCAACACTGCACGTTAGAAGACTGGTTAAAGACACTACAGATACTGCGGGGTGAAGTTGTGAATTTGTCTCTGGGTATTATTTTTGTGTTTGGGGAAGGAAACCATTAGATCATTTTTAGGTAATATTTGTAATTGACGTAATTTATACTATTTGGGGAAATAACTAAATTTAGAAGGGGTTTATTATTTTGGTGAAGATTGTGGTTATTTGTGTATGTTAATATTGTGTTTGGGGAAGGTTTATATATTATTCATCAGTTTATTGCGTTCCAGTAAACAAGGGTGTTACCCTAATTTATTTTATTTGATAAAAGACAAAACATCTCTGGGTCTCATTATTTTAAACATTTTATTGTTGTAAGGTTTACAACGCAGTAAAAACCTATTATTAGGTGCACATTTGGGTATCCACCTGCAAAAATATCGAACCCAAGCACCCCCCATTCTCACGTGAGTGACCTCACCGAGTGGTGATACGGGTGCTACATTATAAATTCATAATTCAACGCATAAAATGTTTTTTTTTTTAGAAAACATGTATAATGACTTTTAGTTATCGTTGTCTTTTTCATATGGTTTTTGAGGACAGAATTTTGTATACCGTGCATAAATTTGTTGGCCATACATACTGCAGTCACAGGAAATGGCCTCTTAAAGAAAAAATAAAAAAAGCTCGGATGTTACTTTTTCTTAAAAAGCACCAAAATGATTTCTACCCCACAGCATTGCAGGAGCTGAGAGAATGAAAGTGATTAAAGGACTGATTTGTTGGCTTATCTGGTCAAGTTCAAGAGAAGGTCATCCTCCACTATGTTTGTGGGTGTGTGTGTGGGAGAGCGTGTGTGTACACGCATGTCTCTGGCACTATTGCACACACAGCACTGTGTGCTTGATGCAAAAGGCCGGTTCTCTGCTGCCTGAGGGCTCAATCTCTGTAAAGTTTCCATTTGCGGCAAACAAACAGCCGCCTGCACCATTCTGCTGTAATATTTAATATGGCTGCCTCTTGGAGAACGCATTTTTGTTTTCACAGTATATTCTGCTCTCAGTAATCCTACCAACCCTTTTTTCCAGCGACCCAGCTGATGAACCCACTGCACAATACCTGTTCAGCTCCAAATGGCAGCCATACAAAGAGGTAACAACCGCAGTCACTGGTGAAGAAAGGTGGGTGATGCATCAAACCAAAGCGGGGCTACAAGCACAATGAATAGCGGACTGACTTTCAACTCCAAATGAATGCTAACGCTAAAGCTCTTTCGCCCAACGCGCCTCAAATAAATGGTCAGCAGATAAATGACACTTGATCAAATAAAACAATTTGTGGGTTTTTAAATTGTATAAAAAACAAAAAAAGGATCAATATTTAGCACCAAAATATCACAACCAAGGTCAAACAAGTGCACACAACTAGTGAAACAATAACCAGATTGTTGAATGTTGTGTTACACATGTAATGGCCTTTCGTCTGAGACCTGAGGCCGGTCGGAGGATCGTCGTCCTCTCAGATCGCCAGTGGAACACGGACGGATGACACGCGAGCACACTGCAGCAGGCCTCCACTCCCGGCGCAGTCGGGCATAATTAGTTTGTGACACGCTGATGAGCGCACTTCTAACTCGACACCACGTCTGAACACATCACCGAGGGAGGTAGCGACTCACCATGCGCAAAAAATCTCCTTCAACTCAGAAATACGTTACTGCCCTCTGCATTACGAGAAAAACAAAAATCAAGAATCCGTATTTTATTTTAAAAATTGCAAGTAACCACTGGAACACCCCGAGTCGAGTTCACAATAACACCAACATCAGTTCCTCCCTGGGTGCAATTAGGTCCGTGTGCCAGCTGGAATGTAAATTTCACACAGCTTTTCCCGGGGCCTTGGACCACCAAATTCCGTTAAGTTCATTGCTGGATTTAAGTGGACGTTTGGGCCAAATGTGAAGAAGAAATCCCTTAGGTTGTTCCAGAGACGTGACGTTTCGATGTGAGGCGGAAACGGGGACAAGCGGCCCTGAAACAAACGGCCCACCGCCTTTAAGAGAGAGTGAAAAAACAGGCTGTAATAACGAGGAGAAGCTACTCGGCCGCCTCAACGGAGCCGTTTTCAGACCGCTTCTCCTTTATTGGAGTCTGCTGGTGCAGTACAAACTCGCTGGTTGACATTCTTTTCGGTGCAGTCACGTCGCCCCGTCGTTCTGGCCTCGCAAATAATGAGGCGGCCGTCGTGCATGTTATTTCACAGAAAATGCAATTTGGACTAAGCGCGCCCCGGGCCTTCACCCCCCGCCCTGCGTGCCCAGCCAATCTCCAAGTAAACCAGAAGTGACAGGCCGTGGAGCCGGCTAATATTCTCTGACACGTGGCATTGGGACCCCCTCACCTCCACTCAACACATCCGGCCCAAAGCAAATGGCAAAGACCTCCGATGGAGAGGCTCCTGGTGTGGCCGTGATTAGGCACTGCGATGATATCAGCACACCGAGATTACTCCGGAAATGAGTTGGGGAATGTCGAAAATGAGGATATCAACAAGAGGGCACTTAGATGCCCGTTTAGTTTTGTAGTGCTCCAAATGGGTCTGTTTTCCCCCTCGGCCCATTTCTGACTGTTTAAAAAATAAAAATAAAAAGGGAGAAGTAGCCGAGTTAAACCAGTGACATTTTCAGCCTGGCATTCAGTTTAATGACCAATAGAAAAAAAAGAAGCAAAATCTCTTCATCTCTCTCACCCACGTGAGAACAAAAAATAAATAAATAAAAAAGGATACAAGCACATTGTTGTAAAGGTCACCTGGACCTACAAGCAGAGATGACCAAATGCATTATGCCAAGCCTGGTCCTCAGAACAATCGAGGAGAGGGTTGCTTTGCAAGTCCAAATCCCTCCGGCCCCTGCAGCTCATCGCCACGGAGACCAGACACCACGGCGGCCTCTAATGAGCCCGGTACACGTGTCAATCAAACGCACGGTCAAAGCCTGTAACGCACAGAATCTGCAAATCTAATTAACCGTGTTCTTAAAATAGCCTGCTTCTAGTTGCTGAGAATGTCAGGAAAAATACATATTGAAAGGACAGTATGTCTTCAGCAAATTTGTTTATGAATAGAAGATAAATGTCGCTTAATTCTGTCAGATAGAAGGTTAACAACAAGGGAGAAAGCTGTATGTGCTTTCATTCTGCGGCTCTTTTTTTCAAGGTTTGGGTAATTTAGTTCCAAAGAAAGAAATCTTAATGCCACAGTAAGCAATGACATTTCAGCTTCCATAAATACATTGTTTTCCTGGTTCACGGTGTGAAAGAACTTGACTAGAATGCAAAGAGCCTTCAACTCAAACCTGTGTGATACAAAGTAAATGCCAACTGTGACTTAGGCCATGGCGCAGTCTGCCTCTAGAAAAGTCCATATTCATCACATGACTAGGAATCATTTCACGTCGTTGTTCTCACACACACACAAACACACACACACGTGTCAAGTGTTTGGCCAAAGGAGCCGGGGAAAGAAGTGCTGATCGATCAGGTAGAAGGACGACCCTGCTTTCCACCGGCCAGCATCCTCACTCACACTCAGTGGGACAAAATATATTCCAACATTTAGTCTAGAAAAAAAGGAACCAGAAAGAAACAAAAAACAGTGTAAATTATTCCAATATGCACATCCTCTCCGCCTTTACGAGAAAAACTCAGTCCTTTACTGGAAATGTTGGCTAGTTGGACATAGGAATTTACATTCAAATGTCCCAACAACTTTGTGTTACGTGGCCCTCTGGGCTTAAGGAAGAAGCAAACTGACGTCACACAAAGACATTCTGCGAATGCCCGTCTCAGAGGGCAAGGACAAGGAGGAAGTGTGTCTGCCATCAGGATCACGCAGCAGAAGAATATAATAAATGGCACAAACATTTGGTCACATGTTTGCAGTAATGCGGGTATCGTGCGAGGAGCATGGCATATCCGAGGCTGTGTATGGAATTATAACGTATTATCAGCATCATCACCTATGAAGAGCCACACTTCTGCACGGCCGGGAGGCAAATCACTGCTTCACATTATTAAAATTAACCCCACGTGTCTCAGCAGCTGACGAGGAGATGGGGATCCGAGAGGAAACCCACATTTGATCAAATGTGACCGGTTAATTGGTCATTTTTCAATATTGAACTATGTTTTGAAGAGCAATCCTCCGACCGATCTTCCAATGATGCAGCGTTACTGACTAATCTCTAAAAGTGGTTTTTTATACACAATGTACGGTAGCCAGAAGAAGAAAATCATCTGCTCGTGCAGGGATGAACACACACAGGTCACTAACCTTTCCTTGAAGTCAAGAAAGATCTTCCCCAGGCCGCTTCCTCCACTGACCATGTTCAGGTCAATGGCTCGCAGAAGGGCAAAGTGGACTTTTATTACATCCTGAGGAATTCATATGAACGTTACGTATCCACTATACAATAATGCATCCTTTATACAGAGTTGTCTGTTTAAATAGGAGTTTTAACGGACATAACCACTCAGAACAATAATTTATTATTTAACAAATGAATGTCCTAATGTCAAACCCTTGCTTTGTTTTAAACTTAATAGCCTTAAATAAAAATGTAAAAAGAGCACTTTCACCCCAGTATTTTGACATGGTGACAACCCATACCATAATGAGAGAGCCAGTTGAAAATACAAATTTGTGTATGTGTGTGTGTGTATATATATATATATATATATATATATATATATATATATATATATACATACATACATATACACACACACACACACACACACACACGGATAGACAAGAATCTATCCATCTTATATATATATATATAAATATATATATAAGATGGATAGATTCTGCCGCTTGTATAGTATCTTCTGCATGTTAACACAGATGTTTCTGCAACATCGTATAACATTAGTTAAGCATAAGAATGTTGAATAAATACATGCTGTAGGAAGACTATCCAGTTACCAAATGTTAATTGTTCCTTTGGGTGTTCCCACTTAAAACTAAAATGTTTTGTCCATTGGCCTGTTGTAGAACAACACATCAAATACATAGACTACTGTTATTTTCCCTCCCCCCTTGTAATGAGAACAATAAACCGTGACATTAGAATAGCAGTGCAAATCACAGCGTGAAATTTAGCATCCATAATGTGCAACACGGCCCGTTCTTCATCCAGCCACACGTACGCATATTGAATTATTCACTTAGAGTGCTGGACATTCTGGCTCGCTGTGTAGAGCTTGAGCGGGTACTCACCTCCAGGTTGACAAAGATGGCCTCCATGTCCTGTGGACTCATGACTTGCTTCAACGGGATCATGTAATTCTAAACAAAAAAAACAGACAAATCGGGTGAAAAGCTCAAATATAAACTGAGAAACAAATGCAGATAAAACGCAATAATGTTCTGGCCAGGTTTTTAGCGCAGCTGTTTTCGAAGATACAATATGGTTGTTTACAGGGGGCGCAAGTTATTTGATTTCAGGATAAAACACTGCATCTGCCATGAAGCTTTCCCCTGTGCTGCACTTATGCTCACAGAAGAGAAAGCCGGCTTATTGGGTTTCCCACATTGTTCTAGTGTTGTCACATTCAATCATCATAAACAACAACAAATAGATCAACTAAGAAGCAATGAAGAAATGAGGCTTTATTAACCCCAACTCAATTAAGCCTAACGAGTCCTCCGATCACGAGAGGGTTATTTATTCCCGTTTAGTATCGCATGGGGCCGACGCGGCCAACGCAGGAAGCACATTTAGTTTAATGAAATTAGCCGAGCGGATGATTTGCGGCGCTCCGTCAAACCGCGAACGAAATCTGTCAATGCAGAAATTGATGTGTCGGCAGCAGCGCTGATCCCAACGACGGCTCGTTGTCACACCGAGAGGCGGTGCACGCGGGCGAGTCGGTGACCCTTCACGTGCACATAAGGTGCCGCTCTTGCTCGGATTGCGCATGGAGTTTGTTGGCTTTTGATGGAAGGGTGAAGAACACACCAGTGGGAGGTAAAGACGCCGGAGGAAACAAGGTAATGGTGCCATCCAATATTAGGTGATTAAGCACGTGCAAGCGATTCTTTGGTTCTTTTTGGCCGTTTGCCGGCTACTCTACCGAGCGCTGCATCCACAAACAGCAACGATAGAGTCTCATGGCCGGGATGTGCGTGTCTATACTCGACGCCCCCAGGGATCAGGGTCTCCAGCTCAGCCAATAATAATCGATCGGCTCCTGTGACATTTACGCCCTCCAATTAATGCGCGGATAGCTGACAGTTTCCATGCTGGGACCCGGCCCACAGGCCTGAGACGGCAACAAAGGCAAACCGACACAAGGGAACGGCAACCCCGCCTTCCACGCACACTCACCTTCTCGATGTCCTCCAAAGTCTTGTAGTACTTTGCTTCTGTCTCCTGGATCTCCACTAAGCAGCAGTTCCTCTTGTCATCTTCTGTCATGCCCATTTTCTATGGTGAGATCAAGGAAAGGAGCACGCATTAAGTTTCGTACACGCTTGGAGGTCTACGTTTGCTGACTGTTCACTGGTTTCAGGGTGAGAATAAGGGCGCCGGAATTACATATTGTTCCTAAAAAATTGAGTTCAAGCTGAGCCAGTTTCACATTGATTATTCCTCTAAATGTGTGATGGTCAAACACGTTTTTTTTTTTAAGTAGGTCCATAACAGAAGCATTTTTTTAAAATCAATTCAACAGAAATAATATCAAGTAATTTGCAAACCTTGCTGTTTTGGACATGTTCATAATTTATTTGGTATTCACTATTGCAGGAAGTCAATATTTTCTATTCATTCCCACTGCTTGAGTTGTGTAATATATGAAATTGCATCATCTGTATTAGATAACGCAGTGCCGACTAATCAATTTACAATGCGAACATGATGAAACATTAGTAACAACGAATGAGGAGATGATGTTGACCTTGATGGATTACAGTGACTCAAGCTGGTTTCTACTGCATTTCAACAGAATCCTTTGGCAACTATCCATCCGGCTTTCCACGTAGTCCATGGCAGAAACACATTCCATCTTCTATGTGATTTTCATACAGCGTACGCATGAATGAATGCAGTAGTTTAGGCAACCAAAAGGAAAAATGCATCCAACAATCTAAAGCGTCTACAAAACCAGGGTAGCACGAGGCACAATTAGTGAGCTGCAGCCTCGTGCGGCTCCCTCAGATTTAGTGTGGTCTACACACACATACATCACTGCCGTCTGCAATTATTGTTGAGTTATCATAACGTAGTTTTGCTGTGTAACTTCCAGACGTTGCAAACGCCAGTTAGGCAATGAGTGCGGCTATTTAAAATTAGTCTTATTTTAAGCAAAACCACGTTTTCCAAAGCCGAACCGAGACGTTGCGTTGTCATTGCATTTATTTGAAGTGGAAAATGTAGGACTGTAAAAAGATGAAATTTGACACACTGTGCCCGGGTCCAAAAACTGATGCTCGAGGCAGAAGGTCAGAGAGATGCTTCATTTCTAGGGGGACTTTCCATGTTGTGGGAGTGAGTTCAGCAGTCCTGATTGTGGAGTTACTCACTAAGCCATCTGGAACAAATTTGGCTGTTGAAAAGAATCGCGAGTAATACAAAAACTGGGATTAGCGATTTAGACATGCAAGTCTAGTCAAGGCCTCAGTCCAAAAAGTAATAGGAAGCAGGGCTCAAACGTTTATTTATCTCGGGCTTTCCGAGCGGCAGCTGGTGGTCCTCGCCGTTAACGCTGCCGTCACCGAGCTCAAGTCACTAGCGACACCAAAAGGGCCCCGAGTCGCATTGTGGACCAGATGGGGGTTCAGTGATCTGAACTGCCAGACCCTTCTCTTGGGATGCCATGAGTTTGTTTTAGATGGAAGTGGGCGAGGGAGTTAGTCACAAGCACAGCGCCACTCACCTGCATGTATCTGATCTGCAGCATAGGAAAGGCAAAGCAGCACAGATCAGAAGTCAAATAAATCACCAGTTGTGGAAGACAAGCATTTTGAGATGTGACATTATGCCAACACAAAGGTTTTGTTGGTTGATGGCATCTCTCCTGGTACCAAGTATTGCCTAAAGTTCACCAGATGAGGCCCAGCTGTGTGTCAGGTGCCGCTGCTCACCATGGGTTGTCGTACTTCCACCTTAATGATGTCCTCGTAGATGTCGTCCCCGTCGTCCTCACACGGCACGCAGTCGTAGATGTCATCCTCACCCAAGTCGTGCTCACTGGGGATAAAGCACACACGCACAAGGTGGATGAACAACTTAACTCACAGGATGGATCCTTTGACAGCGGCGGAAAAAAAACGCTCCGGTGTTCATTTTAAACTGCGGCGACAGCGGAGAGGCTCCGAGAGGCCGACCGGTACGAGCTCGTTACCTCTCCTGGGCCCTTCCTGCACAGCGATACCCGTGTTTCAGGCCAGCGGACGCGGCACCGCGTGGTCACAAACCTCCACGGAGACATTTCCATTCAGCGGTCGGAGCATCTTTTTGGAAAAGACCCTCTGAAGGAGCCCACCCTTCACCTTCTTTTGTCCTCTAAAAGCAATCATTGTTTGGGGAAACAGCACTAGGGGAATCGAAATGGGCCCATATCAGTGTAGTTAATGATCAGAAGGCTTTAACGGGCGCCAAATCAGAAATAAATGATTAAGGACTGTCAATAAATAAAAGCATTACGAGTTGCCTGCTAAATAATGAAGGACCAGGGTTTTAGCTTGGCAGCCGCTTGCTTATTTATAGAAAACTTCCACTCACCTAAAATGAACTGCAGGCCAAACATGACTCCCGTGTGCGGAGATGCTGTGAATCACACTGACGCGGGCATGTTGTTTGACCTCCACTCCCCTCTTATTAATGATAAATACCTCAATGTAAACCATAAAAGTATGCAGAATTTGTCAGTAGAGCACACACAATATGAATAGAGTAGTGTAGATACTAATTAAAAAACACAATTGCTCAGGAAGGCTATGCACTTAAAAGAAGCATTCGTTTTCTCTGATGTTTAAGCCATCACTCAATGAACATATGCACAGAGAATATCCTCACACTGAATGCAAGTGTATCAGTGTAAAGTGTAAAGTACCATAATTTGACATTTGACCGTTTTAATAAGCAGGCTGAATCAACAGGCGCAATAACCAACTTCCTGTTGTTTTAAGAACGCCCTTCTGACCGCCACCTTTTCCTGTATTCTTTGGAAATGAAGGAATAAATGCTATAAAGAGTGTACTTGTCTCCGAGTTGCTCAGAAGAGGAGAACCAGGGCTCCGCCGTGCGTAAACGTCCTTGAGCGTGACCTTCGTGAGGCTGTTTGTGCTCTGACGGGGCCTGATTGGGGGCAAGTGCCTCATGTATCTGGATGTGTCCACCTGTTTGACGGAAATATTCTCTACTTTTCTATTGGGGCAAAACATTTACCAAAACACCTCGAGATTTATTGATTCATGAATATTCTATAACCCGATTGATGGGCACACAGGTTACAGGGTTTTCTCCACCGGGACATGGCCACATAGGTCCTCCTACATCCTTCATCTATTCCAGAGGTTTTCTCCCTTCACAGTGTGAAGAGGGATTGAAAACCGGAGGAAGTAGAAATGCTCATTTACAGCTACAGTGGGGTTTGTTTGATGTTTTAATTGAGGTGGCCTGGTTCAATTTTGGCACCTAGCTTCTTTTTCTCCGTCGTGAAGTTACAGCAGCTCATGTTAACCACAGAGGAGGCGATGTGGGAGACTGTGTGGGAGACGGCGTTGTCCCACCGCGGTCTCCTCTCTGAGCCCTAAGATGACGTGGTACTCAGAAGAAGATGCTGCTGCACTTCGCGGTTCGCTTTAATCCCTCGGAGACGGGGCACAATCATGTGAATATGACCTATGCAAAGCTCCAAGAGTGGCAGGGTCTGTGGGGGCTTTGGTTTATTGCTGGGATGGACCAGAATTAATATTCTAAATTGACTAGAACCAATTTTAGAGATGTAATAGAAAAAAATCATGTGATGGTTTGCTAAACTAAAGCTATTAATCCTAATGGTCAAAGGTTAAATATTCCATTGATTAAAGATAAGGATTCAGCCCCGTAGGTCTTGGCCGGTTGGTTACTTTGTCATTGTCCAATACTCTTGGTTCAATCAGCCAGTTTAGTAGAACTCCAATGTGTTTCATCAATGAGTGACAGACTGCTACTTTACACCACCAAGAGATTTTCATTTCATTTATAGCTGCTGTTCGGTTATTATCCAATTTTCATAATCCCACCGATTAGATAAGACCGTCTCCATAGTCCTGATTGGTAATGTCATTAACAAGCTTCTTAATATACGGTCCGTCAATATGCATATATCCAATCAATATGCATTCATTTTAAAAAGGGAAAATATTGTTAATACAGTCGAAACTTGACATTGCTTGTTTACAAAAACGTCAAACTAAAGCTGTCCATCCTCACTCTTTAAAGCACCAGTGTTAAGTAATTAAGTAATTTGTAGGCAAATGAGCAATTATAAATCAAACTTCATTAACACAAGAGTTTAACAGGAAAATAGAAAACAAAAACACTCCTTTTTTAGATCATTGACTCAAGGTTAGGAGTCAGTTAGGATGCTTTGGCTTTAGATGGGAAAATAAGCCTAAAATCCAAAAATATGTCTGAAAACTCTCTTAATTTACTACTTCAGTAAATATTGTTCACATGTGTTTACGGTCGCTAATTGCATGCGGTTCAGTTTTTCAATGATATTTACATGTAGGGTAAAAGAAGAAAATTAAGGGCGGTATGCTTTAAGGCGGCTATAAAGTTTATTACACACACAATGTCATGCTCCTTTGTTTTTGCTGGTGGACTCTGACGTACATGCACGCTCTCCTGCCACCTTTTCCAAATGTAGTGTTAGTAACTGTAGTGTGCGGTTTTAAGGTAAGAAACCATGGCCCAAGCTAGCAGGGCTAAATGTGGGGCTGACATGCACTCTAATCCAGCATTAGCTGGCACCCATCTCCCTTAGCAAGAGCACACACCTCCTCTCCTGAAGACAATCAAGTATTCATCAGGCACACAGCGACGGCGCGCACGGCCTCCTTTCTATCTCCTACTCCTTCCTCCTATCTGTCTGTGATGAATGACACTCATCTCAGAGCAGTAGGCTAATTACTCTCCATTAAATGGGAGATGAGCGGCTGCTGTCACCCATGCAAAGTCCAAAGAAAAGTTCTTTGGAGCAATCCTTATCAAAATTGTAATGTTCTAAAAGTTAAAAACAACGGTTGTTCTTGATGATAATAATCTGTGTGTGTGTGTGTGTGTATTGCATTAATCACAAATACTGGATATTGGTTTAGGGTTAAGTCTCTCCAAGGTCATCCTAAGTGGCAAAACAAATATGTGTGTGTGTGCACAGTGTATTTGTTGTGGGATGAAAACTTACTCTGCCAGCTCTTCAAGGCTCCTGTACACATCATCCTCATTCAGAGCAGTGTCCTCTGACGGAAAGGGCCTGACACACACACACACACACACACACACACACACACACACACACACACACACACACACACAGGAAGAGAGAATAGAAAATATTAGCGGACATATCACGGCATCCCAGGTAGAAAAATAACCAATCAGAACACGCGTGTCCTCTCCAGCAGGTTCTCGCTGTGGCAGCTCAACGGCAGCATTTATTAAACGGAGGAGCCCATCAGTCACAAAACAACATCGTCGGAACACATCAGCACACGGCCACTGACATCCAAAAGGAGCGGCCATCGTCACACGGCCGACTCTTTGCAGACGGATGGGCGAGTGCCTGACCGATCCTCTCTGGGGGTTTGGGCAGCTTTCAAGCTCCATCAGGGACAAGGAGGAGCAATATGAAGTTATACAGTAAATCATTGAAAGTGACGTTCACAAGAGCCGCTTTTTTTTTAACAGTTATCGAACAATTATTTTGTTGTGAAACGTTTTGGTTACAGCAGAAATAAAAAGGATTCAAGAATTCATGTCGGCTCTTCCTGCGAGTGATTCCGCTCTCGGTTCTCTTCCGCTTCTCTTATTCCGGCAGCGGGAGTGTCAACAAACACAATTATACTCTTGGGAAGTGACAGAGCATAAAAACACATGACTAATCAATTAGCTCATTAAGCCGGGCAGACTTAGTTTTTAAAGATATTAGCTTTCAGCAGACATTGTAAAGTGCGTGATTACATTTTGATTTGGCCAAACGTGTTTATTAGTTTGCTATTTTTCCCCACAGGAACTGATTGCTACAAATTAGAGGCTATTAGCTTAATGTTGTGCAGAATTGAGGCTCATTAAAAATCAGTGTGGTCACGAACAGCGCTAATCATCAACCACGCGAATGTTACTGAAGGAGAAATAACTTGTCACTTTAAACTTAACCGCCAATTCTTTCGTTGAGACACAGAAATGAGGGAGACAGAGGCAAGCCATGCAAAGAAAGTCCCCACGGCTGGACGCAAACCTTGGACTTCTCTGCAATGGGACGCACTATCAAAGGTATTTTTTACAGTACAAAAAAAGAAGGAAGGAAGGAAGGGATGCTTATACGACAGCAGGGAACGTACCAGGATGCATTGCAGGGCGCACCCATGCAGCCCAGCGCAGGGTGCATAACACTAACCGACACTATGACGGGGACGCACAGGGTTTAAACACAGCGACGACGTGATGAGACACAGGAGGATTTAATCAGGGGCGGGGCAACATGCAAAGAGAGGAAGTGAACACGGGTCACTAGAGGCAGGGAAATACAAAATAAAACAGGAAACACACAAAACAGAACCAGACACATGCAGGCTATTTCCTTTAAAGTCTATCTGCAAGGACGGTAAAACCTCTTTTGATAAAAAACATTTAAGGGAAAATAAATTCTCCAATGTACCACAATGCACTATGCCATCCAGTATACTGTTAGTTGTTGCTTTCAGGATTCTGCAAGGGAAAACTCCCGGACCCCCATCTGAATGACGTAACCACTGATTACATGATTGGTTTCCTTACTGTGGAAGAGCCACTGGACACACACACACACACACACACACAAAGAGATGGAGAACGGGGCAGTAGAGTGAGAGGGCAGCGATGGTCCATGGCTCAGGGGAAGAGCGTGGTGCGAGGTGTGCTTAAGGGTTTGACTGTGTAATCAGGAGGACTGTGAATTATGATAAACCTTCATTTCCATCTCCAAAATGAAGTCAATTTGTATTATCAAGCTAAGAATTCCATCTATACTGAAGTAGAACATCTATTCTTTGGTAAAATGTCAAGCTGCATCAAGTAGAAATGAGCGTGATCGTAGTCGTCACCTCATTTCTCATTGACGGCCAAACCGGATGCAAACTCCTTTTGTTCAAAGTGGGATGAAAAGCATCAACATATCGCTTTGCTTCTCATCCTACAAGAGGAGGCAAACCGCATGCGAGAGGGGCCCGAGACCAACGACAGTGGACTTTGCTTGGACACCCGCTTCCTTATAATGCACCAATGATGCGAGACAGTTTAAGTCCACACACGGCAGGCGGACGGGCCAAACGCATCGCTGTTAAAGTATGATCTTCTCCTTGACATAACCTCAGCTGTGGTTCGTCGATAGCTGTGTGATGCCGGCTCGTCGTCTTGTAATTAAAGCAGGCTGGAAAGAGCGTGTCAGCCACCGAGTTAATGAATGCTGAGCTGCAGCCAAAAGGTCTGCCGGTCGCCCTCGGGCATCCGCGTCCTGCAAACTCCAGTTCTGAACTTTGCTAACTCTTCCATGTTTGTTTATTAAACACCTCTGTATTTCCACGAGCTAATTACAAGTGCTATTATTAAGGAATCATAGTACAAAAATCTGCCTCCTCTGATTTATGTTACTATTCTCACTCACCGTTATGAGAGCGAAGACAGCGCAGAAGGTGCTTCCTCCAGAGCGTAATAACACACACAATCTCATGACCCCCTACAATGAAATGTGCATTATATTACAAGTTATTAAAGGAGTCCCGCAGGGCTAAATTTAATTAGGTAGTAGTTTGCAGGGCTACGCGCTCGTATGCGTCTCCCCAGTGTTGTTTTGCGGAGACGCGCTTCCCAACGCGGCCGTTTTCATTTTGGATGAATGAGACCACGAGGTGTGATGGAACCGTGTTCATAATTTCATCAGCACTCCGATGATGAGTCGTCTGTTGGCCAATCAATAATGCTCTATTGTGCTGCTGCCGTTGTTATCTCCCTCACACAGTGCGGTACAGCAGACTTGTTGTGCTTTATTTAACTTTTACTCCTGATTATCCCCCACTCATAAAAATGAGTTCTATTAGGTCAAATCCCTTCACACCGAGCTGAATGTGTTCTGAGTCTTTGTGAGTCTTTTTTTTAAAAAAGAGGCTCCGTTCACTCAGTGTTTAGGATTTAGGATTTATTTCATGATGTGATCTTCTTCTTTAACTCTTGTTTTCGGTGATTATATTTGTCCAATTTTCGTTGGATGTATTGAACTGTATTGATCTGTTTAGTTGTGTATCTTTTAACCTGGTTTTATAGAGACACGTCTGTAAGTAGCAATACAACTTTTCATCACCAGCAACAAATTGCAAAACCTATTTTAGTGATCAATTTACATGTCAGTAGAAAATGTAAATACGTGATCTTCCTGTTTAGACAGGCATGGAATTCAACCTATAGATAATATTATTTTTGAAAAAAGATTGAAAATGCACTTTAAACAATTTTAAGGAAATAGATTTATCCCAATTACAATACATTGTATTACAATACAATACAAATACATAGCAAAAGATTATTTAAAAAAACTATGGAGTAGAAAGAAATGTCATAGGGGCAGTGCAATTTGCATAAGCTATTTAATATGTGTTTGCATTTACGTTGCTTTAGTAAACAAAATCAATTAATTAAAAGCAAAATAACAGATCTGGACGCATTTTGCCTGGAGGGCGTAAAAAAGAGATACGTAATCTTAATAAGCCATTATCTGGTTAAATAAAGGTTATTAATACAACACCAAGGAAAGACATGAGTCTGTAATGCGTGTGATGTAATGCAGTGGCGTGAGGGGGCGGAGCCGAGCCGACAGGATGGGGAATCATGGGGGAGGGAGGGATACCGTCTTACCCTGCTGTCTGTCTGCTAACACCTCCTCCACTTTGTTAAAAACTCGTATTTCTCTCATTTTATTGTTCATCTTTGTTTCAGTCATTATGTGGCTTCCTTTGTGTGCTTAGAATTTTCCCTTAACAATCTGCTCTAGTATAAGTTGTATCAATGTTTGCAGCAATGCAAATGAGGAAATATACAACAAAACTTCACATGTACGGCATTTAACATTGATCAAAATGACGACACTGCAGGTTCTCACCCCCCCATGGGTGTGGTTTTAACTGAGAACATTCAGACCTCCGTGAAGTCTTCATTTACCTGATAAACAAATGTACTCCTGAATGTAGAGTCATTTAAAACCATTCCTCAAGCAGGAGAGGAAATCATGTTCCTTGTCTAAACCGCTGCACAAACTTCCTCCTTGTCTGCGCTCTATCTCGATGGCGAGCTGAGGCCTCTCGCGCCCCACGCAGCCCAGCACCCACCCGCCACGACCTGCAACCTGAAGGTTAGAGTGTGGCTCTCTGAGGAGAGTGACGATAAGGTGGGGGCGCTGAATAACAGGACGTAGGATGGTGTGAGGTTATACAGTAGATTCTCTGTGAGGAACACCAGGTAAGCTCCTCGCATACACAAAGACACGAGGCCTGAACACAAGGGTTACAGTGTGTAGCTGTGATTTGTGTGGTTTACAATAACTGGTTCACAGATTTCAACAAGTTAAAATAGGTCTTTGAGTTCCAGAAAAGATGTTTCTGAAGTTGTTTGCTGGAAATAGCTTGTAGGAACCGATTGTTACCTCCCTCTACTCCCCTCTGTCTCAGCCCCTTTCCGAGTGGCTGTTTTCTGCTGCTCATTACATATTCATGATCTGCAGCTCCTTTGGCCACGCCCACAGCCTGTAGAATCGGCGGTTGCGGTCGGCTGACAAGAGAGGGAGGGGGGGTGGTAGCGCGCCGGCGGGCTGTGATTGGAAAACGGAACTGCAGGGAGCGAGAATATTCAAATATCTAGGTTTGTGACGTAATAAAACTTTTAAATGTACAGGCTAAAAAAATTTAAAAAAAAAAAAATTCGAACAGCTCGTTCAGAGGCTGAACGTAGGATTAATTCAGAAACCCGTATCTCACTCAAAACAGCATGGATGGATTTTCTTCAAAGTTTGTATGCATATTGATGCACCAGGGAGACACAACAACAGCCCAAAGCCCTTTAAAGGGCTCATATCATGGAAAAATCACTTTTGCTGAAACAGAGGGAAGTAGAGGGAAAAGGTGACCTGTCCCTGTTGCTGTTCCAGATCCCGACCCTCGTCTGTGTTTGCCCTGTTGAGTATTAAACCCCTTTCTGTTCATCATCATCTAACCCTTCTTCCGGTCCACCTCAACCCATTTGTGACAGTATGAGAGGTGAAACGGAGGGAAAAACCACACATTGCAACAAAGGAACAATTAAAGGGAAGCTTCTCTCCATATTTGTATTCCACACAATAGAAAGTAAGAGAGCACTTAGAGATATTTGAGTAAGTCGCTCAAAGTCAAACTATGAAGTGCCAAAACAATTTTAGGCATGTTGGAGAAAAAGAGGATAATTAAAACCTGCAGTCCTAAAGAAGAAGAGAGTGTCCTGCGCTTCTCTATTGATTTCAGGTTCTCCATCCGGAGCCGCGGTGCTGACAGAGTGAATGAGACGTGAGCTATCGATGTCTGATTGCAGAGAACGCGCATCAAAGACGAGATCAATGGGCTTCAACAGAACATCGATGCACAAGCCTGTGGCGTATTGTTACCAACGCGGTCCGGAAGTCTCTCCCCATTTCTACACACAATGGATGGCCTCCTGCGCTGCGCTGTGCGTTAATGATCTGAGTGTGTGGGACTCTTGTCTGGGCATTGAGACCAGATCCATTAAATCACTTTTATCATTTATCCACCTGGCCCCTGCTGCTCCCGTCTTAAACACCTGTTTAACATTCTTCATTCCACAAGCCTCCAAACTTCACCGCAACGCTAAATCCCTTTCTAGTCTTGGATGAAGGGAGACAGAAGAGATCCCGTTAGGCGTGGTGGTTGAAAGGAAACGGGTAAGCACCATCCTGAAATGACCTGACCACATCATGGTACCAGTAGGCGGGCCTCTCTATAAGGCTCTCTACTTGCATGGACAGTAGGGCATGTGTTCTGCAGCCTGTACATGGTTGACAGGGGCTTTGCAGCATGACAGAAGAGTCAGGTCAGGTCCTTGAGACCTTTGAATGCAGCTGACCTCGGCCCTGAGCCGTAGTACCAGGGCGAGGGCGAGGGGACCCTTCAGAAAGGCCGACTAGGGTCAGTGAGCATCCGGAGTTGTGCAAGCGCTCTATTTGATGTCACACCCTGCTCACGCTGGATTTAGACACCAAATGACAGGACACTAAGTGTCAATCCTGCAGCAGAAGCATTTAGAGACTCACTATTGTTTAAAGCACCACCACGTGACAATTGTGTCAAACTGCGACCGAGCACGGCGCAGTAGTATGAGGGAGGGACCAGGCTACAGGGAGTGATTTAAAGGTCTAACATGCTTGCTTATACTGCCCAAAATACATTCCTGGGACAGACCCTGTTATAGAGTAGCTGTGATTGTGCTTTTACCACAGAGGTGCAGGATGTATTTATTGTAGTGGAAATCAAGGCTACAAAAGATCATGTTACTGGAGCAAAGAAACTCCCAGGAACTGCTGCGGGTTCAGCAGTGTGTTGGATATTAACAGTGAGTACGGCCTTCTGTCAAAGCCACTGAAAGTCAAAGGCTCCTCTCGGTATCCATGTAACAGATGGGTCGGCACCACGGCAGCACACAAGGTCAATGAAGGTAAATGTTCCTGCAGTAGATGCGTCCCTGTGTGAAGTGAGTGAAACATGCAGACATTTTGTGTTACAGGGAAAACACATAGCTAGAAGGCGAGTGAATCATTTTATACACGGTTTGTGATTCATGAAATTAATGAAAAGTCCAGAAGTGACCCTATTTCATAAAGCTATACTGCCTTTATGACTCCTGGGCTCGCTGCAACTACTCATCCCTCAGACGGAAAAAATGGCTTTTTATGTGGCGCCGGTGAGCCACCACGCTCCAAGCGGATCGAGCCCAAGAAGGGAAATTAGACGGTGCATTCGGGGTTTGACACGGCGGCGTGAGGGATCCGTCCAGCATCGCCATCAAGCCTGACAAACGACTACCGCGGCGCACAGCGTCCTGGCCCCACTCGGATTGCAGTGTAATGGAGTCTGTGGCTTATTTCGTTCCCTGAAAGGTAACGGTGGCTAAAAACTGCAGCTAATTGCCCTAAAATGTAAAGTGGCTCAGAAACGAGCAGCAGATGTTAATAGCGTCCTAATGTCGGCCCACGGGCGCATGTGAGACGCGCTCATCCAAACGGTTCCTCGGCCTCCTCGGTTCCTTTGAGCGCGTCGGCTGTCCGGATGATAAATGAGAGAGTAATGAAGGAGACACATACCTGATGCCTTTGATTTGTGCGATGCTGTGGTGGGAGATCCGTGACAGAGCCGAGATTACCTGAGGAAAACAAAACAGATAAACACACATGAACGTTGGATTCTTTATTGGACACACTTTTGGTGATGTGTTTCTGGTTGCTTCTGGCTTTGTGGTTTTAGTGATGCTTTGTTTTACTAGAATGCACACTTCAGAAAGAAAGGATCAAATCATACACTATACAATAACTAAAAAATAAACCATCAAGGGCAAGCGTAAATAGAGTAACTAGTAACTAGAGGTGGGCTCCTCCTATCTCCTATTTAACCTTTGTTTGCTTCGTCTAGAACAATTCTGAAAGACCACAAGGTTCATTCCTCTGCAGATGAAGCCCAGACTGTGGTCTTTCGGACTAATGGGGGACCAGGAGACAGTGGATGAAACAACGTTTTTCCTTGAAAGACAAAGACAAAATAATAGAAAAGGAACACTAACGATTCCAAACCAAGATGAATTATAAAAGTAACTAAAATCCGTAAACAGTAATCCAGTTAGTAAAAAACACGAAACACGAAACAGTGTTACGTAAGTAATATATCCAAGAGATGTTTTTCCTTCAGTTCAGAATTCACTGCTCTTCAACGGTGGTTTCTTAGCAACCAGTCCCATGTGGTGCAGTACCACAAAGGACTGTGCGATGTATCGCAGGCCGCCGTGTTACGGCCGACATTCAAAGTGGCCTCAGTCCCCAGTCGCGTGTTGCTGTACCCCTTTGGGTATTCTAACACTGTGATGGATACTTGTCTTGTCTGTGGACTATAGATGGCGTGCTGTGCAGGGATGACTGGTTCGGGAAGATGAGGGCGCCACCATCGCACACACACGCAGTCCGTCTCCTGCGCCTCATCACCCACTCCCACTGGGGTGTGTTTTGGCTTGCGGCACCGTGGCAGTGCCAGATGTCTCTGTGACACGGTGGAGAAAATTGTTGTCTCAACCCCTCGTCCCCAGCAGGTGTCTCTTCTCGTCAAACTCCCTCTTGTCCGGACACACAATGCGGCGATCTCAGCAATTACGCCACTTAACATTCGAGATGAGCGGCCGGGCAGCAGCGCGTCAGGACCACGAGGATGCTTTAGTTAAATGGAACCTTTTACTCCCTCTGTTCAAGCTGTTTTTATGTTTAACATAATCAGCTGTGAGAGAGCGGAGGCCTTACATAGGGCCCTGTTATGGAGTATGTGTACGTCACATTCATTTACATGTGACCACTCCACGGGGCTCTCCCTCTTCACGATGATAAGAGGTTATTTCTCGCTAAAGACCCGTTTATCAGGCGGTCCAATAGGGAGCCAGTCTGCCATTACACTCCTCCTTGATGTGCTCTTTTACGGAATTTTTCAGATAGAGGACAATTAAGAAAAAGAGACGGACAAAGAGGCCGAGGCGAGAAGGAGGGTGCTAATTAGGCCCAATGTCTGTTTAGCCAACAGTGAGAGTGTCTAATAAATCACAGAGGGTCAACCCATTGTGCTGCCGGGCGGCATGCTGCCCACCTGGTCCCGCTGCAGGGGAGGGGGCGGGGGGGCGGAGGGGGTGCGTCACACATGGCACGCTGCTCCACAATCATATTTTGGTCTTATCATCCCACATTGTCTTTGAGGAAAGGCAGCGTAATTAGAAAGATTAGAAAAACAAAAAATAAAACATGAACATCTCTCCGACTGGATGGATACGAGGACACACTCAGTATTTAATAGCAACCGATATTCAATGGAGAGTATTGAGAGCCGATCCAGCTAAACACAGCTGGTGTGAGCCAGGCTGGTCCAGTAGGTTCAAAAGGACAGCGGAGCTGCTGGTCTCGAGCCAGAGAGGTCACATCGGGCCCTACGCTGAGCTCGCTTAGTCGGGTCTATTAATAATAAATCACAAATTTCCTTAAGATAAAGGAATTTGTTATCATCTTCAGTTCATGCTCGAGTCACACGCCGGGAAAAAAGTGCTGTTCGGGACTCCCTCGGGCTCGGAAAAGGAAATGCTGATTCGCAATCTGTTTTTCAAGGCAACCAATGAAGTAAAGAATCCTTAGATGATAAGAACTTTTCTTATTTATATATTTGTGTCGAGCTAAAGTTTCCCTGCAGTTTCCCCAGTAGGCGTGAACACAAGGTATTAAATAATCTACAAGTGAGACAGAGGAGGTCTTCAGTGGGGTATCCCATTAAGTGCAGACCTTCTTATTAAGAACAGTCTGTTTTGGAGGCAGCCACTCCTGTGTCTGCCTGATTGTTCTCTCCTCTCTCTGCCCATGTTCACCGCTGAGCCTCTGATACACTCTCTTTCCTCTCTTCTGATCCCTTGGTTCAGCCAAAGCCTTTGAGTCCCTGCACATTATTCATTTCCCTCTCATCTGGTTCTCCCCGGGGGGTCTTAACTCGGGGGGCAGGCCAGAGAATAAAGCTTCTTCCACTCCTCCAGGAATATGGAAACGACAAGTCACATGACGGAGTGATAGCTTAGATGTCCTAAGCCCCGAACCAATATCTTATCTTAATCATCACTCCGCCGCCCCCTGGCATCCCCTTACCCACAGCTGACCCTGGCCGTCAGTCAGCAGGATGCAATTGGAGACATATGTTCAGTCAGTCAGATCAACTGATCCTTGCGGTGTCTGCATGAGACTGGCTCGCCACATTTGCAATCTATCTACTGTATTTACTACTTTCTATGCACATGTGCAAGTGAGAGTGTGTGTGTGTGTGTGTTTATTGCAATAGCAGGGGAGCAGGGTGGAAGATTGAAGCCTTTAACTGCAAAGCGGAGCGGTGTTTGCAAACAGACGCCACCCGTACACATCGCCAGGCTCAACACATGTGGCCCCAGCAGGGCCTCAGGTGCACACCTTGCAGCCAATCAGATGAGCCACAGTCCCTCGTTACCCCTGGCAACCTAGGCGTAACTGAATATGCATGGTCATCAAATACGAGTCAAATCAGATGAAACCTGCATCCATATGCTATTAACAGTAGGAGGGCGGGGCTGTGATTTGATTTAGATCTGGAAAGATGCACAGATGCTTCAGTGGGGTATCCCATCACCCCCCTCACCCCTCCTACCCCCACCTCCCCCCACCCGCCAACCCTGAACGATTACACCTTGCACCGCAGATCAATGCATGTATGGCAAGGCATCCAACATTGAATTATTGAAGAATTAACCACATTATTGTTGCACTGGTTCCCTTCCATCTCCCTCTCTCTCTCTCGCTCTCGATAGTGTGTGGTATTTGTGAAGTATTCACACATTGGTAAGACAGCATTGCCAAAGTGGTAGGCATGAAGTCAAAGGGAGAACAGATGGCTGAGGGGGAACCCTGCGTGCCCAACATCAATAATAGACACACAGAGGAAGGACGGCTGAGCCCGTCCGTCAGTGTTTGCGTGTGTGTGTGTGTGTGTGTGTGTGCGTGTGTCCCACTGTCCTACTGCCTCAGAGAGTTTCTGTCTAATACAAGCCTCCTCTTATTCTGTCTCATTTATTTTGTTCTTTGAGCTTTGAGCATGCTTCTCTCTCTTTGACTATTTCTTTAACTATGCTTTAACGTATACTTTTCTATAATATAAAGAATACAGTAAAAAGCAAAAAGGCACAATTTAGTATGGCCGTTCATGAATTCACATAACTTAATTAACCTAATGACATTTTAATTTATACAAAGTATTCAATCTGAATTAAAATAAGGGGCTACTACATCTTTATTTATTTAGTTTTGAAAACGGCCCTAAGTGAAATGCTTCAAATAGTGGAAAAAATGTAATAGATGTAAATAAAAAAAGTGTAAAACATACAATTAACTAGTATTCTTTTTGAAATGATAAACAGAGGAAAACAGTTTCATCTCTGGTTAAGAGAGTTGTTAACTCACTGACGCCATTGACGATCACTGAATGAATGAATGAATGATTGAATGAATATATGGATCCTCATGGTTGAAATGCACTTGTAAGTTCTTCTAATGACATGTAATGTAATGACACATCACATGCGCTAATCCCAACACCCATCCGAAGACATGAACCTTAGAGTGATGCAAAGAAAATAATGATCAAATACACTAACCAGGAAGCATTATGCGTATAGGACTCTCCCCTTAAAACCCGATGCCATGGGGCGTGTTTGAGTGCAGCCGGTACATCTGCAATGGGACACACGGTGAGCATTGAATCACCCCCATTAGTCTCATGTCGAAGTTGCTGGATGCCATCAGGGCCTGAGCTAATCCTGAGAGCCGTCAGATTGGCACCTGCCACATTGCACCAAATCCCCTCGGAGCCGACCTTCAAGCTGCTTGATTACGGGGGATCTCACTGCGAATGTCCAGACAAGGAAAGCCCCCGGGTTGGCCCGAGGGCCGCAGAGAGGGCCGCTGCTGACCCAAAGACCCATTTACCATCAGTGCCAGGCCGAAATGGCCGTGCGCCTCCAGAGTGCATCCAGGCCACACACCGAATATACAGAGTCCGCTCGGATTGAAATTGTGGGTTATTGTAACGTGATGAAAAATGGTACTAGAGGCGCTAAAGGTTAAAGTAGATCACCATGCCTTTCCTACGACCGTCAATACACAGTATTGATGTGAATGTGTGCATGCAAATCCATTTCAGAGCTTATTTAGCTTTAGCACCCCGGACATCGATTTGATCCGGACCCGTGCTACTTGAAGGGAAAAGGGCAACCGGGGGTAATGTGTGCAAATTGTACTCAATAGATGGCGTCCGCCTGTTCAACACCTGCCAATGCGCTGCAGGTCCATGTCCATGACCTGTCCCATTTCACGCTAAATCGACATATATGGGTTAGCTCACTTATGCATGACCACCAGCGATGTGACTACATGCATGTCTCACTGCACGCGCCCAGTCGGAACGCTTTCACATGTGCTGTGCACGAGCGCACGCTCTCCTTACACATCAGCGCGCACACACACACACACACACACACACACACACACACACACACACACGTGGATCAATGGTGCACCAGTATGTGCAGCGTGCGATACAGGTAAAGAGACCGGTTCTGGGAGAGATGGGGCTTAAGATAACTGATGCAGGTGTCTCCAGGTCTGGATGAGAGGAGGAAGATGAAAAAAGAAATGAGTGAAAGTGGTACGCTGCACAGCCCAGGCAGAGCTCCATCACAGAATATAAGCTTGATTTGCATGTGACTCCGTATGTTAGATAGGATATACAGATAGTTTCAACACCGTCAAACCAAAGCTGAATTGCAGCACTTAACCCTCAATTGAAGTATTTGATTTTCCATCTATTGAGTTTGAGTCAAAACAACGTAAAACCTCTTAATACAGATGACTGCACCGTAAACTGCGGAACAGCAGTGCAGACCATGGATTTACTCTCCTGTGACCTGCAATTCTTGTCACCATAAACCAAGCTAAATGGTTTGGTTAAGAGGGCGACAGAACCGCCGTGTGAATACCATGGAGGAAATTTATATTTAAGCTGTCTGAGCCAACAAGCCTTATTAATCCATAAGAATGACTGCAGATGATAAACGGCAGCAGGAAGGACGCCGTCAGATGGGCCGCGGATTTGGTCGGAAGCCAGCACGCTCATGATGAACGAGGGGCCGGGATGCTCGGGCTGGAGGCTGAGCAGCAGGGTGGGAGCTGTTAGGAGTCAAGGGGCGCGCGAGAGGAACTCGAAGGCATCTGGTGACTCAGCAGAGAAGTTTGATGCAGGTTCCTCCACCAGAGAGGCTCTGCTGAGCGGGAATGAAACAAAGCTACGGCACATTTAATACGTCAGTCATGCTTTCATTTGAGCAAAGGTTTGCCCTTCAGTTTTAAGATCGGCGCTCTTTCACAGGTAAAGATCTTTCACAGGTAAAGATGCATTTAACTGAAAACAGATATTGTTACATGAATCGATTCATTGCGCATCCGAGGTTGAAAGTCTCCAATGATCCAACACCAGCAGCTGAAGTGTCCCCAAAGGTATCAAAAGCAATTTCCCGAAGATCTGTGTGAGGAGTAGGTGAGAGTTCAACTAAGTGTTCCCAAAAGGCGTGGGTGCTTTGCTGTGATGAACGTGTGGCTGAAGGAAGCCAATTCGAGCCCACAGGGTTCAATCACAGAGCGGAGTAAATAAACCCCCTCTCACATCTTAGCACACCACTCGTACAATCGCACAGCGCATGTCATGACGAGAGGAGCGCCTCGATGGCAGCAGGACAACTCTGCAGACAGCAGATCACAGGGCGACGCCCCCCATTCACACGTGTTTGTACAAAATACGGCTCTTTGGGGGACACGGTGGCAGCTGACAAAACAGCCAACAGTGTGAACAAGTGATGGAGAACAACCGTCCCCTCATGTGGAGGAGTTCTGGAGCCAAACTTGAGCCGGTGCCTTTGACAGGCACGCTGAAAAGCTGAACACAGAGCATGAAACCATCTCACAACGGGCTGGAAACGCAGCAGCGAATGAAAGTGGGAGCTGAGCCGACATACATAGCAAGAAAATGACACATGGGTCAAATTCCTCTGCAGAGCGAATGTTCTTTGTAAAGGGCGTGCTGCCACTTGGCTGCAGGTTGCCCCGCCGTTAGAAACGAGCACTGATCAGACACGCAATCTGTCCATAGACTGCTTCTCAGACAAAACAGCAGGTCTTCTTGTGCTATTACTCACTGCTGAGAGAAGTCACACCCCAGTTTCTCTCTAAGCGGCGAAAGGGCCCCACTAAAACAGATAGAGGATAGAAGATAGAGGAGGAAATGAGGGGCCGTGTATGAGTGCGCATTCATGGGTGTAACGATCCGTGACTTCATGGCGTGTCTTGGTTGGCCGGTTCTTTTTGTTTTGTTTCCGGTTCTTCTGAAACATGTGTTGGACGTTTTCCTGCTAGAAGGGCCTGGACCGCGCGCTGTGATACAAAGCTACAGTGTCGTGCCATATTGTGACATTTCTCAACCAGCTGTTAACAGCCATTCAAACTACTGGACCGTCATTGTGATTTTAATCAGCGCCATGTGCGAAGGCTCACACAAGGCAACCCAAGACACAATGTGTCTTTAAGCACACTGTTTTAGTGTAATATGAGTTCAAACGCAACATTTTGGGCGATGAAGCAAAATGTGTCAGTTGGGTGGGACTCACACACTTTTCCTATAGGGTTCACTTTTATGTTTTTTTTTATTTTTTAAATCAGTTGCTAATTAACAAAGTGATTGCCACTCGGTGATGCCACAGCATTAAATGGAGCAAAAGTTTCACACAAATGCTGCGCCAGCCAGAAGAACTTTGTGTTAGGTGCTAATTAGGCGATGTGAGCATGCTAGCAAGCTAAATTTAAGATGTTGAATGGGTAAAAGAAACAAAATGCCCACTGCTTTTCCTCAAAAAAAAATCCCAGTAGGTTAATTTCTCACCTGCTTCCAGAGGTTCAAGTTGAAAGCTACGATCAACGTGTTCTTCTTCATCTACTGGTCCTCACAAATGAGCAAATTCCTCCTTCACGAAGGACATCTCATGCAGATGAAGCCAAAATAGCTTTTATTTTTATTATTTGACTTTTTATTTCCCCATTCATTTCTGGTGTTTGTGTCTTTACTCCTGGGTCTCACTCATCCTCATTGATTAACTGCACGGAGCCATGAGACGATCACCCATTCGGAGTAAACGCAAAGAGATGGGAGTTTACCTAACCTAACAGCCTAACCTCGGGCTGTTTTCCCAGCATGCCCCTGGCTAATGGAGCCCCAATCATTATTTTGTTGCAGCTGTTTACATTGTTTGTGATGTAATTTGTGCAAATACACGATAAGGATGTACTACTTTTTTGCTTTGTTATGTTCATTTTGTGAAACAAACCAGCTACAACAGCATTTCTTTGTCGTGCCACGCCGCGTTGCATAATAACAATAAATGTTCATTGAATAATTGACCTGCTCACCTGTTTGTCTCCATTTTAACGCATCTGTATGCAGATGGGGCAGATGCATTTGCAATATGCATGAGAGTCCTGTCATAAGCATATTCATACAAATGTGAGTGCAAACCTCGCGTCATGTCGGTCTGTGAATCAGCATTTGTTTGTTTATTAGGCTCGCCAGACCTGTAATTTCTTTTGTCTGCGAGCTGTTTGCACAGCAGTTACGGTGAGTCTGCTCACATCTCACCATCAGCCAGTGGGTGAGTTATCACACAGCCTGTCTTCTCATTCCTCAGCTCCGCTGCTCCAACACAGCGAGAAAAGGTGGAAAAGAAAAGATGGTTGTGGTTTAGGTCAATTACGCAAAAGTCTTATAGTGAGTAACTAAATCTCTCTCTTTCTCTCTCTCCTTTTTATAACGCAGAGATGGAAGGAGCAACAGGCTCTAATTGCGGTTCAACAAAGGGCATGCAGCATCTAACAGCAGGACTGATTCCATCAATATTTCATCTTTAAAGGTCTTGTGTGTCGGATGTTTGCAGAGTGCAACCAACTGAAAACTCCTCCGCTCACCGGAGCGTGTGAGAGACCTAATGTGGCTGTAAAAAAAAAAAAAAAAGCAGGAGACCCCCTCTTGAAATAAAAGTGTAGAGCAGCCTGTTCGTACCACGATGCCACTGTCAAGCTCTGCTGTAAAGTGAGGCCAAACAGCACCTATTGGGGCCTTTTAAGCCATAGTGGTCTCTCCTCCCTCCATCCATCCTCATCCGCTTACCCGGGGACAGATGACGGGAGCAGCAGGCGCTGTCGGTATTCCAGAGGTCCCCACCCCCCCCCCCCCCCCCCCCCCCCCCCCTCCCCCTCCAGCAAACACCGAGGACATTTTGGATGATGGTTGGGAACAGCCCCTTAAGAGCAACAGTGCGTAGCTATGGCCCCACCTAGATAAGTGACGCGATGAAGGGACAGAAGAAGGACAAATGAAGTCATTCTTCTATTGTTTGGGTATTTTTACAGGGCCAAACAGCTTTTCCCTTTCATGTTTCCCCATGTATCTGCCTGAGTGTTTGCATTGGAGATGATCCCCCACACAAAGCTGTAACTAGAGGCCGCGTGGTGACACAAGGGATTATGGCTCCAGGAGCAGGCTGTGGTGATAAGGACGGACTGGGGATCAAGGGATGAAACGGGATTTCTCATGATGTGGTGGGAGTGCGATGATGAGGCTAATATTTCCGCATGGTCCTTATCGACCAAAGGCACCTGAGCCTGTGTGTGTGTGTGTGTGAGATTGATGTCTGTGATTGATGTGTGCGACTGGGGCACATGATTGCCGGGCACGTGTCCGAGCACTGAGAGAATGAATGGGATTAGACCGACACGCGTAATCCAGCTGGCCTGTGGGAGGGAGGTCGGCCCACATCCCTCTGCTGGAGGAGATAAGGACGTGGTCACCAAGGTTTGTACCAAAAGCTCATTTCAAATCACAAATCAACCCATTTGACACATACGGGATTAGGAATTACGGGGAGTGCTAATAAGGGTAAGAAAATAACCCTGATGCTATCGGTGCACACTGACTTTAAAAGATATGGATCAAATGAAAGGAAGCTAATAGTTGCATTATGGGGAATGTAGGATCCAACCGTTTTAAAGCAGTTGATTTTGACTATTCCTTTTGAATCTGTCAGTCCGGGGTGTTCTTTTAGACATTTCGATTAAACACCCACTGATTTAATTCTGTGTTCATACACATGCAGAATCATGGTCTAAGAGCTCTATCGTTCATTCCACACAATGCATCCGTGTGTGCATGCCAACGTACTGTACATGTGCACACAGGCACGCATGCTTATCCACAGACAGGTGAGATGACACATTTAACAGTTGAAAAATTGAGCGACCCCTTGAATTGAGGCTGGCCAATCGTAGCGTAGCATCTGGGACGAGGTTCTGACAGCTTTCTTGCTGTGGTTCCATAGACTCATGCGCCAGGTCAGGTGGTGACTCAATCAGACTTTTTCTTTTCTAACTCTATTCACTGCTGCATATTGGATGCTCCTCCGACTCTCTCTGAAATCTTATTAGTTTTCCGCCAAAAATATAATATTCAGTCAGTTGGGTGGGGGGTGTCAGAGTGGATTTAGCAAAGGTTCCATTCCACACAGAAGCTTTTTACTACCCTTGTTAATATTTCACTGCCAACATTACATTGCCTGATATATTTCTGACTAACATTTTCATATGCACATGCCTGCAGTGAGTGCCAAAGCCCCTCAGGAGTGCGCAGCTTATTGGTATCCTCTTTCTTACACGCGCAGAAGACTCGCCCTGGTCTGACTGGAAGTCTAAGCTCCACGGTCTTGAGAGAAGTAGTATTTGTGGAAGAGGAATCCTACAGAGGCCCAATGAGGCTTTATACTCCAACTGGGTACCCAGATACAGATGATCCCACTCTGTCTTATACTGCCAATATTCTTGTCTCTTTAAAACTCTTATCAAGCAGCACAATGTTTACCCGGTGGTACAGTCGCCATGCTCCCTTTAGCTTCTTCTTGAGAAGGTTCAGTGGTATTCATGGCAGCTTCTGGTAGTGTCACATGTGTCATTTTAAATGGATAAAGCTTACCGCAGCATAACTTGGCACATCAATACAAATAGTTGAAAACCATTCCTCCTCTAACATGCTATGACTTTACTCTGATTTTCCTTTGACTTATTACACCGTAAACCTGTAAAAATTGTGTGTGTAAAACATAGTAAAACAACGCTAGGTCAAAGAAAAACAGGGCAGGAAGGTGAGAAAGAGGAAGAACGCTCAGATAGCTCAGTGATGGATGCCTTTAGTCGAGCAGTGAAGGAACCACAGTGGCCACTGACCAGAGGGCTCTTCTGATTGGCCGGCAGGACGTTTCCATGGGGGCAGTGAAAGTGACAGCTGAACAAAGGGCTTCCATTAGAAGGCCTGTCCCCTTCCGCTATGCTACCATAAGAACTCTGCTGACCGATGAAGAGGAGCGCACGGCAACAGGGAGCAATCTAATCAGAGTCCATTTTTTCCTCACTGCTGAAATAACGTCAAGAGCTGAAATCGATACAGTGCAGATTGCAGGGTAGAAGGAGCTTGGCGGTTTGTAAACATACGGTTCTTGTAGGTTAACAGTTGAACTTCATGCACGGTGCATTACAAACATATTCACAGGGAAATAGCAAACTGGACTTTTTTAACCTATACTAAATGCGTCTGTGCACACATCTTTAATATTATTGATATCACCATTCAACCCAATGGAGAAAATAATCATGATGCTCCAAACTCCATTGACTTTGCAGGAAAAGGAAATTACTAAGGAGAATTGCAATGTGCAACTGAATAATAACCATTGATGAAGGCCAATAACTCTGTACCAAGAGAAAAACAGAAGTAGTAAGATTGATGAACCGATTGATTTGAAAATGGTCAATAACAACTTCACATCTAACCAAACAAGACACTGAAGTCAACACGAGAGGAATAAACTAAAACGTCTTATACTGTGTCACCCATTAATGGGTTCTAATGTTTGTGCAAATGTGCAGAGATTATCAAACCGACTGACCAGATGTATTAACAAATTAAAGATTCATGGAGTCATTTAACAAGTCCACAAACATACAAGCAAAGTAAAGCAAGGTTTTCTCAAGGACTTATGCTGCCGGAAAAGCTATGAATAGGATCTGCTGTTTGCAGGGAAACCAGAGCATACACCAAATGTAACAGGATGAACGTGGGCTGTCCACAAGTCCGGAGAATGTGTCAATCACAGCCAGGACGGCCGCATAGGGGCCTTGATTGAGTCTCTATGCACAGAAAGTCAGTACGGCTGACAGTACTCTTCTCCCTTCATTTGTAACTAACCCACAGCCTTAGACTTCAAACCCTTATATTATATTTTATTCCTTGCCCTGTTTTGTTTTTTTGTCCATTTTTGTCTGTTGTCATGCAAATTCCTTGTATGTCTGACATACTACGGCAATAAATGTTTTCTGATCCTGAGTACTGCATCCCTTCAGAGAGCGCAGTCAGAGATATCGCACAGAATTCATATCATTCTGTGGGTTAGAAATCACTTTTGGGATTAAAAACTGTGTTCTAAGTGACATTGTTACAAATTACACCATTGGAGTTTAACACAAACAGGGTACACACAACTCAGATAGCCATCTATCAATCCATCAATCATCAATGAAATAATTATGACGGTAGCCAAAGTAGATCCAGCTGGTTTTCAAATGAAACCTTGTTGCAGGCGTCAGTCTGTCACGTCTGTCTTCATCTGTCTTCTTGCTGGAGCGCTGTGACGTACCATGGACTGAGTGGGCGTCGTCTCAGAGGCATCTAGTGGCTCCTGATAGTGTGTTTGTGTTTATGTATTCTTATTTCATTTTTTTTTACTGTAAAAAAAAAATCACCAGTAAACGATCACGCTGAGGTTTGCACTGGTTCCAGCCACAGGGAGAGTGTTTTCTTCTGCAAGAGCACAGTCATAACACCGGTTTACACAATAAAACGAGAGTTCAAACAAAGCTGTTTAAAATTAGGAAATTATGAGAGAAATTGTTAGAAAATGGAAATTAGCTACTCATTATTTGTCGAGACGAAGAAAAAAAAACATTTAAAATAAAACAAAAAGATTAGGATTCTCTGGACTAAATTCTCCAAGTATGCAATATATGCTGCAGTTCGGCAACAGAACTTGTGACTGTGACAGGGAACCCTCAAGAGGCCTGGAAATGAAACGAGCGGAGTGAGGGGGAGTAACGAGCGTATCACACCGGGGGGGATTCACAGCATGATACTACTGAGGATCCGCACTGTGATGTGTGTCTCAATTGAAGTGTTACAGTTGTTGAAGGAATCCGGGGGTACGCCCCGGATGTCTGCTGACCCTGGATTCACCCCTCGGTTCTCCAGCGAGTGGGAGAGAGGTGACAGACAGGAACTTCACACATGTGCTGCACATCAATCACAACTCAGGGTGGGGAAGTTGCTGCTGGAACAGTCAAATAACCACATGCATCCTCTACTGTAGTTGTTTTTTTTTTTGTTTTTAATGATTTACAGCCTCCTATGTAGTCCAAAGCCTTTTCGGTTGGAAAAAGGTGTACACAGGCGCCGTCCAATCAGAGTCTGACTTCCTAAACTGGTAACACGGAAACAAACCTTTGGGCGGGTTGCACCTCAGGGACGCGTTTTCAGCAGCATCGCTGCTACGCTTCAACCGCGGCTCCTTTGTTTGAGCTTGGAAGGCAGAGGTGATTGACAGGTGATGGAAGGGGGCGTGTGCCAGGTTGGGTCAAAGCTTCCTGGTATGGGGGAGACTGGGTTTTTAGGATAATGTCATTTAATAGCGTATTGAATAGAAAATTTAGTGTATGAACTTATACTTATCAATGTTAATTAAATAATTATTTCTGAGTGGATGCTAATTTTAATTCCTGCAGCAGTGCCTTCCCGTACTCCCATATGGGGTACACGTACCCCCAACTGAGAGCCACTGGTCTGGGACGCTGTAATTAAGCGTCTGAGACACGGGACATTCCTGCCAACTACGCAATATCAAAAACTAGCTGCAACAACCACATCAATGAAACAATATTTCACATCAACCACATCAATGAAACAATATTTGATGAAACATGAATAGTTAATGAAAGAGGAGTACGCCCAAACTGTTTGTCTACTGCTGACATTGTGCAAATGCATCAAACATTGAAGGAGAAAAAGTGCTGCTACAATGTTATTCAGCCAAGTACATGGAGGGAAAAAAGTAAAGGATTATAAAAGTGCGGATGAGATCCATTTGGACGAGCCGGATGGAGGACACCTTGGAGCAGCGTCCCTTCAGCACATGCTGAATGTGTGAGAGTGGAATGTTCCAAGTGGGTTATTTTTTGGGGATGATTATGTCAGTTGGGATTTGACAGTCTCCAGTCATACATCAAAAGGACCTAACTCTCATGGATATACTCTCTGAAGGAGCGACTCGGGGGAGGGGTCGCCAAGCGCATTATGCAAGTGAGCACGTGCACGTACGCGCGCTCCCCGGCCGCATGCAGCCGCGCGCTGGATTGATTCTGTGTGTGACAGATCAGAAGAGAGCGAAAGAATTCCAGAAATAATAAATTGGGTCCTCTTTGCTGTGCCACTCTATATGACATCCTACACAACAAGAAAGACCCTTCCGACGCCCTCCGCCCCCACTCCCCCCCCCCCCTAGAGTTCACAAAGCGTGACCAAAGCCACGCGTCAAAGCGGGCTGACTGGAGACAGCGGCGCGTCACATGGGGGGGGCGGAGGGAGCCCAGGCCGCCGCCGCCTGTTAACCTTTCAGCAGGGCCAGATGCAATCAGCCGGCGGCGCCAGTCAGCGTGTGGCGTCCCCGCGGCACATCAAGGCCCCCATCGCCCACTCCGCTGCTTCTCTCTGAATAACTTCACACTGCTAACAGCCCGTGCGACAGCCAGAAAGCACGAGAGTGAGAAAAAAGGGGGTGAGCGCTGTGTGTGATGTGGTTAGAGCTGCAGGCTAAGCCAACCAAATGAACGTGAACAGACAGCTAAAAAAAGAATAATGCATGGCGAGGGGGGGGGGGGGGGGGGGGGGGGGGGGGGGTTCTCTCTAGTTCTCTCTCATGTGTCGCTGGGGAACGCCGTGACATTTTGTTGTGGCCACACTCAGCAGCTTATGTCTCTGTCCTCTCTCTCGCAAACAACAGGTAGAAATATTCAACAACTGGATTGGATGCGATTCTAACGTCACAAATCTGTGAGGCTTGTGAGGTTACCGGGGAAATACAGGGAATCGATTCATATTATACACAAGATTAGCAAATCTTTGAGCTCCACCGAAGTGTTTTACAGACATGTGTGGGTGGTCAGTGTTTTTTTCTTTAATAATGGCATAAATGGCTTTTATGAATTGTGCAATTCGGGTACCAATTGTTCATAGAAATGGCAGCAATTGTTCTCAGCAAAGGATTAAATCAATCGTTGGAAAATAATTGGTGGAATAGACAATTCTTCTTTAGTGGAGTACATTATAAACGGCTTCCTTGGTCGCAACATCAACACTCACACCGGTTAGGACGGGAACGCGCTAAACAGGATGTAGGCGGTTTGTGACACATGTGTGTGCATGTGTGCGTGTTTCCTCTCAGTACTTTTGAGCATTAGAGAAGAAAATCTTACTGCAGGGATTCATCACAGCCTGAGTATTACTCTCAGATGGGTGGGGCCGGCTAAAAAAACAAAGAAAAAAATGGCTGGTGACCTTTTTGTTAAAACCCAAATTATGAAAAAATGCTGCTGGACAAATAAACGTCTCCTGGAGACAAAAAGGAAAGGAAAACATGGCAAAATAAATGGATACAAATGTTGTATATAATGGGAAAATCCAATGCTCCACTGCGCATGTCTTTTTTTGTTTTTAACACAGTGGAGTCATAGTGTGCCTTTTGGGATTAGTTCAAATTTGCTCTTGAACAATGTGCTCACTGTTGGTCGACTACAATCCCCCGGTTGTTTCTACTTGGTCATAATAGGCCTGGGACAGCGCTCCTACGTCGTGAAATACACTTGAACAAGTCTGAGCGGATATAAAAGGACCAAGAGCATCAGTGCACGCTTTTCAAACATGAAAGAAATCCATTCTTTATACATTCTGTGATGGCGCTGATCCTGGGATGCCATTCATTCTGCGTCGGATCAATAAATACCATATTATGCATCGTACAGCAAATACCGAGTGCTTCAGTGTACAATAACCACCCTCAGCCGGGTCGATGGATGTTTGACGGGAACTTATCACTATGGGCACCCAGTAAAAGCCTGGCAGGCTGTGAATTGACCGCGTCTTTCATGAGCATTCACATCAATGAAAATGAACTTTTCAGCATCCTTGATTTTTTACTCTTGATGGAAACTTCTATTTCCCCTTTTTTGAATGAACTTACTTCCAGTGCATTTTTTTAACATTGGAATATCTCAAAAACCTTGATGAGTTTGTGACACGTTTCCATGGCAACACTACAGCAAGCATTTGCCATTAAACGGTGACATCACACTAAAAAAAGAGGTGAAATGTATAAATGATGTGTTTAAAAATACGTTTAAAAGTTCAAAATTGGTGTGGACTTCAATGGGACTGCAGAAGAGCATGTTCAACTAAAAAAATATACTGCTCAATAACAGCTTTCACACCAGACTTTTGAGCTCCCTGAAAATAAATGGTGCACGACTTAACAGAATGTTTTCAGATCATTTATTCACCCAATAGAGGGACTGACTGCTCCTCCGGATACAACCTTGCCTTTAGAGTCTTTTCAATATCTCCAACACATTAAACATGTCTGAGAGGCGTTGAGATCGAACAAAGAGAACGCTGCTCCGTATGCTCCTTTCGATGGAGAGGCAGACGTTGTACTTCCAGGGCCGGGAGCCGTCTGGCTGTCGTCCCTCCAGACACATGTGTTCTTGCCAACTGCCTCACTTATCCTAATGAAAAACAAACTGCGCTTTGCACCGGGGGTCCACGCGCAGTCTTCTGCGTGGCGTGATAGGCGAGGCCTCCGAGCCCGGCAGGAGACACAACAAAGTGGTTCGGAGAGGTTGGAGAAATGGTGATGAAATCCCCGCAGTGACACACAGCAGCCACAGTGGGCATGTCGAACCTGCGCTCACCCACTGCCTGGTTATCGCCATGCTCGGCCCAGAGAGATGGTGGGTAGAGTGACACACGTCACAGGCCACAAGACCTCACTGGAGGTGGAGGTCTGGATCTCTTCCATCCGCCTGTGGCAATGTGGAGCATTTGTGAGGAGGAATCCCTTCACCACATCCGGGGGGGGAGAAAGAGGGGGGAGAGAGACACATCACATCGTGAGACAGCTCGCTGCGTCGCCTGGAGCAGACAGAAGCTCGTTATGGGTCCACATTCGGCATGTCTCACTAGGGACCAGCATGGGATGGGCCGGGGGAGGCGGCAGGATACGCAAACAGGGATCCGCTATAAGGTTTCTCTTGGTTTCCCAAAAAAGGATGCAGACAGAGGAGTCCTTGGTGGATCGCAGGGACAAGGGTCAGCCCAGAAAACGGAAAATGCCCTGTGGGTTGGGGAGGAATTACTTGAGGGGCGTGGCCACTCAGAACAGAGTCAAAACTGTTCCTGAGTCAAGGCAAGGGTCCTGTGTAAACATCCCCATTGGTTGGAAATGTTCCAGTTTGAATCAGGACCACTTTTCTTTTCTCATTTTCTTCCATATAACACATATTTCCGGTCTCCTTTGGCTCCCTTGGGAGCATAAGAGGAGGAGACACATTATTGTAATAGCTCTCCCTGCCTTTCAGCCTGGTTCGGGCTCTCTCCAACATTAAACAAATTAAGCCTTGTTCCTGCGAAGTATAGAGAGACAATCGGAATAATGGGAGCTGAAGCCGGCGGGGCAAGAAGAGTAACGACTCACCTGCAGGAGGATGAGCTTCTGAACATTAGTGGTGCTATACAGAAATGGTTTTAAAAGCGTGTCTCTATCTTGTAAGGGTCCTTCACACACAAGCCTATTGCCACAAATGCAACAGTGGATGAAGTATACGAAATAAGGCTATAAGGCAAATGTGTTCCGTGAAAAAGAAATACGTCATTATGATGAAAACATAATGAAGCCAAAACTCAAAGTAGTAGTTTTTAACCTTTGTGGCCACATCCCAATTAGACTAACTAACGGATTGTCAGGCTGTCCCCATGACGAACTCCACGTTTGATGCCTCATGATAGTGCCTGTCTCTTTACCAGAGCTGCTGTCATGTCTGGTCTCATCCTCTCACTTTCAGATGAAAATGCAGGAAACTGTCTCTCAGTGGCACAATAGCCTTCACTGGTGACAGGAAAGCAAACACAAAGGCGGTGCCTTTTCTTTTCCTCCCACAACAGCGTCGGTGGGGTTTCGGCACGGCTTTCAAACCAGGGAAATCCATTAAGTTGTCATTCGGCGCAAAGTGCCGGGAAAGCAGCACACGCGTCCCACCTGTCTAATTTTATTGCGAAACCATGCTCTTTTTTTATGAAGCCGGCGCTATTAGAGGTCACCTGCAAGGTTAAAGAAAGCCTCCTTCATTTCCATTTCCTTGTACCACCTCAGGAACAGAGAGGTGTACACATTATGCAGCAGGACCTCCCCTTCTGCTTATTGCTGAGTACGTAGACGCCCTTTTGTTTGCTTTATTGGGTGTTCATCTCTCCAACATGTTTGTGCTTTTAACTAAAACGGTAAAAAAATGAGATTGTACTGGTCGAAACCTATTTGTACACATGAGTACATATAGAATAAATATCGCCTACCTATCAAAATGAATAATAATAAACAAAGCGCACTAGAACAACATTGAAGCATTATAGCGTCATAGTGCTTCTACTGGTGTCGGGGAAAGTCGCTGAGCGACCACGAGCAGTCGTTATTTTATTCATTTATGTTTTCCAGCCGCTTTTGTCATTGATGTGACAGCTTTTCTGTCAGAGCGTGACACGTCTTGAATGGGGACACAAATGACAACACCGTCGAGTGGACAGGACAGCCACACAGACACAGTTCGCACACAGGCACGACCGATGTCAGGAAAATAAGCCCACGGAGACGAGGCGCGCACACACACACACACACACACACACACACACACACACACACACTCCCTACTGGGGACAAACTTGAGGAGACAATGACACTCTCAATAACCCTGGATCAAGGGGACGTGAAGGAATCTGACAAGAGTCCAGGGTTGGAGGCTGCTGGGAGATCCATTGGGGAAAACCACAACATGCCAACACGCACAAGCGAGTATACCTTTTATCTTGGTCCTGATTTATTTATCATGCATGTGCATCTGCACACATTATGGGTGTGCAGTGTTCCACCCTAATATGCATCCCGTTGCTGCAGGGGTGGTCACTCGGGATGATGCAATCTCGCCATGAGGCTGCTGACATGACACCAGCGGACGGATCTAGAGAGCGCAAGCGCCACCAGCCGAGCAAGTCCGGGCCCAAACTGGCTCGACGAGCGGCCCGAACCCACTGAGTGGAGGAAAAGAGGATGAAGGAAAGAGACTGGGTCTGTGTGACCGCATGCCCAAAGCTAGACCTGCTAATAGCACTTTGTGAACTGGTGTACAAATAGCTTCATAGGATGGTTGCCATTGGGGGACCAGGGTCATATCACAGCTTTGTTTCTGAAATAGCTTCACGCACCGACTGTTGATCAGGGCGATGAGGCGGAAACATACACTATATGTGCAGCGAAACCAAAACCACGCCAAGGACCTATGCAAAGCACCCAGATGGGTGACATTGGGCTAATCATTGAGGTCTTTGCTTCTAACATGAGTGAAATAGCCCCATAGAAGGCACATAGGCCTCCTCCCTCGCAGTGAGGGGGCACCAAGGTCGTGGCTGTGACACTCAGCCAGTCACTGTGACATGAATTATGCAAGACGCATAGCAGAAGGACGCCTTACGTACTGTGTGGGACGAGAGCTGAGTCGGCAGATCTCAAATGTTCTAAGTGCGAAAGCATGTTTACAAGTTCAAGCAGTCAACGGCACATTATTTCACACTTATGAAGCAGAGTAGTTATAGTTTTCACAATATGTGGAAGAATTGGCTAATGTTGTCATTTTTGGGAACTGTGCTACTCACTCATTTCCAGAGATAAAAACCCTTTTCTTTAGGACAACTCCTTCATTAGGGATGATATTTTCTAAGTACCAGAGGGAGATTTTCTTTCAGCTTGTTACTGCGACCCATCATTACGCATCATCCCCCTGCAGGTGAGTCGTTACTCTTCTTGCCCCGCCGGCTTCAGCTCCCATTATTCCGATTGTCTCTCTATACTTCGCAGGAACAAGGCTTAATTTGTTTAATGTTGGAGAGAGCCCGAACCAGGCTGAAAGGCAGGGAGAGCTATTACAATAATGTGTCTCCTCCTCTTATGCTCCCAAGGGAGCCAAAGGAGACCGGAAATATGTGTTATATGGAAAAGAAAAGTTGTCCGGAATCCAAGTAGAACATTTCCAACAAATGGGGATGTTTCCGTTCAGTAGCTTTACACAGGACCCCTGTTTCAACGGCCCACGTGGGTGACTACGTTCAAGGACATGATGACAATGCAGGCTCTCCTTTTTCTCATTCCATTTCATAAAACGGTACATTAGCCTAAATGTACCTGAGAGGAGTGGGGGTTGGATTAGGATGGGATGGGCTGTCGGGGTGGGGGGGTGGGTTAAGGGAGCGGTGGACGAGCCATAGGAGAAATAAAAGCAATAATATAGAGTTTCCAGATCACTGGCCCACAAGCTGCTTCAATTACTTTTTTTTTCTCCTCCTATTTTTACCATCCCCCTCTCTCTCTTTCTCTCTGTCTGTCATATCTTCTTCCCGTCTCCACCTCAGCAAAGAGAGAAGCCGTTTTTGTTTGTTTTGTATGCTTTTGAAAAGGAAACGTGACGCATTCTGGTCAGGCGGAGCCCTCCGAGTCCCCAGAATGCGATTAGTCTCATCGGCACGAGGCAGGACGGACCTGAGGGGGCCCGACGTGTGGTGGCGCTGCGGCCTCACACGTTTGGCCCCTGGGCTGTGAATGTAGCACTCGTTTCCCCCTTTTGTTTAATCCCCGCTTCCTGCACCTCACGATGTATTGGAAACAGAGGTAGTGAGGTGTGAAGGGGTGGAGAGGGGATTACTGTTTTTCTAGCTCGGTGACATTTGTGTTCCTTGGAGAAACATACAGTGATGCTGCACGTTCCCACCCGCACACGCTTTAGAGTTTATGCTTCAATAGGAGACAGGAGGTGGCTGCCGACGCTTTATTGTGGCGGGGCGACGCAAACTACTCGTAAAAAAAGGGGGAGATGGATGGCGTTCTTCAGAATGCAGTGGAGGAAACAAACACACACTCTTATTAGAGTTGTTATTTAGCAATAAACCATGCAACAGCAATTATGTTTTTGTTCCTTCGTGCGTGAGCCACAATTCATGCTACTTGTCACATGTTCCTGAAGCGTTCTTGAAAAACCGACCTGTGTGGCACTTCACTCTTGAAGTTTTAATCTCACACTCCTGAACTCCAAATCTGAAAACACCCGGGGTTTTTTTCACACTTTCATATGAGATAAAGCCAGCGTATATAATGAGCGAAAATATCCATGCAACACTAACATTGTGCAATGTCACGCTCCAACCTTGTTATTTTCTGCAAAACAACATCGAAGGCTTACATGCAACCACAGCAGAGTAAATCTATCCTGGGATACGCCCCCATGGCTCTGAAGGTGGGATGAGAAATGTGACATTTTATTTCATTACCGCTGCACACGGCTAATTCATTCATAAGGCTGCTCCAATTTCTCAGCGCAGAAAGAAACCTTTATTATGAAAGCAAAGCACACAGAGGTTTTGTTGGGATAATACACCCAAGAGCTCCTATTAAAGCTCATCTGAATACCTTTGAAAACAGTTCTGGAATGTGACTGGTCCAACAGCCTGTGGAGATTTCTCAATGATTTAAATAAAATGATGGGACAATGTTTGGAAACGCATTAGAGCGTTTTGAGCAGCTGATGGTGAATTAGCCTGCTTGATGCTTTACATCATGTGGTGTAAATTTGATGTCTGCAGGAGGTAAACACATCATCGCGAGCCAAGTAGCTGACGGAGAGGGCATTTCATCCATCGACTCATTTACTTGTCCAGTCATATTTTCTCTTATTTATTTATTGCCAGAAAAATTAGCAGACACGATGGAGGTTAATTTATTTCGCGAGGGCTTTAAAACAGATCATTTAAAACGACGCAGATTTTTTCTAGTCCAACAATATTAGGAAATATTAGGACAACATGCTGCCAGATTCTATTCTCTCAACTAATATCGTGTTCATTCTCGGAGGGCGTGTCTCTGGCCCAATGCCTGCCCGTCTCCTGTCATACAGCTCTCTAAATGGCTTATTACCTGTTTTTAAACCGCCGGCGTGGCCCCCCGAGCACGTGCCTGTGAATCCAGAGGGGTGTAATAACAGCGCGGAGAGATTAGGAGACGCTCTTCCCTAACTGGCAGGTCAGACAGCTCAGCGGTGGGCTCGTAAAGCCCGTCCTCTGTTCTGGAGGAAAAGGCTAATTTGGAGGCCAGCAGGGCTGCACGTAGAGGGAAACGGTCTCTGTTTCAACCTCAAGCGGCTCTGCCTCATTCTGCAGGCTTGGCAAACACACACACACACACACGGACGTAAGAACAGCAGGGAGAGCTCTTCCCTTCCCATTCAGAGGGTTAAAGAGCTTGCGCTCTATGATCAAAATGCGTGACATCTTCACTGCACCATGTCTCCCAGCTTCCCTACGTTCTGGCCCCCATGAGTGCTAGTGGCTGAAGTTATTGACTTCACGTAGACTACGTGGAAAAAGACAGAGCTCTGTGCATGTGTGTCGATGCCACAGACAGCGGATGAGTGACTCGTTACGCAACTCATCACATTTGTTTTCTACATTCATGACGCAGTGGAGGGAAGTGACGGCCTACATTCGTTCCATTCATTCAAAGAAATGTTCTTCTTTAATGGCTGTCAGGTTGCCGTGACAACGTAAAAATGGCAAGATGTTTCTACCAATTTACATTTACCTGTCATGACTTCTGCTGGGGTTTGGTCACATGATGGTTATGTGACGTCCAGGGTGCGATTTGTGGGGGGGGTTGGGGGGATTTCCCCCCCTCTGGTTTTCCTATCCCCCCCTCTGCTAAATTATTTTATCGCCGGGGGAGACAGGGATTTCCCCCCCTCTGTTTTTTTTTTGTTTTTTATCGCCGGGGGGGACAGGGATTTCCCGCATGCACGCATATTTCTGAACATCATCGAACACAAACACATTTGTTTCCCCACGCGCAGCGCGTGATGTGCGTGTGCGGATGCAACTTCCGCGAACATAATGTGCGATCATAAAGACATGCGCGCGTATCCACGGAGGTGCGCCGGTCGACAACACCCCCCGGTCAGCCTGCATGCCGACACCGACAGCATCCCCCCCCCACGTTTTTTTTGTCAAATCACACCCTGGTGACGTCCCTCATCCAGAGGGGGACGCTGTCCATACCAGCGTCAACTTATCTCCATCCCACCAAGAAGAACAAAGGCCAAACAGTCAGACTCAAGGTGGCGTCGACCAGAGACGACATGCCAGTACCCCCGAGGCGTTTAACCTCGCTGTCATGTGACCCTTCCCAGGAGCAGAGGGCGGCGCCGGGCCGTGCGAGAGAAAAAGGGCTCATAGGTCCAATCCCCTAAAGGGCCTGCCATCAAATATGAATGAAAAGTACACAGAGATGTGCCACCTGTGGGGCGGAAAGTCGGCCCAGAAAACACAGAGAGCAGCATCCTGTTTGAACAAATCAAACTGATCAAACAGGAAATGACAGATTCACTTCTTCTTGTTTGGAGATAAGTTTTGCTGCGGGGGAGGAAAGAGAAAAAGCTCTGCTTCGCCGATCAAACTGAATTTCTTTTACATTTACAAAAATAATTGCAATGCTTTCAGTGAACAATAGCAGCTGTTATGAGTCAAGGCGGCCTGTGATATCTATATTTCATAATTAAAGCTGGATACCTTCCCAGATTTCAAAGGCCGTCGCTTTAAATCTTTGTCAACATCTACAGAAAAGGAAAGTATCTTTCCCCCAGCAGCCATGAAATGTTCAACGCATTTATGCAGAACGATAAAGAGCAAGATGACTCTTGTCAACTACTGTACCATTGTTATCTCGTATAGTTCGTCCCCTCCTGTTATCCTCGGAACAAGCTTCACTGTGCAACAACATGAAACATGTTTATGTCTGGATTGTGGGCGGTGGGCCGGAGCACTAACCACATGGGTGTGACCGAAGGGCACACGGGAGTAATCACAGTAATCATGACCTCCACCTCCGGAGCAAGAGAAGAGAGGAGACAAGAAAGTCTGATGACCTCAACGATGGCGTGTCAGCTTGGTGGTTCATACGGTGGGAAATGAGATCCGTCTCCAGGAAATGGATCCAGGCAAAAGCACTACTGCAGGAGAGGACCTCAGCGGATCGGGAGCATGGTCGTCAGGGTTAAAAAAGAAACTCAATTTCAGATTGAAGTGAAGGAAAAATTGAATTTATCATAAAAACATTGGATTCTGTTTCCTTTGATGGAAAAAAATATTATGAGTTTGAGCTTTCAAAGTTTCCAAGGATATTCGTGTAAAAACGAGTGGGGAACCTGAGAGTGATGCAACACACATGCAGGAGATACAACAAGACAGAAACCTTCCATCCCTTTGTTATCCAACGTGTAGGACGTAGGTCATCTGCGTGAGTGGCAGGGAACCCAAACAGCCCTAAGGGGCGTCTGGCCTGTGTCCATCTGTGTGTGTGTGTGTGTGTGTGTGTGACTTTGTGTCCAGTCACAACAATCTCCTCAGCAGTGATCCGCTGTCATGCAGACGGCTGCCTCCGTGTTGAGCACAGTCCATCACTTAGCGCACGAGCAACATAATTCAGCTCCTCAGGACCATGCCACTCATTTCAGGTTGTACATAAGATCATTGTTTCTTTGTAGTTAAAGACTTAATAAAGTTAAAGGGATAGTTCAATGCAAATTAAGAAAGTGTGTTCTCTTTAGTTAGCTGGTTCATCAAATGAAAAGGTTGTGCTGCTCAGAGCACAAAATAAACTCATTTCTGTAAAGAAACTGCTGTAAATGTATCTTATTTTTTTGACTTTCTAATGCCACTGAGAAATACCATTGAGGGAAACATACGGTGATCTGATTTCCTTCCACGGATTTAAGAATGTAATATTCCATTATATAATAGATGTACTAATTGGGTGGCAAATAATCGCAGGCTCATGAATAACAGACCATGCTGCAAAAGAGCATCAAATATTTAACAGAAGCATAAGTAAGTAAAGGTTGCCTTGACTAAAGGAAATCCTAGACGTGTAACACTTTACATGTCTAACTACTGCAGGAACGTTTTTTTATTGCGAAAGAGGAACAAGCTTTTATTCCGCTATTAGGAGGTGTTATGAACATTGTTACTCTCATAATTAAAATTATTTGGTTCGAAAGGTAGAGCTAAAGCTCTACTTCAACACCGGTAAATCCACAGAAAACATTTATCAAAGGTTTTATCTGATGGTTAACTAAAAACTGTCAGGAAACCGTGACGTTACGTTGAGTTCCTCTGCAACTTGTCATGCAAAATGAACATTACAAACAAATTTCCTTAAACAAAATCCTAGTCCATAAACAGGACGATTGGTCTTAAGAGGCGGCAGAATCCCATCTTTCAGGAGAGTCGTGCCATTGCGTCCGTTTCATCCAGCAGCCTCTCCTCCAGAACCTGATAAGAACGTCTGCGGTGGCCCATCGCTTTCTTTCATCCCACCGCTGTCTCCTCAGTGCCACTCACAGAGGGCCTGAGAATGGGATCGTATCTGCTGCGCACACACACACACACACACACACACACACACACACACACACACGGAGAGATGGACCGCAGAGATACGGTACGAGCCAGCAGGAATACATTAATAGTCGAGTGGGATGCGGCGTGCAATATTAATCGCAGCATTATCAAACATCATCTGGGATTGAGTCTCCCGTGCCGACGAGCTGCAGAGAAACGCACACACGCCCTCTCAGAAATCCTGAAGTGGGTCTCCGCGGGGGGGGGGTAATTGGGTTTGATTGAGGCAAAATACTCGGGGATTACATTTGTTGGTATACGTTTGTCAGCGTATCCAGTTACAGAGACGTATGGCCACGCTGGCTGTAGTTGGGGGGGGGGTCATGTTGTGCTATGGAGCATATGAGCACTGGGCCGTACGCGGGCTGAGGAGACGGGGGGGTTAACTCGCTTAAATGAAGCAGAGGGAGAAGCAGCTTGTTCACATGATGCCTTGTTCCCATAGATAGATAAACACACACCACCTCCAGTAGCTTCAGCGGCGGGAGTGAAGTGACATTGTAGAGGGGGAGGGAGGGGTTTGCTTATCGTGGAAGCGCTCAGCAGAAAAAGCACTGACCTTCAGGAGAACTCTCGAAATGAATAATGCAACGTAAGACGTGCCAAAAAATGATTAATAGCGCGGTCACTCTGTGTTTGTTTGCTTATGAATGCAAAGGTTTGCCTCAGATGGCGTACTTAATATTTCCACCCATGGATCCTCTATTTGAAAGAAAAGGTCATAACTAATCGTGAAATAAATACGGGGAGAAAACCACGCAACAAGGAGCGTGCTCACCTCACCCGTATGATGCCACTCCGGTGCCCTCGAGGCCGAGTCGGAGCCCGTCACCTCACATTGGTTGCTATTCACGCGGGTGGGTGGAGGCAGCAGCCCGCGGCACGCTGCACCTCGGTGAAGCACCTGGGTGGATGTGGGGGGGCTGAGCGTGAACATGGGTTCACAGCCACGTGGAGGCTCCCGGCAGCACTCCGTGTCAGGTCCGAAGCTGCTTTCGATCAAATGTACCCCGATACACTTTCCATGTTTCCTTGATGGCTGCCAACCACTACGATATTTTTTTTGTATCCTTGCATCGTACGGCCTGACACTCAAACAGCTAGAAATGTGTGAAAATATGTGTGTGAGAGTGTTTCCTTCTCTGTATGCATGACGGTTTTAATCAAAGAGGCATGTTAACTACTTCAAAGATTGTTAAGAATTCAATCAAACATAAATGAAAGACACCCTTCATGAGTCGGGTCTTTGGTGGCAACAAGCCAAGTAAACCATTCAACAAATAAATAGAAAATAGGTACTTTTTACAGAATTTACAGGCTTTGTTTGTGTGTTGATGACTGATACAGATTTGAGTCCTCTGTGCTCTGCGGGCCGCCGACAGGCCTTGAAATGGTCCATAAATCATGGAGGAGCGACCTTCACAGCGCACGTCAGCATCAAAAAGCCACAGTGTAATTTCCTAATTTCACGTTTCCCAGATCAACAGGCTGGATCTGCTCTGCCTTTGATGAAACGCGCCGCTGTGCAGCAGCCGAAGGACTTCCTGTGGGATGAAACGGCACAGTTTGACGGAGCGCTTCGCTCGGAAACATCCTGCTCACGTTTCACCAAGTGGGCGAACGTGTTTACATCCATTATTGCACTCGATCTGATGCGTGTGGAAGGGCCGTTTCAGCCTGAAGCCAGCCGCCGATTTCTTTGATGTTATGACGACGAGCCGATTAGCTCGGCTAATTACATAGGAAAGCCCCAGAGAAGAGCAGGGGACCTGATATGCAAACACATGGGAGCAGAGTGTGCTAAGTCGAACATTGATCGCTGCTCGGTGGAGAGAAGAGACCCTTTCTCATCGCATACGGTTGGCTGGCTTAAATTGAGCCGCAGCCATCCCAGAGATGCACCGAGCCGTCAATCCGAGATCGCTGAGCAGCGGCCTGGAAACGCGTGCGAGGAAGAACATAACAGAGGGAGGCTATAACCTCGTGAGCGTGCTTTGTAAATCGGATCTTTGGTCCCTGTGGTGTTTTTGTGTGACGGGTCTCTGTGGCAGGAAGTCACCAAGCGACTGGCAGTTAATAGCCCCTTTAAAATGTTATTTGTGTGAATGTTTTATACAGACAGACACAGTAAAAGAGATATTCTGAAACACGCTTCTTAATGCAAAATTCAGATACCAAAAGGAAGCAGTTTACTGGAAACTAATATTTCCCTCTCTATATTGCCCATACACTTCCCCTGATGTCTGAATGTTTGGTAACTAGACGAATGTCCCACTACTACTCCAGCAGTAGCAACGGTTGAATGACGGGCGTTTGGGGATCCGTTACGTACACATCTTTACAGTATTCTCTGCTTATTGAACCGAAACACAGAGGTAACATGAGCTGTGCGTCAAAGTAACAGATGGTGGAAAGCGTGGATATACGCTCCACTCTCCTCCTCCTATCGGCCCCCACGGGGCCCTGAGGAGTCGTTCCTCCTGTCTGTCACGGGGCCCCGGGTGCAGAGGATCCCATAAGAAACTGCCGTTCAGACGGTATATAAATTCACGCATTTCAGACTTATCGTTCTTCTTTTACTTCTCCATCGCAGAGGCAGGGGAAGTAATTTGGTGCCGGAATACGGAGAGTGTCAGCCATTCGGAGATAAAGACGCAAGTGCCTCTTTTCCCTTCCCGCGGGGAGTGGAGAGTGGGGGGGGGGTGGTTTGGGCTTTCCCAGACAGACTCTGCTAAGCCGCACACTGTAAGAGGTATTAAACCTCAGAAAGCTGTCATGTCGGCGCTGCTGGGTGTAACGTTGGGGGGGCAGGGAGGGGGGGACTAGACGACTGATGGACCACAGCTGCCTCTATGTGAAGGGAATTTTCACAGGTGGCCCGACTGCACACAAATTCAATGTAAAGATGTAAAGAAGACATGAAAGGACAGCAATTCTCTCCAGGCAGCACCATGAGACACATTTTGTGGCTTTAAGCTTAAAATATCCATTTATGAGCAAATAATAATTGAAAATCCTAAAAAAAACAGAATGTGAATGCTAAGTTTGAAGGTAGAAGGTTATTGGTGCATTCAAACTGGATGTAGAGTTAGCTTAGCACCTAGCTATATTCAGACCTTTTTTTATATATAAATTATATGTATTATTAGCGTGGGTGCCATTCCGAACTTAGTCCCGCCCACAAGGTTTTTTGTTTGGGAAGTTCGGTCTCCATAGTGGCGCGATTATTGCGGGCGGGCCAATCAGATTGTCAGGGCGGGCTTTATACAATGATGGACAGATGATCAACAGTACCGTAATCAAGAGATAAAGGTTTTAAACCGTATGTGGCCTGCTACGTGATCCAGTGTATCGTCCCGGTCACCCTCTGGCGGCGGTCTTTCCCTTCTCTCCCAAACTCCTGGTCTTGTGGGTGGAAGGGAGAAGTTGTTCCACTCAAATAAAACAGGAACAGAGCCCGTTTTCAACAGCCGTCGACCCGTTTCTGCTGCTGGTTCACGGATGTCTCGAGTTATGAAGTGCCGGCTACACACCCGGGTGCGAGGCCTAAATGTGTCCCTGCGGATGGCAACAATCCACTTACGCCTCAGTTTTTTTACTTTTCCTGCTGATGAGGAGCTAAGTACAGTATTGTGCTTTGCAGATGACTGGCACTGTGGTACACAGCAGTGTTCGGCAGTTGTACCAGACACTTTCTGGTATTTAAACGTTGCTTTTTTTCATGTCAACTAACGCTAGCGTAGCAGCTACCAACCAAAACAAGTAGACGCCTATGCTACCGGAAGCGATCGCGGTGGCTGAGATTTTAGCGGAAGTACATCATCACCCCCGTAGGCATATAGCCCATTGAGGTGTTTAGATTCTGTTATCAGGTCTGTTCTGAAAGATATCGACAGCAAATTCATTTTAAAAGTGTCACGGATCGTGAGGAGACGCAAACGCAGGAAAACAGGCTTTATTCAGGACCACAGGAACCACGGGCGACAGGCATCCACATGCAACAACGACCGAACACAGAACTAACAAACACGAGGGCTTAAATACACAAGGGAGGTGCAGGTGATTGGACACAGGTGGAAACAATCACACAATCACAGGGGAAGACAGGACAAAGCAGGAAGTGAAGTTACCCAGGGAAACCAGAAACATGAAACTTACCACTAAGAAATAACAATTCGTATATATATATATATATAATATATATTTAACCTGATTCCTTTCCATGAGGCATATCATGTCAGCCCCTCCGTACGGGCCCACACCCATCTTCTCTGCAGTCTGGATGCTGCGGTGCTGCAGGGGAGTGAGCCCTGCTGCTAATTGATCTGATGTGCGGCGATGGGCCTGTGTGTACGTCTCTGTTGTTCTAACCGGGAGATAATCACGATCCATTTCCCAGCCGGCCATCCAGGGCCAACATGTTGCATCCCATTATAATCCATCGAGCGGGGTTTTGTCTGCTCAGATAAGTGCTGTAATGAATTATATTAGCGGGGGAAGCTTCATTAGCTGGCTAGACCTCTGCCTCGGCACACCTCAGCCGCAGACAAGCAGGGCTGCACAAATAATGCACACACACACACACACCAAAGTAATTACTTCCATGGGATCGCTCATTCACAGGTTTATGTTCATGGTCCCCAGAGGAAAGCAGGAGACGCTGCTGCTTGTGAAACTGCGGCGCGCCGGCAACGAGCATCCTGAAAGCATGAAATGAGGCCGTTTGCCAGCCTACGTTCTTGTATTTATTTTTATTTTTAAAAGCTTGTTGGTCCGAGGCTCATATACTCTTGTATGATGATATTGATAGAAGCTTTTATCCATGAATCATTTCATCAATTGGACCTTTGAGTCTTTGGAGTAAAAAACAGGGATAAAAGAATTGATAAGTCAAAATTGTTTAATCTTACAGACTAGTGCAAAAAACACATCTATTCACCGTTTTATTTTGTGTGATCAATGTGCTGCGTGTGGCCTTTTTACATTCACATTTAACCTAACTTTACAAAGGCCCTGTGCATATTATGTCATACTGTACTCAAATGTTAGCCGTTTGGGAAGAGGAAAGAGCATGTGCACGCTGTCCTGTGAAGCATCACGTGACCCTCTGGGAAAAAAACTGCCCCACATGCAGCTCTACTGTGTGTGCACCTCGACAGACGGCTACTTAAAAAACTCAGCAGGGGATCCACAGGATTTTTGTTCAATCCAACAAAGAAAAACAGAAACTTCTGTGATACGAGGAGCTTTCATGTTTGAGAAAACGTTGGCAATTCAATCTTTGACCTCTAACGGCTGCAGCCCGTCGATCACCTGACATGAAGCGTGCGTGTCAGTAGGATATTTGATTGTAGAGACCCGTCGCACACGTACGGCATCGCCGCAGGCGCTTCCACTCGCTTGATTCTAGCTCGACCTGCTGGCGCCCGACAACTCACCCTCTTGGAATTATAATTGCACCATCACTTCTGAGACATCATGCGATTACAAGAGCCAGTCGGCCCAAGTGACCCGACCAACCAGCTGAACTCTTAGCTAACGAGGGCTCAGATGCGTGAGAGATCCGCTCACGTGCAGATTGAATAAGTCGCTGTTAGGCGATTTTAGAACCCGTCTTTGCATCCGTGTGCACTACTACGGCTAATCGCAGCTTTTTATTGCCGATCACTCTCTGTGGATATTACGTTTAACATACTGGCTTACTGATGCACACTGATAACCAGAGGCTGAGAGAATGTGAAGACATACCTGCAGAGAACCCACTTACACGTGTGAACAAACAGCCTTGAACCCACAAGCAGCTTGTTAAAGCGCCCACTTAACAATGGATGCGACCTGGATGAACTGGCAGGGCAGGGGGCTTCGTTCTGCACACACTATATTAATGACACGAGTACACAGGACGGATCAACGGCCGGACTCGCCGAATCAATAAAATATTCAGCTGCCGGCTTCGCGCTCGGCCGACCAGCAGATCTGTGCTTGCTCATTCAGAGGAGCAGAGACTTGTTTGTCCGTAATGAGCTTCCTCATTAAGGTGTGGGAGGACGATGGGGACTGTGTGTGTGTGTGTGTGTGTGTGTGTGTGTGATCGGTTAGATGCTGCTGTTTGGTGTGTTGCATGTGTTGTACTGGGTGTCTCTTTCTGCTCGTGAGAAACACAAAACACAGCAACTAAATGCTTGAAATGATTGACTTTAAATAATGTGTTATTTTTACACATTTTTACGGGGCAGACCATTTTTTTGATGACCAACTCAAAAACTAACATCCAAAACCTCACTTACCTTTAACTTTCAAAGAAAAGCCCCCAAATCCTTGCTGCTGTGTCTATGCACTTCTGTGTATTCTCTGTACTGTAACAAGACAATGTCTCCCTGGGATGTTGAGACCACGAGCATGAATGAGAAGAACAAAAACATTACAAGTCTTCAATAAGACATCATTTTTAATCTTGTTACTCAAACTTGAATGCTGATTGGACCTGAGCTTAAACGCTTGATGCCAAATGACAGAAAGTGACAATATACGATATGATGTGTTACTCTTAATCAAGCTGCCTTTGTGGCGTTAATCAATGTGGCGTTTATCATTTAACATCAGCCTTCTTCGTCACATCGTCAACCACTCACTGCTGACATTGCATTTGATATTCTGCTTCGCTGATGAGTGTCTTCCTCTCACTCTCTTTGTTTACATGCATCTCTCTTTCTTTCACTGAAACCCTCACTTTGACAGGCGTCTTTCCTCGGGGGTGAAAGTGAAGGCGGGCAGATCGGCTCTGTGCAGGATGGATCGTTAAGAGGAGGAGGATGAGGAGGAGGGAATAACCGGTGCTAGACAGAACTACTGTGGCCCCGCTGGGAAGCCGCTTGGATTCCAGTCCATCGCAGACAAAAGAAAACGCACCGACTCACACACAGACACTCCTCGTTGAACTCCTCGCTCAAGGACGGGGCTCCGGGCAGAGAAGGCGCTCAGCACAGCAGAAGGTTGAATACACAAGCGGCAGCATCCCTGAGCTTATGTACAATGCAGGTTCACCTCCACTGGGATGGGGGACAAAAACAGCGCTCTCCAAGGTCACAGTCACACTGACCCAGATTACAGAGCAGTAATCCAAATGGAAAGTTGGTTCGCAGCGTATCCCGCGCTATAAACAAGAAGGCCGGAGGTCAAACCAACCGGGGGACGGAGAGAATCCGCTCAAATGGCCAATCTCTGAAAATCTAGGCTGTCGGGCTCCGTAAGGGATTCCAGGGCTATCTATAGTGAGCGGGTGATGGGAACACACCACGCAATAAAGTCTCTATTACAGGATGGATTACATTTGGGAAATTAGTCATTCTAACAACCACTTAATCTGCTCTCCTCTTGCTCATTTCCCTCACTTTAACAGGTGCAAAGTTAAGCTCTGTAGTCCTCATCCACAAGGGTTCAACTACTGCCGGACCCTTTTAGTGCTCCTGTCCTCCTCTGGCTACACCTGAAGATAATTCCCTCACTGTATTCTCTCTAAAAGGCTTTATGTGGTGCTGCAACACACACACAAACCGACTTGCAACATGTAAAAAAACACACGTATATGTGTATATATTTCCCAAAATGATACGAATGGATTTTTCCAGCACATTATCAGATTTTCTGTTTTTCTTCAATGAACTCAACATAATCCCACATGGTACTCCACTTCTCCCAAATATCATCAACAGTTTGTGCAAAACAGCCTCTGTGAGGAGGAGGAGGAGGAGGAGGAAGAGGAGGAGGGCTGGATGAAAGCGAGAGCCGGTCCAGCTCATAAATAGTTTATATCCCGACAATTGGCAATAATTATGATCAGGATTGTACACGCAGGACGTTTAAGGGACCTGTGCATTTCGATGCCAGTCAGCATTACACAGGCAGCTTCAGCATGCCTGCTGAATCCCCGGGGGGGGGGGGGGACTCTGGGACGTCCAAACTGACATGGGTCCACATGGGACTTGTGTGTGCCACCATGTCAGGTGAGAGCTCTCCTCTCCGCTGCCCAAAGGTGGATGGCAGGTGTTTACAGAGCAGCCTGGGTTGAGATAGAAGCACCAGTGGGATTTAGCCCTGTTGGCCCTGATCTTTATTGTTTTGTCCTGCAGATCTTCCCAAACCCTGCAGGGCTTAAATAGCTACAGTGAAGACCTTAAATTCATTATGAAGCCAGTTGTTACAGCGTTGGGCTCCAACCACGTGAAGGGGGATGTAAAAAACGGCGTTTTCTTCCAAATCTTCTGCGGCTCTTCTTCTTTCTTTAAATTCATCTTCATCAAAGCCAAAGAAAGTTCGAAATGACTACTTCCTAGTTTCTATTTCAGCGAGAGCTACAGCGAGAATCTCCCTCCCCGTCGGCGGACCGGCAGACACCCCGTGGCTCCTCCTCGTCCCTCTGAGGTGATGCTGTGATGCTGCATCAGCTGTGTGTCCTGTCCTGTGCCGTCCTCGTCCTCCATGGCGCATTGCATCTGACTCCCATTAGCCCTCACAGTCGCTCACATTATATGGAATGTGAACCCGGCAGTGCGCGTCAGTCGCCGTCTGCATCATAAGCGGCCTGTTTTACACAAGTGATCCTCCCACAAAGCCTCATTAAAACATTCTCATTCAGCAGCGTCGGAGTGATTAATTAATTAATCACTCCGTTTCTGTCTCTCAACGGATCCGGGTCAAGATCTCGAGGTGCTCTAGTTCCAAATGTCACTGTAGCTCTGTACAGTTCTGTATTTGACAAACCACATTTAGATGATTCAACTGTATATCACTGAGCTAAACACAACACTGCAAGTAACACAACACTAGCAGTCATCCGATCAAGTCACCATATCGTTACCAAAGCAATAGGGAAGGGAGCTATAATCACCGTTTTCATATCAGGGAAAGACATTTTACACAAACAATAGTCTAAAACCGAAATACATTCATTTATAAAAAGATAAAATCCGCTAATCCTCACAAGTGAGAAAAGAAGCTGGGATAATGAGCTTAAAAGGATAAATGAGAGTGTGGGAAAAAAAAAACTATCCGTTTTCCTAGAGCACTTGTAAAATGTGAAATATTCTGCCACAGTAATCTCTTAATACCTTTGCACAGCCCGGACTGTGGGATATTAACGATGGCCCAGAGACATGAGCGCTGATCCACACTCTCGGGTAATGAGGCTCAAAGGTGTCGGAATGAAAGACGACCCGGACTCTTTGCTCGCTCTTTTTACATGGTGTCTTCTACTTTTTCTATTGAATTGCCATCCATTAATGACCGCGGCCAGGCGGTCTTTTGTACCGGCTGTGCGACGGCAATCGCTTTGATTGAAAGATCAAGTAAAAAAAAAAGTGCTTCTTCAATGAATTCTCCGTGAGGGGAAAAACATTGTGTTATCCTGTGACGGCCGATGGATCCAGACCAATTAGAGCTCCCCAATGCGACGGAGACAGCGGACTAAAAAGGGTCTTCAGCACCCTGGAGGAGCGCTGCACTGACTTCTGGAGATTGATCTCCTTCAGACGGACACATACGAAGGGAATAGCAGGTGAGATTTGGACTTGTATTGGAACTGGGGAATCCCCACTTTTTCGCTCATCTATAATGGATGAAATATGCAAAAATGGGCCGGCCATAGAAGGTGTACGCGACAAAGAAAGAGTTGACAAGAAAAAGGTAGCCTCATGATTGAAAGAGATTGTTGAATTGTTCCTCTCAGATGGGTTCCAGACACTCAACTACAGATTGGTAGGTTTGGTTTCCCATTGTTTCGACATGATGTTGCTGACGGGTAAAGGAGCTGCCTGCCTGGCAGCCTTCTACCTGCCTTCTACCTGGCGTAGAATATTTTAGGACTAGACGGATGGCGGTGCAGGTGTTGCCACGAGTACAGAGGTGATAAACCGCCACAGTGAAGAACAAGGAAGATAAAGATAGAGAGAGGGAGCCATGTGAGGGAAACTAGAATGGGACATTAAACGTAGGAGCGGGCCTGCAGAGACCGGCTGGCCACTGCAATAGCAGAGAGAACCGAGTTTATCTGCTATTCCACATCACACGGCAATCTTCTGAATCTTTCTGAACCTCCGAACTGCTAGAATGACACCGAACTGGGGAGCCACGCTACGTCTCGATGTGTTTGATGTCTGATACGCGGCTGTGAAACCTCGTTAAAAGGCATTTCCTATCTATGATTCCCTGGGAATTTGATTCAAAGGTTGCCGTGCAACCTAATGACGGAAACCTGACCGCAGAGAGGGGCGGACCACATTCAGCGGCGCAGCGGGTGTCAAACTGTTGAGCGATGCCAGGCGTCCTGTCTCACGCTCCCCGGGGGGCCAACTGGGGCCGAATCCCCACATCCCAGAATGTGGTGGAGCATCTTTCCAGAAATACCGTTGCGGCAGCAGATTAGCGTGCACGGAGTGTTATCGACATGCAACTACTGTCGACTGTTCCCACATTGATGCATTCATCTTTGGAAATTGCCAGAAAATAGGACGTTGGGGGGAGACGTTGCGGGTTGCAGATGTTTACATTTTTAACGAATAGTCCCAGAGATCAAACGTTGGGGGGCGGCGGGACCTGCAAGCAAGGCTCGACTGTCTTAACTGTCTGAACTGATGTGCCTGTGCTGTTGTCTGGGCTGCGAATTCGGGCCCATTTTTCAGGGTGCAGCTGCTCCGTTTCATCTCTGTTTCATCTAACTCTCCAGCCTCTCAGCTAACACTCATCAAACATGGATGGCCTGTTTTACGCTCCATCGTTAGCATGACTCCCGTCTACCTTTGTTCCCGCTCTCTCTTCCCCTCTCTAATCCGTTGCTGCGCCGCCCCCCAAAACAGCGCCTGACACTCAATTGGGACCTGATTTAGGCAAACACGACGGGGGCCAGAGACAGGCAGCTCCATTATTGGTACATTCAATTAACCCGGTGCGGAGAGATGGCAGCGCTCGGTAATTAATGAAGCCATTATTTAGGGAGATAGTTCTCTCGGCAGGTGCAGATTGGTGGGCTCGTACTCATTTTTCCATCGTCGCAATGATTAGCGTCTGAGGAGCATCGTTTGACTTCGCGCATGACTAGTGGCTTAATTAATTAGCCTAAACTGACAACATCCTGAAGGTATACCTGTCATTTTGCATGAATGCATTTCAACGCCGGCTGTGGGATTTAGAAACAACAGAAAATGTATCCACACGGTATATGTTTTAGGGACAGCCTCCACAGATGCTTTGTTTGTCTATGTAGCCATTTCCCTGCTGAACTGTGTCATGTGTCACAGGAGGTGTTTATGGCTGCTGTTTCTGACGCTGTATAACAAACAGGGTCCCCGGTCTAACGTAAAAGATAACCAGGGACAAATTGGCGCCACTCATCGTTTCCTGCTCACAGCTTATAGCATCAATAAGACACTGTATTAGGATCACTTTGATACATCACACAAGAAATTGTACACGTTCTTGTTCATCTGCGTTTGTTTAATGGGACAAATGGGGGCCAGTCGAATCTTAATACTAAAGGATTTTTCGGAAAAAAGAAACAAGTGTCTCTTCCCACGCTGGTGTCCAGGAGACATAAATGAAGTCTTCCTGAATATCAGGAGAACAGAACCAGAGTGCGCCTCGGGACATAATCTGCTTGTAATGGCTGGTTAGCTCTGCGGTTAGCGGTACACAACCCAGACCTCCACTGGCCCGCCTCATATCCACGTTTTGCCCAGCCCCTCTTCTACTGAGTGCAGTGCAGTTTGGTGTTCATCATGCAAATTAATATTCGTATTTATTCATGCCATTTCTAACGTTACTATTTATTTCTACTTGGTTCAAGGCAATTCCTTCATGATATGGACGAAACAGTACATCAACACAATAGCCCCAAGCCCCTAAGCATGCTATTGACTTAGGCCATAAGGGTTACTGACTGACACACAATGCACACACATATTGAAACCTTTGCTGACACAAACAAACTCAGCGGTCCCTTAGCATGTTAGCATGCACGCAAATCCTTTTTTAAAAAGCGTGCAATAAAACAAATGACCTCAGCAGATCAATTAAGACGGGTTGAGTGTGTTGCATGTAGTTGTGAGTGTGTGTGCCCTTGTTGAGTTTAAGCATATCCGTGTTTGTCTTCCTGCTGCATCCCCATAATAGGTCACGAAGATTATTGCGCTATTACGGATCACTTAGACGGTCGTTTATGTGTAAATCCTGAGTCAACATGAGAGCAAACGTGCAGCCGCGAGGCAGGAGGCAGGAGGCAGGAGGCATGAGGCAGGAGGCAGGAGGCAGGAGGCATGAGGCAGGAGGCATGAGGCATGAGGCAGGAGGCAGGAGGCAGGAGGCAGGAGGCATGAGGCATGAGGCAGGAGGCAGGAGGCATGAGGTAGGGGGCAGGAGGAATGAGGCAGGAGGCATGAGGCAGGAGGCATGAGGTAGGAGGCAGGAGGGAGGAGGCAGGAGGCAGGAGGCATGAGGCAGGAGGCATGAGGCAGGAGGCAGGAGGGAGGAGGCAGAAGGTAGGAGGCAGGAGGCATGAGGTAGGAGGCAGGAGGGAGGAGGCAGAAGGCAGGAGGCAGGAGGCATGAGGCAGGAGGCAGGAGGCAGGAGGCAGCGCAGGAGGAACCTAGCGGTTCGCTGGTGCCCACTAGGTCGGAGACCTGGACGCCGTTTCACACCTCAGGGAGCAGCTTCAGGGGAGCACAAGGAAAGCTTTTAAGGTCGCTTCTTTGATGTTCAGTCTGAAGAAGGAGTTTTTCACCTTTTTCGGAACAATTACGCAAACCTTTGTTTTTCCACCGTCTCCGGTGTGATGCTGATAGCAGATGTCAGAGCTTTAATAGCTAGTTAAGGTATACCGTTATTTTTGTTTACTACAGAGGCCTACATTATATACTAGAATTTACTTTATTGCGTTTTGATCAATGTGTTGCTGCATTAAAACGGTTAGATTGTGATCTCTGTTTAAATTAAGTTATTATTTTAAATAATAATGCACAAGTGTTATGAAGAGTAAGATGTCCACCTTTTGAATCATAGGACTCGATTAGTGCGACTTGGATTGTAGCTCACAGACCGTGTGAGAGAAATGCTTTGAAAGCATTTTGCCCAACGTCCATTTATTTCTATTCATTCTGGTTTCACTCCATTTTCAAAATTACTGGAAAAACAACGTTCTTTGTGGCCATTCTTGTACAAATGGTCATTTGGTGGATGAAGTATTTGTTCAAACTAACAATTTCAGGAATACTCAAAAGGAATTTGCCTTGAGCCTACAGGGAGCTTGTTTGGCGCTCGATGCGGAGGTTTCGGGAAGCGTTGTTCAGATTGCAGACGTGACAACTCTTGAAGGAAAAACACGTCTTCGGTGCAGATTAGAGGCCGGCGCCACAGCAGATAACCATCAGGCCTGTGTTTCCTCGTGTGTGACGAAGGAGGCGCATTTGCACTTTGCAGCAAGTGGGTCAAGAACCGATGAGGCCCAGGGCCCATAGTGAGTCACCCGGACTGCTCGGTGAAAAAAACGCCATCTTATCCCTCCGTTAGAAACCAGCTGTCATCAAACACCCGCTGCTGCACGTGGCTGGATTCTGGCACACTGACGCCTTTGGGAAAAGACAGGATGAAGGATGACCATCGCTGCGACGGGGGAGTGAGGTTGTATTCTGTACTCGCGCCATGACAAGGGCATTTCCCCAGTGGGGTCGCACATGGCCGTGTACCTGCAGGCTGCCACAAACTTCCCCAGACGTTACTAAGACAGAAACAAGCGCCACAACATGCTTATGGAGGCAGGGGTAAGAGACCAGGTAGACTTGGTCCAAATTCAGCAAACGAGTCACAAATTGCCCGGTGCCCCTATTATGTGTAACATGTGTCCGATAGTAGAACATGTGACGCAGATGTGCATCTGCCTGCACTCGCACAACCCGACGCGTTATAAGAAGCATGTCGTCTTCTTTTGCCTTTTTCCTTCTACAGTATAAATGTTGCAGCTCCAATTAAGCTTTCTTATATTCTGTGAATTCCATCTCGTGGTTGCTATGACAAAGATCTTCATGCATCAGGAGTGGATTTTGACACATCCAAAGAAGGGTGTTAAACAGTTGGGAGCCGCGATATTAACGATAAAAAAAGAATATGGGAAAACAGACTTCGATTTCTAATAATGTCCCAACGACACGTCTTGACTGAGACTAGGAAGATTGATCAAAACGAGGTGCCTTCTCAGGGCTGCGAATTACGGCCTGTCATTGATTTCCACTTTATGGTCCCGCAGACAACGGCTCCTTCTCTCAGCGACAAATAAAATATACAAAGTGAACCAAAACAAATGTGGCCACCGCGCCGTGCTTAAGCCTGAGGTTATTACTTCACTGGGAGATATTTCTATTCATCCTCACCCGGGAGGAGCGTCGCAAATCAGCATCTCACACGCGGCTCCGAATAAAGAGCCAACACAAATTCATTCACGCACACGCACACAGGCAGCCGACAGGGCTCTGTGTCCTCGTGGTGTCAGAGATCCCGGGGTGTCCCATCTAATCCCTATTTAAGTGATGGACTTAATAAACACGGCTGAAGCTGATGGTTCTGTGGGAGACAAAGGAGGGTTTGAAGCGGTCTCCGTCCAAAAACAGGTTGACGGGACATAATGAAGCACATCCCACATGCCGGCGGGATTAATGGCTTCAGGCTGTAGGAGAGTAAAACAATAATTCCAATTTATTGTATATAATGTATGGCCAACAAACAATTTGATTATTTTTTTATATATATATATATATAACAAAAATAAATCAAATTGTTTGTTGTTATAAACAAACAAAGCTCCACTACACCCTTTGATTTCCTATTGTAAGTAATTGTAGGTTTTAGAATTTTAACAAATATTTATTACGGATTCCCTGCATATACTAGCCTGGCTGACGCCGTACCCTCATCTCATTCTCAAATGATTTCATTCTCAAATGAGACGGGGTCTGGAAACCACATGTTCATTTCCTCGTATTAGAGGCGTGGTTTACGAATGCCCAGAGCCGTTTATTGGGCGCTACGAATGTCTGTCAAATGCGCCTGTTCTACGCGGAAGAAGGCGATCGGTCAGAGAGTTATGTGTACAAGATCACATAAAGTCCGCGGAGGTTTGCCGGTGGGCCGTAGTTTGGGGACCCCTGGTATACATAGGCCACTCTACAGACATGCTTTTGGAGGTTAGCGTTGTTGGGGGTGACAGTCGCACAGGGGTCAGCGCATATTCGACGTCATCGTCTTGCTGGACCCCCCCCCGCTCTGTGATTGGTGCCCCGATTTCTGGGGCAAATTGCTCCATGGTTTCCTGTCTTTTAGCGCGAAACAAATCGCGCGCGCAAGGCAGGATGGGAAAACCCAGGCTATGCATATACATGAAGGTATATGTAAGTTGGGATCTGCATGCAGCCTCACAGCCTGTGGAATTACATGTAATAAAAAAGGGAAAGTCTGCAGTGCTAATGAATATTTATTTATGCTTCAAATGTGTAGAAAAAACTGGCAATGAAACAAGAGCGTCGTAAAATATACCAAAAATATTTGTTGGAAAACGTGAGAATGGCACTAGTTGCCATTTGTTGGATTGGAGGCAGCAGCTTCCTTATCAAAATGCACAGCCGCACAGGCAGGCAGCATCAGAATACGTATATTACCTGGGTGCATCCGTGGTGTGAGTGACCCAGACGGAACGTGTGCATGTTCAATATGCAAGCGCATGCGTCTGCGCATCAACGTGTGGACGCGAGAGCGCGCCGATGGAGTCGAGTGGTGAGTCTCCTCACAGGACGTCGACGAGACTCCTGTGACCCCCCCTCTGTGAACACAGGAGAGAATTCCCCTCCTGTCCGCTTGGGGTTGCAGTGAGACCCCCCCCCTCCCCTCCGAGGACGCCACCCTGCTACAACCTTCCCCGGAGCCAGAGAACCTGAGCGGGACGCCCGGCTGATGAGCCGTTGGACATGCTTGAGACAGCTAAATTAGGATCTGTAACTAGCAATTTAAGAGGGGCTGGTGTTGGCTGACATGTGTGTCAGGTTGCTGTCTGCCCGGGAGCTTTCGCACTGATCACCAGCCGCCCAACGACCTCGGAGACTCGAACCCGCCGAGGATCCCTGAAGGTCCATCGGGACTGAATGAAAGGCGGCTATTTGTGGTGTGTTGGGTTTAACCGTCAAGGATCAGGGCAGTGAGCACAGATATGTGTCATATGTCATGGTCTTTGTTTGTAATGAATAAATCATTAAACATAATCTGAATCTAACAATCAACTCAAAGTATTGGATCTATTGGACCTTTTACATTTTGAACACATTCTTTATGGTCCCCGGGTGATGTATCAGAATTACTTTGGTGCACAACAATGAGGTGTGTGTCCCTGGTTTTAGGTAATAATCTCAGTAACTGTTGGAAAGGCTGTGAGATTTGACTGCGTGATTCTGTGACTATTGCTTATTTTTATCATTCATTATACTTAAATTGTTATCTGTTCTCTAAAATAAATTAAATAAATATATTAAAACAGCTACCTTGATTAAAATAACTACTGCGCTGAGAACGGGTAACAAAATGTGTAATTAGCCGATTAGAGGGTTACTAACACGGCGAATGTGAAGTAATCCCTTTTAGGGCTCATTAAAAAAAGCCCCACTTGTCGGCCTGTGATTGTGTGCTAATTGTGTGGTGCTGCAGGTAAATATACCGTGGCCTTTGTCATTCGCTTCCTGACTCATTATCCCACACAATTAGAAAGCCAATTACAGGGCGTTTACCTCGTCTCCCCTCCAGCGCTACATGGAGGGCACGCGGAGGCTGGAGGTCACATGACCCCGGCCCGGTTAGCTGTGTAAAGCATGAAGTCCTGTTGTTAAACATCTCAACTAATTGAAGAACTATTTATGTACTTGGTAAATTAGCTCTACTGGCAATGCGCCAGCTATTGGTGTCTTAACTTCAGTGACCTCTGGTGAGGAACACAGAGGGGAAGAAGCTGAGGATGAATTCTGGGATTTCCTTCTAATGAGCCTTCGGTCTCTGAGACAAAACCCACGCTGGACCACGGCAACACAGCAACACAGCTTCAAGCTCGCTGGATCAGAACAGACCAGATGTGAACACGCACGCACACACACACACACACACAGACACACACACACACACACACACACACACAGGGCTCTGATGATGGGAAAGGTCATCGCTGGTGACCGAGCTCTTCATTAAATCACTGGTTCCAGGAACGGATGGAGTAGGGAGGGGGAACAAAGAGGCCCGGAGCGAGCGACGGACGCAGAGTAGTCACGTCCCCTGAGAGCAGTATTAACTGACAGACGGCAGACGAGCCGAACAAAGAAGAACATGGTCAGGTGAGGTCATAATGAGGACAACAAAGACATCCTCAGGCGCGACTCCTGCATACGTTCAGGATTGGGCTTTCAGCCAGGTTGTATTTTGGTCCTGTTTTATTTGACCACAATCCATTCTTTTATCCACATCACACATATTGATTTAGATTTCATAATACACAATTAATTATTGCTTTTGGGGAAACATTACTCTAAATATGATGCACGTATTATTATTACATTTTTTCCCCTCGGCCAGATGGTTTAGGGTGCTTCATCCAGTGAGTAAATCTTCTTCTTCTGTGAAATCTTCTTTCACAGTGTGAGTTTGGATCCGTCTAGCTTTGGCACATGGGTTATTTTTACATGGGATATTTACAATCGAAGCTTAAGTGCGTCCATCCAAAGCCGTATGCACTTTAGTGAACGCACACTTGAAGCCACTCTTCTTGCTGGCAGTCGAGATGTGTCATACACAAAGTAATCGATGGGTTGCATTGGAATACATTTTCATCCAAACGCGACCAGCTGAGCAGGACGACGTGCATCAGCTGTCGGGCCGCTAACGCCAGGTGAGCAGGTACCACAGAGATGCTGCAGGGACCCAGTGTGGGAACCACGAGCGCATCCAAAGAGCGTCAGCGCCGAGCATTGGACACGGAGGCTTTTCCACAAAGCTCACAACGCCACTTAACTTGTAACCACGGTAACAGTCAAAAACGAAGATGGTAACAGTTGTCGCCTCACAACGATTAGAAGGGACTTTGACTAAAGTTTAGTGGCTTAATTGTGGCTGAAACTAATCGAGGTTTTGATCCCAAAAGTAGAACTAAGTAAAGAGGTTCTTGTTGTTGTCGTTATGAAGCCGCATGGCCGAGCTTTGAGAGGCTCTTCTCCGTGCAATCAAGCAAGCTGCTTCTGTTCACGCTGGATCACATTACACCATTTTGAACTCTTAGCTTCATGAGAAAAAAAAAACACGACCTCCATCTTGTACAAGTCAATGGATATTTATAGGAATAACAGAAAATAACAATAGACAACAGGATTACAGATTGCATTGCTGCGCCGGGAAGACTATTACCGCCCAGACATGAGTGCACACGCGCGCCCTCTGCATAACAATGCCTCCACGTATTTTACTGTCAGATATGATCAGTAATCTATGACTCGCTTCGGATGCGGCCTCTGGAGCGTTTAAATAAAACCTGGCAGCCCGTTTTCCTCCCAGTCTGCCCGCGGCCCAAAATGAGCTCTGATCCTCACACATATGAATGAATGTGCTCCCTTTTCATTTTGTATCCCTTTTTCATTTGTGTCTAATTTCACTACACACAAAGTTAACAAACTAATCTGCTGGGGGCCGATAAAGTTCGTCACAGATGAAGCACTGACAGAGGATGTGGCCCAAGCCCATCAAGGTGCTTGTGTGCATGTGTGTGTATGTTATTTTTTGATGGGTGGGGGTTGGAGGCCTGCTGCCTGCCTGTCAGTCCCTGATAAATGATTCCATGTGAAATATCTCCATTAAATCTGCCTTTATCAGGGACAGAAGGCCGCTCTTCCCCCGACATTAGCATTGCAATTTATGGGCCCAACCAAGCGATTCCCCAGTGTACCTGGCCAATTCAGGCCGGATTAGTCCAAATTAGGCAGGGCAGCTTTTTAATAATGCGTCGTATGATTACTGCGCCGCTGAGATATCTTTGGTTTCACGGCCCGACTCCCACAAACACTTTGTAGCTCGTGAACCGATGCCCCACGGCGGCAGTTTCTCATTCTTTGTGGTTTCAGAGCGCAGTCGATTTACAGCTGCAACTGATGCTGCAATGTCAGCGCGCCGATAAGAGAGCTGCTTTCAATAGGGAAACACTGCTCAAGTGGACTCGGCAATTTGTCGGCATTTCAAAAAAAAAAGCCACAATCTTGTTTTGATGAAAGGTTGTTTTTGTGAGCCACCTCCACAAACAGCATCTTTAGAGGACAACCCAAAGCCCTTTGCTTCAATTTGGAATGAATTTGTGTCAGAAACAACCCAGTTTTTTTTTTACTTCTGATTTAGCCTGATGCTAACGTGGATGCTTTGTGCCATTCTTCTAGCCGTTCCTACTGATTTTGTTTGGAGGGGGAGTTATGCCAAGGACAGCACGAGTGCGTCATTGAACCGCAGCTTTAACAATCAGACTCCAAAATAATGGCAATTATTTGATTTTCTACATAAAGTGTTTTAATCAGACTTGATTCACACGCTTTAGCGCTGTGACCACTGCATATGCTTTTTTTACTCAGCCTCTCCATCCTGCTGGCTTTTTAGAAAACCAAAATGGGCTAATAAAGTACCACACACGAGACAAGACAAGCCGTTGTGCGTGTGCAGCTTGGGGATGAGGAAGGGTGGAGCATTCTGGAACAGTTTCCTCAACCAAGAGAGAAGAATACAACACGACTTTTGTTACGTATTTCCCCGTCAGACGGGTATCAACGTATCACTATCGGCAAATGGAAGTCATTTATTTACCTCTGCTGAAACACAAGAAAACAAAGACTCAATTTCAGTTTGCATCAGCATCAAAACACATTCATATGACAGGTGACTCAGTACGTGCGTCGAGGTCACACTTTGGGTGGGTCGGGGTGGGGGTGGGCGTGCATGCGTGGAGCTGCAGTCAGTCTTGACCTCACCATGCAGCCGGATTAGCTCAGCTAGCTCGGCCTGCGTAATGCCTTCGCAGCAGCGTCTAATGAGGCGGGGGTGGGGACCGGGGGGGAGGGTGGTACGGACATCAGCTGGGAGGGACACGTCTCCATTCCACGACGCCGGCAAAATATTCTCAACAGAAGAGTATCTTTATACTCAGCCGCTGCGGTTCTGTAGAGAAAATAAACTGAGGAGTAAAAACCCACTCAACTCTCTTCAAGGGCCTGGTGCAGCAGAGCGGAGCCACGAGGAAGACGTTAGCACTCACTTCCCCGGGTTACGTCCCATTACTTCCCCTAACTAGCAATCACTGCATCCTACAGCCAAGTGCAGAGAAACACTCACGGTACGCATTTCCCAGAGACAGGCAGAGGACAATGTTTATGTTCATGAACGTGTTTTTAAAGGGACGACACCAAATGTTATCCCGTTATCACGAATGCTGAGCGGCATCTCAAGACGGCGCGCCTCCGCACTGTAGATAAGTGAAGAGAAGACCACGTGGGCCTCGGACCAGGGCGTGCATTACTGCATTACGACGCGGTTATTACATTCAGTATTCAACAGCATTGTCAACCGCTCCTTTGTTACAACTTCCTCTCACAAACTGCCGCGTGGAGTCGGATAGCAAATCATTCAGCTCCTCGTTACGGTCTCTGAAGGCTCACTATACAGCCGCTCCGCTGACCGACACTGGACAAAGAGCCCCTTCCTGGCCGTTTGAGTCACACACACACACACTGCAGGCCAAAGACATCCGAAGGAGACCCATCAGAGCGATGAAGGGTCAGAAAGTGGATGGGTGACTGATTATGTATATGTGGACAGATGCAACTATATACGTGTGTGTTCATGAACGATATCATGCAGCTTGAGGCAGTGCGGACACCCAGGGGCTGCTAGAGAGCTGCTTTCACTCCGGACTAGAGTCCACTAGAGTAAAATATATATATATATATATATATATATATATATATATATATATATATATATATATATAGACTCCACACACAACGTCGTGCAATGAGGAAGAAGTAACAGAAAATAAACCGCTGAGCAGGGAAGTTTGAAATGTCATTAAACAGTTCAGCACCGAATGAGCTCAGAAAGCCCATCTGAAAACAATAAGAACCAAGTGATATTGGAAAAGCCAGAAGGAGGAGGCGACGTATTAAGCCGCACAGCAGCTGGCTCGCTTACTGGGAACGCGTGCGTGAAAACTAAACGTTTCCCGTAGTTTCCATTTCACACTAAACATGGATGGTATGGATAGTGTTCCTGGTTTCTTTCCCCACATCAGACCTGCATGTAACAGACTCAAAAAGCACCATGGAATTACAAACAACGTCACGTAAAACTTTTTTGACTTCCACTAGCAATCAATCGGGGTGTTTGCTTCATTTCCCTAATGCGTTGTGATTTTCTGAGTGGGACTGTGTCTTTGCTCCCGGCTCAGAACCCAGTTCATTGGCAGTGAACTATGCTAAGTGGTGGTCTGCAGCCACCCGTCTGGAATGAATGCGATCCAGTGTGACCACCGGCTGCATGTTCTGCATCCGCACGGCGCTGCAGCCGCACCCACAACGGCTGCACTGTTACAAGCAGGGTGGAAACACGCTGTGCTGGGAAGCATGACGGGGCCCACAAGGTCTCCACTGTGTCTGTGTGTGTGTGTGTGTGTCTGCATTCAGAGTGCATTGGATGTCTAAAAACACTCCAGCAGTGTGGGCTGGAGTGGCCTGATGGCTTTTAGACGTTGCTCTTTAAGGTTGTGCACAGTTAAGCACGATATGCTGCATAGTGCGATTGCATAAGGGTAAACTTACCAACGCATGTTTCTGCGTATGAAAGAGAAGGGGAAAAAAAGAACAGAACAGCCATCAATGCACCAGTGCAGGTCTGACTGCAGAGTCGCACCTAATGAAGGACTTTTACCGTAGCACATGGCGGCCGGATGTTTGTGGTTCCAAACATTGATGGTGCTAAAACCATACTACTTTGAAGCGTTGCATTGTTCCAAAACTGCAACTGTGGACCCTGAGAAACTGTTGATGGACACACAGTAAAGTAATTACTATCCAGAATAAGTCGTGTGCATCATCGCGGGTCCAACCCTTCTGACTGAGGGGATTGTTGATTGTTAGCACTGATGCTAACACAGGACCAGCCCCTCTCTGCACTGCAGCCACTCTCCTTCATCACGGAGATGAGGACAAACCCACTGCCACAGCGCTGGCGGCCATGTCACATGTCATTCTCTGCGTCTGTTCTTAGTCTCCATCGTTGCCTCCAGCGTGTTTTTCATCTTTCCTTCTCGTGCTGTTTCATTTTTTTCTTCTGTTATCAGCTTGTTTATTTCCGTCCGTGTCTCCTTCTTCCCACCTCTGGCTCATTGTTCCTCTGCGTGTGTCCTCTCACTTCACCTCAATCTCGGTTCCTCTTAGACTTGTAAAGTCGAATAGAATAGAATCAAATTCTTTTTAAAAAGGTCCATCTCAAGTATTCTGAATCAAATTTCAGAATAAATTGATAATCAAAATCATGACCAATTTACACGGATAGAAATCAGATAAAAGCAGCAGATGGGGATGTTGTGTTTTCTTTTGCCTGACAGATGTCTCGCTCAGTATTTGTTGATCATCTTTCCAGATTGTTCCCTCTGCCAGCCCAACAATTCAAATACCTGACTGAGCGAGATTAGCCTGCTTCCATCCCTTCTTTTCCTCCTTCTCTCCCCTTCCTCCTCCCGCCTTGGGGGGGAGGGGTGCGCGTCCAGAACGAGCTAATTTCCCCTTCCCCTCCACCTCGCCTTCTCCCAACCAGCCAGCTTCCCCTCCAGCCCCTCCCTCGGCCCTAATCTCCATAATGCACTCCGTGGAAGGAGCTGCCGTGTTTGCTTTGTCCAGGTAGCTGAGGCCGCTCGGTAATTGCAGCTGAGGGAGACTCGGGGGGGGAAGGAGGGGGAGACAGTGGCGATGGCGGGCGCGTGTATCGTGCTCTGCAGGGCCGCAGGTTTGGGGAGGATGGGAGAAATGGGCTCAGTGTCAGCGTGCAGTCAGAGGCGGGTGCAGTGTTTGATTGATTGTTAGGAGTGTTTCGTTCTGTCACTGAAGGCACAATCCCACCATGTTTACTGTTAACTCTTGAACTTCAACAGTAAAAAGTTAAGCCCTTAAAGGCTTTCTTGATGGATTACAACATTCATTTCCATTTGTGTAGACTTATTCCAAGTGGATGGAGGCATGCACTGCTGGGTGAGATGAGCCAATAACGGCGCGCGTGTTAGCACATGTTAAGAAACAGATGGTTGCGAGAGAAGTAAAGTGAGGGAAGGTAAAAGCTCTTTCTATGTTGGTTTAGTATTCACAACTCGTTTTAAAACAAAAAAAACCCTAAATATTCATATCTATTTATTTCATCAAAACAATATGTTGGATGTATTTTTTATGTATTTTTGATATTTTTGGATTTTTGGATTTTTGGATGTATTTTTGATCAGTAACTGGAAACTCTTACTCCTACATTCCAGTTTACTTTGGCTTCCCAAGCAGCTCACACGATTGTTTATTGTATTGTTCCACACACACAGAATATGGAGAGTGTTCCTTTAAGTGGTGAAAGTTTAACCTTTACCTACACATCAGACGGTCCACCCCACTGGCCACAAAGGGGGGGGGGGCATCATTACTACCTGCTGTGAGCCACCTGCAGGGAAATAAATGAAGAGGCATGGAGGAGGGCACAAGCTCCACACCACAGCACAATAAGCTATCTGGGTTTTCTTTATCGTCTGTGTCAAATGACCACGTGCGATGCTGAACGCGAGCCGCCGTGAGCAAACGGCACAACCGAAAGTCTGGAACAGATTGGCGATGAGAGCACGATGAGCAGGTGAGAAAAGGAAGCCACGCGATGCAGTATCTGGCAGAGGGGAGGGCGAGGGGGGGCGTGTGGATGAACGGGGTCTGTGAGAAGGCGAGTGCGCTGGAGCGTCTCGCCGCCATCGGTCGCCATCGACTCCAGTCGAACTGCAACTTTCTATGCTGCATGCCCGCGGGTAACGAGCGACCATGTGACCCATTCAGTCTCATCTCCATTTTACAGCCGCTTGATGGGAGAATTCAGAGAGCAATGACTCCTGCGGCAACTTAATGGCCCTGAGCAGTGTAGAAAAATGTGTGTGTGTGTGTGTGTGTGTGTGTGAGAGTGTGTGTGTGTGGTCTAACACTACTCTCCTGTTGATGACCTGGGCCGTGTGGAAAGCAATGACAAATTTAACGGCTTGCATAGACAGAGATGTGGGTTGACTGGTCATTTCCTCTTCCACAGTCACGTAAACCGGACACATTCGGTCAGAGAAGGTGATTATCCTGCGTTTATGTCGTCCAAAGTTCAACAATAAACGTCAGTGTCTCTGCAGCTGTTGGTCTGCAAGCCGCTGGGTGGATTCATGCAGCTTAAAAGGTCATCGCCATATTAATGCATTACACAAGGCCTTGTGCTGAGGAGTTGGCTAGGTGTCCTGTTATTTTGGTAGATTAGAGCACTTCAGTGAAACTAGGAAGTCCCTGAACACCACACACGAGAGTCCGTGATTGGAAGAGCTTCTAACGTTGTGTGATTCCAGTGGGGAGACACTACATAGTCTAGACATAATCACTGCGTATAGTTTGATGTTGGGAAGTAATGTTTACCATATGCTCAGTTTCCTCAAATACTCAAAGAGGAACATTACACGCATGGTCTTCCCAGCCGAACCCCCAATGACTGGCTGGTGTCAGGGAACACATGGCCCATTAACATTAGCAGGGTGCAAATATCTGACATCTAATACTACCAATCTGCTGCTCTTTCCGATTAATACCAATGTTGACAATGTACCACTCAAAAATTTCCTTCTCGTTCAATTTGTAGAGGGCTCTGTGCAATCTGCTTGTGTTTTTCTACTGCAGCGTTTTGCCACATAAACTCCCACAAATACAAACAGGGAGGATTCTTTTCACGTGACACGCCGCTATTTGGAAACTCTTATGACGCAATCATGTCATTTTTTTTCTCTTTGGCAGCTTATTCCGTTGATCCGCCGAAGCTACCTCGACATTCCGGGTTTTGTGTTCGAAATGTCTCCGAAATATAATATATCATCTGCGCCGAGTTTATCTTCCGTTTCCAGCGCAACACCGATTCATGTTTTGCAAATGATCTGCAATTTGAGAGCATATGGGATATTATTGTATCATCCAAATGTGTGCACGATAAAGTAGGATTTATGAGGCAAGTGGGTTTGCCTTTCAGCTCCATGGGAGAGCAACACAATCCCTCCACCATGAAAAGAAGTTTGATTGCGGACAAACTGCGTTTTTTTTTGTTTTTTTTTATCTCTTTATATTTGTGCCGGTGATTCCTCAGAGAACGCAGCTGTCCATCACAGCCGTGCCTGTGCGTCCTCAGAGGGAGGAGGAATAATGAGAGCTCACACCGGCTGCAAGGAATGCAGAGACTCAGCGGGGGCTTTTCCTCTTAATCCCCCCCCCCCCCCCCCTCCTCCGACACTTTAGTCCTGCAGCGCTTAAAATACGCCACCACCGCCTAACGGCAGAGGCACGCCTTCCAAGCTCACTGTCACAGCAATAGTTCAATAAATGTTTTTAATAGATTACGCTGTTGCAATGCTCGGAGAGGGGGGAAGGCGCTCCCAATATACAGTGGAGGGACATTATTGATTACAGATGTATAAAACAAGAAAAAAAACAACAGCTTGGTATTAATCATTATGTGATGATGAACACAGTGACATCACGCTTTACCCTGTGCATATTGTGCAATGTATCATTGCAAGAAAACGTCCCCCCATGTTCCCTCCCCTTTGACTGCAGGGTGCGTCCAATGAATTGGACATTCATGTGTGACAACAACAAAAAAAAAGTCAAAATAAAGCAGTTGGGCAGAGAACAGCTGGAGGGGGTCCAGACGGCACTTTGGCGTTCCTCCGAGTGGCATTCTGGGTCATCTGGACCTGCGGCTTTTCCGTTAGTCACGCAAACCACCGGCAGGACCAGATGCCACCAACCATTCCGTCGCATCTCTGCTGTCACTGGAAGTGTGGACTCCGACACCTAGCGCCCCCCCCAAACACTCAGCGTCGCTGAGCAGCGCACAGAAACCAGGCAGAAACCCAGGACAACCAGATATTGCTCGGCAACCACCTGTTTCCCCGGATGTCACGGTAACGAGCTGCAGGGATAATGAGGACGAGGGAGCGTGGAAAGGGAGGGAGAGGAAGTTCCCCATTTATAATTCATGTCATCATCAGCACCGTGGCATTTGAGATGAATTATTGATCACGTCTCGGAAGCTTTATGTAAAAGAAATTCAGTCGGGGGGTCCTGATGGACAGGGTGTGAAGAAAGAAGATGACACAAAACTGTCTGCTGAGGCACAAAGCTGTATTTTCAGAGAAGGTTATGGAGATAAATGATCTCTTTGGGGAGCACTGCATGAAATCATGAGGCATGGTCTGCAGCAGTGGAGGAGATAGCTAGATATTTTATTTAAGTGGTAACACCTAATTAGAAAAACACTGTGCATTAAGTGTGGGGGAAATTGTTTGATAATTCAGTCTATAGATCATCCTATTTTATGGATTTTGAATGAAAATAAAACTAGGTGGTGTGAAATACAGTACTCTGTGCATAAAGTGAATGGAGTACAAAGTTCCTCAGCATCGTATTGAACATGCACATAAAACATTTCTCATGAAGTTGGAGGAAAAGAAATGGTCTTTATTTCATGCAACACAGACTAGCAGACATGGGGAAACAGCACAAGCGTCATGTTCTGATAGGAAGGCGTGGCACAGCGTGGGGGATCCGGCTTGCTGCCGGGGACGTGGCCACTAATGGAAGGGCACGAGCAGAGGGACCCTCGGCCGCCGGACTCCATCACTCACTGCAGTCTCTCCCCCCCGTCTGAGCCTGACAGCCGTGGGTCTCCAGCGTATCCATGGCTTTGGACCTTTGTCATCCCATAACCAGCGTGTGAATCGATACCAATACCAGCGTGTGATGGTCCACGGTGAGCGGCCATCGTTCAGGCGCCCGTGTAACTTGTCTTGTCAAAGCAGTGACACGCTCTTTCCACGGTGAAAAATGAATGAGCAAAGAGGATTTCCCGAGCAAAAGGAGACCGCTGGGAGCCAACTCGCCATGACTTTCCAATGTTTGTAATATTGTGTAATATAATATTATTATTGTAATATTTAGCCGAAAATTCTAAACTTTGAGAGAAAACCGCAACAAAAACGCAAAGCTAATTACAAAGAGAAAGTAGATACTCATCAGCGCCAAACAGACAAGTAAAGTAGATTTTACTCAAAAGACGCCAACTCTGTACATTTCTTTCACACCCAGCACAGACAGCAGTGGTCCAATGTGAGCAGCGAGCCGGGCTGAGCGCTTCTGACTGAGGTTAAATCCAACTCCAGCAAATGGCCTCCGGCTGAGGCACGTTCCAGATGTTGCCGCCGCTGGGCGTGGACTCTAAGCAACTCTCTATTTTTAGCGCTGGGCGGAAATGAAACGGGCAGAGTTCAGCGTGCGCGGGATTCTGACTCTACGGAGAGAGAGAGAGAGAGAGAGAGAGAGAGAGAGAGAGAGAGAGAGAGAGAGAGAGAGAGGGCAATCAAACGCCGCTCACCAACGGCAATCACGCTGCTCTGACACGATGATGGCTTCGGCCCGCCGCCGGCTCAGTCTTACCCCAGCACACTCGCACGGCGGCTGTGAGATGCATGAGTGGTGAGGGGCAGGCGGGTGAGGAAAGGGGAAGAGACGGATGGGGGCAGAAAAGGGAGCAGTTGCTGCAAATGGAATGAGGGACTTTGGGCGTTTCCCGCAGTTTGGAGGTGTGCTTGGTGTACTCGCTGTTAGGCGCGCCGATGAACGCGCCGATGAACCAGCAGGAATGATGAGCCGTGATGCGGAGCAAAGGTCTATTACAAAGGTACTTTGGCATCAAAGTGGAAAGAATAAATACCTGTAAGTCATCACTGTGAGTTTGCTTGAAGGAGCCGGCCTACCGTCGGCGGAACCAGCCCCCAAGGGACGTCTAGTTTCATACAAGGGACTGGTTCCATTCGGAGTAAAACCCATTCGGAGTAAAACCCATCCTCCGTAACGTTGTGCTGTGGAGGCTGCTCGGGGTGTGATCGAAATTCATGCAAGCATTCGCCGCCTGCGTTCCGAACAAAGAAACCAGCAGGAATCCAGCAAAAAAAAAACCGTACTTCCTTCATTCCTTCCTGTCTCCTTTCCTTCGCCGCTCTCCGCTCACAGACGGAAAATTAGCAAACTGTTGATGGATGGTTAACAGGTGCGGGCTAATTATGCAAATCATGGCAACAGCCAAATAAACTGATTGCCATGTTCATTCAAATGACAGCAATGTTCCTTTGGTGGGTAATTAAAGCGGGTCGGGGGGGAGCAGGAAGCGAGGCGGCCGGGTTTTTCGGATGGAGCGTTTAAATGGAAGCCTCCTCTGGGGTCCACTGCAATACGCTGTATTTCATTGGTTTAATGATGTCATAATGAATCCCTCATGATGGGGGATGGGCGAGGGTGTGAGGAGGAGCAGTGTGGAGATATGCTACTCCCCCCCCCCCCCCCCCCCCCCCCCCCCCCCCCCTCCCCATGCGTTTAAGAGGAGGCGGCGAGGGAGCCCTGGCCACGTTGCGTGACACCGTGTGACCCCGGTTGGAACGACTTGACGGGGAAAGGACAATAAAAATCGGTGGAGGACATCTAGCGGGATATGTGCTCCATCTGTTTCAACACTGCAACGGGTAAGAGGAGGTTTAAAAGGGGTAATTACTTCGTTTTTTAGAGCCCATTTGGCCCCGGTCCCGGTTTAGCATGTGACCCGGGAAAAGGCGTCGTTAGAAGCAGAGATGGCGGTCAGAGGCCAAGGGGGGGATGAACCCCGGGGCCCCCGACAGCCACTGTGGAGGTATGAAAGGTGCATAGGGGCTGATTAATGTGTATAGAGGCAGCTGCTATCGAACCCCTCCATCGCACCTCCTCTCCCCAAAGTCCCACCCTTTAACTCCACTCTTCCAGAGGAGATTGAAAATCTACAGTTTGGGCCCTTTCATTTGTTTTCAAACAGGGACACACTTAGCGTTCCACCTGTCCTTTCACTGTTCCTTGGCTCTCCTCCTGTTCTCTCTTAGTCATCCTCTTCACAAAGGGGCAAACTATTGGGAGAAACAACAACTTTTGTCCTTCATCTTTTTATCAAAACAGAAATCACTAAGAACTTAGCAGAAGAAAAGTATTTGTGTACGGTGAAAGCAAAGCAGTGATAAAAGAATGCTATGGAAAGAATAGACTAATGGCACCGCACTGCGATGTACATGCCCGCAGTCAGAATTCCTTTTGTTTGCATTCCGATGTGCACACAAAGAAAGTCACAGTAACAAAAGAGGAAAGAGCGCATCCACTGGAACCAGTCGGCTTTTCTCTCCCGTTTATGAGGCATTCTCACTATTTAAATGTATGCCACATTAGTGGGGACCTGCCCAATTCAATATATTATAATGTGATGTTTGGCCTTAATGGAAAATCAATGGTAAGACAAGCCCGCCGCCGCTGCCACCATGCAAAAGCAATTTCCAAATTGACATATGGAGAGCCGCTGTGATTGATTCTGACTGCTCTTGGATTTTAATACCGTTCACTGCGAGCTCATTGACTCTCAGGCATCGTCTTGCGGTTTATCTACAACCTGCCAGTTGAGTTCTTGTCTCCTTTTTCTCCTCTCTCATCCTTTTCTTCGGCCCCCGAAGGAGGGGGAGGGGATAACGGCCAATCAAACGCGTTAGATGAATGAGCGGGTGACTTTCTGCAAACGATTGATCGCTGCGATTGTTGGTACAGTTCATTCGCTTCCTCCGCGTCCTACGAGTTCCCCCCATCAGCTGAAACAGCACAGTCCCTGGCAGGGCGCCGCAAACACTCATCTAGCCAATGACGTGGTGCTACTCGACATTAGAGAGCAACAATTCATTGACACAAAGTGGCTATCTTCTCTCCAGGCCAGGTGGCTTATGGGGTCTATAAGAGATGCTGAGTCCCCTAAAGGGATAAAAGCAGCAGCTCTACTGCTGCAATGGCCTTATGAATACCCATTTCATAAACACAAAAAACCCACCCAAATACCCCACAAAAAGCCTCCAAAGCCAGCTCTACTGCCCGGCCGACTCACACACACACACACACACACATCTGCTGGGTTTGAATGGAGTCACTCTGTGACATGTGATCAAATCGCAGACCCTGAAGTGTTAAACCGTCACTTCGCTCCCCTCTGATATTATTGCAAAAGACAGATTTGACTTTGAACCGTCTTTAAAGGTTCCGCTGTGTGAGGCGCGATCAGGGACACGGGCAGGGACGCGGATCGAGCGCCGGGCGTTCGAGGGGGGGGGGGGGGGTGGAGATCCCGTCACCCGTATGAACTCACCTTGCCGAAGTCCCTGACGTCGAAGAGGTCAAAGGGGTCGAACAGCTCGCTGTTGCGCAGGCCAAACTTGTCGTGGCACACCTTGAGAAACGTCCGGATGTTCTTCAAACACAGGAACTAAAAAAAAGAGGAAAAGAGAAACGTAAACACACGCTCGTACTTAATCTGGCATAGAGGACATGCGGCGGCCGTGAGTTGCTATCGTGTGGAAACGCCATGATCAAACCAGCAGAACATTTTCCCCTCTTTGGTTTCCCGCTATCAAGGCCAAGTGTTGCATTTCCCGGTTGATGATTGTCGACGGTCTGGGTCCCTCAAACATTCCGTCGCTCAGATGAACCCTGAGGGCCGTTGATATGAAATATGAACGATGAGCGTGAACCTGTCTGCCATCTTCCAGTGTGAGAGGAACACACCTTCCTTCAGGTCCATCTGCATGGAGGCGATTTGGAGCGTGTGCGTTATCCCCGGACCAGCTCTTGCTCTAAACTGCTATGACAGCAAACTCACGCTCCATCTTTGGGAATTGTAAGAGGATTTTTTTATTTTTTCTCCAGCGGAGCCTCCCGACTCCCCGCAGTGCACAGAAGTCTCATTTAAACACATGCTGCTGCGTTTCCCGCCGCCACGATGGGACTTTTTTCACCGCATCAGCCTTCTGCGCCGATTAGCTTACACAGAGAAACAGTCCCTGTTTGCATTGGAAGACAGAGCCTGCCTGCTATTGGCTGGCATTTCACTTGTCCTCTCACCAGGCCACACCTGAGAGCCCCCGCTGACTCTTCACGGGGCCCCCGGAGGCCGTGGGGGGGAGCCGCCATGAAGGAGCCGCCGCGCCACGGGGAACGCCATTGGTCGGCAAGCCGAGGTGACATTTGCGGTTCGCTGGCGAAGGTTATCGTGACCGCAGATCCTCACATGCAGTGGATGAAAAAAAAAAAGTGTATGTAGTGTATTCCCAGCCCAAATATCAGAAGGTAACATTTGCCGGAGTGGTGTGTGGGGAGGAAGCGAGGGAGGGAGGGAGGGTGGGGGAGACTCTGCAGATAGGGATCAGTAAGGGAGGAGATGTGTATGACATTCCAATAAAGAATTGCTGAGGAGAGAGCCGGGTTGGGGTAGGCAGACTCGATGGGGAGAGTGGAGAGCGCGAGGGCGCCTGGGAATAAAGCGGCCTGCCCTCAGCACAACCCCTCTGGAATTACCTCTCAGGGAGGCGAGTGCATCTTCACACAGCAAATTCAGCCACTGGGACTAAACTAAAGGGACCACGTTTACTATTCCACTCTGTTGAATTCAAAGGTTGAAATCGTATATTGTCGCATGTATGTAGTATGCAATGCAATTAGGTGATTGTACTGTTATTCTACCGACAGAAAGGTACACAACTGTTTTAAGACTTTTCATTTCTATCTGACAATACAAGTCAGAACATCTCCTTTCAACACGTTCCATCTTTTTTTCACAGCTGCAAAAAATCAATGTCATTACTCCAGAACCTTGCGAGGTTGCGATTACAAGTAACAAAAAAGAAGCGCCGCCCCTCCACACGCGCAGTGTTTTAGGACAAAGACATTGCAATAAAGTTGACTGCAAGTGAAGGCGCCTTGCGGGTGTTTTTATTCCCTTTCGAGGAGGACGTTATTGCTTCTGGTTTTTCTGCACCTGTTGCCTCAATCGCTTTTAAGGCTGCAAAGCAATCTAGCGTTTTGTTTAACAGCATCTTCCCGCACAGACCAGAGAAGGAAACACCCTGTGTGCACGCATGCTGCATCAACGAGTGTTTACCTCTTGCTTTGAGTGGATGCCATTTGAACCACCAATGTGTCGGTCCCTCTACTCACCGGCTGCTTAAATTGCAATTCTTAAGGCCTTTTGGTGGAAGCAGAAAGCAGAGTGTTCATCAGATCCAACCTTATAAATACTGTGTACTGAGTCTGGCTTTTTTTTCCTGCCTGTGGTCTCAGCTTCAACGTGGCAGCAGCATCTCTTTTTTTTGTTACAAGGTGGCTTTTGTGCTCCGCTGGAGCGACGGCTGCAGGTTTTTCACTGAGCAAACAGCTCTTGAAAGAGGCAGGCTTGTTGCACTCAGGGAGGCGGCAGAGGAGGGGAGAGTGCGGGAACCAGAACGGAAGCGGGAGGGAGAAAGAAGGGGGAAAGAGTCGGGTGACAAAGACCCGTCACATCCCTGACAATCCCTTCAACCACAACCACACCCAGAATACCGCGTTACTCCTCAGGGAATCTGCAAGCTCGCAGCCGGCTGGATACAAACTGGAGCGCTCTGGCAAAAATAATGTATGAATAAAGAATTGAGGAAGAGACTGTGGGTGTGGATGAACAGGGGAAAGCTGGGTTGTTTTCTTGCCTAAAGTGGTGTCAAAGACGTTGGGGGGAAGGGTGGGAGGGGGCGGGGGGGCGAGGAGGTGGGAGAGCACAAAGAGGGAGAGAACATAGCAAGGAGCGATAGCAAAAGAGGCGGAAGCTGCAGTCGATGGCGGAGGAACAACAGCGGAAACCCTTCGAGGGAAGATCTCAGAACCGATGGCCTGATATTGATTCACACACAGGATGCAAAAAAAACATGCGTGTTGTGGCCTTTGTGTCCGGCAGCGCACAGCGACACCTTGCATGCGAAGCCACTGGGTCTGGTTCAAAACCAATGCGTATGGAGTATGTGTTAAATTGTTTTTAACACATTGCAGTATGATAAACCGCATGATGCCACAATAAAGAACATAAAGAAAGTAGCAGGTAGGAGGGCTTTATTAGGGGAACCCTGATGCCACAACAAGTCCACTCAAATCTGAAATATCTAAAGGCATCCTCTCGGCCCCAGCTGGGAACATATCGTCCACCTCACTGGCGCATTTGCACATGTTTATCCAATACTCCTACTTTCTGCATCATTCCATGATCATAAAGGGAAAGGAGGGGAGGAGGGTAGATGATAAGACAGTGGAGGAGGGAGAGAAAGGAGGCGGATGGGAGCTGATACGAAGGGAAGAGCAAAGGAGAGATGGAGGCGAGATGGTAAGATAGAGAGAGAAGGGACATGGGTAGGATAGAAGGGAGGATGGAAGCAAGAGGGGTGATGATATCATGGGAAAGAAGAGGAGAGGAGGATTTACAACCATCGCAGAGGTGAGTCAGACAGATCATCAAATGCTCAGACAGCCAGTCAACGAAAGAGACTTAAGACTGTCTGGGACGTGTGAGGAAGCCAACACACTTACACAAACACAATCTCTCTTACACACACGCACGCACACACACACACACACACACCCAATACCCTGATGTGGTGTCTCGCGCAGGCAGCAACCTTTCCACACCTTTCGAAAACAGGAAGGGAGCTCTCAGCAGGTGAGACAGCAGCAACAGCAAGCACACATGACCACACAAAAAGGCTGACGATCCACACACACACACACACACGCACACGCACACACACACGTGCCGGGTAGAGGTGATGATGGATCTCGTAAACCTCCCTGTTTGCTTAATGATGGCGCAGCCAGGCTGGTGATTGCTTCCCGGTAGGCAGAGATTTATGCTCGGCGGTGATCCGCACGCTGCTTTCCAAAGCAAACGCCCCGGTCTCTCCAGTGCAGCAAATGTCCATTTCACTGGCCGAGTAATATCTCACTCAGTGGGGAAAGCTAGCAGTTGCTCAACAACAACAGAAAAAAAAGAATATACACTGTTGGAAAACCTCTTGTGCCTGCATGATGATCGCAGCAGGAGCAGCAAATAACACGGGGCCGTTTTTCGCAGCAGGGTGCTGTGGTGTGAGGGAATTGAATGCAGAGAAATAACATTTAACATATAATAACAGCAAACTTCACTTTCCACTTTCTACTTTCTAATGCTACAGATTAACATAATTGCAATTAAAGGTTTTATCTTATTCACTAGAAATTGTTATAAATCCTTGAAAACACAACGTCAGGTCGGTTGTATTTAAGTGTTGACAGATTTATTTTTCTAATACCCAGATAAAGCAAATAGCAGCAATTAAATATTTCTGGGGAGGGGGGGTTTGTCCGAGTATTGCATACCACATGAGACGATGTATAATCTTGAGGTTTCATTTCGCGGCCCACAAGTCACCAACAGGTGTAAAACCAATGACTTCGTCTCAGCCTATCCATTTGTATCTTTTTCTACTTGAAACGCACCAAAACCAATAGATCCAGATACCTATAAAAGGCACAGAGGCCCCCCTCTGCCCCGCTCTGCAGTATTCTAGATCCCTTCAATGGAATCAATATCCGCCAAATATTTTAAACCACTCAAGACATGAGTGGATGTAACTTAAGAGCGTAAAAAAAAAGAAAAATGCTTCAATGGGTCATTGAATCTTTGGAAGTGTGAGCTCCTGCTGTTAAAAGCCCTCGGTGCCGAGTCAGTGGATGTTTAGGTGGCGTGTGCCGGGGTGACACGGAGGGGGGGGGGGTTAATAGCCCCCGGGGTCCTTTCAGGTCACCCGGATGTTTAAGACAGTGAGGGGAAAGGCCCTGCTCCTGCAAATTAGAGAAGGAGACGCCGCATGAATAATGCATAGCAAGAGTATGCGAACGTGTTAACCCTATCCTATTACCCGCCCAAAGCCTGTAAGCGGGCACGGATTGACCACACATTTAAATCTGTGTAACCCTCAGCAGACGAGGCCCAACTGCTGCTGCGGCGCCGACGCCGGCTTATGTTAAAATTTGGAAGTTGAGCACGCTAACGTTAATCTCCATCAGAGAGGACATAATTCAGCTCAGAGCATTAGACTGTGGAGGGACACACGGCCATTTTTAGAGCAGCACTACATCATTTAATCAAGTCCACCTTCGCCTTTTACACCGGCCACTCGGAGATACATGAATGAATACCCTCAGAGTGCATGCAGCGCACAGCTGCAACCCGGAGGACGCCACCGGTGAGCCAACTAGAAAAAGTGCCCCCCACTCTATCCTAACCCCCCCCTCCCACACACACTTCCATGAAGAGAAAGGTTCTGTGTGGGGCGATCGAGAGCGAAAGAACCTGCTCTCATAGGTTATGATATCATAGGTATATTTTTGAGCAAATTGATGTTTGGCCCAGAGTTAAATACCTGGACCAGTACTGGGTGGATTGGTGGGGGATGGTGGTGGTTAAATACCTGGACCAGTACTGGGTGGATTGGTGGGGGATGGTGGTGGTTAAATACCTGGACCAGTACTGGGTGGATTGGTGGGGGATGGTGGTGGTTAAATACCTGGACCAGTACTGGGTGGATTGGTGGGGGATGGTGGTGGTTAAATACCTGGACCAGTACTGGGTGGATTGGTGGGGGATGGTGGTGGTTAAATACCTGGACCAGTACTGGGTGGATTGGTGGGTGATGGTGGTGGTTAAATACCTGGACCAGTACTGGGTGGATTGGTGGTTGATGGTGGTGGTTAAATACCTGGACCAGTACTGGGTGGATTGGTGGGTGATGGTGGTGGTTAAATACCTGGACCAGTACTGGGTGGATTGGTGGTTGATGGTGGTGGTTAAATACCTGGACCAGTACTGGGTGGATTGGTGGGTGATGGTGGTGGTTAAATACCTGGACCAGTACTGGGTGGATTGGTGGGTGATGGTGGTGGCCGCAGGATGAGCCCCAGTGTCATTGAGTGATTACAAGACCTTTACTCCACGACACTAGCGGGTTGACCTTTTGGGTAAATCACACAACATGTTGGACACGGTCATGGTTCCCTCAGGGTGAATCTCAAACAGGTTAGGAATCAGCAGATCTTTCTGTTTTGTTGACTGTCGTGGTTCCCGGACGATGAATCACCTGCCAGTCTCAGCGAGCAGTTATTATTTTTGGGGTTAAAATGAGCCTTCGCCTCTGCAGTTAAGTTTGAGTGACGGTATGAAATTGGAACAGCTAAACAGCGTCCATTGAGATGAGTAAGAGTTCACTGAGTGACGCAGCCGTGTAAATCTGCTCTGGGGAAAAGTGTGTTTATTATAGACAAGATTCACACGCAGAGATGAAAGGGAAAGGAGAGAGCAGCAGTTAAAGACTAAAGTGTGGCGGTTCACTATTATCATCTTAATTCTATCTGACCTGAGTTTTCAATTTCCACTGACATTCAATATTCTCTCTGCGGATCAGTGAGATTCCATAAAGCTTCTTTCCTCTGAAGTGTTAGAAACGGCACACAGGATTCCCACTTTTGTTTATTGGTATTTCTGTTTTTTACAGGGACAGGCTTCACTTTTGCATGACCGGATCCATCTCCGTTTGGACTTTCAAATAGAGCATCACAACAGCATGCAATAAATGTCATCATAATCTACATGGGTGGCCTGGGGGCCGTCCATTCCTGGATGGTCGCTGGTGCAGCCCAGAGATAGAAGAATGTATTTTCTTGATAAAACTCTTGTTAAAGAACAGGACTATTTGCTGTGGCCGTATTCACCGTTTCATATGTGCACAGAAACATACTTTTAACCATATCATGCGCAGACATTGTAAAGCTTTTTAATAGAAATAGAAAAACAAAATCAAACTCCTAAAATGATGTCCTTGATGCCCCTGTTAAAGTTATAAAACAATAAATGCAATTATTGAAAACTCAATCAAGCCTCATTGTAACAATAACGGATGTTCCGCTATTCACTTTATACTTAAAAGATGCCAGAAGATGCGATGCGGTTTCTGCATAAATAGGACCCATTCCTAAAGGCTTCTGTGGATGCTGGTTCTATCTGATGCTGGTTGCCCCTGCAGTGGTCCTGCCCTACGCCTGCCTTGCTACTCTCAGTTATTTGAATCACTTGCGTCACAGGAACTGAATGTATTGTTCATCTTTTACATTGTTCATTCTGTACACATGACATCCATTGTAGTCTGTCCATCCCTCCTCTGAGGTTCCCATTAAGGTTCCCTCCCTTTTTTCCCCTTCAAAGGGTTTTTACTGTGCCGATGTGAGGGTTTCAGGACAGAGGATGTCGCATGTGTAGACTGTAAAGCCCTCTGAGGCAAATTTGTGATTTTGGGCTATACAAAATAAAATGAATTGAATTGGACTTTGATATTAAAATCATGCACAATATTCAAAGCGAGTTCAACTTTAGCTGGAAAATATCCCAAAACCAGAAATGTGCCGATGGTTGGCAACTCTAATTCTGCCAATATACAATCCAACCTCCAACACATTCCAGAATGATAAAACATATTGGTGCATAACACAGTCCCCGAGGTTCTATACCCTCCAAGTAAAAACAAATATGTGTTGTATCCAAGCAACAGGCCGTGCCGCAAAGACCCAGACGAGGAGTGTGTGTCAGAGGCGTTTCCCAGCAGGCTTAGCTGCAGCCTCCAGGCCTGATGGATGTGAGGAGGAGGTACTCCGAATCTCCCAGACGCGCACGAATCGATGGCCAGGTAATGTATCACATGAGACCCGGAAGAAGAAGCCTGCATCCATCTTTTTCACAACTCGTGGCTCACTGCGTTCATTTAGATCGGCCATAAGATGGGTTGCCTTTCACCCGGCGTCCCTTCGCACAAAGCAAATGCTGTTACTATTACCATAAGTAAGACATTACTTAGACAAACAAGTATTTAAATGTGGGACTTAATGGGCTGTGAATGTTTAGCTAGATCCTAACTGGACGTTCACAGCCCATTAAGTCCCAAGTTGTGAATTGTGTGTGAGCCCGGGGCCGATGCTCACAATAACAATGAATTTTTTAATCTGTACAGATTTAAAGTTTGACAAATAAGAATGCATTTTACATTTGTTGTCTATAACGACCCTTTATTGTCGATAACCAAAAGGCCAAAACATGAGAGCGTAGTTCGTGTGTTCGATGTGTGCCAGTTCTTTGTTTAAGGGGCTATGAGGTACACAGGAGGCCGCGGCTTTCTCCATTTGATGGCTGTGATTATCTCCAAGGTGACTAATGCCATTAACACGGAGAACAGCCTGTTAATTACCCGACCGGCTCTGGGGCCGAGCTCAGCGCTGCTTTAATCATCAGACCCACAGCTTGGATAAACAATCATCACCACACAATACAGCAATCAGCCAATTTTACAGATTAAGTGAATGGACGGGGTGGGTACTGAAGGATGCAGTCTAAATCCACTCCGTGGACAGTGGAGAGATTTACAATGGCCACTCGACCAGAGTTAAGTCTCTGTGAAACCACTGTGAATTCAATGTGAAACCACAGCAATAGACGGTGCTTTTCAGTTGGGTTTCAAGTTAAGCGGCCTGAAAGACGAACGCACTGGGAATAGTCAACAATGGCTTTTGCAGCCTCTGCACTCTCTGATAATACCCCATTTGAAAAATGAGTTGAAACGACAACAAAAGCTCTGACTGTGATTTGGACTTGGCGGTGGTCACTTACCAGGATTAGAAGTGGCTATCGAACTTGAAACTTCATTGGTAGACACCATAACATTCAGCTTCAACCATAGTTGCAATGCACTAAATACCAACAAATATGAATTAAAAATGAATTGTTCTCGAAACCACTTGGTGCTTAGACAGAGTGGGTGGACAATGGAGGATTTAAAAAGAAAATGTCAGCGTTTGTCCCAACAATGTCCCATTCAGACCACTGAATTGTTACATTTGCAATCATTGCTACTTATTCTTTGATCAGCTAGTTCCTGATTTAAATTAACATCATACCATATTTGTGGAGTTCTTAAATGAAAAGACTCTCTCCAACCTGCACATGGGCTATATGCTTGTGTGGCATCGTTATCCGCTCTAACCACTGTGCAGGGTGTTGCAGCTGAGCAGCGGGGCGCGCTCACGTGCGCTCACGTGCGCTCACATGCGCTCACATTCACTAAAAGCACACGGCCACCAAGCAAGGAGACGCTCGGATTGCAACACACGCAGAGACGGAGTGACTTTGTTTCTCTGCATCTTCAAACAGACGATATTGTGTTGCTGCTACATTATAATTTAATTAAGCACCTTTAACAATATTTGCGAACTAGCTGTTCTGCAGCGGATTTGTGGCCTTTAACATTCTGCGACCTGTGTCTGTTTGAAGGACAGTTAGCTGGTGTTTCCAGAGCGGTTTGTGACCCAGTAATGTGGGTCCATTTGGGGTGGAGGGCTAATTTTGGGTGATTTGGGAGTCAAACATGGCAACACTCTCGCCCTAAATATTGTTCATGCATTAGCATGACAGCTTAAGGTCAGTGAAGACTGTCCTCTGTCACATTGCATCACAGTGTCACCACCCTTTCCTTTGGCCTGTGTCACGCTCTGCAGCCGCGGTCGATGGGAGAATACTTCCTCTGCAATCTGCATCGCAAAGCTTGTTGGCACTGTCCCCTGATATTATTCACCGTCCAGATAAAAGCAGAAGAGGAACGGCTCAAACGGCGGAGGCAAAGGATGGTGATGTGTACGATTCTTTTTGGGTATAAATCTGCATTAGACAAAAGATGGCGTGGGAGAACTGGTCATGAAATCCTCTCAAACGTCATGACAGTCAATTACCCATTTTACATTGGTCCTTCTGTGTTATCTAAGAAAATGGTCCTAAATTACCCACAGCTGTCTCTGTGATCCTCTCTGCACCGCTCCTGGTGGAAATTGAATTAACACCACACCTATCGGTGACCCAGCTGTCAGGACTCACCCGTGCAGACTACTGGTGAATCTCAAACATCCAACAGTAAAAAAAAAGGCTTAGCTCTTGTCTTTGATATAAAAAAGAACAGTCAGTAAGACACAGAGAGGGAAGTCTGGAAGGGAAAAGAGATACAAAAAGCCTTGTCGGATGGATACAGCAGCGGTGGAGAGCAAGGCAGGATCAAACGTCGCGTAGCTGCCGGTAATCCTCCTCAAAGAGTACGAGGAGGAGGAGGAGGAGGAGGAGGGTGTGTGGGTGGGTGCTAGATTGGGGGCAGGAGGAGGAGAGGGGATGGTGGAGGGCAGAGGCTTGTTGCTGTGCCACAGGAAAACAGGCTTCTTGTTTCTGCACGGGGCGAGGCGAGGCCCTGCGCTGCTCCTCAGACAGTCTGGCACGCGAGCCGCAGGAGGAAGCCTTTGGAAAGATCACAGCCCCCCCCCCTCCCTCACCCCCTGCCCAAAGCATGGAGCGAGGGTAAATTTGGTGTGTGTGTGTGTGTGTGTGTGTGTGTGTGTGTGTGTGTGTGTGTGTGTGTGTGTGTGTGGGGCCAAATGTAGCTGCTCCGTGTACGCAACACTGTGCCCGTACTATAATTAGTGGTTTTGGCCCCTTTTGCCGATGTTGGAACTCGGCGACATGGCAGCAGTGCCAAACACTGCAGCGCTCTCCCTTCTTTGCTCCTCAAAGAAACACACTTGGAATGTGTGCCGCCTCACTTAGATATTCAACGGATACGTCGAAATGCTGTATCATCAGGGAGCGCTTCACATGCGAGCTATTAAACATTCAACGGCTGAAAATAAATCAGGAAGCCTTTTTTTCTTCCCTTTTTGCTCCGGTCAATGTGTTCAGTGCTGCTTTTGAGACAACAGAGATTAAATCGGTCACATAGCTGACACATGTCATTTTACAATATCTATAAAAAGGTAAACTGCGAGTTGAGACAACATGAATCCATGGGGAGGAAAACACACCCCTGACTCCTGTAAATCTGTAAATCTTCCTGTGACTCACAAAGACCTCGCATCTCTTGTAATAACTAAAAGGTATCAAACCACAAAAAGGCAAGCATGCTGATTCCATAAAATTAACAAAATGCCAAATCCCATTTACGACCCAGCGCAAAAACTAGTATTGGGATTGGGAGTCTTTCTCAGGGTGACCACAGGTGGCAGTGTGTATTAGTGATTATAATGATGCACATGTGAGATGACACGTTTATTTTTACCACAAACTAACCCACACCGAGCGACACCAGGGAGCTGAGCTACACAAAGGTTTGTGTTAAAACTTTTTTTTGTCAACGGTAATAAACGTGAAGAGACGAAAGACCTGGCATCTCTGACTTAACGCTTCATTTCTCTCTAATTTCCCTTCTCAGGTATTTCTGTGACGGTGCTCGGCCGCTTTCCGACACTGAGCTGATTTATGAATTAATACGTTAATCTCACCATGTGTTTTATTAGAATTACCGCACACGGACTAAATACAGGGATTTGCAAAAGCCTCCCTAATTTCAAAGAAAGACAGGCACTTCATCGTGATTAGAGAGCCAACATGGCCGAACCCCGCGGGGAGGGGTGGGGGGGATCAACCAAGCGGCAGGGACAGCAGAAGTGACGCTGCGTCCTTTCACTTTCAGGAGTTCAGAGTTGAGGGGAACTCTAAGCCGGCTCCCTCCTCTCCGTCTCCCACGCAGTTGGACGCCGCCTGCGGCGCCGCTTTAAAAATAGGAGCAAAGAGAGAAAGTGAAGAAAAAAAGAAAAAAAAAACGTCGCTCTGGATTTAGCCTACTTTCCAACATGCCCATTAATTTCAGAGCAGATGGCGAAAAAAAAAGGAAAGTGAGTTTGAGGGAGGGGCGTCGGCTAAACTGGAGAATAACAGAGAGGACAGGGTGGGGGGGGCGCTGAGGAAACCGGGGCTAGCAGTCGTCTGAAAGCAGATTAGAGCCTTATCGGGTTGGAAGATGGCTATTAGGAGGCGTTTCCCGCTGTCGCTTCGTGCGGCCCGGGGTTAGCGGCGCCGATGGGTGGCACTGCGTGACGCCAGCGGCTCACTGGGAGGCAATACTCTGCCCGAACCTTCATCCATCTCTGTATTCCCCCCCACCCAGGCCCGTCTGGGGGAAGGGTATATAAACCAAAAGACATCTTCTGAAATAGGAGATGGAGTAAAAGGCCACAGGGGGTGGATATATCTCCGGTCTGCGGCGCGATGGAAACGCTCCCTGCGGGCAGCTAAACGGCGTCAAGGCCCTCAAAGAGCGGCTCCTGTAAGCGGAGCGCCAAGTGGAGCGTTCGACGGCAACCGGTCCTGTGTGATTCATTAACAGGCCGGTTCTGGCTAACAAGTGGGGGCGATGACAAGTGGTGGCGGAGGAGGAGAAGGTGGAGGAATTCCTCTGTTCGTCGATGCGGAGGGATTTGGGCGTTATAGCAGAAGGTGCAAATATTTACATTTTCTCATCAGCATTGTCTAAAAGCAATAACTGGGATCCGGGAGAATCATGTGATGTGTTCATGTGACCCCACCAGTGGGAAAAAGGAAACCCTTTTTTTAACAATGAAACCATGACTTAACAGGTAAAATGGATGGTAAAATACAGCACACTGGCTTCATATTTAAAAACTCTTTGATCTATAAAAGCCAATATTGAGCTTCATCTTTAGTGCTTTTTAAACCATGAGCCTGACTTCCGACCTCTTGTGCAGGGACTCCCGAGGATTTCTTTATAAAGATCAATAAAACATCAATATCTGCATCACCATCTCCCCACACACACACACACATACACACACACACACACACACACACACACACAGAGCCCACACCTCAGGTTATTGTTTGTGAGTTAATAGCAAGCAGCTTCCCACAAAATCCTACGAGGCCTTGAGGAAGCAAAGAATAAAACAAGAAATAAACATGCGATGCAAAGCAGCGTCCTCATCCAAGCTGCGACAGATGGATGCGGACGTTGTGTGAACGTTGTACAACAACAGAACAATCCCTGCCATCAGCCCCGAGTCCACACGAGGGGCAGCCGGCTGCTGCGGGCAGATGCGCTGAGAGGTAATTATTTGCATGCTGTTTCCACAGAGTGGGAGTGTTGAGCATCTAATGCTATTTTGGAGATGGACCTGGTCCACTCTGTTACAAGAGGGGGAGCCGGCTCACTGATGACATGTTTGATCAGTTCAAACAACGCGGGGGTTGATATCTGGACGACCGACAAGTCACAAGTTATACATTTTATTAAGCCGACAAGGTGGACCAGAATAGACTAAACTAACCTGACGGAGTCTACAATAAGCATGATGACATATACGATGCGATATTAGACTTAGTTTGAACTGGCATGAGTTTAAACGGGTGGGAGCCTCTGCCACGTGTGTGCAAACGAACCCTACAAAAGGCCCTCGGTACGATTTATTTCACTACAATAAAGTAATTTGATCTACGTTCGACTGTCGCGCGGTGAGCTCCTCACATGAAACCTTCAACAACTAATTGCATTCATCTTAAATAAAAAGTAAGCCAGCCCAAACCCAGCAAACTGATGTGCAGACCGCACATGCAAAGATAACACGAGGTCATCCAGATGCTCATCTCCTCTCAGCCCAACACTGGAGGGAAAACACAGCTGCACTCAGAGAGGAATGTCTGCGCCCGCAGCCTGTGCACGTGGGTGTTTGTTTGTTTGATGCCGTCGTGCAGTGATTCACCTGAGACAGGAGACGACAGGTAGGGGGAATACAGGACCAAATGGTAGAACCAGCGTACAAGTATTTCTTCATTAAGTCGATGAGAACGTTTGAGTTCTGGCTTGGTGCTTTACAGTATCAGGGCTTAATCACACTCCAATCTGCCGTGTATAAATGATTATTATCCTTGGCTGCCTGCCACAATATTCTGCAATGACCGCTGTGACTGAGAGTCCGTCGCATGTGTGCGGTATGTGTGCATCCGCATTGATGTGTATGTGTTATCAAGTTATCAAAGAGCAGTAGTCGCCCGCAAGTGGAGTGCGTGACAACAAGGAGATGCCGTTTGTGGGTGTGTGTGTGTTTGGGTGTTTCTCTTGGTCAGCGCGATATGTCCTTGGATAAGGCAAAATGGACCGTTTGTCTCCCGCGTTATCTCGGCCACATCGATGAGGGGCCGTTTAGGATTTAACTATTGAGACATTTTTTCCCTCCCGATTCCGATACGCCTCCTGTGGGTATCGGCCGATACCGAGTACAGATACCAGTGTCCCCTTAACTTTGGTAAATTCGTTGTGCTCTTTAGCGTGACGCGTCTTCAGATGTTTGATTAAGTTGCTGGTGTTGAAATTTGCAACACTCGTGCCACCCCTCGAAATTGCTTCTTTGCACTTGTTGCATGTCGGCGTCTTAAAAGTCTGTAAAGTACTGCCAAACCGCCGACATGATGCGCTAACGTTAGCTCCTGAGCGAATGTGCAAATGACGGAGAAGACAGCCCGAGCAGCACCGAGACCAACGTCCATTTACAGTAGCGGTTACCGACCCGGATAAGTGGACCCGGAACAGTTCAAATACACTGTGTACAGCGAAGGTTGCCCGAGACGAGTGCCCGGATAGCGTTGCTAGGTTCGTTTGCCGTGCGTGACGTTCCACAAACCCGGTTCACGCTAGTAAAATGCTGGATCTCGCTAACGTTAGCGCCTGACGTTAGCCAACGTCAGCTCCTGAGCTAACGTTAGCGACTGGCGTTAGCTAACGTCCGCTCCTGAGCAAAAGTTAGCGCCCCTCTAAAACAGCAGCTCCTGATGGCAGCACAGCGCAACAAAGCGGCGAAGAAGAACCGTGTCAGCGATGCCGGAGCTTTATATATATGACAATGGAGCTAACCAGTAAATGGATTCCTATTTCTATAAAAGTACGTGGTATCGGATCGCAGCCTGGACTCCAGTACTCGCCGATACCAGCATTTTCGGCAGTATCAGAGGCTTTTCCGATACTAATATTGGAATCGGAACAACTGTAATTGAGACGCTCTTACACATACTAATGAATGACTCTCACGTTCACTACAGAGATGCTCACACTACTTAGACTACTGAGCTACATTTCTGTAGCTGTAATTCAGGTCGGTTTCGGTTTCAGGTGGGTTTGTCAGCCTGACCGACAGGAGTTGACGAACGGACCACAGATTACTCGTATGCGCACATGAGAACCACATGCACATCCTCATGTAAGAGCAAACTTGAAATATATGTAAAACACATTTTCATATGTGCTTAAGACAGATAAGTATAAATGTTTCACTTGTATGCATGTAAGCATTTCACATGTATGTGTATATGTATGCGCGTGTGGTTCTCATATGTACGTGTAAGTGTTTGAGACGAGTATGTGTAATGTTTTCCATGTGCGCGTGCGTAGGTTTACATTATGAATGTATGTGTGAGTGTCTCAGTAGTGTTTTGTTGGTACGTGCGAGAGCGTCTCAATAGTTAAGTCCTGAACGGCCCCTCATCGATGTGGCCGAGATAACGCAGGAGACAAACAGTCCGTTTTGCCTTATCAAAGAACTTATCGCGCTGACCAAGAGAAACACTCAAACACACACACACATAGTGTCTCATTATTTAGACCCAACTCTCCTCCCCGCTGTACGCACGGAGCAGACGCAGCCCTACGGGCGACTCCTGCTCTTTGGTAACTCAATAAGAGCGCTCGATGAAGCAGCCACGTGTAGACGCAGGTGAGCTTCATGGCTCACACTGCCAGAGTTAACGGGGCCGAACACAAAGGTAGAATACAGCAAAGAAAACAGTGCCCCCGCTTTTGCATCAGCGTGTAATCATTTCATGTTTAAAACCCCCACTGAGAAAGAGACGTTTGTAGTGTGTGTGTGTGTGTGTGTGTGTGTGTGTGTGTGTGTGTGTGTGTGTGTTCGGTAAATAGAGGCTGAAGAAGAAAAGAGAACTTTGTATTGAGCAGATCACAAAGAATCAGAAGGAGTGAGAATAAAATGTACGCTGCCAAATACAGCGGCAGCAGTTGGATGCCGCATCCCCAAGATCATATTTTGCCCCCCCCACCCCCCCTCCCTTATAATATTCTTTAAAAAGCACCAGAGACCAGCCACAGGCCAGATAAAGCATACGTGTGTACATAAAGAGACTGCAAGTACCACACTACAAAGACAGCTATTCATCAAGAATGCACCGCGAGAGTATGTATAGGCCTCCGAGTGCGCTTCCACCAAGACATTAAAAGAAAAAAACAGCTGGGCAAAGAAAATGTCTTTTTTGTCTTTGTTTTGCACAGAGGTTTAGATCACAAACACTGACAGCTACGGAAGGATTGTTTGAGATAACGGATTCCTGTGAAAGCAACCGTGATTGGCATACATTATCATATCAATGAATTAATGAAAACCCAACATTTTGCTTCAAAATAAAAGCTTTGGGCATTTGTTGTGAAGTATTTGCAGAAATATGTATTGATCACCGTATGAGTAGAGCCATGTTAGCGACTATTCTTCAATAAAACTAATTCATTCATGCTGCATGGTGGAAGAGTAAGTAGCACAAATAACCGGGGACCTTAATTGTGAAGTGTATTACCCGGTCAGGCTGGTCACACACGTGGTGCACACAAAAGCAGACACACAAGCTGGCGCGCAAGAATCATTGATAAAAATGTGCTGGATGGCAGTTCATTGATGCATAATCATGACTACTAAATTAGATGTCTCATCTCTGCTTACTTCAGTTACCATTCCGTGTTTTGTTAAGTAACTTCAAGGAGCTCTTGTTTTGGCGGTCGCTGTGGAGGAAAAGTGTAGTGTTTCGGAGCTCCAGATACCCTTTAAGAACCGCTCATCTTGAAGGAGCAGGGGGGGTGACAGGTTCTCCTGTGCCCACCTTCTCCTCCGAGTGGCCCACCAGTAGAGCCTGGATCTATTGAATGTGTTTTATAACCAGTTAAAACCATACAACCATGTTTATACAATGACTTACGCATTTGTTAGAAAGCTATCCAACTCATGCCTTTGCTAAAAAACTTGTATCTGAACTTTATTGCGAAACACAGTCATCATCTCATTGGCTCAGCATAACAGCCTGAGTAATACGAGTCCCCATTACAGCAGGCTTTGCTCTCCAGGCGGCTAACGATAATCAGACATATACTACAGTCTGCACATCCATCACACGGCAGGGAGTGGGACACGCAGCCCTCCCTGTACGAGCCTGCTTCCTTTTTATAAGGCTCACACACACACTCACACAAAGGCTCACATTGGGATTATGGTGGTTATGGTGGGCTTGCTGGGGGAAAGCCGTAGCACGATAATGTTTGGATGTTTGGATGAACAAATTTTGATGATTGCACTCCCACGCTGCCCCTGGGGCCCGGCTGCTGCTGATCCGCGCCATAAAAACCTGTACACATCCGGTGTAACAACGTGATGACCGGGGCATAATGCTTTAAATGGATTTATGCTGAACTCGTAACATTCATTCTGTCAAGCATTTCCTTTTTCTCCGCGGGGTAAAACTCCAGCCATCAAATGAGCGAGCGGCACTCATTAACATGTAACGGCGAACACGTTTTTAAATCAGTCTTGTAAATTCCTATTCGGGTGCTAATTACAAACGAGGCCTATCCATCTCGTGACTGTCGGATAACAAGTATTTTTCTGCGGCAGCAGCCGCAGTTGTTATTCCTCTCAGCGTTGCATCACGCAGAAGAGTCGGCGTTCGCCGGAAAATTGACTACCTGATGAACCCCGGAGCGCCACAGGAGCTCATGCAGCTGTCATCTAAATGATCCACAATCCTTTTTTTTATCATCCTCCACCTTTTCCTCAGCGGCTGCATTCAAATTAACGGCGTTGCGCCAAACAAGGTTTATTACATGAAAAAAAGTTAAATTAACATTAATGTAGTTAATTAAGTACTTTTGTTTGGTTTTAATTGCCGGCACTGGGGGAAAGAAAATCGTATTGTTCCTGTTCCTCACTGTCAGCCACAGTTTCAAATTGCGCTGTTGCGGATGCTACTACAGGGCAAACTGCCTATTGAGTGCGAGCATATTACCAAACAGCATGGCGGCACAGTGTTTACTGAGGAAATTGCACATTATGCCGCTGTGTCCCATAAGAACATTTTTCAATTACACTTTTCATTACATTTGTTGATGCGCGTTTGCCTGAGAATGAATCTTAATGACTGTTGGGGTTAGAGAAGTAAAAGATGGATAGAAAAGGGGGCGGGATCAAATGCGGGAACAGGAGGTCAAGCTTCTTTATTTTGGTGCCAATCTATAAAATGTGACTGGTGTGAAAGATGTGGACAAATAAACAAGGTGCACACTTGCATAAAAGATACAGCGTAGTGACCAAGCTGAGTGAGTTCAAAGGATTTTGATCATTAACATCCGCACAATAGTGCACAACGATATGGTTAGAATAAACAGCTGTGTGTTACTAATCTGTCCTCAGACAGGCATCACAATAACAACAACCAAGAGAAAATAAAGAACACTTGTGTTTTGTAAGGAAGTAAAACAAACACAAGAGATTTCTCAAATGCTGCATTAGAATTATTTCTCCATGCTTTCTTACATTTCTACAAGAAGGGAGCTTTTCAGCTAACGCCAGCTCGCAATGTGAGGCTACTTAATGAGTTGCGTTACCCTACAGTTTAAACTGAATAGTTCAAGGTTGAGGTGTACGTGATTGGAGATCAGAATTGGGACCTGAGTCACCGGTGTTTAACTGCAGTCACATTTCTTTCCCTTTTTCACAAGCAGTGCATTAGTTTGGTGAGTCTTTCTAGAACTCTACCTATTGCAAAGTATATGAGATTCTCCTGGAACCACTGAGATTATTTAACGGCGTTGCCAGTTTCCATGGACATATGGTGCTATGTTGAATGTATGGTACCATCTGTTAGCAGGACCATGGCGGCCTCTTTTTCAGATACGGTTTTAGAAAACTTTCTAGGAAACCAAGTGACTTTTCAAAATGGGACCAGACCTCCTGAGGAAAGATTACCTCGGCACGGTCCAGCTGTTAACTGTGTGTTGAGGCGGACTGTGTTCCTGAGTGCGAGTGATGATGTCTTACGGACTGACTGAAATCAGCCAATTTGCTTGGCTCTCGGGGGTGCGCTCAGCACTTAAGCCTGGGTTGAGCCGCGCATTGTGCTGCGGACGCGAGGGTTTGTCGGGGGTTAAGAAAGCCATTCCGCCCTTTCTTATGGCTCCTGCCCTGGTATCTGGACGTTGCAGAGCTCTAACAAACAGGCGCTCCGTGCTATCAGCACTACTTATCGGCCCGTCACACAGTGGGGGGAAGATAAATCTAGCCAATTAAAATTTAAATTGCCGTGTTCACTGCCGTGACTTCCCCCTTTCCGCGTGTCTACACGTCTCTCTCTGGCACCCGGCTGGTCGGGGTCGGGGGGGCGGAAGGGGGGCTTGGGTGCCGCCAGTGGTGGACGCCATGGTGGTCAAACGCAGATGCATCTCGCTATGCGGTTTCATCCAGAAGCAAGGTGTCTTTTTTTTTTAATAAAAAAAGGTAGTACATACAAGGGTTTATCAGACTGAATCTGGAGAAGAAAATACATTTTGGAGATTTTAAAAGCCTTCCAAACTGAAATCGAACATTGCCCCATTTCGTCTTCATTGGATTCAGGTCCACTAAGAACCTAATCATACTAGTTACCATTTGGCTCGGCTGCTACTAATACCACCACACCACTTTCACTTTTGCCATGTGATTTTGCTTTCAATATCTTCTCTACAGTTTACTTTTATGTACTGCAGTAACCTACACTCCCCACTGGGGACAAGAAAGGGTTTAGCTCATCCATCTAAATTTCCGCCGTCTAATTGTTTTCCAACATCAACCCTCTTGTAAGATCAGTTTAAGTTCAACAATGCTCCAAAAGGCGAGACTCTGTTTAACTCACCCCAAACCGCTCTGAGAGAAGAATTCACAGCTTAATGGAAGTCTTTCCCAATCTGGTCGGAGCAGCCAGTTCGCATTTGGCTACAGAGACACTCAGATGGCTGGAGATAACAATAGCATGTGTTTTTTTTGTTTTGTTTTTTAACAGCAATAAGGTTTCCTCCTGCAGTCCAAAGACATGCTCCTTAGCTTTGTGGATGAGAGAGTGAATGGTTGTGTGTCTCTATGCTCGCCGTGTCGTCGGCTGGCAACAAGCTCAGGATTTACCCGCTTAGCTGGGCCGGACTCCGGACACTGCGATCCTGTAAGCCACAGGTGCCCATACCTTTTCGACTTTTCAATCAATCATCACGGTGGTGTACCACCCATCCCTTTCACTCCCAGTGCGTTTGCCTGACTACAATATGAATAATAATAATATCGTTGAGTAGATATAAAAAATACAAGCCTCCCATCCGTTAGTGGCGGTTGACCACAAATGCGTGGCGACCAGACGTTGTTTTTTCTCTTATCAGCAGGCGATCTGCTGGTACTGCCTTGGTGATCGACCGGTTGATCTTACGATGAGCGTTTTAGACGATAACTGACTGTAAGGTACTTAAGCACCTTAAGTAACATTGCTTACATCTCTCCCCTCCACTGTGTAGAGAGAGAAGTAGAGAGAGAGAGAGAGACTTTGACCACTTTGAAAACAGCTAGCTTCCTGTGACAAGTGCTCTTTAGTGCCTCCTGTGTAAATGATACGATGAAGACCAAATGTGTTGCTTAAAGAGAGGCTGGCCGTGAATGAGAGGAAACCCACTGATGTAACCACCAGGGGTCTAGAGTTAGAAGACGCTGTGTGCCGTACAGACTGCAAGACCCTCTAATCAGTTTTTGCTTTGGGGCTATGCACATAAAAAGGTTTTGTCTGTATCTCTAATGCTAAGGATTTGGGTCTTAAAAAGGGGGTAGAATTAATGAATAACTGCTGATGCCTATCGAACCGTAGCTCATAATTGACGCCTTAGTCCAAACACGTTTTATTTGTAGGTGAAAGCAGAAAACACCACCAGTGACTCAAACAAATGCAGCGCTGCAAGAAACCAATTCATCCTTAAATATATTTACTTTATAATAATTTCATTCGTCAAGAAAATATAACACAATCTTCCAAAGAGGAAGATGATCGTCTCGGCATGTTGTTTTTTTTGGTGCAATTGTCAATACTGAATTATTAGGCTACATGGGATAGAAAACCCTCCCAATTTCAGCAGCCACAACGATAAACTGTCCAAAATAACAATTAATAGCTATAGTTCGAGTCAAAGTATTAGCATATTTGTCTTTGACTAATTTTCTATCCGTCACCCACACATTTCAGCAATGGTAAACTAGAAATCATTTATCAAATATCTCGGTTACGAATCGTGTTTTCCAATCACCTCGCCAGTCATCATGAAATGCAGCTTGTTGTTTCCAGCTGAGTGATATGAGCTGGAGAGAAAGATGTTGCTTCACAACGGAGTTTTTCCCCTCTCCTTTATCGTTCCCCCTGCCGGCAGAGGCAGCTGTGTCTCTATTCAGCTCTCTGATCAATAGCAATAGATCGCAGCCTGGAGCTGCTCTCACTGTTATCACTGCACATATTGACAAAGTGGTGGCTCAGCGTCAGCAACCAATTCAAGTCCAGAGTCAGTCAACATTATTTAATGGCTAGAGATAACGCACATGTATTTTCTTTTATTCTCTGCTTTCTTTCTTGTGAGAGAGCTTGAGTTTCCAAATAAAAAGTATCTACCCAAGCAGGCTTTAAGGGGGGGGGGATTAGCCATTTTTAGTGCTCCCACACTGACCATTCACTCCTTGCAAATGGGATCTGGACAAAGAATGAAACCAGAGTCTGATACAGCAGCATTTGAATAATACACACACACACACACACACACACACACACACACACACACACACACACACACACACACACACACACACACACACACACACACACACATATAAATTGCCTCTGAACCTCAAGCTGCTCCCTGAATTTTCATGTGCCCGTTTGCTGCTCCATCATCGGGTAGACAATCTTTGATCTTCAAACCATGACAATGGTCTGGCCTTTTTCCCTGTGCCTCCCCCTCCTCCTCCCCTCCCCCTCATCCTCCCCTCCTCCTCATCCTCCCCTCCACTGCAGCCATCCATGTGGAATAACAACAGTAACGTCTCACTACCAGCAATCAGCAAATCCAACACAATACAGTCGCTGTGCCCAGATAATGCAAGCGACCAGATAAGCATTAGAGTGATAACCTCACACACACACACACACACACACACACGCACACAGACAGTATCCAAAGACGCAAAGAGTCGGGCGGTGGAACACAACACGGGGCCTCTATGAGGCGGGAGATATGCGGATGATGGAGTCTCAGAGGTGCACTGGGGATCTGCGATAGTAAGCGGCGTTTTTCCATCTGCTGAGGGCCAGCAGCAGCAAGCCCCGCCCCACGAGGAGCCAGCCTATATGCAAAGAGAGGGAAGGAAAACATGGGGATTGAAAAAGAGACACCCCTCTTCTGTTTTTTTCACACACACACACACACACACACACACACACACACGCACACACACACGCACGGGGCTTTGGCTTGGCAATAAATCCCCACTCACTTTGCAACAATCCATCTTCCTAATGGCACCACGCACTTACCCAAACTGCTATGTAAATATCATCCGTTATAGCCTGTGGCTAAGCAGTGCCAACAAAGCATTTGTATCAGTTTTTTGTGTGTATGTGTATGTGTGTGTGTGTGTGTGTGTGTGTGTGTCCTTGTGTGTTTGTTTGTTAAGGCTCTTGCATGGTTCTGCAACTGCGGCTGCGTCGGACTCGTTTCAATTCATGGTTCTAAAAGGCTTGCGCGTGTTGCAAAGCAATTCACCGCCAGAACACCAGGTGCAGTCAAGTTTTTTGTCGAAGACGACCCAGAGAGTGACGTCCCGTATTTTCCTGCACAACTCTGTCCTCCCCTCGACCGGCAAACCAACGTTTTGGTTGGAGGCCATGCGCGCGTTCTTATATTCGGCCAATGACGAGTCGTATAAGTGGTCAAATTTCCGTATTTCTTCCGACAACAGCTCTTCAATCTGATTAATTCTCTCGTAAAAAAATCTTCCGTTTGAAAATGACGGTATTATGCTATAAAACTGCAGGATGCAGTTAGAAGACCAATCACTGCATTGTGCAAGCGTTGGCTTGCGTAGTTTTAGACCCAGGTCTAGAAAAATTGGTCGACGCACACAAGAGCGGGGAAAAGGCACACAAGGGGATCTGCGTCTGCGTGTCTTTGCGTTTCTCTGAAAACGCAGAACCATAAACCAGGCTTTACTCTTGCGATATGGGTGTTTTAGTGGGTTTGTGTTTTCAAGATAGAGCAGAGCAGTAAAGCAGAGCGAAGGGTTTCATACAGGGACGACTTGGTTCAAATAGTTTCCACCTGATTTGGTTTATAGGCTCAGATGATGCACACACCCGCGTTGATATGCGGTAAAGTGCACTTCATCTGAAATCCCCTCAGAAACCGCTGTCCCCAGGTGTTCGTCTGTCTTTCTAGTTCCCGCCATGCCCCACGCTCTTGATCAGGGACGGACTGAATGCTAATTGTAAACCCACTCTGTGTCGTTGTCACGGTGACGGTCGCGGGAGCTGGAGAAGTCCTCTGGAGGCGTGACTGCCTATGTGCTAACCTCAATTTAGGCAAGCGGAACTGCCAGCGAGAACTCCCTGATCTCATCACACAGCGGTGGGGGGGGGGGGGGGGACTCGGGTCCACTCGATCGTCTTGAAGCTCTTTCAGGTTTTTTTCCCCTCCTAGCCAAGATGCATTGTACTAGGCTTTAAAAAAAAAAGTAAGAATCGCGTGGGTCTCCGGGCACTATTAATGAGATATAACGGCTAATGCAGAGCGACCATAAAACGTGAGCGGCGCTCCACAAGAAAGCTTGGAACGTTAAAGAATTCACAGATGATAGAAACGTGTCCGACGCAGCCGAGCGGGGTTTCCCCCGCAGCGAAGGGAGCACGTCTCTAGTGCACCAGCTACGTTTGAATCTGCAAAGTGAGCCACATGCCGAGACATGAAATCATCTATGAGACATCCTCTGGCTGTTTGTTTGACTCTGGGAGTTTCACAGAGAAGGGAAAGACCTCCCTGCCCCGTAAATAAACAAGGCTCTGTCCCGACTTCCTCCGCCCCCACATGCAGGGGGAGACCCGCTGACCAATAAACCTCCTCAACGCCGGGGATGAGCTGGTTAGCCTCATCGGAAAATACGATCTAAGAGCAAGGAAGGACATGAATTGAACCATGGTTAACAAGTATAAGGGCCAATATATCCTGGGCTCTAATGAAGCGTTTGGTTTGAAGCCTGGCCGGGTGATGTCAGGCTAAACATGTCCCATGTCCGTCAGTCGGTCATCTTTTAGGGCCGCAGGGGGGCTGGAGTCGGTCCCAGCTACAAGTTCCATGAACTTTTGAAATATGAGGTCACAGAATCGGTTCTATTATTACCCATCAGCCCCTTTCCTGCAATATTTCCTTGAGATGGGGGTGAAGGTTGAGACCAGATTATACATAATTGAGCGTTATTATCTATTGTTTTACCTCATTTTTACAAAAATGTTGTTTTTAAAAAGGGAACAGATTGATTCGAATACCTTTTAAGCTTTTCTTGTGTCTCCTGATGCCAGAAGTAACTTTAGTTTAGAGCTGCTAAAAACCTTTTTCCATTCTTGATTAATACTGTGATTTTTCTAATTACCTGATTGGTTATTGGGTCTAATGCAACGTCTATGTACGACTACGGTGAAAAACATCCATCGCTACGATGTCTTTAAATGGCTTGGTTTGATTTCAGCAGTTCAAAAATAAATAAATAATACATCAAAACTCATCATCAAAATGTGTACAGATTAATTAGCTAATGCTGTCAGCAGCACAGGAATGAACGGTGAATGTTTTACATTGGAGCTTTAACTCATTTTTATTTGGCAACCTTCAAAAAGGAAGAAATGCCTGACCTCGTTTGCCGTCGCCTTGCTTCTACTAATCTGTTCATCTAAGTTGAAAACCGTTCCTCAGCCTCTCCCCACCAAATGAAACATCAAGTCAACATTCATCACCGTGACTCCAAATCTAATCTGCTACAGCTCGTCCCGCCGGGGTTACATCACAGCTTCCTCCCGGCGGGGTCAACAGTCCCCATGGTCACTGTAGTCCGGCACGTCACCCCTGCAACCCCACAAACCGGAAACCATCTCCAACCCCCCCCCCCACGCACACACACACACACACACACACATACACACAGAGACACACCCTCCCTGTTCCTGATTATTTTAGCGCTGCATTAGGAGCCAGGCCATTAGACGGCTCCACTCGTCCATTAGAGGCTCGGCCTGCAGCGGTGGACGGGATTGGCAAGGAGGGAGTAACAGCTCCTCGCATTAAATCAAAGCAGCCGCTCATGCACACACAGACATGCGGAGCGAGACAGAGCAGCGCTGTGGTTACTCCATAACTCATAGCCCAAAATAGAATGAAGGCTTCATAATAGAAAGGAGTTATAGAGTTACAGAAAGAGGTCTCAGGCTTTGCCTTTGACTGGTGAGATCGTACCTGCAGAGAGGGGACGAGGACCAGTAATGGATGATTTCAGCTCTGCCTGTGTGTGTTTTTAAGGGCTGCAATAGCTGATTACAGTTTGGGATTTTTTTGAATTATTGCTATAAATTTCCCAGAGAGCTCAATAACGTCTTGAGATTTGTAAAGAGGTTGGGTAGCTGCTCAACGGGTGTCCTTCGAGAATAAATGGCTAATCAAAATGGTTGTCGAATCGCAGCAGCAGTCCGTTTCCCTCCTAGTCGGCTCTCAGGCAGAAACCATCACAATTGGCCATTGTTTCTGGCCTCAAAGATGTTTTTAGTGGTTTGTGAATTTCCTTCCTGGCCTGGACCTTTTCTGACAATACACGGGCAAGTTGCCGAGGCTGATGGCTGCTTGCACACATTCTGCGAGCTGGTCATTTATTTTTGGATGCGATGCAGCGTGTCCGATACGTATACTTCAACGCCAACATTCCTCTGGCATCTGGCTAAGATAAATAACACTTTAGGGGGCTGAAGAAAACATCCGGTTGTGAGAATGGAGAATGATAAAGTTGTATCAGCAAAGGGGAGGTCGAGAAAATATATTTTCAATGGAACTTCCGCTCTTCCTGAAGGTTAGTGTAAATAAACTGAATGAAACAATGTATTTTAATCCCACAGGAATCCACATTACCCTCCCTTTCCCTTTCCCTGAACGTTCCCCCTTTAAAACAAAATGCACTTCATCGGATTTTACTGTATATTTTTCAAACGGAGGCAAATACAGCAACTACCGCTGAGTCATCATGCACATTTAAATTATTCATTAAACCTCGAGACACGTCCGCCCGCTGAAGCTTCCTGATCAATTTCTCGGTGTAACTGGTCCTCGATCGGTCTGCTTGCACATTTCCCCTCCTTCCCACCACTACCGACCAATCACATGCGTCGTCTTTTCCAGCCGGAAAACCATCCATCACAATCTGGCAACGCGGCGCGCGACGTCCGGGAGAGGAGCAGCAGAGTCGCCGGGGTTTCAAATCGGCAAAGTGCCCCTTCCTTGTGTTCACACCTCGTCTTTAGTCGCGGCATGTAGGTGTGTTGTACTGAATAAATAGGCATTGGAAATTGCACGCGAGTTGCTCGGCAACGGGGTTCAAGGTGTAACTGTGCACCTGATAATTGGATTCCTGGTTTACCGACGGCCCGGCGCGATGTGAATTTGCACCCGTCCGCGACTCCGTCCTCGCTTGGCCGGGCATGTCAGGCCTCGGCGCCCCCCCCCCTCCCCCCCACACACCCTCCAACACTCCAGGCCTTCCCGGTAGTTGCTCTGTGGCTGTGATCTAATTGATCACAGGCTGCTCAGCGGGCTCCGTAATGGACGGCAAAAACCGGCGGTGTTCATCCTGAGGAGGACGCCAACGGCAACAGATGGCTTTAATATTCGGCAAATGAAGAGTCGGATCCCTCACGCAGGCGCTTTGGACGCGGCCAAATGAGGTAGAAATGCAAACTAGCCCGATAACCCCGGCGCTCTTTGATTGGCTGACACCGCTGCAGTCTGTCCAGGAGGGGGACGAGGGTCCGGCTAATGTTCCATCCATCACTCAGTGTGCTTTGATGGCTGGATTCCAAAGACTGCTCAACCACTCAACACATTCATCCGCACCCGTGTGAATGAACAAATGAACGTCAGAATGTGTGTTGAGAGCTTATGGAGCCCGTCAGCACCTCACCTCATCAACTTCAACATTTCCTGTGTTTCATGAGTCGGCTTGCTGTGCGGTCACACTGGATTTAACAAACCTTTAGAATTCTTTATGATGCAAATTTGTCAACCACCAAAGTAGTGTAAGAACATGTTTAGTTGATGTGAACAAGGGAAGAGGGACTATTCAAGTTTCATCTTGTATTATTATAATCCGTCAACACAGATCATGGACTGAACCTTAATCTTTAACTGCCAGACGCCGATCAATAACCATTATGTGCGTCCGCAGAGGCAGCAGCTGGACTGTCACTCTTGTCTCCTCTTAAATTCAGCAGATGCACAGACCGTTCCTTCTAACCCCCCCCCCCCTCCAGTTCTTCACTCTGACAGACTACTACTCACCCCACCTTCGGGTTGAAGCTTTCTGACGTGACGTGAGCGACTGTCCCGCACTGTGCCGCTCCTTTGAAGCCTTGGCTGGGCTGCAGCGGATACATATGTTTGTTCCTTTTCGCTGAGAGCACCACCCATTTCCAAGATATCAAAAGGCAACAGATGCAGCCTTAAAAGCAAGCCGTAGGTATTATTGTAGTCACTTGAACTCTTGATTATGAACTCAAATTATTTCCGCCAGTAAGGATTGGCCATGAGTACTCTGTGTGTGTGTGTGTGTGTGTGTTCACCTCTGTGTCGTCCATGGCTTATCTCGCATTCTGCTGCATCAAACAGCATTATATTGGGTGGACGGTTATGACTGCACGCTCAAGGACCCCCCCTCCCCCGTGCCTTCGCTGTTCGATATCATGATAAACCGGTCTGCCAATCTGAGGAAGTCATTTTAGGGATTTTAGGTAATCGAAATATGTAAATAGTAAAAAATGTAATAGTATTGATGTGACTGTACCTTTGCTCACAGCACCACTGCCTGTGGGCGTGTTACAGTGCCTGCTTCCAGGCATCGTGCGGTTGGGTTCTGGTGATTAATGAAGCCCCGATCTGGGCCGCCTGAAACGTACGCTTTCCTCAGTCCATTCAATAACAAGCGAGTCCCACGCGGCTGTAATGGCTGCTGCGCAAACCACAAACACACCTAATAATCTCAGGCAGCTCAATAATTCAAGAAGCAGATGCTGCAGTGAGGAGTGAAGTCACGCAGGAGACGAGAGTTCCTATGGCGATATCGAGCTCCATCAACAGTTTGGGGGCGCAGCTGTTGGAGAACGACGGCACGACGTCACGAAAGAGGAGAGTTTGAAGCTGCCTGGCCCCGGGGCGGTGCAATTGAAAAACGACATTAAAACAAAATAGCCAATTAATCAGGTCCATCGTTAAAGTCGGCGTAAAAGAAATGGCGGGGAATCCTGTGTTCCCGTCACGTTCTGTTGTTCTGCCAGCCGTCCCATTGTTTTTTTCTCATTACTGCGCTCTCGTCTTGTCCCGAGGCGTTTGCAACCTGTCATTAAGAAGATGAAAAGAATGGAAATGTGTTCTCCTCATTCGAAAAGTTTTGCGTAGGATCCTCAGAACTACGCAGCTTCTGGCTTTAATTAGCCACGAGCTCTCGCAGGTGTTCCTGGCGGCGCGCTTTTACCTCCGTGTCTCACCAAGGAGCAGATCAGGGCCGATCAGAATGTGTGGCATCTCATAACCTTGAGAAAAGCACACACCCTTAAAAAAAAGACAATGCTGTGATTGGAAACGTTTGGTGCCGTGTACTAAAACGAACGGTGAGTAGACGGACCCTTGGGTGAAGGAGAAATGGGCGATTACTCCCGGAAAGTGTCCAAGGTGACGTTTAAAGAAGAATCTAAACTAAAGATGTTACATTGGGGAAGACTTGTAAGAGTTAATGTAAAAACACTAAATATTTAGGAGCCTTTGCTCTCTTAAAGGAGTGTCAGTCGGTGGAGAGGTTCCGCCGACTAAAAGTCAGCTGTCAGGTTTAATGGAGTTCATCCAATTACACTCGAGAGGAACATGAAGTCAGGAGAAACATCCGCGGCCCTCGTAGCGTGCTGCTGGCATCGCTGAAAAGCCAAAGGTTGGTCCACAATGAAGCTTTGACCTCTGACTCACACGGCCCCACCTGAGAGCACCAAGCTGTTCTCAGAAATATAATGTGGCTCAACACCTCCAGCGGACACGGCAGCATTTGTGGAGACGAAACAACAGCTCTAAGCAGTTAGAACCTCACACACACACACACACACACACACACACACACACACACACACACACAACAGGATTTCCTGCAACAGATGAAGACGAGCCACAGCGTAGATACTCTGGGGTCCTGACCACTAGAATGAAATAGCAATATACCAAACGATTAAACAATATCAATAAAGACCTTGAACTGGATTTTGTGGTTCCTCCTCCTACGAAATTCCAAGAAAACACGGTGTTTCAGTTCTGAGTGTTTCCCACTGAATAAACCAGAACACGACTGCAAAGCCACAGCCCCAAAGCGGAGCTATCAATCAGTCCAACGAGGCTTTGGGCTGCTAAAAGGTTGCCTCCACGATTACACAAATGAAACTGCAGCGGGTGAATATGCATCAGTCGAACAGCACCGTTCAGCCGCCTGGTTAGAGGCTTGTAATGATCTCCCGGCAGCATCATCACTGACTGACATTTAAAGACAATTAAACACCTCAGAGGTGCAACGTCGATGTGGATCAACCGGGAGCCGCCTCTGAAGGGGGTTCATCGCCACGCGCTATGAAAATCCACTGAGCGTGTGTTAGCGAGGGAAGACGCTAACCTCGTTATCATCCAGGAGGATTAAGTGATCGCTCGCGTGTTTGGGCCGAGGTGTTTACCTCCACGGTTAATCCATCAGTCAAGCCACTGCTGAGTGCAGCGCAGGCAGGGGCCTCGGGGGGGGGTTTCATTTGGTTTGATTGATGCTAGATTGCGTGGTGTGTGTTATACGACGACTGCACACATCAGCGCTAGTTTTAGAGTCGTGGGTTGTTTTACCCATGTTGCATTTTAATGAGTCACACAATGCAGTGGTTGCAGACACACCAGAGAAGTGTCCTCTCCTAGGTGCACCTTCCAACATCTTCTATTGTCTCAAATATAACGCGTTTCAACAGTGGTTATCTATTAGAGGCTAGAGTTTCATTATTTTTTCATTATTTTTCATTATTTTTCAGAGGGCAAAGTTTTCATTTCCTCCACATCTTAGCCAGAACAAAGACAACCGAGAGAGAGAGAGAGAGAGAGAGAGAGAGAGAGAAAGAGAGACAGTGGGTGAGAGCGGTTGAGAGAAAAGGGGGCTGTGCGTGATGAATGTCAGCCAGCCCTCCACTTCATCATCTCAAAGGGCTATCTGAGGGTGGCGGTCAGGAAAAGCGCGATCCCGTACTCCCCCTGTACTCTGTCAAGGTCAAGTCATATTGGAAAACAAGGTACGGGTGAGAGAAATGAAAGAGCAGCGGCGGGGGAACGGGCGAGCAAGTCCAACGCAACGTACATTCAACCCCTCGGCTAAATGTGGAAACAGTCACACGTCTCCAACGCTTGCTGAAGGCCACGAGCGCAGCTGCGAAGGTCGAGACAGCAGAAGGTCTTCAGGAGTCCAAATGCTCTTTTTTTTTTTTGTTTGCCAGACAGAGGCCTGTTGTCGGTGAGTTAATGAATACACAGTGTCAAAACTCGAGGGAGGGAAAGACCTAGTTTCATTGTGTGACCGATGTGAAGACACATTGTGGGGAAACCTGTAGCCGTCCGGTAGAAGCACAGCGCCACTAGTTACCCCACGTTTGCAGCAGCGGCCTCGGGAGGAAGGAGAGAGACATTTGAATTGCAGATTAAATAACAGCTTGAGTCCATGTCCATTAGAATTGGGTAAAATACATTAGCAGCTTGTCAATGAAGTACTTCCCAACAGAGAAGGTTAAGGTGGCGGACATGTTGTCTTCACAGACTTTGGTAGAGCTGCTCAGCGCTCTGAATCACAGGGGCCCCTGAATCAGACCCAGAGGTACTTCAGTGATAAGCTGAATGATCCAATGAGCGAGGACCTGCAATAAGTGATGTGTTTGGGCCCCGGTGGCAGCAGAAACCAGCGGCGACCAGAACATTGTCGTTTTTAAGTGCATACGACAAATTTGTTTAGACATCTGCATTCGTAGTAGTAGACCACAGGAAGCAACATTATTGAAATTAATTTCACTCCCAGTCTCAGTTTTGGTTTCTATCAACTCCTGAGGGAAACGCTCTAGAGCAGGGGGGTAAAACTCATTTCAGGTTTGGGCCAGATAGTGCCCACTTCCATCGAACCCGGGCCAGACCATTCAAATCATAGGGAGGGGTAACAATCTTGGCGGCGGACGATACGGCGGACAGGCGAGGGGGGGGGGGGGGGCGACGGTGCAGAACAAATCGATACAACAAAAAAAAGACACCACCAGCCTTTCGTCTGTCGAACAGCGGCCGCGCATGCGTGGGGACCTTCCTGTAACTCTCACAATAGCAAAGTCATCCGGCGGGCCGTCCAGACGGCGGAGGTCACTTTGCAAACGGACAAAAGGGTATGCCACAGTTTAAGGATGTACTTTATTTTGTAAAACACAATTGCCTAAAGTACCATATCAACCACAGATTTGACAGCACATTTCATCAATAAAACAGGAAACAGGAACAGGGAGTCCCCGTGTGGGTTTGAGTGAAACTCATGCTCTGCATCCAGGCCCGGCTGAATCACTGATTCAGTGGGAACTGAAACCAACGTGGTTGAATGAAAAGGCAAATAAAACAACCTCACAAAAGCAGAAGCCCCCTGTGTTTTATTTTACAGTTCCAATTCTGACTGCAGCACCTGCAAAACAAATTCTACTCACGTGGAACCAATAATGTAGGAAAGTGACATCAGCACACAGGGAGGTTTCTTTGCAAAAAGTAACTTATCTACGACGCACGAGCAGACGCCAAGGCAAAGGACTAACGTGAAAAAAACGCTTGAGATGTGAAAATGAGTAAGAAAACAAGAAACTAAAGACCTGTGGGGAAACGGTTACAGGTTTTCAGCGTTGAAATGCTTTTTCAGCCCCACAGTGAGCGAAAGAAAAATACACACTTTGCACAAAACAGTTTAATTTTAAACAGTTAATGAACAGTTCACCCAGAATGAGAAGAGAAGATGGCTGGTTTTCATATTTCTTTGCTAAAGGATTAAGCCGTTAGGAGGATTAGCCACTAGGAGTTCAGCTTAGTTTAGCCATGGAAGCAGAGGGAACCAGCAGCAAGTTTGGCTGTGTCTAAAATCTATATATTCTTTGCTTAATGCCTCCTTAAACGTGAATGAACAGGACTGGCCTTGGCCATTCATGATTTGCCCTCTAACTGGCTGCCAGTCACTAGCTTCCTTTTAACTCTTGGCACTAAAGCAAAATATTAATTATTGACTTCTACTTATCGACCTGATTAAAGTACAGGTGGCTGTGCTGTCTTCCAAAAGTACAAAGGAACTCGGCGTATAAATTATTGACTAAAACTTTACCACGTACTGCCGAAAGTCCCTTTTTAAAGCGAAGGGCGAGTTGGCGTAAAGACAAGCCTCGTGTCCGGCAGCTCGCCCGTCCCGCCTGATGTGTGTCTGCTAATGGACGGCCCCTCGCCAAGAAGCAGATGAGTGCTGAGCGTCATTGTGAGGGACATGCTCAATTTCACCGGAGAAAGCTACTAAAAGCTTCCTCTCAATCAGATTCTCCGTCTCTCTCTGTCTGCTTTTTTTCCCCGGGAGCTTCCGTCCAATTAATTCCAAATTGTTTAGCTCTCGCGTGTTCACTGCGCCGTTGCTTTCATTATGCCAACACCAAACCGGTGGCAGGTTGCTGTTCACGGAGATGGGAAATGGGATTGAGGAAGCTCACCTGCCCACCTCCGGCTGGCGCTCGTGAGAAATTGTTTTTTTAGGAATATCATCAATCACAAGGTGGGGGGGGAGACGGGGCAACCTGCCCGCTCTACCGAGGTTGGGTTAGAAAAAAATGAAATAAAAAAAGATAAACACTTTCATTCTCTCTGCAACCGGATCGCATTGCGCCTGATGTTCTCACAGGGACACTGAAGGAAGCGGATACTAAACCTCACCTCGTGATCTTTACATGAACCCACAATGCAACTGCAAATGGCTTTTTTTCTCCAAAGGGGGTTTCACAAAGTACAAATGGTCTACAAAGAGTTTAAAGTCAGCGCCAGCGACACGTTGCATGAGTGAGGCACCGACCTCACACGGCGCTGCGGGTCAGTAGACTAAATAGAAACACTGTGCATACACACTTGGGAGGTATTGGTTCCTGTGTTACAGCACGTAGTGGGAATAAAACATGTACATTCTCGGAAACGTCTGTTGTCTCTTTTTCCCTTGTTGGCTACTTTCCCTCCTCAAAGCTTCCAGTTTTATCGTTCCTGTCCGCCATGGCAGGATTTGTTAAATTGCTGTGGAAATTTGGCAAGATAACTTCCGCGAGTAGATAAAAGCTTAATATACGTCTTCCCTGGCTTTTGTTAACATTGACAATTGGGACGTCATTAGTATGCCAGACAGAAGCACATTTCCGATATATTAATGGGGGAGAGCGAGTCTGAAACCTGCAGAATACAAATGCAGGTTTGTGGGAGGCCGACATGGAGCTTGTGTTTTCTCGGGGTCGGGGTAGGCCTAGGGGGGGTCAAAGCCCACCGACCCTCCTCCCTGCTGGGTCTTAATGATAGACACTGGGCTGCGGGCCGGCGGTGGTTGGGTCCTCAACGTTGAGATTGCTTCTCGAAAAACTACAATGTGCGATTGATTTCCTGTGTATATGTAACCAACAGGAGACAACAATTGTCGTTTTGATTTCAGGTGGTTTTAGCTCCACGCAACACTGGCTGCATTTCCTTTCATTCGTCCGTCATTATGTCGTAAGTGCTTCAGGGGTTCCTTACATGTTTGAAGGACTGAGACCTACTAAAACAAAACTCTCACCAACAATACAATGCAGCCGCACAACAACACTTTATATCACAACTGAAATAATGCTGATTCAACCGTTCTCTTGTGTTAGGGTCGGCACCGACCCGTTTTAGGTTTTACGTGCATAAATTAACCACATAAATAATACTAAGAATAAAAAATACTTATACTTGATTTTCTTTCCACTAAATTAGGAAATGCTCTGGTTAAAATCATGACCTTTGTCACGAAAATTAAAATGACTAAAGTGTACTGTTAGCCAACACCCTGCCAGCCAGCCCCTCCCCCCATCATGTGAGCATCTTACCTTGTTATCCAATTTACGGGCACAAAAACAAACCAAACAAAGACGACCATGTGAGGAGAATTCAGTACAGAGGTTCACCAGGTCACCAACTGATGCAGAACAAAAGGCACACAACAAATATTCAAATCAATATTTTCATGGATAAAGAAGCCTAACAAGGTAACCAATTGATGAGAAACAAATTGGATGATAGAAACTTGTTTTTAGTGTATTTTCCATTAAACAGAAGATACGGTAACAAAAAGCCAACACGGGAGGAAGGGAAATTAAATACTGTAGTTTGTTCCTGTGACCAAAAACACCAAGAACACAACACGGAGGGGGGAGTTCGATCACAGATCACAGAGCAGTGGTCTCCGACCTAAAAGGAAACGATCTCTCCCACCTTGTGTAACCAAGCGACACACTGTTCCACTTTGTTTGCATGATTAACTAGAGACTGAGCCGCGCAGAGGATCAATACGCGCTGTAGCCCTGCCTCTGTGCCCTTCCCCTTCCACAGCCAATTATGTGATATGATCAATACGCATCGGTAATTGGATATCGGCCGCTTCGCCCTGAGAAAATCCATGGCGAGAGCCACGTATGAAAACACTCCCCCTCTACTTAGCTGCCGGCGCGTGCGTCACAGCGGGTTCCTATCATCCACTTCCTGTGGCGGAGAGATAGAGGAAATATGAGGCGCTTTATCTCCCCCTCCCCAGAAAGAAGAAGCTAATGTATTACAGTGTGTGTGCGTGGGCACTGTTGTGGTTGGAGGTGTCCCCGGTGACAATGCTGATGTGCCCCCCCCCCCCCCCACCGGCCAGATCCACTGGAATCAGACCGTGGCACCGGCCCGACAACAGCTGGTCTTTGGAAGGAGGGACCAACAGGCTGATTAACGACCAAAGAGCCCAAATCAATTCTTTAAAACAGGAAAAGAGGGACGGAGGCCTTCTTTGAGGAGAGCTACAGGGGAGCGATCCCGCCATCTGGCTACGACCCTACAGAGTCTCTATCTCCCTCTCTGCAGAGCCGCGATGGCGTCTTAGCAAATCAGACGGCGCCCATAAGGCTGCGTGATCCCCCTTTTGTCCGCCAACGTTGCAACGGCATGTTGTCATGCGACGCGTCCCCTGACAGCTCGTTAGGGAAGATAATTCTGAGAGGAAGGCTAATAGAGGGAGCCTCAAGTCTCCAGGGTTTTCACACGTGAGAAAAGAAAATAATAAATAAAGCGCTTAGTGAAATGCTTGTTACTAACTACATTCGCTGTAAACTGCCTGTACGTCACTTTAATTCCCCCAAGCAAGGATTCCATCAGCTCCGAGTTCCCCGTAGAGAACTTTCTGACTTTCCTGAATGTGGGGAAGAGAGGCAGATAAAGGCTCTGTAGGCTTTATTTTTTTTTCTTATTAAATACACAGGATGAAACCGCTTCTCGAGTCAAGTACAAGCCGCTGTAGAAGACCAAGCAAAGAAGAGCCTCACCGGGCAGAAGCTCCGTCTGCTGTAATCACTGTTTTCTGCCAAAGCTAGCTTCCCCTTTTAGAAGTTTAATGATACAAAGAGAAAGAGCTGCAAAGGAGTACGTGGTTTATCTTGTTTTGTCTCACAATAATTGCTTCCCCTCACTCGCCCGCGCGATACATTTGATCATTTGCACCAAATCGGATCGGAGATTTGAGGCCTCCTGACATTAGAGAGCTTATCACTTCTGATCTTACATAAGCCCAGATCAAATCCGCACTCGACTGCCCTGTTTGTCAGTCCTCTGGTGAACGAAATTGAGGCGAGATATTCATAGGCGCTCCCATCCCTGCAATGCAGGCTCTCTGTGAGTTCAGAACGCAGCGTTTGATTGTTCTGTGGCAGCCTTTTCCGCCCGAATTGTCACATCACAGGCCCACGTGGCCCACGTGCAGAGTGTGAGACCATCATGGACTCTTCTCTTCTTACGCTTGTGCACCATGGAAGTGCTGGGCTTTTACTGGATTCAGCAGTTAAGCTGCAGGAGCCAAAATTACTAGACATTAAATTATTACTAGTCAATGATCGTCTGATCGTTTATTGAGTGATTCCTAGAATCTGCATCGGTTATTCCCAATGCAAACGCATACATTTCCAATGTTTACTTCCTTTAAATTGTGTAAATATGAATGGAACAGCCCTTTGCTGTCACGCGTCACGTCACAATGACGAACATCAGAAAATACGATTCACATGTGAGGGTATTTATTTAATACGTTTTACTCTCTGATTTCAACGTCTTCCAGGCTCTTTAATCCTCGATGTATACGTTTCATTATGACGGTTTACCTTTTTTTTTACGCCTCCATGCTTACACTGGTGATCCTGTTTTTAACGTCATGTTGCAATGACTTGTGGTTTGATCCCTTGGCCTACGTCAGCATCCAGTGCTAAATCACAGGAAGGGTTCATAAAGAGTTCAAAATGTCTGCAAGGGAGCATCTAACACTCAACGGTTTGACAGCGCGACAGAACTAAACCCGCAGGCAGTCGGAGGGAGCACTTCAAAGTCCGTGAGTCTGTGGGGGGAGATTGGGATTGGGATTGGGATTGGGCCGGTATAGAATGTGTGGAAAGGGAGAGGTTTGCTTCCACATCCACTTCCTGTTTCAGCTTGGGAAGACAAAGCCCCCCCCCCTGTGCACAGGCAGCTTACAAGCCCCCTCAATGAGACATTTTGACGTTTTGCGTCTCGTGGTGGTAATTTTGTGTCTCATTTTGTCATGTGTTTTTTTCAGCCATTTGGCAACTCTTTTTAGTTGTTTTTCAGCCTTTGGTTGTCCTACTGTGTCACCTTTTTTAATCTTTTTAGAGCAGTTTTGCGTCCCTTTACGACCACCAAACAGTACGTGCTGTGACTCTGAACAGACATTGGCAGGTCCCCCCGTCTCTTCGGTTGCTTCATATCACTTTGGGGTCGTTTCGCGTCTCTTATTGGTCCTCTGGTGTCTCTTTTTTTGCTGGTTGTCCGTGCCCTGTTGGGCTTGGACCAACCACCAGCAGGCCCGTTCAGTAGGCCCGTTTAGTGATCCGGCCATGAGCAGAAGCCGTGCAGAGCTGCATCACTACACGCCGTTCATTTCAAATGAATTGATATTGACTTCTTGACTACTGCTGCATTACACAATGACTACATCATCGTTGTCCCATTCATGTCTGAGGTGCGTGTTCTACCCCCGCTGAATGCCTTCATTTATTCACTATGTAATTATCGGGATTGTTATCTGACTAATAACATCTGCATATCACAATCCCATGCATTTATATGGAGCCAAATCCAGGTCAAGTGTTGAAAATATGAAAACTTGCAGCAATTACAGCAGCACATCTCTCTGGCGTAGTGTCACTAATGTCATTTCCCAAGCCTTCTGCAACTCAAGCCAAAGGCTTTCCTTTGAATGTACAAAGGGTCTGTCCAGTTTATTTTCCAACTCGCCGCACATTTGCTCGTTGGGGTTGAGGTCCGGACTTTGAGGGGGCCAGTCCATCGTTTTCAATGTTGCAGCAGATTCCGGCAATAGTTAGAAGAATGTTTAGGGTCACCTGCATCTCCTTGTGATGGCTCTATTCTATGGTTTATACAGCATAATGATGACTTGGTAGATATTGACCATTAAAATACCCATTAAACGAATGCAATTCAACAAAAACAACTGAAATCGAATCATTTTGGACAAAATATTTTCTCTATCATATTTTCCGGTTGCACATTTCATATTTTCAGATATAAATCTTGTGTTTTTCCGTTTCAAGCGCACTTAAACTTTCAGCTCCACATTTGTTTTTCAGAACGTTTTACCTGGATTCAGCTCCATACATTTAGAGTCGCAACAGTTGATCAGTTACGGTTGCATCGTATGGGTAAACGAATAGCAAGTCACTACAAAGCCAGGTTGGTTTTGGTTCTATTAAACAGTAACCATGGAGCTAGTCGATTATTTTGCATCAAAAGCCAAGTTGGTAAATAAATGACCAACAGCACCCAAGTGTAACGTTTGACATCACATCAGTTTACTGTCCCTCCTAAAATAAGCAGGAAGTGAAAAAGGCTGAATTCACTAAATTACAGAATCAGAATAACAGCCTCTGGAAAAGTGCTTCCGTGCAAACCCTCATCTCCTCTTCTTGTTGTTTAACCGCAGGAAGGAGACAGAAGCTCACACCTTAATAGCAACACTAGAGCATATGGAACAAAGCGATTTATAATAATCGTGAAGCACTACAGAGAAGTGAAAAAAGTCATAATGGTGTTCATCTAATTTGTTTTTTACACCCCACGTTCAATGTTCACCCGACCTTTTCATGCGCTGAACGTCCGGCGGCCGCTGCAGCACGGAGGTGTGAACACACCTCTCAACTCTTCTCAGCTGTTCTAGCAGCGCTCTGGACAGCTCTCGGGCCGCTCTTCTTCAGACATGAGGATATTTCAATGTTCTGTTTGCACAGCTGACAGGGGGGGGGGCACGGGCCAACTCCCTTATCTGGTCCCCCTTTGACCCGCGCTCTTACTACTGTTTGGAGCCGTGAAGCAGGGCGGCTGCTCAGAGGCCTTTAACGGACAGACACGTTCAAAGGCGCTGCAGCGGGTCGGATTGCACTGCTGCTGTTATTTTGGGGAGTGCATGCTAATGTCGAAAAACAAAGTCAAAACCGACACACGATCCAGATGTTCGTCGTCAATACACACGAACATCGCTTCGGACTTCAGATCTGCATCCTCCCGTCACGTTTGTCCACGGGAGGACGCAAGGAAAAGGCCCAAGTGAAGGAAACGTGGACGCAGCTTAGGGAATTGGCATGCACACAGAGAGAAACTTTATTTTAAAAGGATAAATTCCTTTTCAACTTAAACAGGCGCAGCTGTACAGAAGCATTCATATCGCTCACTGTTGTTGTGTTTTTTTTACTTCTGTTTCTAAGGGAGGGAGCTTTTATTCTAAAGGCCAACGCCGTCCTTCCACTGAAGAAAGTCAGAGCTGCCTGCTGTGGCATCCACATCCACTCGAACCAAGTGACCTTGAAGAGGACACTGAATCGCTAGCGGCTCGGGAAATATTAGCCCGTATTATGCAATCTTACCTCAGAGTGAAAGAGGCAAGATCCCCTGCAGATCGATGCGCTCACTCCTGTTGGTTATGATTATAATTTTGCTCACTGGCTCATTAACGGTGGGATGGGCCGTAGTTGTTCTGTGAGACGGTGGATGGATACTGCAGTTTAACAACCAAAGTAGATGTCAACTTTTACTACTGACAGTGTTCATTGCAAATGAGATCATCAAAGGTTTCAAGGGGCTGATAATGACGATGGTACATTGTGAAAAATGGCCAGCAGGAGGGCAACGTGGGCAGCAGCGGAGCTGCAGTTCAGTAAAGGCTTGTTTCGTTGAAGCTACATTTTTACATGGCAATCTTGTTTTATGAAGATTTCATGAAGTAACTTAAAGACATTCAGTTGTTTAAATTATTTCTCAGCAATTCTAGAGTTTAACGTTCCTCTATGTTCATTACTGAAATGGCTAATACAAGATTTTTCAAATCCTACAAAAGCAATCTTTTATTTCATAATAATTATAATTAGACATTTAGCTATAAAATATACAGTATATTGATATTCAAACTAGTCTTTTATTAGAATTTTTTCTATGATTAAAATAAAAGTACAGCCCACTGAACTGTTCATAGATCATTGTGAGGGACGCTTTGAGGCCATTTCAATCCCCTCAAGAAATAGTTGTGGATGATGTCAGCCACACGGATATCAAAAGTTAGATTCAAATGCTTTCCGTGACCTTAGGAGCGGGATTAACTCACACAAAGGGGGGTAACCCCCGCCCCCTCCTCCCTCCTTTGTCCATCCCACTACCAACCAGAGCCAACGCCCCAGCTGTGTAGCACGGGACGTGTGCCTAACGAACTCCATTAGCAGTATTACCTGCATCCGGCTCGCGCTGGGGTCACGGGGTCAGTGCCCGGCGGAATGCAGAGATTAAATTACCCCTGGGGGAGGCGGGGGTGGGTGGTTGTCCACAGTGGTAGCCGACCCCTGCGCACCACTGGACAAAAGCAAAAGATTGCAGAATGGTGGGTGGGCTGGCGCATTGTGCTTTGCAAGCTTCCTGTGATCTCACTTCAAGCCCTTCAGGGCTCTTTCAGATGACAATTCAAGTGTTCACTCCACTTCTACCCAGCGGCTGAAGCCCGGAAACATTTCAACGCTTCCAATGCTGATGTTTCAATCAGAGATGCTTCAGAAATGCACGTCACTTTCATTATTATCGCTTCCGACAAAAACTTCAAAAACGCACTTTGAAGAACCCTTGACTGCTTTGATGAATGAACAAATCCGAATAATATGCCGTATGAGTTGTTTTGCGCTCAGTCAGCACTTCGCTTCACTTCTACTAGAGAAAGTTGCTCCTGGGAAACAAAGCCCAATTCATAAATAAAGAAGGACTACACAGAGTCTTATTTCCCGCTGCATACTTTACCGCAGAGGTGTCAACACAGCAGATTCTTCTGACAATTCAAAACCATCCGGCTCCTCCTCAACCACGAAGAAATAGCCAGAACTCAGTGGTCCATTGTGTGTCCATGTGACCTAACCGTCACGGTGGTCAATCAATCGCGGGTTTGCAGAGCTGTATGTGTAGCCCTTGGCGACGTAGTATGAATAGCCCGGATTTATAAATAAATAAAAGAAATCACATTCAAACCATCTCCTGTGAGATGCCGGCGGCAGCCTATTTATCAGGCGGGCGCCGGACGAAGAGGGAGGCCCCTCGCTCATTGTGAGTGGAAGCGGCAAGCTCTGCGTGAGATGTGGCGCCGAGAAGCTCCAGGAGCCCTCTGAGCTCATCCGACCGGGAATCAGGTCTGTGAACCGGTTGCTGTAACACTGCAATCCGCGCACATTCATATCTGGCTGAGTCATCCCAAGGGCTTTCACAACCACCTCGCTAACAGGAGAAAAAATATGAGAAAAGCTAAGTGAAAGAAAAAAAAGAAAAGAAAAGGGAAACATACAAAATGCTTGAGAGAGCACGGCTCGGTCTCGTCTTTCACACGCAGCCCGAGGCGTTGGACGCAGGGTATGTGCACACAAGCACCGGAGCTCATTAGGAGTCTGTTTCTAGGCCTTGAGGTGAGAGAGGCAAGCCTTGCCGAGCATTTAGAAACGAATACAAGCAGACATTTCCTTACCGCCTTCAAAAGCTTTTGGAAACAAATACAAGCAGAGATTTATCTGACCGCCTTCACGAAGGTCGACTTAAACCGGTCCTGAGAAGGAGGAGCAGGAGGTACTTCACGCTTCCTTTCAGCGATGAGTTCACGTGAAAGAAACAGATTCTTGCACATGCAAAATGGTATAGTGGTCGTTATGGCCAAAACTTCATATCACGGTATTTTGTATGATTCGGCGTATATTTTTGAGCACATTCATTCATTGATGCTGGAGGAGACCACTGGCCACCTGAACAGCTGCTCGCCGCTCACTGGACAACTCGCTCGCAACTCGCTCGCAACTGGGCGGCGAGTTAGCACGTTAGCTTGTTAGCGTGTTAACTGCTATTGTGGCCACCGGAGGAAAGGCCAGCATCTTCGACAAACTTTGCAATGAATTGATTTCCGATCCAACGTTGGATTTTTCAAATCCAAAAAAAACTCCCAACAGCACACATTTCTGGTGTGTGAAACATTCATTCTGAAAGGATATTTGATTCGACCCAGTCATAATAAAATAGAAGGAAAGTAACACACTAAAACATAAGTAATGAAAATGGCTAAATCTCCTCTTCTACGCCGACCTCTTGTGATTAGCCATGGTTATAAAGTGTAGCCCGATAAGATATGATACAGATCCATGAAAATACCAGCAAATGGCCCCAAAAAGATATGTTGTCAATCTACAAATATCACTTAACAGACACATCCTTCTTAATAAATGCCTTTCACACTTTATTGATTATCAAAACGTTTAATAATCAGCAATAAAACCACCAACACACACATGAGGAGAACATGGCTCCCTTGGTTACATTTCTGTTTGAAACCCAGGACCTTCTTGAGTCAATTGTGCTTGCTGGGTGCAGGAAGGACAAATCAAAAGGCCCCTTAAGAGTCTTAAACTGCTCGCTAAAACATCCGCCCTAAAAACCATGAAAGCTATAAATCATAAAGCGCATGTTCAGATACCCCTTAAAGAGCTACGCTTGTTGTTGGTACTCAACATTCATGCGCTCACATGCAGTTTTATGGACCTCAGTGTTGCGTCTACGACTTCCCTCCGCGCCGTAGAAAGCAATGAGGCACAGAGCTGAAGCTCCAGAGGGCTCACACGGATCCCCCCCAATCGTTAAATTGGGATTAGGTTCTGTGAACAGCAGCCACTGGGCCAAATGTGCGGGTCAGGAGAATAAAAAGAATCCCTTCTGACTGGGTGTTTCTTTCTGAAGCTGAGAGGGGGCGGCGGGGCTAGGGGGGGTCACGCACCATTAAAACTTCCCCGGTAGCACCTGGGTCAAACACACCGAGACGAACTGTTAAACAAGCCGGGCATATTCGAGACAAAACTCAATTTGAGAAAGCATTAATCAGGACCGAGTGATGGCATCGCTCCGCCTCAGCTTGTCTTCATGTGGCCCGCCGACTCCGCCTGCTAAAAATCACCCGCGCTCTGACCTTTTTGCTTATCATAAATCACGCACGCGCGCACACACACACACTCACACACACACACACACACACACACCCGCTCCACTGTTATGCTGCCAGGATTTGGTTTAACCCAATTTGTCACTGAGGACTCCCCCCACTTGCACCCTCGCTGAGGATTCACACACAGTGGGAGCCTGGGATTAGAGGGCGGATCAAAGTGTGCCATCCAGACCCTTTCTCTCGTTGTCGCTCTCTCGCTCGCCCAGTAATCACAGAAGTCAGTGCCCTCTGAGCTGTTAAGTCTTGGCAACTGGTTGTTACTAGGCAAAACAGAGAGGAGGACTACATTTGCCACTGATATAAAGTATTTTTTCATGCATTTGGCCCCTGATCAGGCACCAGAATCGGGCTCCGATATCTGATGAGGTCCCGAGGACGTTCATCCCTGTTTAACATGAAGGCTCCAAACACATACAGAGGAAATACTGACACTGATCATTATCTAAACTGCCGTAACCACAGATTTTACAGATTGTAAACCACAGGTTTTAAATATGAATATTTTTTAAGCGGACAAGTTGTAGCTTCTATCAGCTCATTTGTACTGGATAGTGTTACAAAGCCCTCTATCGAGCTCTGGGTTAATGGATTATCAAATGTGGATAGCATTTCTGGTGGAGTAAAGGATGATTCATTACTTAAAACATACAGGATACAAGACAAGAAACACCAAGAAAGAGGCAGCCGGCACCTCGGAGTGAGAGCCAGACAGAACGATGCCACACATACACATTCCCTCACTCGCTTCTTATTGGGACAGAAGACATTGTGCCAAGGAATATCAGACCGATGTGCCATAGGAGGTCAATGGCTCCGTTGCGATCACAGCTTTCAGGCCTGCAAGAGGATGTGACTGCGAGAATACCGAGAAAACATCTATTCACAGTGTCGATTCTCCGCTCAGGTTGTCCACACTTTCTCGTTTTCTCCCGACACTTCCTCGTATTTGCTTTTTGGAAACAGGAATGAGCTCAAAAGGAGAGGGACCTCCATAGAGAGGCATCTGTGATTCCAAACCTCCAAACAATCTAAACTAAACCTATCGAGAGGACTTTTCCTCTGTGGAAGGACTTGTAGGGGACTTTACTATGTAGTTCCCATCCAATCCCTTCTGCAACATAGGTAACATTTACAAAGTCTGCGCTGGATCTGAAAGGGAGACCATGCGGGTGGCTTTTCCGAAAACAAGAAGACTCATGACTTTCAAGGATTGCGCTTTCGTTTGTCCGACTCCACATGGAGCGGTCACCGCCGGCTGGATGGCGCCAGAAAGGGGTCAACTCAAGTAGAAAACCTAATTCCCTACCTCGGGTTTGGATAATACTCAATTACCCACGCATTGTCTTGACAGTGAGCGCAGACCACTGACCCCTGTTGGGGTACTCGAGACAATGTCTCGCTTCTTCGTTGGAGACGAAACAACAATAGAACAACGCACAGAAACCCGGAGACGAGATTAAAGTCGAGGTGTGGTGGCACCTTGTCCTGCTTGTGTTTCAGTGTGTAGAGAGCCTCTACAGCTTTCGCCGCAAACTAAAGACACAACTCTTCAGACTCTACCTTGACTAAAAACACTAACAAATTGCAGCACTTAAATTGTACTTATAATGGCTCTTATCTACAACAAGTTGTAAATCGGCTTATTTGATGAAAAAGCACTTTCTTGTTCTTTGAGTTGGTATGCCTGTGGTTGAAATGCACTTATTGTAGGCCGCTTTGGATAAAAGCGTCAGCTAAATGACATGCAATATAATGTAATGTAATGTGTCCTGAGAGTGGATCTTCTGGGAGGATGGGAGGGGGGGGGGTTCCAAAAAATCCAGGAATGGATTGCTGTAAAATGCCAAACCTCCAAACCAATGCATGCGACATGATAATGAGAGAATAGAGCGACCAGCAGGTAAGAGAGTGTTGTGTGTTGGCTGCAGTCACAGAACACATAGCCCGAAGAGGTGTGTGTGTGTGTGCGTGCGTGCGTGCGTGCGTGTTTACATGAATCCAAACGGAGGTTCGCGACTCACCTGTGACATCTGGGGTCTGAAATTGATCTCCTTGAGGTCCACCGAACCCGGCGAGAGGTTGTGCAACATCTGGCACAGCAGCACCCCGTCTCGCAGAGCCTGCGCCAGGTCGAAGACGGCCGCCGAGGGCCACACGACCCGGTGGTTCTGAGGCAGGACCTTGCAGTCTATCAACCACCGCCCGCATTGTCTCCACTCCTCCATAGCGGCTCCGGGGTAGGGGCTCCGACTCCCCGCACACACACACACTCACACACACTCAAAAAGTATTGAAGACGAATCCCCGAAGTGGCACGGCGGCGGAGCTGAGGTTGCGCGAGCGGGCGGACTACGGCTCCTTACCTGCGCGCGGAACCTCTGTCAATCATTCGCGATCGGCTCGATAATCGGCCTCACCGCGCTTACACCCCCCCTCCCAGACGCATGTCAACTCTGCCGTCTCCGCGACGTGGAAGGGAAGGCTGGGAGGAACCGAGCGAAACACTCACGCGGGTCCCGTTGAGCGTGCGCGCGCGGCGGCGATGCGAGCGGACGGCAGAGACGTGCTACGGGAATTTTCTCCTCTTCATTCTCAAAAAGTTTGCTTCGCATATCCAATCCGAGGGGGGGAGGCGAGGATGTTTGTTTCTGAAACAGCTGAGTGGGTTACGTGGGGGGCTCCGGGAGGCGGCTGGGCGCAGCGGGTTTGTCATGTACTGACTTCGGTGCGGAGGCTCACATTTCGGGGAGCCGAGCAGCCTCGCGGACGGGCGCGAGGAGCCACGCCGCGCCGCTCGAGCCCGTGTGTCCGACCGGAGCACCGCGGTTCAGCGCCTCACGGTTCCCCCGCAAAGTTAAACGTCAAAAACAAACAAAAACAAAAAAATAACTTCCCGTAGTATCCACAGCAAACGAGTCCGGGTGGTCGTGAGGGGGGGGACACACACGCGGGGCGGTGTTTGCAAAACGCCGGAGCCCTCTTTTCCACAACACACGGGCTAAACGGCGCACTCCGGCAGGGGGAATATTTCCATTTGAGGGGAGAGCGGGGGAGGGAGGGGGAGTGTTGGGGGGGAGGGCAAAAACAACAAACAGCCGTGTCCACGCTTATCCGGTTAAAGCTACTTTGTTTGGCGCCTTTCTGCACGCCCTGAAACAGCGCCGCTGCGCGTGTGTGCAGCTGGGCATGCCTGGGATTTCTGCCTCCCTCCGGTTGTGTCCCATCTCTTCCCCCCCTCTCTCTCTCTCTCTCTCTCTCTCTCTCTCTCTCTCTCTCTCTCTCTCTCTCTCTCTCTCTCTCTCTCTCTCTCTCTCTCTCTGCCCCCCTCCCTCTCTCCTCGTCTCCCTTCTCCGACGGCACGTTTGGCGGTCCTGTCCGCCGAGGAGATGGGGGGACACAAAGGGACCCGTTGTGGGGGGGGTGTTGGCCAGGTGTGCTTCAGTGGAAAGGTGGATTGTTGCGTATCTGCATGTGATTGTGTTAAATGAAGGATTAGGGCTTGTGGGGTTTTATTAAAGGGGCAGTCACACATCCCATAACAAGTCGGTTTACTACACAGGCATAACAGAACACAAATCCAGATTTTAAAAAGGCTTTGACAAGGGAATAACTATAAAACAGATTTGAGTTGCATTATGGGAAATGTAGGATCGACCGTTTCCAAGGATTTACCCCAAATAACCTATAACTCCAGATAAATAGGCCTCTGCTGCTTCAATTTTTAGTTTAATTTCTAGTACATTATGCACATTAATAAATTGCTGGAGTGACCTTATAAAGTAATTATGAACCTCACTGTTGGACAGGCACCCTCACATTCGGGCATACAAACCACTCAGGTACCACTGTTACTGATGGACCACCCGTGCCTGGATTATTCACGTAATACAAATCCATTCATTCATTATTCATGAATGTATTATCTAATCTGTATTATGTAAGTCAGTCCACTCATGAGGTAAATGGATTGTGTTTCTTTCAATCGACTTGTCCTAATCATATCTGTGATTTTGTTTTCTTTTTTTCATTACCTAATAGCCTACAGTCTCAGCCAACACTTGGGGGGTTTCATTCTTTTCTTGCTACGATAACTCGAAAGTTCTTGTGTGAAAAAAGAGCCAATATTTGGCTAACGTAAATTATTCACCCAATGTTGCAGGGGCTGATTTCAGCGAGCCGAGCTTCCTGTAAAGTGACGTACTGTAACATGCACTGAAGCTGCATGTTATCCATATGTTCGCTCTACTTCACGTCGTGGAAGGTGTTGCTCGTAGTGTGAGAAATATCACAGAATCGGCACTTCAGCATTTCAGCATACTTCAACTAATTGGTTTATTTCGCTGTAACTATTTGTTTGACTCGCCCCGCTCTCATCCAGCGGCGCTCACGGGACGCAGCCACAAACAGCACCAGTTCTTCTTTGAAGTGTTTTGAGAGCCATTTCATTTTGTTCCTTTGTTTAATCTTCCTCCTCCCTTATTTTTCTTTCCCAGTCTCTCCCTTCTTCAGTAGATCATCCAATGTCCGCCTTTGTTAGGAAAATGATCTGAATTGGTCAATGAATCACTTTATTGTCACTAGAATCAATACGCCACCTGTTTCTTGTTAAACCCTCTCTGTCATGTCTCATTACTCGCCCAACCTCAGTCATAATCGTCCCTGCTCACCTTCACATTTCCTCTGGGATGTAACCCATTTGGCGGATGTATCTCCGGGCATGAAATAGAGGTTGGATGTTGCGAGTTTCTTTAGAAAGGGAACGTCAGCGTGGTACGGAGACAGTGCTGGCTGCACGTCAGCGCAACGGTTCCCATGGTAGCCGCCGCCCATCCTCAGTGACGTGAAGGTGCAAGCCTGCAGTCCAACAATGTTCACTTGGTAAGTCAACATTTTCACCGGCACTGCTTCATTCAAATCCCGCGCACCACAGCCTTCTCCTGCGGTACGACACATCTGCTCGGGAGGGGAGTGCATGGCCGCCTGTGGAGCCGGAGGCCGGTTCTGCTTGTGTTCACGGTGGCCGCGGTGTACATTCACAAGGGCTCGCTGTGTATTCCCTTAATTCATCCTCAGGCCTGTGAGCCCCCCCGCAAATATGCATGCAGTGTATGTGCAAATACATCGACATCCCCAAAATAAAGGAAGCGTGCAAACCGACAAATATGACTCCATGTTTTAAGATTAGACATAGCTCCACAGCAAGATGGAGAACTTAGCTACGTGCCGCTGGGACACCCAGATACGCCGACAAAATCCTAAGCGACAAACGGCCTGTGACCTGGGAATGGCTAAAGTAACGGCAGAGAGACGGGCTCACAGGCAGGTGGGCCATTAGCTGATCCAGGAATACTGCAGAGTAAAAACGTACGGTCCTGCAGCTCCCACGAGGGAATATGAAGGCGCATGCAAAATGGATGTGAATGTGATGCAGTGCAGCGCGACAAAACCACACACGCAGCAATCTCCTTGGACATGTAAGGTTTTAAAGGTGATTAGTATGCATTATATATTTTTTTTACCAATTAAGCATTAAAAAAAGAGAGTACTTGTTTTAGCCGGTTTCTTACAAGAGTTGGTGAAAATAAAATGAAAACCAGGGATCCATTAATCAAAGCGAACGCACACACAGACGTGGCTGCAGGGCTGCATGCGTGTGGTCCTTTTATCGGCTCAATGCGTCATGAGCGATGGACACAAGTGGCAGAAATGACTTGTTGTCATTGAAGTCACGGCATTGATCAATCACAGGGGCAAAATAAAAATGCCACGGCCCCAAAAGTGTGTGAGTGTGTGTGCGGTTGGGGCCCAGCGCTGATGCATGGCTAATACGCACTGTTCTTTAGTAAGAAAGACATCCACACAGCCATTAAGTGATGAATGTGAGTCTCTCTTTCTGTGTGCTCCTCAAGACAGATACCCAGAAAAGGTGAAGTAAAACTACGAACTATCCCAAGTGTTAATACGGTTCAGGGTTCAGAGATGTGAGATGTGTGATGTGGCTGCTTTCCCTGCAGGCTCACATCACTGTGCACACCACGCTCGTTCCAAAATGAGGGAAGCTGCTTCTGTTAGCAGGGACCTTGGTCATTATTTGGTTACGTGCATCTCAACCTTTTTACAATTAAATAAATAGTTTTGATATGAGAGTCAAAGGCTGATACAACCGGAATTTCTGTTTTTATCACTCAAATACTTTCAACAGCCATGAAAACAATTTGTTTTGCAGAATTCCCGTTATGAATGATATATGACCAAAGCACACTATTAATACACGCTCAGAATTCCCACAGGGAAGACATTTTGGTGGCTATAAGAGCAGCTGCAGTGGAGATTTCTGGGTCAACGGTCTGAGAGATCATTTTTCGAGTAAATGGCCTTTAAACATGTCCCATTTGTCCTTTTGCACTTCAGGTGATTATTAAACTGAAGTTACCACCATGCAACTTCCCCCAGTTCACTACTTACAGTGGGACAATTATATTTGCTAAAACGTTATATTCAAATATTCAAGTATTCATGCTAATCTTCATGAACTTAGGTTAAATTGAGTCAAATACACAGCTAAATGTGTAATTTGGATTTTAACTTTCGACAAGTCTGAAAGAGGACATGGATACGAAAGAAAAATTGAACATGGCATGAAAAGCAATGGTCCAATCCCAATGTCCACCCGGACCTCACTGGTCCCGTGGCAAACGGTGGTTTAAGGGATTGAGTGTGAGGACATGAACCGTCGTGAGACAGGTTAGTTTTACCCTACTGATGATGTGTTGTTGCAATAGTAATTCTAAATGGTGTAAATACGAATGCAACGTCACCAGGAAAACGTCTAGATAGGATTTGCAATGGAGTGCATTTACTTCATAATCGTTATTCTCTGATGTGCATCTTCCAGGCTATGTCCTCATAATAGCTCATTTAAAAGAATGTCCGTTAAAATAGCTTGTATGAAAAAAGTGAATTACTCATGATTTATTAATTTCTTAATGCGATAAAGAAATATATTTCAATATGACAGTTTAAAAACAAAAGTGCCGTCTTTTACCTTTTTTACATCTCCATGCGTTCACTGGTCATCCATTTTTAACGTCACATTGCAATGAATTGTGGGTGACTGGGCGGAGAAGGAAGGGTTCCTAACAGCAGAGACACAAACCCTGAGTGGAGTCTGCGGGAGCGCAGCCAAAGGTTGGGATTGGCCCAATGTGCCCACATGTCTCCCATTAATGTTCTTTAAAAAAATACTCTTAGTCTTTAGTTAGTCACTAAACGCTGTTTTAATAGCAATAATGGAAGTTGAGATATGCACATAAAGACTCTATATTTCATCCTAACTCCAGCATCGTGTTAAATACCACAGCAAAACCACCAAAAGTCATCTTTAAAGTGTAAATTAGGGTAGTGCAAGATGGCCACCTGCTGGTTGATCCAGTGAACTGCAGTTCTTTCACAGATCTCCAGCTTATATTCTTACACACTACGTACATAAAACCAACAGAAGGACAACTTTGTGCTTTTACCTTTATTAACATAAAAAAACAGTAAATGGAATATTATTTGATCACAAATTGTCATTATATTGGGAAGCAAATAGTAAAAAAAAAAAAAAAAAGCGTGTAAAGCACTTTTTTTTTCATGCCGTGGTTCATTTACTACAGATGGCATTTTTTGATATCCAAAAGATATTTAAGCATTAAATTTGGTCGTTAGTGTTTTAACAGGTTTGAAAAGGCAGCAGTGCAACGCACTGGAGGGGGGGGGGCAGGTGAGAGTAAAGAACAACAGTTGATGAACTCAAGTTGACTTCCAAAGCAGGACTGCATTATGCATTATGCCCAAAACAGTCAACATAGGCGATTGCGGCTAAATCACTGCTCAACACTAGCTGTGTGTACAAGCAGTGTTTAGTATCACCCAAAAAAGGTCAAATAAAGTCGAACGAAAATAAAGACATTTCAAAAAGGTTAAAAATAACATTGTCACGTGCATTTAGTGCTGAACAGTAAAACAAGCAAGATAACGGTTCCTCCACAACTGAAACCGAGAGCAAGTGAAAGATGCATACTATGTTGTAACGATGCAGATAGATACCTGCGCACAGGTCTCACAGAGCAGCCCTCATAACTGTGCAACATGCTTGAGGTTCTTTCTGATTTTTTACATAACACAATGTCAGTTTATGACCTCGTGCTACAATAGAGACTTCATGAGCTACAGAAAGCTGATGAAACGTGATGATGTTGAGAAGAATATTACTTGTTTTCAACGAGCGTATTTTGAAAAGAGCCTGTCCTGTAATTAAAGAGCATGGGCCAAATGATTGACAGAGACAGGATATTAAACTCAGATGTTATGAAATATGCCCCATTTAATTTATAACCGCTGATAAGAAGGTGCCGGATATTACGATTTATATGGAATGAGTGAGAAAGGCCACACTGAGTACAAACAGGTTTCTTTTTAAATATTTAAACATTACAAAAAAATGTTTAAACATGTTCGACAGTTTTGCAGAGCTCTCTTTTGTTAATAAACAAAAATAAATATTACAGCCGTCAAGAGTCGCTGTTTTCTGAACTGGAGTCGCTGTAGCTGCTGGCGGCAGAGTCTGAGGACGTGCCGCGGCCGACCAGATGAGACCGCGGAGCGACTGCTTTTCTCTGGATGGAGGAGAGCAAAGGAAGCACCATCAGCGATTCAGCTCTGCACTCAGCACTGTGTGCTCGTAGCTCCGTTAGCCGTTAGCCAACCTGTCAGACATGCACTGGGAGGAGAGAGCTCTACCTGCACGGGTTCAGGTAGTATACAAACAGGTGCGTGTGAGTCACAGTAACAAGAGGCCCGTCAGCATGAAGCCTTATTTGCCCACACACAAAATACACATTTTGTTGCAGCAGAGGTGCAGGCACGCGCACGCACACACACACACACACCGGGCAGAGATACTACCAATGATGCGAGGGAAGGCGGGAACATGGCTCCCTTCTTACTTTGAAATTTCTTGAACTTCTTACGCAGACAAGACTCGACGTATCGCTGCAGCTCCCGGAGAGTGGACGGCTTCAGTATCTCAAAGTCGATCTCGATCTCGTCTTGGTTGGTGTTGTGGGTGGAGGGCTCCCGTCTCTGGATGATGTGAACCACGCGGCCCAGCTTCAGCCCGGGTAAGCGGTTGATGTCGAGGCTCAGCTGTTGCTTCTCGTCATACGTCATCTGCAGGCTTTCGTCCTCTGAATCCCAAACGCTGCTCCCCAACCACGAGCACCTGACATTTGGAGCAAAAGCGGGTCAGGAGTGGGCGTGGCATACTTTGATAATACTCATCTTACCCAATAACCCAATTCTGTGAAACACCCTACCTGGAGCTGTGACTTGCACGGCCTCGTTTATGCCTGCTGTCCTTTTCCTTGTCCTTCTCCTTCTTATGTGGAAGCCCAGAGAGTTCACAGTAGGCAGACCGCTGTCCATGAACAGTTGGAAGCCATATCAACAGAATTAAAATGGTTTTGCGGTGCCACATATGGTCAAGTGCCAAAAAACAGTAACAGCAGGAAATCCTGCCAGGGGGAGCTTCTGTGTGGTGGAGGGACATAAAGACAAGAAGTCTCATTGAGAGATTTATAGTTTGCTCGAGCTCTCATTGAACAACGTGTGTTGTGCAGAACTTGTTAATATATGATGACATGATTGTGTGTGTGTATATTATATATATTACGCACGCGCACACACACACACACACACACACACACACACACACACACACACACACACACACACACACACACACACACACACACACACACACACACACACACTTCTACCAAATGCATGTGAGGAAATCTGACATTTACAAAACAGTACAAAACATAACGTCTGCTCCAGACAACTGTCGGCACGGCGGAAAATGAAATAACGCTCCGTCTCACTTTAGGAAAAAGGTTAGAGAATTTAACTAGAAGTCAAAGAACCCATCAGGAATTCAGAGGCGTCTCAAAGCAAAGAGGAACTGTGGGAGTAGAAACCCACCGGCTGTTGAAACCCAGCGAGTCGGGCGGGTTCGGCCCACGCGTCCCCCAAGTCGGACTTTTCGGAGTTGTAGGAGCCGTTCCCACGGAAACCTGCCCTCTTGGCTGGCGACGGCAACTCCACTGGCTCCTCTGGGATCTTTGCAAACCTCTTTTCAAACAAAGCCTGAAGTAAACGCACACAAAGGGGACGAAAAGACAAACAAGTGGCATAAAAACCTGAAAAACCGGTTTGATTCATTAGTTGATTCGGTCACTTATAAAGCACCTGAAGCTTTATGGCCTTAGAAACAATATCATGATGTGGCGGGTTGTATTTGTAGCAATTGGAGAAAATGAGCCGGACGTCTGCGGCGAAGCCTTGTGCATCCTGGTACTCTCCTCCGTTCAACTTTTTCTGGAAATGAAAAAAAAAAGTCAGTCATCAGGACCACATCAGGGTAACCGGGGAGGAGACGTCCACGCGCAGCTCGTACCTTCACCGTGTTCAGGTCCATGGGGTACTTGATGATGTGGTGGTAGTCGTGTAGCTGCAGAGCTTCAGCATCGACGGGCTTGTAGAAAGGCCACGCGTAGGACAGGTTCTTCTTGGACAGCATCTCCTTCAGGATATCGTCGCAGTGCTGCAGCTGTTCGGACCCCGTCTGTTGGACCGCGTCTTTAGGGGCTTCAGCGTCTGTGGCGAGGATGGCGGTGCCCTCTGCCTTCCGCTTCAGCCCTTTCTTCTCCATCAAAAACAAAAAAAAAACACCACTACAATGAGGGGGAACACTCTCCTGGTGATCTGGGATTCTTGTGCCGACAGCAGGGGATGGCGACTCACTTTTGTGGCGGCGTGTGAAGGATGTTTGGCCACTGAGGATGAGCTGGAGGCGGCCTTGCTGGGGCTCGGCTGAGTTGCGGGCGTGGCGGACGAGGGACACGTGGGCTCGGCTCCTTTCTGCCCGCCTAGAAACCCATAGAAGCCTATTCAAAGGTAATAGATCACTTCTCTAAAAAAAAGTGCTTTGTGTCACATTGCTTCACTAATAAAATGAAACTAAACTAAAAGAAGAGCACGCATGAGTTCAGGTACAGAAAAAAAAAGTTTCAAATTGAAACCAAAAGTAAGAGCAGTTGCCTGAAGCAGTGTTTCCTGCTCATACCACAGACGGTACGTTCCTTACCTGGGGTGCTACTTTTTTTGCTCTTCCCTTTGGCAGCCTGAGGAAAGATCTCCACTTCCATTTGCGGCATTTGCGCCACTTTTTGCAAGAAAACCTTTTCCACAGCGAGCGCCATCAGCACGATGTCATCGGTGGGCTGGAGGACAGGGAGGGTGGGGGAGGGGCGGGGGGTTCGGGAGGATTCAGTACCATGTGAGGCCAGCTGCCACGTGTCATTCCCAGACCCGCAGCTCCTTACCTTGTTGTAAATGTAGCAGTTGGTGAACATGGTGTTGAAGTCTTGCATACATTCACTCGCACTCCAGTAGTAGTTGTTCTCCAATCGCTTCTTGATGGTTCCCAGGTCCATGGGAAATGTTATGATCTTATGGTAATCCTGATGTAGAAAGTGAAAAAAACTGTCACATTAAAGTCATCCTTTCTTTATGTTACCATCCCACATTTTCTGAAAAAAATCAGAAGAGAAAAAGTTGTATTAGTGAGGAATTCCTAGATTTAAATAGTCGTTTCCGGTATAATTCCAGTTTCTAATCATATGGAAAACACACAGATCTAGAAACAGAGCAGCAGTAAGCAAAAAATACAGATTGGCCACATTTATCTAGAAGGTAGGCGACCTGTAAAACTATTACAACTGGGTCTGTTTGAGTCCAGTGGCTCATGGAGGGGTTGTTACCAACATTTAACTCACATTCACATTTAACTCACGTTCACCTCAAAGTGGTCGAGACCATCCAGCTGGAACGTTTTCTTAGTCACATTGCTTACAATGTGGTCCCAATGACAACTATAACACACTATTTGTAGTAAACTGGAATTCTTTAACGAGGTATCCAGCCACAGAAGCTAGTTTTGCTTTTATTTTGTACTTTTGCATATCCGCCTCAGAGATTTAGCCATCCATGTCGAAAGGAATGGATGGAAAACCCGTTCTGAAATCAACTTCCACACCAACATATCGCTCAAAAATATGGAGGATCCCCCAGTAGTTGGAATACATTAGTTAAAACAAGTTTCCATATAATTCCATAATTGATGTGACTGCTTAAAAGTATAGTCAAGTTATTTGTCATGTGTATGGGCTTAGTAAATAACGGATGAGATGGGCTGAGTGACTCTGTACTCTCTGTGCTGTGTTGTTTGAATGGGATGAGGGTTGGGAGTTATTCCGAAACAAGGGAAAAAAACTATTTTAAAAAAATGGCGTTGAAAGAAACAAGAGAATAGTGGCAACAAAAAAAAAAGGAGAGGAGTTAGGAATTTTGAAGCAGTTTTATCAGGAATAAGTATCACAACCATACAACAAAGTCCTCTGGAAGCCTTACTATTTGTTAATTTGTGGTTTGAAATAACTTAAAAAATATTTTCCCTCTTTTTTTTTAACCCTTCGGCTTTTTCGAAGCCGCTTTCTAACTACTCACTGGTAGCCCAAGCGCGACTGCGTCAACCGGCTGGTGAAAAGGCCAAGAGAACTGGTGCCTCCACAGGGATTTCATCACCGCGTTGTGCATGTACTGCAGCTGGTTGGTCTTCCGCTGTGGCCCGTTGGGGTTGGTGACCTCAGGAGGCTCAGGGTTCTCGAACCGCGGAGGTTCCTCTGACATGGCTGCGACCCGCCCTCTGATAGGCCAACGCAGTTATCTTCTGGCAACGCCGTTTCATCCGTCAGCTCATCAAAAGGCTCTGAAGGGATGCTGGCTTGTTTGTTTTTGTAGTTTGCATCTGTTGGCATAAAAACAGAGTTCTGCAAGCGTGGTAGGAGAGGGATCACTCGTGGCCTAGAGAGATATGTACGCCTACAAGCCGTTTCCACGGACAATGTCTTCAACGGGCCTCGCACGCACACACACCGGGGTAAAGCTGCCCAGTCCGGCTTGGTTCAGAGCAGCAGACATTATTTAAGTGGAGAGAAATGTGTCTGAAGCGCTTGTGTGAGTGAATCCAGCTGCATGGTGTCCTGCTACTGCTGTTCATTCAGGACCTGTGTGTGTGTGAGGACTGGAATGTGAGTAACAGATGTTTGTTGTTATTTTAATGCATAATTGAGGTTTCCGTATCTTGGTTACGGGCCTTTAGTCGTCAGTTTGCACGTGCAAAGGCGGTCAAAGGTCATCACGGTGGGAAACATCGCTTTTAACAGCAGGAGAGGCTTTTGGACGGTGACGATTCACAGGTAGCGTCATCGAAGTGAAACTTTACAGCAGCACGCGTGCCAGTGCCACTGGCTTTAACCCCTCGGTATTGATACTCGACCTATAACTTTGTAAACAGTAGCGCTTTAGCTAAGCTAACAGACTGAAACGAGTTGTTAGCTTAACGACAGCTAGCTAGCTAGCAGGGGAAAGTAACGTTAACGTGCACCACGTCACAACACGTCGTTTAAAAAATAAGTAATAGTCGTTCGAATAAAATCTCAAATTGGCCATTTGGAGATTTGGCATTTAACGTTGCTTTGACGCGTTCAAGTTTCAGCTCACACGTTTCGACGCGGAGTGAACTTAGTTAACGGTGCCTCGCGAGCTCACGTTACCTGTTGTCCTCACATAAACTGTCCGGACACACGGAAACACACACACACAAGAACTAACGTTACGGGAGGTTGTACTAAGTCCTTTTCCTAAGAAAGCAGGTTGAAGCGATAGTTTACGGGCACTAAGCACATGACGCCAAACCGATGTAGCGTTTAGACGAAGGGAACCATATGACCAACTTTGAAACTTTCCAAACCAAACAACAAACCTGAGGCCAGGGACGTGCGCTCCTCTGCGCGCGGCTTGTGAATTGACGCGCACACGCCGCCTGGTGGAGTGGAGGGTTTGGGGCCAAGTCCGTATGGTGTTATGTCGGGCAATGGCAAACAGCATTATTGTACTGCAAACAGCATATTCGTTTGCGATCGAGTAACACCATCGAGCTGGATCGGCCATGACGCAACGTTAGATTAGTCCTGAGGTAGATGAAACCGCATAATATTTAAATTATATTATAATTTAGCTAAAACATACATATTTCACCAAGGTAAACTGGAACAACCGACGAGTGAAGAGACGTTACATTGCCCTTAATATTTATGTCCCTCATTAGCTTCCGTCACTTCTGCTGGCGACACGCATGCGCAGATAGGCACCAGCGCACCACATTCCCCGCTTCTCCTTAGCTTCTCCTCGCAGGCGAGCACCCAGCAGCCAGCCTATTGCTAAATGTGCCTCCAATGGTCGTCTGAATTAAAACTACGCGCATTTATCCCTCCAATCTGTACGAGGAGTAACAATCGGACCGCGAAGCTGCATTAAATCCCCGTGAGTATCGACTTTTGAACCGATTCTTTACCGTTTGAATGGAGGGCCCCGTCCGTGGCAGCTCAACCTATTTGTCAACAGCGTTAATGGTCCGCAGGCAGACGGCTACACGTTCGCGCTCCCGTTAGCTCTGTTGTTGATCCAGTTATTATCGCTCTCAGTCGGCCTTCACGCCGAGATGCGCGGCGTGGAGTCCGATGATAGCTACTGTCATGGCTCTACTTCCCAGCGAAGGGGTTCCGTGTCGCCCTTTGTTTAATATCGCTCCTTTCCCCCGTTTTATCGCGTTTAAACACGGCCACACGTTCACGTGTCTTGTATTTGCTACCAAGTAGCGGACTTGTGGCGTTATGATTAAATGTTTCTGTTCGGTCCCTTTAACCGTAACGGACCAGATAACGTTAGCTAGCTAACTGCTAGCTTGATATGCTAAAAAAATAACGCCGTGCTAAAGTAGAAAGCAGCCTGTTAACGAGTGAAGACGACGCCTGTACATCTACCGGCCGCTTTCATGGAGAATGACGGCATCAGGCTCCCGGGGTTTGCTTATGTTGGTTATTGTCCATCAAATAGCGGTCATACAATAATAGATTCTAGGCATCAGTATCAGATGCCTCTCGTCAAATAAAATACGGCAAAAGCTGAGCACCTGAATAAAATGATCCATGCGTCCATTTGAGAAATCTCTGTCCCAGCATGAAGAGCAACTCACCCCCGAATTGTCCTAATAACACCATATTGCAATGCGCTGGTTCACTTCCATTTCTGTTTGCAGGATTGCTCTCAATAGATGCTCATTTTCTCACCATGGCAACGGAAGACAAGAAACCAGAGACTGACACAAAACCTCCCGTTGTTCCATCAGCGTCTGCCAGCCAAAGCAAGGTATGGAGCCCCCTGCCCCTCATCGTGGCCACGCTCAGAACGTCTCCAATAACGGTTTGCCTGTTTGTCGTACGCTTCTGAACATCCCTGTTTCTTCCTGATCCACAGTCTGCGCCCGCTAAGCCCAACTACAGTCTGAAGTTCACACTAGCAGGCCACACCAAGGCCGTCTCCTCCGTCAAATTCAGTCCCAGCGGAGAGTGGCTCGCCAGCTCCTGTGAGTCCTCCCTCCCCCCCTTCCCATTTCCTGTCACGTTGTTATTATTATTTATATTAAACCACATGACCTCATTGGAAGCAAAAATCAACCAATTATCAAAAGTTTTACTTGATCCTTTTTTTGTGTCCAACATTGCTGCGGTGCTGCAGATATTTTTTGCTGTTAAGGGCAGCGATCTGAGATTCACAGGCGCAGCAGCAGCAGCGACACCCAACGCGTCACGTTACTTCTTCTTTCTCCTCCACAGCCGCTGATAAACTCATAAAAATCTGGGGAGCGTACGATGGCAAGTTCGAGAAAACCATATCGGGACACAAGCTGGTGAGTCGGGCGGCTCGCGGCTGTGCTGTCTTGGAGCCTTTCTTTCTGTAGCGTTCCTAATCCTTAATCCCAACTCCCCACGAACCCCCCAGGGCATATCCGACGTGGCCTGGTCCTCCGACTCCAACCTGCTGGTGTCCGCCTCCGACGACAAAACCCTCAAGATCTGGGACGTCAGCTCGGTAAGAGAGCTCGTTTGTCCTCCGTCTTTTGGTGTTACCAGCGAGAATGTGACATTTACAAGTTTTTTTTTCTTCCCCATCTAGGGGAAAGGCTTAAAAACTCTTAAAGGCCACAGCAACTACGTGTTCTGCTGCAACTTCAACCCCCAGTCCAATCTCATCGTGTCCGGATCGGTGAGTGCACAGCTTCTACCTTTTTGCTAAAGTCCCTATTGATGGGCTTCTTCTAAAGCTGGTTTCCCATTTCCCTCCCTGTGCTTCCAGTTCGATGAGAGCGTAAGGATTTGGGACGTGAAGACCGGGAAGTGTTTGAAAACATTGCCGGCTCACTCCGACCCGGTCTCGGCTGTGAGTTTGCGTTTCCATGTTCTTAAATTCTTTTTCTGTGAGAAAATGTCAGTGAAGTAAAGCGGTTTCCAGGGAGAGTGACTGTGTGTCTCGTCCCCGCAGGTCCACTTTAACAGGGACGGCTCCCTGATTGTGTCCAGCAGCTACGACGGACTTTGGTGAGAACTGCTCCACTCGTCCACGTCATGAATTCACCTCGATAATCTTTAAAGAGTCCCGGCCGTCGTTTGTGGAAAGTTGAAGAAATAATGGACTTTCTGACCTGCTCGTTAAAGTAAGTCGCGCAGTGACACCTTGCTGACGGCTTGTTTTTTATTCCCAGCCGGATCTGGGACACGGCGTCGGGGCAGTGTCTGAAGACCCTCATAGGTAAGGTGCACATTGTTGTGTTAGACCTGAGGTATTGTAAATTGTGTGAGTAGAAGTGTTTCGGGATATTGCGCTGAGGTTGTGCGTGTGTGTTGTCCATGTCAGATGACGACAACCCGCCCGTGTCCTTTGTGAAGTTCTCCCCCAACGGAAAATACATCCTGGCCGCCACGCTGGACAAGTGAGTGTTAGCAGACGTTCACCAGCAGAGGGCGGCGCTACGCCACCGCAGGCTTTATTATTGCTGTTTAATATCGCTCATGTGGTTGGTGGTTCTGTGTCCTCAGCACGCTGAAGCTGTGGGACTACAGCAAAGGGAAGGTGAGCACCTCCCCACTCCAGTTGCATTATTGCTCATGTTTTCTTTAACAATTTTTAAAACAAATAGTGTGCGATGGTAGGCGTGGTGCAGCAAGTGCACTGACATTTTTTCTGTTTTCATTACGTTTCAGTGCTTGAAAACGTACACCGGCCACAAAAATGAGAAGTACTGCATATTTGCAAACTTCTCTGTCACCGGGGGAAAGGTGAGCGCTGTTTCTCCTGGTGTTCCTGGTGTTTGATGCCGTGTGTGTTGATGGAGTTTCTCTGCGCTGTCTTCCAGTGGATCGTGTCCGGCTCCGAGGACAACATGGTTTATATCTGGAACCTACAGACCAAGGAAATTGTGCAGAAACTCCAGAGCCACACAGGTACGGCAACGAGCCTTTTAAACAGGGACAGGTCATCCAGCCCACTGCCTCGCTTTCTTGGAAGAGCTATTGCTTTGAGTAAACTCGTTAATATTATTTAAGAGAAGGCCGACGTCTCCAGATACGGTGTCAGGTGTGGTCAATCCGATGCGTAAAGCAGCCTTTCATCTCTTCCCCCCCCAGACGTCGTCATCTCGACCGCCTGCCACCCGACAGAGAACATCATCGCGTCCGCGGCTTTAGAAAACGACAAAACCATCAAGCTATGGAGAAGCGACTGCTAAGCTCCTGTGTTGGGATTCTTTGGGCCGTTCACAACTTATTTTTTTTCTTCTAAGAAAAGGACTTTTTTTTTTCTTCTTTCTAACGGAGCTCCTGTGTGACGCAGAGGGAATGAGACCCGTCGGCCACATCTGGGATGTTCCACGTGTCACGTTGGCTCTCTGATGTGCAGCTGAAGACCTTTTTAGTTAAACAGTGATGCAGTGTTCTGGTGCTTTAAATACACCCGCCCCCCCGCCCCGATGTTGCAGCTCCGTACCAACCCGCGTTCATTTGTGCTCCGTTTGGATAATGTTTAGCTTATTTGGCCTTTTTAATGAGTCATTTGTGTTTTGCCTTCTTTTTGAGTAACTGTAGCGCCGTCCTTATGACTTTAACATCAAGCTTCAGGTATTAAAAACAAAACAAAGACTTCTTATGGCTGTTTATTATTCAAGGCCTCACAAATAGGGATGCTTGGTCTTAATATTTAATTGCCAGGTTTCAAATATACATTCAGTGTTTAAGTCTTTTTGGGCAACAAACCAGGTTTTAACCAAATTGAACAAAGGTATGAAATTACCAAGAATAGTTCAAACAATTGCAAAAAGAAGCCTTGTTAGTTTATGTGTACAGATGGTGGTATGATTTGATTACTGCAGCCGTCTGTCTTGTTCCTTGTGACGGTGTCTTCTGCTCGATTAGCTCTCTGCACACCAGCATCTGTAGTCTGGATTCATTTGACTTTGATGGTGAAATAAATGTCCTGACATTTGACAGCTTAATAAACCCAGTTTTTGTACGTTTCACGTGAGTCGTGAGTTTTAACACACATTAATATACTGGCGGCAGCTCAGAGTTCATTATTTTCTTTTAATTTGTTTTTCTCTGTCCATGAAAGAAGAACATTGGAAAACAACCCACAATGAACAGAAGACAAATTTCATCTCTTAAAAATTGACAAAAATAGAATTAAAGACCATCCCTGTCGTTGCAGCGGCGGGCAAAAAGAATGGCAAAGTAAAGGCGACATGGTTACCAGGGAAACCAAAACCGCCTTAAGTAAGCTTTTTTCACGACGTATGCAGAAGTGGGAGAGAACACAAGTCAGAACATTTTCTACAAAAATAGATTTTCCAAATGTTTTTTTGTCAATATTTTAACACTGATGAAACAATGAAAGCATTGATTGTGTCACAAGTTTAGCTTTTCCTGATTATTACACTTATTGAACATACAATTGCCAAGCAACAGACACATTTCAGAGGATTTAGTCATTTTTTTTCTTTCATGGTTTTATTGAGCTGGTTATTTTTTTTTAGCTTACAGCTGCTGTGATTCTGCTGGTTCACAAAGTCCAGGTCTGAAAGCCACAAAAGGAGAAAAGGTGTAGTAACTTTGAGTGTTTCCGAGGAAGACGAGTCTTTTAAGACTCGTCTTCCTCGGAAACACTCAAAGAATCTGTTGAAATAGATTTCTAAATATATACACATTTACATATTAACAAAATATAACTTTGTTTTATAAAGCGTTCATGCAGGTGATCTTTCTTTGCTGGACACTCTTCTGGCTGAGGGGGGGGGGGATAATGTGGACACGCGTCCACATTACGGCTTAAGAGACCTGCACTCGGCAGATCAGTTATTAACTTGGAGGGGGCGACAGGAGGATGTCCATTTTAAAGTTGAACTAAAGACCCGCTTAGATCGCTCAACGTCTGCTTTCCTATGATTAACTTGTAAAACTTATCAGAAAAATAAGCATGTCTTCGGTTGAAAAGACAAACACCAGAATATAAATACTGTAAACTGAGCTCAGACCAGCAGATGGTTCTGAGCGGTGACAGGCCGCCTCCCTGAAACACTCCAAGAATAACTAACAACACTGAACTTATTACTTCTCCCCACACGACTCAAGGAGGGTTGCACCCGAGCGAAGCGCCATCTTTATGTCAGATGAAATACTTTTAGAAAACAGAATTCAAGTAAAGCGGCGCCTCTCCTCCACCAGAGGGAGCTCCTGGCTCTTAAATGTCCAAACCCGAGGCCCTTCGCTCCGGCCTCCATGGGGCCCTGATAGTGCCACTGGAATATTCTGACCCTTTCATGCTTCATCAATTCATAAATTGAGGGAATCAAAAACAAAGCAGGTGATGACTAAAGACTGAAAAAGTGATTATTGAAGCGGCACATTCAAGGCTCCATTCACCCACGTTCAGTTCATCTCAGGAGGATGACGACGCGGCGCCCAGGAGTCCAAGTCGCTCACATAACGTGACCAATCAGCAGAAATAGCAGGAAGAAAATCCTTCATTTCATTTTCATCTGGGCCTTTTCCTCGCATCCTACTCGACACACAACCTTGAACTCACTTTCAGAGGTGAATCAACCAGTACAGAATGTCGATCTTTGGAAACTCGATGCATAGTATCGCAGCGGCCGCAGCATTGAGAGAAAAGCAACAAACAGCATATGAGCACAATCATACACAACATATCCAATTTCACTTCCACTTAAATGACTCCAGCTCGTCCAGAGAAGTGCAGGGAGAGCCAGTGCGTGTGTGTGTGTGTCCCGCTGAGAGGCTGCGTGCCCAAGAAGGCCAGATTCCCCCTGAGAGGTCCGTCCCGACGGCCGCTCTCCATTTAAGAGCCTGCGTGAGGTTAAGTGCCGAGCAGGGGGCCGGATCGGGGACAGCGGTAAGTCAGAGTAAGGTCAACACTGCGTGCGGCTGTAGCTGTCTGTACAGGTAGATGTGGGTGTGTGAGGACGCAAGGACATCGTGTTGAAAGTCACATGACACGAGACGGGAGGAGGTCTGAGAAGGGTACAGAACAAAAGGATGCCCCTATAACCCTTTAACACCAAGATTCCCTCGCCATCGGCAGGCACCAAGCGAAGGGCTGATTTGACCAAAATGCCCCCCCGCCCCCCCGATGGCGCACAGTGCTGAGTGACGCGCAGGTCCTATTTGGTGGCAGACACTTGAGGTTGTTTTATTTTCTTTTAAGCACTTGCAGTCCCGTAAGCCACCCCCCCCCCCTCACAGCGGCTAGTGCAACGCCTGACGCGTTCGAGTGTCGAGTCGGGCGGAGAAAGGACGGGCTCCTTCAAACGGCCGTCTGCCCTTTCCTCTGCCCCCCCAAATTCCCCGAAATGAGTTCAGAGTCCTGAAAAAGAGGACGAAGGCCCAGGTCCGGGGCGGTCCGGGGCGGTCCGGGGCGGTCCCGCTCCACGATTGTCCCGATCACAACGCTGAGGGTCCTTTTTTTAAAAATATCTATTTGATGTTTTTCTCAAAATACCTGCAACTGTGGGCGTTCGAACCCTGATCGTCTTTTTCTTGTCTCGTCGCCGTGTGGGGAGAGAGGATGAAAACAACGGCTCAATGCGCTTCTTCTGATCTGAAGTCCACTGTTGTCACCCGTGTCGCAGTGTGATTTCCACATCTATATATAGACAATATATATATATAATTCTTATTTATATATGCTATACAAGGTATAAAAACAGACTCAAAGGGAGGATGAATTCATTGTCTTGGAACACATCCAAAAAGGAGAAGGTGTCACATGATCCGCCCCTCACTGTCCCCATCCAAGGCCGGTGGGAGATGTGGGGGCTGGGGGAGTGAGAGGGGGGGGGGGGGGGGGTGGGGGGGGGGGGGCGAGAGGGGGGGGGGGGGGGGGGGCTCCAGCGTCTCTGCTATTATGTCATTTGATGCGGGGCTTCTAGCATCTCCATGAGGAAGGTGTCGATGGGCGTGTCCCCGATGAGCTTGAAGAAGAACAGGTGCTCCAGACACTTGAGGCCGATGGAGCGCAGCGCCGGTAACCGCAGCAACAGTTTGGCAAACCTGTCACGACACAAGAGGAAAGTTAGAAAGAAAGAGGAAAGTCCATCGTACGCCGGACCGAAGGAGGAGCAGGAGGGGATCCGACCTCTAGCTGAGCCTCCCACAGGCTTCACGTAGCAATGCAAAAAAGTACTTTTCTCACAGCTCATTGGCTGAAGAAAAAACCAATTGGATAAGAAATTAAAATGTCTATTGAAATATTTTTTGAGTTGACTAAAGTATTCACACAATCATCATCATTATAGAGAGGGAAACACACATTAACGGCGCCCCCGTGAGGAGGATTTGCGTTCCTACCTGCCAGGCTGGTCGGGGTACTTCTGTTTGCAGTAGGCCTCTAAAGACGCGTACACCTTCTCCCTCAGGGCTTCGACCTCGCCCGGATTGGACAGCCCTTTGGAGTCTGGGGACACGCAGAGAACAGAGCGATCAACGCGCTGCCCGCCGGCCTCGTTAAAGGAGAAGCAGTGTTTCGCTGCCCTTTCTGACAAAGCGAGCGGGGGTACGCCTCGCTCAAAGGCCCCATGCAGTTAAGTTTTAACCCCGGGGGCCCGGCGCGGGCGTGTGCCGCCACATTCCACGTGAGCCCAATTAGGCCGGCGCTCAGCTAACAATGGCTGGAAGCCGCGGCACAAGCGCGTCTTTGGGTCACATCCCGGGTGGACCAACAGAGAATGAACATTTGTTGTGAGCGGCTGGACTCTGAAACCCAGTGTGGGAACGGCCGGACTGACGGCCTTTTTTTAGCCCTGCAGCCCCCCCCCACCCCTCAAACCAACGCCCACTGCTTTTTTCCATCAGACCAGAGTGATTGACAAAGAATCAGGCGGAGATGTGGGACCGGATAGGGCCTGAACCCAACGAGCAGTGTCCCCCGGGGGGGGGGGGACGCAGGGATGCTCCCACATGGGGGGGTCACGGGAGGACGTGGGTCACATTAACTGCTTGCTTTGGCTTACTTTGATGCTGTGTGGAGGAGGTTTAAACCCAGCGCGTCAAGAAGAGGGATTCGACTAAATAAAAGCCGCTGTCATGAGGGTTTATTTGCCTTTATTAATATTAATATTACCACTAGCAGAGGAAGCACGCCATCGGTCGCATGACTGTTTGTCTCTGTGTCCATGAGCAAGTGGCTGTCCACGGCTCCCTTGTAATGTTTCGAACCGTGTTCATGGCTAAAGGCTAGCGCAGCTACTAGTTAGCATACTGCTAACTGGGCAGACAGCTTGGAGTTGGTTTTGCATGCAGTGTGATTTCTAATGTGTGAGTGCAACTTTTATGGTTAAATAAACACTTGATTTGTATGTATGCAGTACATTCACCTAAATGTCATGTATAAGTGTGAGCTTTTATTTTGGCGTCTCCATGCTCTGCAGACTCTTTTCACAGGAGAAAACAGGTAAATGAGCCAGTTCCGATTCTCAAGCTGAATTGACACTTGGAACTCTCATGGGCATTGGAGCGTCGTCATCCTGCAGAGGCCCTTCGAGGTTGTCCTCGGCATGTTTTCATACTTTTATAAGCTTTGAATCCTTTGGAACTGAATTCCGGCTGCAAGAATGACGCAACCTTTTTTTATCTCTTTTTTTACAGCCATGTGGTCAAGCATATTGGAGTTTGATTTTAGGTGCAGTACTACTAAGCTCCATGTGCTGAATGAGTCATTCTATTTTAGAAATATAAATATCAGTTGGATGTTGTTTTTCTTGGTTATAGCTGAAGGCAATAGCAATGTAAAAAAAAGAAAAAAAAAGGTATCCAACAAGCAAAGTTGCTCCGCAACAGTGTAGCTCTGAGAGCACGATCCCACGCTGGGTGAACACCTCATCTCCAGCTTCCTCCAGCTCACACACGGCCATAGTTACCTGGGTTGAAAAGGACGATGGCTCGCAGGCACCCCAGCTCCGTCTTATCCATCTGCATGTCCCTCATCTTGGACACCAGCTCTGTGAGCACCCTGCACGAGAGAGACAACGGCAAACAGAGCGTCAGAGCTTGATTCCCAATCACGGTCTTTCGTCATGTTATGGTGTTGCATCAGATCACACGGGTACCGGGGATGTCAAGATCATTTCATTTGCTTTAGTGAACGACGCGTTCCATGTGAATTATCCACATCCAGAACGCCGCGTTAAAAATAGGATTTAATGACCGACTCTCCGGCTGAAATCTATACACAAAAAAATAATAAAAAGCCGTTTGCAACCCTGCACAAAGCCATTCTGTTCAGTACGCGGCTTAAAGAGAGGGGAAGCCACAGAGTAAACACAAGCTGCGCGTGACATCACCGGGGGGCGTGTCGCTGAGCCGAGTCGGTCGAACTCCTCACCCCTCTGTGACTCAGTCACACCCCCTCCTCGTCTGCTCTCTCACTCTATTTCTGCCCCCCTCCCTCGCTCCCCCTCTCCCTCCCTCCCATAGTAAAGTCAATTGTGGCTCTCAGCTCTCTCTAATTCATTCTTTCCAAGGAGGAACAATGGGGGGAAAAAGGACTCAAGTGTTTAAGTTAATCAGTGTCTTAACTTGTATGGCGAGAGGGAGGGAGACACCATCAGCTGCCTGCATCTTAATGCCTGAGATGGGATGCGTCCCGTGGCTGTGAGCGCCTCCCAGTAGCTGCATGGATCTCTGTTTCCTTTCAGCAGTTCAGTTAGGCGTTTCTGTGCCTTCCCTTGCGTGTACACATTGAATGTTTGATGCACTGGAATCGATCAGTAGTTCCTGTGCTGATTTGCCTTTTCGTGGCTTCCAGTAAGCTGTTGATATTTCAGTGGAATGATTTGTCCTGTAAAACACCATCTAAGGCTTTATCAGTAGTCACATGATTTGTTAGGGCTTTATGGATCATTAACACGGTATTATTAGTGCTTGGGCACCTGTGTCTTATATTTACCTAAAATGTTTCCACCTGCACAAGCCTCACCTACTGACTGATAAAACATTTATAATGAATCTATTGGCATCAGCAAAACCTCAAGCTACAATTTATGAAACATGCCTAATATATTACCGCTTTCTAATGAGCATTACTGAGTGGAATAGATGATTTAAATAGGTAATAAATGCTGTTTGATCAGTAACCAGATTTTTCCGCTAATGTAGTTGTCCTTATTAAGTGCTTATTATGAGTGAAGGCTGAGGTTTGCACTTGCACGTCGCTGTGTAGTATGGGAATCAGGACCTGTCGAAGATGGCCCCCACCCCGGCGCTGTGGGCGCTGTTGCGGTGGACGTGCAGCCCGGTCGCCAGCAGGATGCCGTCTTTGATGGATATCGAGCGGTGCGAAAACGACGCGATGAGGAGTTCGTTCCAGCCTGTGGCAGAGACGGGGAGAAGGATGGAGGAAGAAAGTATGAGCCGAGGAAAGGAAAAGAAAAACAGGCAAATCCCAGGACAAAAGTTCACACAGCATTCAGGCCAAATGAAGCTGACAACAAAAGGGGGGGGGGGGGGGGGGGGGGGGGGGTTCCAATGAATCAATTAGGCCGCGCGGTGAGAGCGTGCAGCTTTCTCAGGCATGGGGGGTTATTACCAAGACGTTTGAATCGCGCCTTCTGGGGAGACAAGCGTGTAAAAGGGATGAACTGCGCCTGCCACCGCGATAAAGGCGGCGGGCTTGACGCGGCAAAGCAGGGGCCTGACGCGGGGGAGCGGCGGAGACACGGGGATGCCACCTTCTGAGCGACGGGGCTCCTTTAACTGTTCTGCCTGGCAACACTCTCCTCTCCGGAGTCGGGCATGAGAGGAGCCTGTGAAGCTTTTATCTGTGATACAGCAGAACGTGTTTAAGTGGTTAAGTGGTTATTTATAGAAAACCTAAGAGCCTCTCGCTCTCTCTCTCTCTGCTGAAGTCTCTCCATCTCTGTGCTCAGGATGACAAGTGATGGGAGGAGGTTTTCTCCCGGGGTGTGTAATAGCAACCCCTCCATCCCCCCCCAAGGTGCATCTAGAAAATGTGTTAAGGGTGAGCGACAGGGGAGGATCCCAGAAGCCCTTTGGGGGAGACTGGTTCTTAACGCGACCCAGGTGGAGCGAGCCGCTCTGACTCTCGCCTCAGTCACATGACGAGAAGCCCAGGTTTCTACCTGGATACGGGGTTGGCACGGTAACACGGCCCTGTCGTCTCGCAGCAGGAAGGTCCTGGGTTCAAACCCGCCCAGCGCCCTTCCTGTGCGACGTTGCGATGCGAACCTCATCGTTTTAAAAGGAACGCAATTGATAGTTTACAAAGCAAATATTTGTGGCCGACTGCTGCTCGAAACGCACAAAAAGCAGCTCTTTGATGTGTGGAGTTTTTTTATGCAGAGGCAGATCCTAAAGCTCCAATTGCATACTAAAAAAAAAGAATCCTTTCTGCAACTCAAACTTTATGCATATGTGCACTTCATACCGTCTCAGTTTTCAGTATTGGCGTAAATTAAATGCTTATTATGCAACGAATGGTTGCATAATAACTGTGGTTTTATCAACAATGCATGTGTAGCCATGTCTCCTCTATTCACCACTGTGCTTGATGGACAATTCCTTTAGATAACCAATGACTCTATTCGGGCAGTGGTTTCACACCTGACTGGAGGAGGCATTGTGGAATAAGCTGCTGTTGACCGACCTGCTCGTAGGAGGATGACCTGGTCGTCCAGTGGCAGCTCAGAGAAGTGGGGGATCCTCTTGGCCCACTCCACCAGCGTGAAGAGCTGCTTGTCGGCCGCCTGGCAGATATTTGTCACCGGGTCGTTTGGCTGCGGGGGAAACACACCAACGGACACCAGTCAATCAAAGTGACAGATTTAGACGGACAACGGATGAAAGGAAAAGTTGGTCCACGTTTACATTCGCGTCTCTGTTGTGTCGACACGCACGCACACACTTACCACTTACACCATGCGTCAATCTTTCTTTGGGGATCTTTTTAGTTGACGCACAAATCTGCCTTTAAGGCCGGCGAGCGGCGCTCAAGAGACACCTCACAACATAACAAGCTGAGCTCCAGCTATCGTCAGCCAATCCTAATGTGTGATAATTGTTCATATTTATGCGTCAGTAATCAATTCAATAACCGCAAATAGTGCCGTATAGTTAGTGATACGTTATTTTAAATTCATTGTGGTCATTTCAGGCCAGAACCTCTGAGAATGAAAAAAGAATGATTCTGCTGTAGGACAGGAGTGAGCAGTTCTCCGCGGTGGACGGGCCTGTCTAATGCACGTCAGAGTGGATTGTGTTCAGAACTGGAGCGCTGACTCCTCTGTGGAGTAAGAAAGTGGGCCAAGGAGAAAGCTTCAATCCCTCATTGATCTCTCTGCATTAGGACTCGCCGGGGGATGAGCATAAAAGCCGTCGAAAAAGGACAAAGACGGATCTCAAGTGGACATATGTATTATTTTAATGTGTGTACGTAAATAAAAAAAAAAGGGAAACAAAGCCCCTCTTTTCTGGTTGGTTTCAAGTGTCCCCTTAACGGTGAATGGACCTGTGCTTCCAAAGCAAGCTCAACTACAGAACAAGAGAAACGCACATAGCGGCAAAAAGCAGAGTTCGCACATGTTTAGTTTAGTTGTTTTGTCCTCAATAAAAATCGAGATTCTAAAAAACAAAGCTCAGCCAGAAGCTGGGCGGGCCCAGGAATAAATGAGACGTGATGGATCTCAGTTCTCTGAAGATCAGCTGAGCTGCTGCACCAGAGGAGCACCGGTGAAATCATCTCATCGGGAGCCGTTATGCTTTGGTTATTCTCCGAGCAGCAGGGAGGAATAGTAATGGGACACACGTACAGTACGACTCACTGACTACTACTATGTAAATCCATCCGGGTAGAGGTAAACAAAAAGAAGGGAAGCGAGAAAGAACAACACCATCTCTGATGAGAAATCTATTTGCATCCCAGGAGCAGAAGCCTTGATGTGCGTGTGTGTAAACAAAGACTGTGCACAGATCAAGCAAACATCTTTACGTTCTAAGTGAGGACGCCAAGCCTCAACCAAAAAAACAGAAACTTCTCCCCAAACTTTGCTGAAATCCTGTGATCGATGGCAGAAAGATCAGTGCGAGATAAAGGGGAAGGCGGCGCGCGGCGGGCCAAAGAGCATCGCTCCCCACGGGCCGAGACTCGCGCTGACTGCACGCCACTCGCACATACCGACAACAAAGCAAAGACAAGACAAAGCCTACACTGTTTTTGGAGGAGGGCAGGGTGGGGGGGGGGGGTCTTTAGGGGAAGAAAACTGGCATCTTATGAATATTTCAGTCTGATCTCCGTGGGAGACGAGTACGACGGAGCTACGGCGCGTCAGGTTTTACCCCCCCCCCCCCCCTCGTAAGGACACACGTCCCAGGGTTGTCGTTGAAAACGGCGGCCTCATGAATGTTGAATGGCGATCTTAGTCGTGTTTAGGCCGGCCTGCTTTCTTCCGCTCCAGTCCAGTGTGAGGTGACAGGGGGCCGAGTGTGTGTGTGTGGGGGGGGGGTTATATAATCCTGCAGGCGTCACATTACTGTACTCACTGTTCAAGGTGATGTTATCGGAGGTCGCTTTAGAATTGGGCATTGAATAATAAGACAGAAAGCGGATCTCTAAATGAATGCCACCAAAAAGCAAACAAAGAGGAAGAGTCTTGGTTCCCAGCCAATCGGAAGAGCCCCCCCAGCCATGGTCGATCCTGCCCATAACGCAGAGAAATGCCGGGCTTGCATACCTTCCTATGAAATGTTCAGCGCTCCCCGAGACGGAGACGACACAGATTTACTCTGTGTTATTTTTCTCTCCTCGCTGGAACCAGACAGCAGAGAGAAACTGGGCTCCTCGTGCGGATCGCTGGGAAAACCAGTTGCTCAAGTGTCTCACATTTTTACAACTTAAATAAAAAAATATGATCCAAGGTTCTCTTTCGCTGTAGCGCGGGATGAGTCAACAACTAATTACCGTCTAAGTAACAAAGACTTCCTGTTCTGAGCTCGGGAAAAGATAGCAAACTAAAGTTTTAGAGAAGTGAGGTGCAGGTGTTCTCCTCATGGGAACGGCTCTCCCACCATGAGATCAGCACACGTCATTCACCCCGGCCATTAGGCAGTGACTGGCGAGCTGTTCATGGCCCTGTGATTCATTATAGCACGGGCACTGCCTCTCAATGGAGACCTTACAGTGGGGGGGGGCTGCAGCGCGTTCATGCTCAAAACGGGCTGGCAAACGCATCGTTTTATCTCAGCAGCCTTTGTGTCGTTCGTATGTGCTGCGTGTGCGTGTGTGTGTGTGTGTGTGTGTGTGTGTGTGCGTGCTCATCTCCCACAGTCCAAAGACGTGTGCCAAGGGTAAGGTTAACCTGTGACTCTTAAAATGCCCATAGGGCATAGCAACCAGTCCGTGGTGTCTCTCCGTCTCTCTAGCAGCCCCCCCCCCCACCTGACCCTCGAAGGATAAGCGGTGTAGACAACGACTGAGTGATTTTAGGGATGACGGGTCCACTGTCTCTGTGACCTGCACACATGCACATGGGTAGATATCACGCTGTGGATCCTCTCAGCCCTGTACGCACCAAGGGACCCGCCAGGGCCGTGCATCAGTGTGTCTTAGTGTGTCCCCCGTGAACCCCCCCCTGCCGCTGCCTGACGTCAGGGCTCATCTCCTACATTTCCATCTACCTCCCCCCAAAATAGCTCCCATTTACTGACATAACAGCCCTCACTTTTCTACCTTCACTTCATAGGATACTTCCATCCCCTGGAGCAGATGAATCCCAGAAGAAGTCCCCCCTCCCCCTCCCCCTCCCCCTCCCCCGCCTCCTCCCTTCCTCCCCTGTCACTCGTGTTGCAGCAGAATTCCTGAGGAAGCTGAGGCTTTGTGGGAAGCTTTCAGGAACAGTCTGCCTGTTGCATTATTCATCACGGTTTAAAAGACAGCCCACAGTGCCCAGCCGATACGGAAGAGGGGGGCGCGGGGATGGGGATGGGGGGGGGGGGGGCACAGCTGAGCGAGGTGCACAGGTAAAGCAGCACTGCAGACTACAAGCAGCCACCTCCAAAGGGACTGAAAGACGGAGGACAAACGGTAATCACCCCCATCTGTACCAGCTGAGAGAGGAGATGCTTCTCAGACATCAAGTGTAATCACACGATGAGCACCAAAGATGTGCTAAGCTGTCAGCACGCACACCGGGAGGCAAATTTCCCCTTCTGAAAACTCACACCAGTGCCTTAAACTTCCATTCTCTCAGCTGGCCACCAGGGGGGAGACTCCTCTGGTTTAAAACAGCTTTTAAACACCTTTTCACGGGTGGTTTTCAGTTCCTGAAAGTCATTTGTAACGTCTTCTGGTTGCAAAAAAAAATAAATAAACTAGGATGCGACGGACCAAATGTTTGCTTTTTACATACACGCGATGATGCAGTGGGCTTTTAAAAATGAGATGTACTAGATGCAGCTGGAAATATGAGACCACATGTGGACAAAGGTGGGACCGCGCCAGGAAGATTTTGCAACGCAAAAAAGAAACGAGCCATAAATCTATAAAACATTGATCTTTCTCCGCTGTGAGCGTACTGGCAGCAGGACACAGTCACAGATGGAGGTCCTGTATCATTACGTGTTGGTTCTTATCAATGCAATGCGTCTCTTTCCCCCAAAAGAAAAACAACGCCACACAACCTCCATCCCCATTAATCAACAACCCAAAATGAGACGCTTTAAGGCACAGGAGAACCAGACAAAGTAGTGTGCCGCTTGGTTTCACCACTCACCGAATTGGACGGCACGCCGAGGTTGGTCTCGATGTAGGTCTCCGTTTTGGGCTCCACCGCCTGCTCGGCCTCCAGGATCTTCTCCACGGGCATGTCCTCGTTGGAGCAGCCGGAGGACTCGACCTCGCTCTCGTGTCTCTCCTTGGCTCGCTGGCGCTCCTCCTGAACGGCTGCATGTAACAAAACTGGTTCCGGTCACTACTGCTGTTTTTGGTTTTGTTTTAGTGCTTTTACAGCGAGTGGACTGATACGGTTTCATGTTTATATAATGCCAATGTACTGCAGTTAGTGGGGGGGTGGGGGGGGGTAACATCTGATAAAAACAATTTAATAATGAACTGTGACAGGTCTGATGCGTGATGTATTTGTCTCATTCCATCCGTCAATTGTGAAAGAAGCACACAGTGTGATGGCTGTCACTCCACTCCCCTCCATATGTACAATTCTGAGTGCAGCAGTCAGTCTGGTTTGAGATATTGAACTCAACTGAAACTCCACTGGAACTTTTCTTACTATGAAGTAAAAACACATTTGCAGAGGTGAAAGGAGGGAAGTGCAGTTGCAGAAGCGGAAGGAATCTTCCTTCAGATTAGACATCATTGTACAGTTGTGTTCCCTTGCTTGCTACAGGTGAGATGACCCAGTGTGTTTTCTGCCAGTAAACATGATTAGTTCCATCCTCAATAATTGCTTCTGCTGTACAGATGCAGAATACATTTCTGACCAAAGGGCTTCCTTATCACGTCGAAAAGACACCATTTATATGCACCGAAATGATGCTTCCAACTGTGCAGGAGATTTGTTTTGATTTCAGGTTTTTCTGTGTTGAGTGCAAAAATACAAAATAAACGTTTGTAGCAAAAGCTCTGTCCGCTGAAACCGGAAGTGGTCTGTGCGCCGAGCAGACACAAGACTCACTGCGGCGGAGCCGAGAGGAACCGCAGCTCCGCCCTCCAGCAGGAAAAGCTGTGTGTGCGTTTTGTCTTCTCAGGAAGCTATAATTTACTTCATTCAAGTCACCGCAGAAACAAAAGTGCTGCGTTTTTTTATTTTACTGCTTCGTCCTACACGAGAAAAAAAAAAGTCAAAGTTTGTGAAACGATGTGTTGGATGATGAAGGGCGTTTGGAAATGGGACGTTGACATGCTAGCTTGCTAGCTTACATACACACCTGGGGCACACGCACACGCACAATGATCTGTCTGATCGGTTCCAGAGGCCACGGCCTTGTTGTGGGGCGGGGCGGCGGCGGGGGAGGTGGGGGGGAGGGATTGGGGGAGGGGGCGGGGGGGGGGGGTTGGAAGAGGAGACGGGAAAAGGGGCCCCATTTTAGAGGAACTGCTGTCTGGCGGTGGAGGTCAGCCCAAGGGTAGAATGCTTGTGTTGGAGTCAGCGAGAGGTGAGGGGGGCTGAAATCATGTTAGCTTTATTCCGCCGCCACGTCGTCATCCTCCTCCTCCTCCTCCTCCTCCTCCTCCTCCTCCCCCGACTGGAAGGGCATAAATTCTTTTAATCCGGTTTCTCCATAGATTGGCTCACCCTTTTGGGCTACTGCTGTTCCCTCACCGCGGCCCTCGGGGTACAGTGTTGGTGTGTTGGTGGCTACGAGGGAGGGGGGGGGGGGGGGGGGGGGGGGGGGGGGGGGGGGGCTTAGGCGGAGAGGCTATAAATTATGATATCCTTGTATCATATCCTTGAGTAATAGGGCCTAACAATGATGGAAAAAGAATAAGAGCAGTAGGGAGGGGAAGCCAAGTACAGGTCAAGACAAATAGGCCTTGGATTCAAAATAACAACAAACACTTTTGTTGTTCACCCGTGTTTCCCTCGTGCACCTGCACAACTGGTTCACACCTCCTCCTCGCTCCGATCTATTCACTCCCTATCTGCATCCCGTAGCCGCGTGGCGCAGCCCGTGATGGGGGGGGGCACCGATCGATCCGTTCAATGTGTGAAGGGGTGCTTAACAGCGCTGCTGAGAGCGCTCATATTTTTTAGCACCCCTGTGAGGTGTTAAAACTCACACCTCACCGCCAGTAAACCCCCCCCCCCCCCATCATTCCTCAAGGTGCCTCTTTGTGTCCAATAATCACACGAGGAATTCGACTCTGAGAGGCTTCTTTGTGACTTCCTCACGTAACCAGTGTGTCCTACATGACTACGTCCTGCCTCTACGTTTTAGTACCAGGCCGATGCTATTTGGGCACTGAGCCGTTTAAGTTGTCTAAGCCAGGATCAATCACAAACCAACTATCCTCAGCCATAAATGGGAAGTGATGCCTTGTTAAAGTACTCATCAGCTGGCCTCCCCCGGGAACTCTGACCAAGGTAAGACCGTCCTTCATAAGACAATTATTTCGTCGGCCTATTTTAAACTCACTGGACGTGGACGTTGCAAGAAGGAGGTTTAACAGCTCAATGGAGGAGGACTTCAGTATGACATTCACACTTAAATGTCACAGTTGAGGACAGTGTGTACTCTGAGGACGGGGTTTCTGCACTTGGAAGAGTAGTTTAACTTTGCAGCACCTCCTTTCAAACTATCGATGAAGCACTGGTTGCTGTCTGTTCTTGGTTGAGCCGGTTTCGAAACCCTGCTTGCTAAAGAAGACTAAAGAGTTCAAACTGAATGGTTAATGAAGGGCCTCGTCTTTCGCGGCCGCATGTTCTGTACATGTGGGCTCGCCGTGTGACTGATCACGTCCCTGCGTCCTTTGGTAGGCGCGGTCCACCGGCAGCCTACCTGAGCCTGAGAAACGCGGTGCGCGCTTCCCCCCGTGCCGTGCAAAACAAGACGTTATCCAAATTGACTGCTTGGGGCATTTTGAGTATCTTGAGCACAAGAAATCCGGTGTTTGTGCGAGTTGATGCAAATTATTATGAGCAGCGGCACTGTTTCCATTTCTCCGCCTGTTCTCACAGAGCCTCGCCCTGTGGCTGCTGCAGGCCAACGCATCATTTCCTCTCAAAAGAAGTGCTCAAAGCAGAACGTCCTTTGGCGAGGAGGGGAGGGTGAAACTGCAGAGCGTATGGCTGCAACGCGCTGTTTGTTGTAGCAGAGCAGAAGTAGCGCTGGGAGTTCACCTGTAGTAACTAGTTACAGCCCGACGCAGGTGCTTTACTTCACCATGTCCGCTTCTAAACCACATCAAACTGCAGGAAACCACATGTGTACACGGTGCAGATGTCTACGTGGATTAGTAGATAGGTGAGGGCAGATGGGTAAGTGGGACTTTATCCTCTACGGTATGTGCTGTACCTTCTCTCTTCATGCCCATCGCTAAACACTTTTGGTAGCGGCAGTACTGGCACCGGTTCCTCTGCCGCTTGTCGATGACGCAGTTCTTGTTGTCGCGGCAGGTGTAGGTGAGGTCTTTGCGCACCGTCCGCTTGAAAAACCCTTTGCAGCCCTCGCAGCTGTAAACCCCGTAGTGTTTACCTGTGGAGGGGAGGAGGGGGGGGGGGCGAAGAGAGAGAGATGGTTCGTCAAAAAGCAGAAAGCGGGTCCTGATGTTTAAGATACATGTGATGGAGAAACACACCAGAGACATACAAAGCCTCCGAGCGCGATTCGCTACCGATTCACCCTCCCCACCCGGCCCCCGCCTGGGTCCCCGCGGCACCGATGGTGCAGGCCGACACAGACACTGGCCAGTGAACCCTTGCCCTTCTCATTGGCGCGTGACAAAGGCCATTTCCTGCCTCTCGATGCCAGTTTTCTGCCACGGCCCTTCTGCACATGCGTGCAGCTTCTCAGGAGCGGCTTCTTTCCGGCCTCTGACTGACTGATGCCCCTCCAGCAAAAGGAAGTGCGGCGCGCAGCTCTGCCAGAGGGGCTGTTCTCCGACCGGAGCTCTTCGGAGGAGGTTCCTCGCGGTGGTCAGAGCCCCAGCTTGAGGGAGACGCTGCATAGTCCCAGCTGTTGAGAGGTTATTTTTATACTTTCTCCCACGATGCTACCCTAAATCTTACATGATTCCTGGTATGGCTGCGACTCATGTTCCCTTTTAAATAGTTACCTCAAATGAACGTATTTATAGGATGGAATGACTCAACCTAAAGGCGAGGTACACTCGGTGCACTGCTTTCCGTTCGGTCCCTCACCTGAGGAGCGGTCGCCGCAGATGGCGCAGATGTGCTTGGTGAGCGACAGGACCGTGCCTGAGGGCTGGGCGGGCACCTTCATCACGCCGTTGAGGCCCAGCGGGGGCTTGATGTCCTCCGTGCTGCTGACCGAGTTCATCGGGGAGTTCAGCTGGAACATCAACACACACAAAACACACACCGACAACCGGTCACAATGCAGCCCCCCTGCCAAGTGATACACAGCTTAGCACAGTTAGCGAATGACTTCCATCTATTGGGTGCGGGCTAGAGGAGGGTTTGGATGCACGCACAACTACATCTGGACACTGGATGCAGATGGTCTCCTCCCACTGTGTCTGATCTAAATCTGCCACAGCAGGACCCGCACCACTCCGGCCCGGCTTCTCTTTTATTCATGCTCCACAAATTTTGGGTGCGAGCCTAAGTCCTCTGCAAAATTCAACAGTACAGCGGAATAAAGAGGCGGCATTTGTTTGAGCGGCGGTGAGAGCTGCAGCTCCAGTCGGGCTTCAGTTCCCCCCCCCCCCCCCCCCCAAAGTGACCCCGGTTTTTAACTCTCGCTAAAAGGGGAGAGCGAGGGGAGACTAATTATCCTAACTAGCACCATGCTGTTTCAGGGTGGATAAATGTTGGGGGGATGAGGAGGGATATGAATCATACTAAAACACTCGCTGAAGCCAATGAGACAGGAGCTTTTGAAGCTCACCATTAGCACCGTCCTGTTAAAGGAGGAAGTGGATATTGCAGCTGGGGAAGAACCGGTCAAAGTAAAGTGGATTCCCGGCGGGTGGGGGGGGGGGGAAGAGTCTTTAGAGCAGCGACATGTGCTGATGGAGACAAACATTGTTTTTATTTCCACTTCATTGTGACGTTTTTTGAAAATCTAAAAAAACAATGCACATGATTTAGCATGTGTGAGAAATGATGACGCCACTTCAGCAATTTACTAGAATAACTTACAACATCCCTGGTCAGTACTGATAGGAGATAAACCTCCTCCAGAGCCACAGACAACATCCACCACTGTTTTATTAAGCATGATACGCCAAAACCTGTAACAGATGCACATACCATGAGCTCATACGGAGGGGCAGCGGCTTATATCAAGTACATAACACGCGCATGCTCACCTAAACAGAGATCCTTATATCACAAGTCAGCCACACCCCAAATATTTATTTTAGATTCCAATATTTTATTGTATGTATGAACTGTTCTTGGGGGCAAACAAGTAGTTCAGCTTTTCTAATCTAATTATAGTCTATTTGACTTCCATAATTGACATGCTTCATTGAAGACAACTTGAAACTAGAGATTGGGACCATAAACTCATGACAGTGTAAACATTACAGTGTTTACTGAAGTAATACGTCAATTAAGTAAAAAGTGGGGTCAATCACCCATAGACTTCTACACAATCAGACTGCTTTCTGCAGTCGCCCCCTGGTGGCCATTGAGAGAATGCAAGTTCAGGGCACCTGTCATTAGCTTCACCTTTCAGACCAGCAGGTTGCTGTCTGATGGAGACTTGGCCTAAAAGTAAAAAAGCTGCAGCATGGATCGCTTCTATGGAAGGACTTTCTCCAAACACGTCTTGCTTCACCATCACATCAAACTGAAAATCTGAGACGTCGTCCACGTCCTGCCGTTCGATATAATTCAGCCTGGCATGTCTGGTGTGATGGGAATTTTTTAACGTATAAAGCTGATGCTGGTTTGATTGAAGTGGTTTCGGCGGGTTGAAAAGGTTAAAGAAAGCCCGCCGCCACATGAGAATGTCCGATTCACACCCCGACACCCCCAACGGCCTGCCCTTCACACCCTGTGTACACAAGTACACACTGTACACAAACACATGCACAAAGCGTAAGCTGATGCTGCAGAGCTTTCTGCCTGTTATTTTATACATTATTATTATTTCCAAGGAGGGGATCTTTTGCATACATCACAGAAGAAGCCACGGTTTCTATTGGAACTAAATTGATTATTAATAATTTCAATGTATTCAGACGGGAGGAGCCATTACTATAATCTTGGCCAAATACGGCCTTTTTCCTGCGAGGAGTAACACAAAAAAAGCGTCATTGTGTGTTTGGAACCAGCTGCAACAGCATGCGCACAAACAAACAAACCCACACAAACACACAGCATGAGGTCTTCCCTCAGTTAGAGTTTGGATTTAATTTGGGGGTTTTCTCCCGTGCAGTCTCTACCAAACCTTCTGTCTGCGAGCCCACGCCACTTTTTCTGTCAGGGAATCCATTTTCGGGAAAACCTGCAACTCAATCCCTGCAACATTGATTCCCCCTCCGGTTGGGAAGGCAACCTTTTTTGGGGGGGGGGGGGGGACTTTCTTTCTCTTTTTCCCCAAGGTGGTGGAGGCAAGGAAGGGGGGGGGATTAAAGTGTCTAAGGATGGGTTCTGGTAATAGAATCCATGCGCCCTCCCCTTGGAACGCGTCCATGTGACCCGTCCCTGGGAGGAATGCCAGCTGCGTGCGAGGCCTCGTCATCCCGGGGAAGCTCTTCCACGTCTCTTTCACATCCATTTATTCATTTCTAGAGGAGCAAAGGGCTCCGATTCAAAACTTCTTTGCATGGAGAGGGAAAACAAACGAGGGCCGTTTCACATCAAGGACTGGAAAATGTAGCACACAAGAGTCCCTGCAGTACGACGCACAGCGCGGGCGCCTGGAAGCGCTCCGGCTGAGCTGTTGGCTAACGATCGGTACGTCACGATACGTGTGATTACATGTCCTGTGCAGCGAGCAGTAATAGCTGGGATGTTTCAGATGGGTTGACAGAGGCCGGATTAATACTGTGAATCGAATGCAAACACAAAGTGCAATAAGAACTGCTTCAAACTACCAATTATATATAGTCCTGTGAGATGAAGCTATCCAGATTTCTAGTTCCCAGAGCACACTGGTAATCTTCACATTTGAGAAACTGGAACCAGCAAATGTTTGACTATTAGAGTCAATTCCAAAGTATTGCTGCTTTTGTATCCATCAAATCATTGATTAAAAAAACACACAATGGAAGCTTGAGATGAAAGGCGACATTCAGCGATGCGTCTCATTGTAAATAAGCAAACCATCAAACGGCGCTGTTAGTCGGCCTGGTCCTTTTTAACAGATAGAAGCCCATGCTGGCAGCAGAGCGGCTCCTTTTAAACCATTAGTATGCTACGGCAGCACACAAGGTGGTGAAACAGAAAGCAAGCCTTCCCCGCAGGGAGCCGGGCAGAAGAAGGCAGGAGGAGACAGCGGAGGCCTCTGCTTAAGACGGGCTTAGCTCGACTCAGGGAGTCAGAGCACAGACTCGCTCAGGAAGACACTTCAAACGGAGACTTCAAATCCGGGCCGGCGCACCACTCCTCGACGCCTCGGAAGCTTCTGCAGTTCAAGGGCACCTTTTCCAGGACGCAGAGAAAGTTCTCTTCGCAGCGTTCTTTCAGAACGCCTTCTGCTCCCCCCCGCACCACCCCAGCCCTAAAAAGCAACTCCATCACCACCCTCCCGAACCGTGATTCACATTTTTAAAAACTGATATGCTAGCGGTGAGTGGACAGAATACAAATCCTGCGTTGTTACTCAACTGCCGCTGCGTCACCTTTTCACCTCGGGCGCGACCGCTACCTTCCTGGAAGCAAAACTCAAAAGAAAAAAAGATGAAATAGACCTGAGGGGTCGGGTTTGTTTTTGTCTGATGGCAAAAGAGGGTATTTTAGCATTAATGCCAATCCTAACTGTTTTTCAGTTTGTGGCGAGCCGTCATTAAAGTCAGTGAGAGGGAGCTCCGATCAGTCCAGGAGGTGAAAAGGTGTGTGGTACACATTTCAGTTTTTCAAACCACTTTTCTTCTCACTTATGAGGCACTTCATGGCCAAGTGCCCGTCTACATCTCAGCGCTACTAATTCCATCCACCGCCAAAGAAAACCTGTTACCGGTGCGGTAAATTAAAGCCCCCCCCCCTCTGCTCTCCAAGTGAGACTTTGGAACAACCTGCGGCACCACCGCGGGATTCGCAGGGAGAAAACACTACGCAGAGAACATGAATACACCCATGAAACGCTGTGCATGGGCTACGCGTGGCCAAAACGCTGCTGGTCAGTGAGATACCCGTCTGAGAAGGACTCCATCTTTAAGGTGCTTTGTGCGAGCATGAAAAGGACCAGAACCATCCGCGTGTGCCTTCGTTTCTTTGGTAGGACTCAAACTGCAAAGCCCTTTCAGACCCACTGTGGTTGGAATAACTTTAAATGAATGATTTTCTCCTAAACTATGCATCTTCACTAAAACCTGAAATCAGAAATGCCAATATGACGGTACATTTTTATTTAGACCAATTACTCTTTTATCATGTGCTCAGTGTCCACCTAAGATTGATGGGAGTGCAGTAATTAGCAGCCCATCCATTCCCTTTGTCCAATAAGCGGTTAGTCTTCCCATTGTCCAGGTGTAAATCTTAACGGGAGGGTTCCTGGTGTGTCCTCCAGCGGCTCGTTGAAAATTGTCCGACACGTCGCAAGCAGACGGATCGAAGAGGGTTTTTTTAGATTACAAAATATGATAGTGTATTTAGTCAAGGTAGAGTCTGAATGCTAACAATTTGCAGCACTTAAATTGTACTTATAATAACAAGTTGTAAATCGGCTTATTTGATGAAATAGCACTTTCTTGTTTCTTGTTCTTTGAGTTTGTATCCCTGTGGTTGAAATGCACTTATTGTAAGTCGCTTTGGATCAAAGCATCAGCTAATTGACATGTAATGTAATAATAATTGTAATATTATACCAAAAAAAATATTCCTAATTAACATCGCAAATGGAAGTTTCCCACAGGCGGAGGACGTGCTGGACCGCGTGACACGGCCTCCCTCCATCATCAATGGAAAGTCGGCGCTACCAGCAGCCTGATCATTGGCTGACTCTTGCGTTGTGTGCAATAGGTCCCATGGTTGGTGTCCATACACTCTGCAGACATGCCACGGCGAACATGTCTTTCCACAGACCGTATTGAGTTGCAGTAAGATCACACCGCCAGATGCAATTAAAAGCCATACAGGGATCATTCGGCACTTTAGAAGAATGCCTGGTCCATTTCAACCGCAGCGCCTGGAGCGGCCGTTAGGTGGCTGCTCTCTGAAACCCAACGCCAATCCCACTGTTTCTATCCCTCGTAGCCGCCCCCCCCTCGGGCCCCCGCGCTGTCACGTTACATACATCGGCTTTTCTCAGAGTCTCCCAGGGAACGGTAATGGAAAGTACCTGCGCTGCGGCTGCCACAGTTTGCTGTATTTATTGACGTTCTTGTCGGCTGGCCCTGCTTTCAGTGCTTCAGAGGCTTTTCACAAAGAAAAACCCCTCCCGCCTAGGTTTCAAAAGGGGATTTGCCCCCTGAACAGCTGGAACAGTTTAAATACCAAAAAAAAAACATGCGGGAAACAGGCTCCAACACGGTGACATTTTGAAATAAAATTGGCACCGTTTGGTCCACAAAGATCTAAGAACTAAAGGAACTGTGTACTAAACGAACGGAGCGGTCTCTTAAACTGCTTCTAACTGCCACCTGGAGACAGCTTTGGTAACAGCATTCTTCTCCCCCGTCCATTTGAGGCTTGATTGACGTCGGGGAGCCTTAACCGTTCCCCCGGGACGCCACACACAGCCTCTTTGTGCGGCCATTAGAGCCGTGCCACCGTGATGTCATGCAGCGGGGTCCGTCAAACGCCACAGCGGCGGAATGGACCTTTATTGCTCGCACACAGGAAGAGGCTGAGGTCCACTCCCCCCACCTCTCTCTCGTGTGTTGTGCTCCGGTCTCCTAGCGACCCTCGCCCAAAGACGACGTACCCGGAGGCGGCGCATGACATCAGCGCCGCCTCTCATTTAGAACTTATTAAAGCCGGTGTTGTATGCGAGCTTCTACGGCGCATCGAGAGACGCCGGAGGCCTGTTGCTGGTTTGCGATTCCCAGCAAGGTTTCCATGGGAGAGGGCGGAAAGCCAGAAGCCAGACAACTCTCACCATTGTCACTGCAAGTGCAAAATGCGTGTAATCCCTCCCAGATGCTCGGGGGAGTTGCGCAGTCTGTGATGGAGAGACGGTCCGTATCGTCGGGGAGTTTAAGCCCGCGGACGTGACAACTGAAGGGTGTCATCCCATTGGACATCAGCTGTGGTTTGGCAGGGCCTCCCTCCTCTCCCCTTCATGCCGCGCCGGGGGAAAATAAAACACAATAACGGCGTAACCCACCTAACTAAAGACAAAGTACGCAGTGTCGCATTGCATCTACGTGAAAATGAGTGTGTGGCCTTCATCGGGGACAAGGCAGAGGCCAGCAGATAGCCGGGATGCAAACAACAGACGCGACAAGCCGAGGCGGTTGTTGCTGGGTCTGGATGCTCAAGGAGAAGACGTACTGTTGCTTAAGATAAAAGAACTGGCTGACGATAAAGGAGCGTTTCTCTCTTGTGGTTTGGCCGGCGCAGGATGTGAGATGGCGGCGAGAGAGGGCGTTTTGTTCATTCCATTCCTGCTCTCATCTTGTTGTCATTTAGATCCTTGATGTGGTGGACAGTTAAGGCCCATTGTTTCGGCTTTTCTCATCGGATATCCCACAAGTTTTAATCAGGACCAGAGGGGGGGGGGGGAGGGGGGATCTCCACTGTGGGGTTTATATTCCTGCGCATCTCAAGGAGCCTTTCTCGCCTTTGTTCTTTTACGAGGTCAGGTCTGGTGCGCCGCGCTGAACCTCCGAGCCCTCGCTCAGCAGCAGCCGCGCTCTAAAGGCTCAGATTCAGGTTGCAGGCCGGGTACTCGGGCTGTAGCCAACCAAAGAAATGCTTAGTCGACCAAAGTCTTGTCCTGCGCGACGATTAGCCGGCTAAACCAGCGGTCCCCAACCACGTAGCTAACCGGGCCGTAGCCTACGACACTAGTTTAAAAAAATGTATGCAAACTAAATAAACGGCCCGCGGACGAGTACCGAATGGGGCCCTCCGGCACTCCGAGTGGACATTATGCGCGCCAGTATATGCAGAGGTTCGTCCGCATTTTGTCGACTAAAGCCAAAACAAGTAGCGTTCGAACTGAATGAATACAGCAAAACAACCCATATTCCTTTCTGAGCGCGAGGCAGCAGTGCAGCAGCCACGAGCGGCTCCCGAGTGTGAAAGCATTTATAAACATAGGCTGATTATATTTAGAAAACAGTAATATATAACTGCTTATAAAAAGTAATGAATATCAAGGTGTAAATCAATGAAAATGTCTTGTGTAAATAAAAAAAATATATATGCAACTGGTCGACCAATGAGAATGTCAGTCGACCAAGACGGCATGGAGCGATTGGTCGACTAAACGACTAGAGTTGACAGCCCCATCAGAAATCCCAACTTGCATTATCATCTGTAATAAATAATAAATCATTTTTAACCCTAAAACTATTCAGGATAAGGGAGCTTAGCATGTTTTCTTGCCTTCAGTGTGACTTTGAGGAGTCAGAGATACGGATCTACCACACACTGGCTTGTTGAAACGGGTGGGGATCCTTAGCGTGGAGGGTGGTGCCCATTTCCTCACAGCACACAGTGAGACCACAGATACCGACATTTCAGTTATGGTTTTGGAAAAGCTATCATCTTTTGAAACGCCCTTGTTTCAGGTTCACATGTCGCCATCACGAGTCACAACCACGTGTCTATATTCCACAACTCACAGAGTGAAGCGGTAAAACTGGGAGCTGGTAATGATCCTTTTACACCAGCTGTTTCTGCGTGTTCAAAAAGTGCAGCACTGATAACGAGTGGAAAGCAGACAGGAGGCCGAGCACAAGGCCGAACACGCGCGGTGATTGCTGCGCGTACGGCGGCACACAAACAGCTGCTACCTGCTCTGCACACCGCCGTGCCAAGAGGGGCAGGAAGCCAGCGCGAGCACCCAGAAAACACAAACAGCTTCCGTGACACTTTTCACGACGCATCGGCCCGGTGAATCCCTAAAGCTCCCGTCTGATTGGTCGACAAGAGACGGACTGTCAGCTGTTAACAAGTGACAGCGTCAGTCTTCCATACAGAGCAGCGCAGATGAGTGTCGGAATTATAAAGAGTTGGAGGAATCTGGAGGGGGGGGGGGTCTTTCTAGCAATGAAAGAATGTCCGCCTTCTGAAAGTGCCCCTAATCCACCGATAACTCCATTACACGTGGGACACTCTGCTGATAAGCCCAACAATAGCGATGAGAGACAGAACCAAATAGCATCACGCTGACTAACACAATTATTTGCAAACACAAAAAAGGGGGGGGGAAGTGTGCAGGGAGGCGTGGGAGGGAGGGCGGGGGACAATTTCAATTTTAGATATGGCTACAGACAGAAACTGGGCCACTGCAGGCTTTGATGTCTTAATTGTGCATGTTTTTTTATTTTTTTATTATTCATACCAAAGAAAATGAGGCTTATTGATGGAAGAAAAACCGAGGAAGAGACGGGAAATGGAGATGGTGTGAAAGAGACATGCAATAAGAAACATAGGGAAAAAGGGCAGCGAGACAGATGAATGGCAGGATAGAGGAGGCTGCGTTAATATGGCGTCAGGGAGAGTGACACATGGGCCCAAGTCACAGAAGGGAGAGTGACAGAGCAGAGTACTGTGGAATCCCTGCAGAATGGGTCTTGATTAACTGTGGCATGAGGTCAAGCAGGGCCTCTGTCTGCATGGGGCCTGGCTTAGGAGAACTCTCTCTGTGTGTGTGTGTGTGTGTGTGTGCGCAGCGACTGAAATCTGCACTTCTGAGGCGGCTGAACACTGTTTGAAAGACGTGGCGATAAGCTGCCCCTATGGGATTTTGTACGCTGTCATCTCTTTTGTTCCCAGTTAATGGAGATGATCATGATTGGACTGTGTAGGAGGGACTTATACACTCTATAAATGGTAGTGGCTTTAATATGGACCATAATATACTAAATGAACATCATGTTGTTTTGATGATGACTTGAAACTAGACACCCTAAACTTCTGTTTACTGGTAATAATCATCATTCTATACCAGGGGTGTCAAACTCATTTTGGTCTGGGGGCCGCATACAACTTAATCGGTCTCATGGGGGCCAAACACATGCCAAAATAAGTCCACTTTTTTCTTTGTATTAGTGCGAAGAATAAGTCAATTATAAAAATCTTTATATGCAATGAATTCTCCTTTTACTAAATATATTATAAACAACCTAGGTGTTTTTAAGAAAATTATGTGCAGTTTCAACAACATTTTCACCCAGTTTAACATTTATTTAAGTGCATTATGCATAAAAACACAAATCACAGTGATTATACACTGTTGCAAAACATTTATTGACAGTTTTGTGGAAGTTAAAACACTGTCCTGCATGTTAAAATACATCAAAAACCTCAAAATGTATAAAAGATTTAAAATCAGTAACTTCATCAGTAACTAATATTCATAGCCAGGAGGACAGTGGATTAGCGGAGCCGAGGATCGAACTGTGCTCTACTGCTAAGGCACTCCGTTGTTTCATAGATATTAGCCATGTACACGATCACAAACTACATTGCTGCCAGCGCTGTTTATCATAACAATACTTCTGTATATTTTTTAATCTTCGTTTAGTTACGTTCACAGTTATAGAAGTCCTGTAAAAATTATATTTTGAAATACCTCATCCAGAACAAGGAATGGCACCTTACGTCAACTAGCTAGCTAGCTTAACCTTACAGCTAACTCACCCTTAATTATGCCACCTGGATGAATGCGCTACACTAACCACTATGTTGGAGTTAAAAGAATTTAAACCCTTTATGACCGCCAAGGTTGCGTCACTAAAGTAAGACGTGATCGTCAATAAATTAACAGGTTCCGCCAGTGTTATTAGATGTGGACGAGCGGAGCGCTTGGACCCGGAAGTCCCGTGTGACGTCAGACTTAACAAGCGGATTCTGAACACATGAACTGACTCCACACACAGCGCCACTAGCGGTCAATATAGGAACTGCATATTTTATAGAAATTGAAGTTTATTATTTTTTTTCTTTCAATAATGCAGATTTATCCCGCGGGCCAGACTGAACCACCTGGCGGGCCTGACACCCCTGTTCTATACCATCTGACTGGACGAGTCGCCCTCTGAGAGTTTGGGCCAGTTCTGCATTGGCTTCAAGTTTCAGAACCAGAGATGCTGCCTGGTCTACAAATGGGAGATAGTTAGAAATTCATTGATTAGTTTACCCATTATATTAAAAACGTAATCCTAAAACCCCTTTGTTAAACGCACTAGAATTTTCCTAAGGCCAACTGCTAAGTAACAAGTAACATACAAAATAATGAAGTAACATGATCTAACTGAGACAAAGTAGCACGCGGGGAGAGTCTGAATCCATCCAACTTGTGATGGATGCTGGTTGTCAGTAACACGAGTAACCGCAGCAGGAAAAATGTCCTTTTGTCATCCGCGGGTCTGTCACGGGCCTCACCTGGGGGCTGACGCTGGGGCCGTACCCCATGCCGGGGGAGCTCATGGAGTGAGGACCCATGGGCGAGCTGATGACGGAGAAGGGCGAGCCGAGGCCGTTCATGGGCGAACTCAGCGTGCTGATGGGGGAGTGGAGGGAGCCTGAGGGCCCCATGGAGGTCGGGCTGAGCAGAGACGGGTGCATCCCCCGGTGGGACGTGGGGGAGCCCAGGGGCGAGGAGGACAAGTGGCCCGACGAGTCTGGTCAGGGGAAGGGGAGGCAGAGGGGGAGGAGAACAAACAAACAGGGAGACATTAGAATTTGATCATTTTCAACGACATCACCAATTGTCTTTGAGAAGAGATTGCTGGATTAGGTGATGTTTCTGCACATTGAGACTGTGACAACCAAGGGGCTTGTTTACACCTTAAGATGAAAAAAATAATGACATTTTCTGAGCCATTTGGAGAAACCCTGTTCAAGATATTGACAGAGAATCCAGCACATCTGGTCAAGTGTGAAGGCAGTTGTAGAATCAGAGCGTGATACAGTTAACTAAAGCTAGCTCTCTCTCTCTCTCTCTCTACGGAGCCTTCGTGAACAGTTTGACTCATAGCAGGCGCGACAGCATGTATATCTATAATGGATGTGCCTGCCGAGTGGGGCAGTGGGCCACAGAGATTTAGATATATAATGCATAATAAAAGCTGATGGGAAAGGGTGATGCCGATCTCCTGTCCTCTCATCTACACAGGAGTTATGGGACAGGCACGGAGAGAGGATGCTTCGGTAAGTCACTGGCCATTTGGGAGATAGGCGAGTTGTGAGGGGATAACAACTCCCCCCTCCCTACCTCCCTCCCTCGTGTCCCTCTCACTTTTGGCCTCTGACCGTCTCCGTCATTCCTTTGATCTTTCCATGTGAGGAGCAGTTGCTTTTAACAATAGTGAGTGGAGCAACAGAAAATGAATTCCCCGGTGTAAAAACATCATCAAACAGGAAATGTATTAAATAATGTTGCAAAAAGGAGACATCCACAGTGTCATTTCTTTCCAAAACAACTCCCTTCCTGCCCCCAGCCCACTTCTCATATGCCCAGATCCCTCTCAGTGGACCCTCCCCCCCCCCCGACCTGGCGCCCGGCTGATTGACAGCTGAGTGTTCCTGGAGCGCTCCGTCCCAGCTGACTGTGCACGTGTTCTCTGAACGGGTAATCTCCCTCCCCTGCATCATCAGCAATCCTCAGAGCAGCCGGCGGGCTGGCCGTGCAAAAACACTTCCTGCCTGCCTCACAAGAACCTCCTGCAGGCGCGCACGCACACGCACACGCACACACACACACACACACACACACACACACGCACACACGTCGGCCCAATCCTTCTGAAAACCAAACACACACCCTTCTTAATAAAGGGCTCACAACGGCTCTGCATCTAGCTGTTTTAGTTCAG